>OY829545.1:45514738-46226966 GCA_963691705.1 Viola odorata | reverse complement strand
GAAATTGAAAGGATAAATACCCGAATTAGAGAAGGCGGTGGGAGAGGGGATGTAGGATTGAACAACGAACGATTGAACTTGAGTTCGGATTGTTGAACGGCTTGAACACGGGCAGATTGTTCAAGAACATAAACACACTCAAATTCGGATTCATTGTTCACACAAATGGAAGTAATAACAGATTACACATTTAAATGATTCTTGTTCTTTTTACTTGACTCAAGCCATGGCGATCCAAGACCAAGGCAAGCCCCAAGATGGAGCCCCGGATGAATGAATGAGGAAGGAGTGTTCTCACTTAACATTCATTCATCATCCAAAGCTTCTTACAAAATGAAAGAAAATAACTATTTATACTAAGTTACAATAAGCCTACACTATTACAAAAATGACCCTGAAAATACCCTTGGGAAACAAATCCCGTCAACCAAAATGTGCCTGGCGGCATGCCGCCCCACACATAACCTTCTTGGCGGCATGCCGCTAGCCTTGCCCAAAGGATTCCTCAATTAAGTCTGGCGGCATGCCGCTCCATGCATAGCTTCCTAGCGGCATGCCGCTAGGCTCGCTTCAAATGGCCAAAATGCCTCTTTTTATGCTGCATGGACTTGGCTTGCACTCGGGTCTCCTTCCCTTGATAGGTCATGGCCGAAAATGTTTAAAAAGGGGTTCCGTGATCATATCATCTTATATATGGGACAACCCTTACCTTTGGAAGTTCTGCTCGGATCACATCATACGAAGATGTATGACCACCGATGAGGTCCCTTCCATACTCAGTTTCTGCCACTCTTCCACCGAAGGAGGTCACTTTGCAGCTAAGAAGACGGCCATGAAAGTTCTAGAAGCAAGACTCTACTGGCCCTCAATTTTCAAAGACAACTACATGTTCTGTGTCGCTTGGCCGCGCTGTCAGAGTACAGGTAACATTGGCGCCTGAAACCAGATGTCGCTCACAGGTATTATTGCTTGTGAAATTTTTTGATATTTGGGGCATTGATTTTATGGGTCCCTTCCCCAATTCATTTGGCAACATATACATCCTCCTCGCGCTGGACTATGTTTCTAAATGGGTTGAGGCTAAGGCCACCAGAACTGATGATTCCAAAGTGGTTGCAGCCTTTCTTCGCTCTCATATTTTTAGTAGGTTTGGAACCCCACGCGCTCTTATCAGTTATCATGGAACCCACTTCTGCAACCAAGTCATCAGCAGCTTGCTCAATAAGTATGGAGTTACACACCGTGTCTCCACAACTTATCACCCGCAGACCAACGGCTAGGCCGAGGTGTCTAACCGCGAGATCAAGTCAATTTTGGAAAAGACTGTCAACCAATCCCGCAAGGACTGGAGCTTGAAGCTTGGCGATGCTTTATGGGTCTATCGAACAGCGTTCAAGACTCCCATTATCATGACCCCTATTGCTACCCGAATTTTGACTTACGTCACAACTTTTTTTGTTTTATTGCATGTCGCATTAATAGCCCGTTTACGTCAAATTTCAATCGATTTTTGATCATGGACTATTTGTTTTAATATTTCACGTCATTTCAGGTCTTTTGAATTTTTCGTATTTTTCTCATATTTTCAACTCAACCGTATTTTTCGGTTTTCGTCAACGCATTTACGTATTTTTATGTTTACCGCATTTAATAGCTCATCTAGGTCAAATTTCTGTCGACTCTTGGTCCTAGGCTAGGTTTTTTAATATTTCGTGTCATTTCGTGCCTTCTCATTTTTTTCGTACTTTTGACTGACTTTTCGCTCGAACTTTTCTCAGTCCCGAGTAAGTTTCCCGGGACTGAGGGTCGAACGCGTTATTTCTTTGTTTGATAATTACGTACTATTTTTCTCTTTCACACAATCGAGTTTGGTTTCGTTCAATCTTTCTCGTAAGGACATTTATTTTGCGTTCGAACGCTTTGACATTTTTGAAAGAGAAAATAAATACGTTAAACTAAGTTTCACGTTTATTCACAGTGTACTACTTTTCTTGTCTTATTTTTCTGCACGTCGTGGTTTCCTCGGTTCGGGTTTATTTTCATTTTCGAGCGATTTCGCTCTAACCAAAAATATCTCGTTCGTGCCTAAAAATAGGATAAATACCACATAAATGCCATTCAATGCATTCTTACCCTCTAACTCGGCTCCAGCTCACTTAGATCACTACCCCATCCCATCCGACCAGCCTTGGCCACAAGCTTCCCTCCCCTAGCTCACTATTCCGGCCTAGAGCTCATAATCACCTTGGATATTTTCTTCCCGTCGGTTTGCAGCCACATGTGCAAACCGACTCCAATTTTTCCTTCAGCCCTATAAATAGCAAGCTTCATGCGAGGTATCAAGGGCACCAAAAATCTCCTCTTAATCTCTATTTCTTGCACTACCTTCTTGCATAAAAATCTCTCCTGGACAAGTAAGCTTTCTCACTCTAACTCTTCTTTAATTTCGTTTTTACTTGTAATGCATGAATAAATTGCTAAAACTTGCCTCACATGCTTAGTTTTCATGCTAATTACATCTTCCTTGCCTCAATTTAATTGTATGATGCCTTGAGTAATTAATAGCCATAATGCATATTAATTAGCTTGTTTTTCCTTTGTTCAAAACACCACTGTTTTCATTTGATTTTCTTGTTGTTTTGCTTGACTTAATTTGCTGCTATGATATTATAATTATTGGTGCTGTTTTGAGTAAGTTTCAAGAGTTGAGTCTCACCTTGGTCGCCAACCATGGTGCTGGCGACGTGAGGAAGAAGTTGAAGGTAAGAAGAAGGTGCTGCGCGGGAAAGAAAAGAAAGAAAGGTGATGGGCTTCGGCCCATCTTTATTTTAAATTAAAATTGCCAAGCCCATTTTGTAATGCCCAAAATTCAAATGTGGGACCCACTTATTTTCGTCAAATCGCATGAAATGTTCGTATGCATAACTTGATTATTTAATAGTCCGCAAATGCTCACATGCCTCGTATGCAATATATTTATTTTCGTGTTTAAATATTGCATGACTTGTTTACATTTTCGTATGCGATGAATTGTTTACTTTATGCCATGTTGAATGTGTCGTATGAACTATTCGTATACAATATTTGTTTATTCATTTTCGTGTTTAATTATTGCATGATTTAAATGACTTATTTATGCCATGTTTTATTTAATTAAATGCTAGCATGATTTAAATGATTTGTCTATGCCATGTTTTATTTAATTAAATGTTTGCATGCTTCAAATGATTTGTTTATGCCATGTTTTATTTAATTAAATGCTTGCATGATTTAAATAATTTGTTTATGCCATGCTTTATTTAATTAAATGCTTGCATGATTTAAATGACTTATTTATGCCATATTTTATTTAATTAAATGCTTGCATGATTTAAATGACTTGTTTATGCCATGCTTTATTTAATTAAATGCTTGCATGATTCAAATGATGTGTTTATGCCATGTCTTGTTTAAATAAATGCTTGTATGATTTAAATGATTTGTTTGCCATGTGTATTTAATTAATTACTTACTATCGTAAATTAGTGTTTGCATGCGCTTTTCTTATTTATTATTTTCGAAAACGTTGCTAACGCTCTCACTTTGTAAGGAAGATCAAGATCACACAACGCAAGTATGCTTTCTAGTCTTTTTTATTTATTCAATGCTTTCTACAAATATTGTTTGTATACATGATATTTAAAAATGCTAAAAAACTCATATTCTTATGCATGATAAAATCAATCCACATGCTCACTTGTTTATACCACTTGTATTCTTATGCCATGAAATTAATTGCAATACTTTGATATATGACTATGGTGGCTTCGATCCCACACGGTTATGTGCATTCATTTAATCGGGATTATGTTAGTTTTTATCTATGATAGGATCACATAGTAATTAATTAATCATGCATGGCCCAATGATAAAAAAGGGGGAACGTCTGCTCTAGCATACGAATAAACGGTAACCCCGTCCTTCGGTCCCTATCAGAAATAACAATATCCCGATGAAATATGCTAAGCTGTAACGTCACCTTTGAGGGCCAATTTACGTGCTAAAATATTTTCAAACACCTTTTATCAGTAACCTTTTTAAGGATGTGACTTGGATGCCTAACACCTTCCCAAGCCCATAATACGACCTCGAACCTTTGTTCTTTGGTTTAGACCAATTGTGCCTTAGTTTTTTTTTTTTTATGCCATGACATTAGGTTCCCTAAACCTAGAAAATAAATAGGGTAGCGACTTCATTGCATTATGCGAAGCATCCATTTATGCTTAACATCCTTCCATGTCATTTTCATTTTTTAGTAATGCATGTAAAGAACCTAGCAACACATTTTGAACAAATTACTAATACTGGAACTCCTTTTTTTTCTTCTTTCCAAGACCCATCCTGCTTTGATCAAATGACAGTGCCTACTTTGCTTTCGCTTGATACTTTCGGGGGTAGAAGTTTTGATACCCAAGCCACCAGAGGAGACATGCTCAAACCCAATTTTATCCCAGACATCTCAACTAAAATTAAGTTAGAAGTTACGAATTTTGACGTAACTAAGATTAGGAGTTTGAGGAACGAACTGACTCGGGAGGAGAAGGCTCAGTTTGTATGCAACTACGGGAATCTATTAACCATAATTGATGTTAGGACCGACTGGGGTTGCATCCGAGCCGCCCTAAAATTTTGGGATCCATACTACCGTTGCTTCTCTTTTGACGGAGGAATAGACTTGACCCCTATGTTGGAAGAGTACTCCACCTTAATGGGCTTCGCACCTCATATTTTAGCCATCTATCAAAATGTTCGCCTTGATTCTTCCGACGTCAAGAGTAGGCTTGATCGTGGTTTAAAGATCACCGCTCGCGTGATAGAAGGGAACTATGTATGGTGTTGGTCGGACATCGAAAAATAATTTCTGAGGTCCAAGGGACAAGACCGCTTGAGGATCCTAGCCTTTGCGGTAGTGGGGCTTGTTTTGTTCCCAAGGATGAAGGACATGATTGACTTCGAAGCAGCCAATGTCTTCTTTGAAATAGAGGCTAATGCTATCAATCCCACCACGGCCATCCTAGCCGAGACCCTTCGCTCTCTTGACCTTTGCCGAAGGAAAGGCAAAGGGAAACTCACATGTTGCACTCAGTTGTTAACGGCTTGTGATAACAATCGAGACAACCCTCACGGTGCTACTACACTTGTGGCTCCTGCTGGGACGGATTCCTATAAGTCCCGTAGTATATCTTCATATCGCCAGGGATCAGCGAAGGATTCCTAGGATGGTCAACATCAGCGGAGGGGGGACTCACGCGTCTCTATACGCACGGCGCCATCCCATCCTAGGGAACTGCGAGGTTATCGCTCCCGGCAGCCTTGTTAGATATCACTCATGACGTCACTTACTGGCATCGCTCGTGACGTCATCACCAGACATTGCCTGGATCGTTATCGCCAGGTATCGCCATCGAGGCCTATAAATATCCCTACTTTTTCGAACAGAAGGTAAGATCGAGATGACCCAGCAGAACCTCTTGTTACTTTGTATCCCCGAACTGACTTAAGCATCGGAGTATCTACGCCGGAGCCCCCCCTTCGGCGCTTTACAGGTACATCCGACGACCGACCGTCGCCATTCCGATCAGACACGACCTCGAATCTTATCAAATGGTGCTTTCAATGAGAGCTTTGGTATATTAAGTGAGCATCCTTAATAGCCAAGCTCCGTTTAGTCGGAAGATTGGAACGGTCATGACCGCAGGATCGGAGCCGATCCGATCATCATCCTCTAATATCCCTTTCTCAATCCGCAGACAGTTATTCCCTTTTGCTACTGCTGATCTCTCTATGACGACGCAGCCAATTATTTCGGGATCTCTAGACCGTTCCGTCGGAATTGCAGGGGGACTTGTCTCCCCACAAACAGTCGTTTCGTCATCTCAGACAGCGGGATCCGATTTCTCTACTCCTCCTTCGGGGGGATCTATACTTAATCATGAACATCCCTTTGCGATGGAAATAGCTGCCCTTCATTCTCGATTGGAATATTTGACTGAAATGGCCGCAAGAATCACGCCTAGTGCTTCTGGATCTAGTCTCCCTCCCCGCGTCATGTTCACACCATCTATTGTCGCTGATCGACCTTTATCACCGTTATTTCTAGAAAACTTCCAGATGCCTTTGTCCGTGGGAGATCCTCCGGTTAGTGTTGTACAGCTCACTCAAGGAAGAGTAGAGGCTTACGTACCATAGATGCCGCAAGGTCTCCTCCCGCAGGGAGATAGGCAACTAGAGGGGGTTAGGAACAGGTGGGACGGACGGAGGGAAGGAGCCAACAGGAGTTTGTCTCCCGAGTACAGTGAAAGATCCAGTAGTCGAAAGTATCGAAGTCGATCATCCAGGAGTCACAGTCGATCTCCTAGGCGACATCTTACGCTAGAACTGCGAAATAGGGGGCGTCAGGCTGAAATATCTCCCCCGCGTCATGCGCGTGAAATTCTTGATGATACATCGGGCCACCCGTTTAGCCGCCGTATAAGGCATCACAGGGTCAGTCGACGCGTGAAGCTTCCCACTGATACTTATGATGGCACCAAGGATCCCATTTCGCATATCAATAAAGTGAAGGATTTTGTTCAGTTTCAGACCCACAGTGATGCGGCGTTATGCCAAATATTTGTTATGACATTGTCGGGTGTTGTGCGTCTCTAGTTTGAAGGTCTCCCTGGTGGATCCATTAATAACTTCTCACAGTTAGAATCTAAATTTCGGAGCAGATTTTGTACGGCGATTCCAATCAGGAAATCTGCCGCCGCGTTATTTAACATACAACGAATGCCTCAAGAAACCTTAAAGGAATTTCTCAGCCGCTTCGATCTGGAAATGTAATTAACGCCAGGCGTCACTATTGATTTTGCTATAGAAGCCCTGAAAAGGAACTGTCGCTACGGAAAACTGAAAGACGCGCTCATGGTGGACCCTCTAGTGACTTTAGACGCGTTGAGACTTAAAGCCCATAATCATGCGAAAATGGAAGAAGAAGAAAACAGAGATAGGACGTATAACGTGCCGCACGGGACATCTCAAATTACCGCTACTCCCGCGAAGCCCTTTCTTGACGATCATTTTATCGACGATTATGCCAGGCGGAAGGATCATATCCCCAAAGCCTCCAATAGACAAAAGGGTCATCTTTCGAAGGGAAAGACTGGTGTATCCCCCACTCGACGTCAAGGGGATTCTTATAAAAATCAGACATACGACCCAGATTTTCCTTCCCTTAATGTACCAAGGGCAGAGATTTTAGCGATAACAGAGCAGCGAAATCTTCCCATCCGTTACCCTGCGCCTGTAAAACCAGGAGTCCTTCTAGGGAGAAGGGAAAATGCTTATTGTAAATTCCACAAAGCCAGGGGATATTCCACAGAAGCGTGCAGAGAATTAAAATTGGCGATAGAACGTCTGATGGAAGAAGGATATTTAGGAGAATTCGCCACCCAAGTAAGAGAAGACGCCAGAAATAACCCCATGAAAAGGACGGCAGATGAATGACCAGTTCCTCCTCGTGTTCCGCAGAAGGATAATGCTCCCGGAGGAAAAGATAGAGAAACTCTTACGGTTGACGACGAGTACATCCCTATGATTAACATCATCGCGGGAGGAACCCCTTATATGGACGAACCAGAGCAACCGACAGTCGTGAAAGGAGAAAAACGCGCATGGGATGGCATGATAAAAAAAGGAGGCGTGATAGGCATTTTGGATCGAATGATATTATCCTTTTCCGAAGAAGATGAGAAAGGCATTGTCTATCCGCACAATAATGCACTGGTGGTTACACCCATCATCGCCACTCATGGAATCAGAAGAACCCTTATTGATAACGGGAGCGCGGTGAACCTCTTTTCGCTGGAGGCGTACAATCTCATGAAACGCCCTGACAATGAGCTAACGCCTAGCAAACGGCCTATAGTCGGCGTTGATGGGGTTCCAATCCCTATCACGGAAGTAATTACTTTGCCCATATATTTCCGAGAAGACACCTATAAACGATCAGAGAACTTGTTGTTCCTTGTCGTGGATTTAAATTTGCCCTACAATGTCGTACTTGGGCGACCTTTTCTCAACCGCTTCAGAGCGGTGATATCTCAGAAGCATCTAAAAATGAAATACCCCTCCTGGGATGGGGTAGTATCCATAAAGGGCGATCAAAAGCTGGTGGCGGAATGCTACTCGCTCATGACTCAAAGGAGCTGTGATAGGTATGTGTGTATAGCAGCGGACCCCTACGAGCAGGGTGATGAGATGCGCGCTCAACCTCTGGACAAAATGGTACCTGTTCCAGTAATCGGCATAAAGGAAGCAAGCTTCCTAATCAGCGAAAAACTCAGCCCAGTGGAAAACCTCCAATTGGCCCGGCTACTGAACAAATGTCAAGGAGATTTCGCGTGGAAACCCGTAGACATGCCAGGTATATCGCGCAAAATAGCCAAGCATCGGCTCAATGTGGACCCAGATTCCCGACCGATTCAACAAAAGCGGCGTGCGTTCTCTAGTGAAAAGGCGTCGGTTGTGGACAAAGAGGTAACAAAGCTTCTTGACGCAGGGTTCATCCGCGAAGTTCAATATCCCACCTGGCTAGCGAACCCTGTCCTTGTTCCTAAGCCCAATGGGGATTGGCGCATGTGCATCGACTTCACCGATTTGAATGATGCCTGCCCTAAGGATTGCTACCCGCTCCCTCATATAGATCAGTTAGTTGATCAGACCGCCGGGTACGCTTATTTAAGTTCACTAGACGCCAACTCTGGAAACCATCAGATCCCCATGGCCTTGGAAGATGAAGAAAAGACTGCATTCCTCACTCCGAAGGCCACGTACTGTTATACGGCGATGCCGTTTGGGCTGAAGAATGCTGGCGACGTTCCAACGTATGGCAAACAAGATATTCGAAGAACAAATAGGGAGGAATGTGGAAGCATACGTTGACGATATATTGGTAAAGAGCGCGAACTTTCAAGATCACCTGCGGGACTTAAAGGAAGTCTTTGACGTAATGAAAAAGTATCGCATGAAGTTAAATCCTCAAAAATGCATGTTCGCATTTCAGACGGGAAAATTCTTGGGCTACGTGGTCAGCCAAAAAGGTATCCAACCTAACCCTTCAAAGGTTAAGGCCATACAAGACATGATATCGCCAAGAACCATCAAAGAGGTACAAAGGTTAACTGGGCGAGTTATCGCCCTCGGGCGATTCATTTCCAAGCAAGGAGAGAAGTGTCTCCCTTTTTTCAAAGTCATACGCAAGAAAGCCTCGTTCGGGTGGACCCCGGAATGTGAGGAGGCATTTATCGGCCTGAAGGATTACCTATCGTCTGACCTACTAGTGACAAGACCCGAGGCAGGAGATACCTTATATTTGTATCTTGGCGCTGCGGACGAAGTGGTCAGTGCCGTCCTCGTTCGCGACGATAACCATTCTTATCGCCCGGTCTATTTTGTGAGTCACGTTTTGAAAGATGCGGAGTTGCGATACGCCCGAATTGAAAAAATAGCGTTCGCTCTTATTCAGGCTACCCGAAAAATGGACCGATATTTCCAGTCCTATTCCGTTATCGTGCTTACGGACCAACCTCTAAAAAGAATATTTCGAAAGCCTGAATCTTCAGGAAGAATGTTGATCTGGGCGCTTGAACTAGAACAGTATGGATTGAGGTATCAGTCTCGACCGTCCGTAAAGGCTCAGATCCTGGCCGATTTCATAGCGGAATGTACCTTTACAGAGGATCCTTTGGCCGGCATACCTGAAGCAGAATGGGGCGATATGGATCTCCCATTTCCGGAAACCTTTACAGACCTTTGGATCATCCATGTGGATGGGGCCAAAAACCAAGAACTGGCGGGAGCTGGAATCTTCATAAATGGGCCGCACGACATGCAAATACGATACGCCATTCGAATCCTACAGTCGTTATCTAATAACGCGGCAGAGTATGAGGCATTGCTAGCCGGGCTCAGAATAGGGAAAGGACTTTCTTCTAAAGGGAGGCACGATACTGGAAGAACAGGAGACCTACGTCTAAAGATCTGTGGTGATTCCAAGTTGATAATTGACCAGGTCTTGGGGCACTCTCAGGCCCGGGAACCCATCATGATTCAATATCTCGCCAAAGTAAAGCGAGAATTATTGGAGATAAAGAAAGAGGGCATGCAAGTTAGCTTCGAGCATGTTCCCAGGGAGGAAAACGCTGAAGCTGACAATCTAGCCAAATTGTCCGCGAATCCGGAAGCGTCCATACCCAAAGGCGTATATTATCGCGAGCTATCGGTACCATCCTTCATGGAAGAGCAAGCATCTTTATGTGTGGAAGAGCATGAGAGCGACTGGTGAATTCTCGTAATCAAATGCTTGAAACATGAGGAACTGCCGGAGGACACCGTTGAAAAGAAGAAGGTGCTGAAACAGGCAGCTCGTTGTACGTACTATGATGGGGATTTGATTCGGAGATGTTTTTCTCACCCAGCCGCCAAATGTATAACTGAACAAGAGGGTCTTCACACCTTGCGCGAAATCCATGAAGGGGTATGTGGTATGCACGTATCAGGTGGCACTCTGGCGGCACAAGTCTTCAGATCTGGATTCTACTGGCGCACCATCCGGAGAGATTGCCACAACTATGTGCAAACTTGCCCAAAGTGCCAGAAGTTTGCCAAAATTCCTCGGCGACCTGCTGCTGAAATATCTGAAATTATCGCCCCTTGTCCTTTTGCTAAATGGGGGATCGATATCCTAGGCCCATTCCCAAAGGCAAGGTCCCAACTGAAGTTTGTGATAGTGGCGGTAGACTATTTCACTAAGTGGGTGGAAGCTGAAGCGGTCGCCGCAATCACGGCAGAAAAAACTTGGCGTTTCTTCAAATATCAAGTTATCATGAGGTTTGGCGTACCTCGCGTCCTTGTCAGCAATAACGGAACACAGTTCACAAGCCAATTCTTCAAAGACCAGTGCTCAGAGTTCGGGATCGAGCAACGATTTTCCTCCGTGGCTCATCCGCAAACTAATGGACAGGCGGAAGTAACCAATCGGAGTATCCTCAGTGATATCAAGAAAAACTTAGAAGGGTCTAAAAAGAAGTGGGTTGATGAGCTGCCATACGTAATGTGGGCGTACCGCATGACTGTTAAGACTAGCACCGAAGAAACACCCTTCGCGTTGGCCTTCGGGACCGAAGCTGTTACACCGGTGGAAATTAGAACCATGAGCCTACGGGTGGCTCACTTTCGAGAGGAACTGAATGAGGAAAGGTTACGAGCTAACCTGGACGCGTTACCAGAAGTCCGAGAAGAAATCCTTCTGAAAACGCAGCATTACAAACAAAAGATGGCCCATTATCATAACAGGCGTATCAAGGAGCGATTGTTGAAAACCGGTGATCTGGTGCTCAGAGACAAGTGAGCGGCAGGACAACGTATGGGAAAACTCAGTCCAAACTGGGATGGAACATATCGTGTCACCCACGTTGTCGGGAAAGAAGCCTATCATCTAGAGACACTCGCTGGTACACCCTTATCCAACTCTTGGAATATCGCTCGTTTGAAATTATATTACCCTAGAATTTAATTTTATCTGCACCTTTGATTTATGTCAACCCTAACCATGACTAACGCTCGATGAGAGAGCTTTCGTGGGTGTTTGTGGTTGCCTTTGTGTAGATAAAAAAAGGGGGTATCTTGGGAGGTGAAAAGTCCTATCCTTGTGATGGCCGGTCTTGATCAGATGGCCCACTAAGTGAGGGCACAACCCAACATACCTTGAATTAGCGTCGGATTGAAAGATCCTGGACGCCCCCGGGGGTGAAAAGTCCTATCCTTGTGATGACCGATCTTGATCAGATGGCTCATTAAGTGAGGGCACTACCCGGTATCTTTGGGAGTGAAAAGTCCTTCTCTTGTACTGACCGTTCTTGTGGAGACGTCCCATCAAGATGAGGCACGCCCCAAAGAAATAGAAACTCCGTCTAGAAACAAGAATCCTATCTTAACGGCTGGGCTGCTGCAGCCAGGCCATTAAGTGAGGACACGGTTCTAGACGCGAGGACAACGCCCAAAAGTGAAAATTCCCCAGCCTTGTGATAGTCGTCCCGATCCGACAGCTCACTAAGATGAGGCACTTTTCGGGCCGATCGCGAAAGGAGGGAAACGCGGAGAATCGCGAAATCCCAGCTAGTAACCAGATGTGTAATCCCTGGTGAAGTATAGAGCTGATAGTGAAAGCGATTCATGCGGGTTCCATGGTAACGCCCTATGATGGCAGTGGAAAGGCTCCTACGGGTAATTACTATCCCTCGCAACGTGTTTTTGTTACTAATGGTTTATAATTAGGAATGTGCAGAATACTTTTTCGGGTAGCGAAAGGAGCGATGATCTCGTAAGCAGTAATATCGTAAGGCTTACCGGGAAAGCCAATTCGATACCAACTTTAGCAATTTTGATGGGACTGCTAAGGATCTGCTTGAAAAAATAAACGCATCGGGATAAAAGGGCGAAGTTAACGCCAAAAGAGCTCGTAAGGAGACAACTAAAGGAAAGGAAAGATAGCGATAGAAGTTGTCTGAATACATCAAAATGTTTTAAAGGGCTACAAACTTCAGTGGTCAAATAATGACAAAAATCTTGTAACGCTCGATTGCTAAGGAAAGGGCGGCAAAGCCTTAAGGCACGTCAACCTTCGGGTTTCCTCCGTTTCCAGCCTGCCGCTTTAGCTTGGTGAAAACCCTCCTCATTAAGATGGGCAGATTTTCGCTTAAAAGCTACCGTGACCTCATCGGGTTTGTACGCATCGACCCCATGGACTTCCTCAAAGCAATCGACTAAAATAGCGGCAGTCTGCTCGACATGCCACAGACTCATATCGGCCGACTCTCCTTCCAGGGAAGTTTTCTCTTTGGCCAAGGATGATTTCTCATTTTCCAAGACAGTATTTTTGGCCCTCTCCGCAGCCAAGACCTCAGAATGTTCTTTCTTCAGCTCCTGATGAGCCAGTATTAGTTGCGTGCGCTCCTCCAGCAACTTCTTCTTCTCATTCCGCTCTCGCAATAATTCCTCCAAGGAGAAGGAAAGAGAGGCAGCCTGACGCTGCACCTCCTCCGCCCAATAATGGAATTTCATCATATTAGTAAAAAGATTGGAGCGTAATGAGTTCACTCTATCAACCTCGGTCTTGGAAAGAAAAGCCTCCCGTTCTGCCGCAGACGCCAATATTTGGGAAGCCAGCAAAGCCGAAACTTCATCCGAGCCATCACCCCCCAATGCCGCCAAACCAGTATTACGAAGATCGTACAGTCCAACTTGATGGGTCACAGCGCCACCCCCACTTATCGGACTAAGATCTGCCACAAAGTTGAAGGTGGCACCTCCTTCGCCATAACGGTGCAACAGGGGGATGCTCGAAGGAACAAACGCCAGAGGAATAGGAGGGTGAACCTGTGTGGACGAACCCCCTGGGGCAAGATAAGTACCATGAGGTTGATAGCCAAAAAAATCCTGCAAGCCCTCTTGATATCCCAGATTGGAGGAATATGCATGAACAGGACCTCCGAAAGAATTGGGCGAAATCCCAAAAGTCTCGCTTGTTCCCAAGTTCGCCAAAAATTCCGAGGAATGTCCTCCCTGGGGAACAGCCGTGGAGTCGAAAACGTCCTCAGTTCTGTTCTCCGTCCCAGTGGTAGAGGAAGATGGATTTCCCCCCTCACCTTCCGGCCGCTGTCTCTTCTTAGAACCAGTCAGCATGTAACCCAAATTCATATCGCCTGAGGGAGGAGCGGAGGTAGCGACAGCGGTAGTGTCCTGCCAAGAACACAATATGAAATATAGAAAAGAGAAGCCAAACGACGACAAACATTGAAATGTAGCATATCGTGGCTAAAAGGCACCCTTATTGTAACAGTAGTGGAAGGAGGTGCTTCTGAAGAACCTACCGCGTCCGGAGAAGGTGTAAGAGCGGCAACGCTTCTTGTTTTTCTCTTCTTTTTTCCTCTGGCAATGGCCTTAGGATCCTGGGAAGAAGAAGGCTGGGCAGGAGGAGCAGCAACGGTCACGATGGGAACGCCTGAAGGAATATCAGTATCCCCCTCACCAGCTGAAGAAGAGGATACTTGAGCAAGACTTGCGGAAGTAGCCGGCAGTTCCGTGGGTTTATCAGTAGCTTCCGTGGAGGTAGCTTTCTCCTTTTCTCCTCTTCCTTGAGCCCTCTTCAGGCGTCTCCTTACGCTTTCAGGCTTATAATTGGGATCCGTCGCTGCGAGATCACAAAATAACGTCAGCATTAGTATCAGCGGTAACAAAAAAGGGAGTAATGCGACACTCACGTTTAACACAAGAACGAATGTCCATTCTACAAGCCACTTGACGAATGTGAACGCTGATTTCCAGTTTGAGCAATTTGTTTAACCAGTTTTGTTCACATTGAGGAAGGGTCCCTGGTCGGCTCCAGACGTGATCATCGACGTTTTGGTTAAACTCATATCGCCACCAGGAACCAGGATCTTCAGGAAGATCTATCACAAAGAATTCCTTTTTCCAAGCATCAACGGAAGACTCGATGTGGAGGAGTTTCCAAGTAAAGGACTTGAGAGAGTCATCGTCGAAGCGGGGCCATATCGTTATCACTCCCCGGCACTTCATCAGCTTAAACAGAGATTTGAACAGCAGAAGGGAAGGGGAAGTGATCCCTTTGTATTTACAAAGTTCCAGAAAAGCATAAACACAAAAATACGCATTTGGGGATAATTGGGCCGGATTCAGATTGCCGGCAACAAGCAAGTCTTTTACAAAAGAGTCGATGGGAAGCCGGAAACCATAACGGAACATTTGCGCATATAAGACCCTACGATTGCCCGTCAAAACGTTGTTCAAACGTATTGACTCAGGGGCAACAACGACCTTATAATCGTCAGGGATAACAACATTATGGGCGGCCAAATGCTCACGGAGTGTGGCCTCAGATGTGATAACACTAGCAGTAATATCCATCCTTTTCTCATCGGCAGATTTCGACTCAGAACGACGAGTCTTAGCCATGGCAGAATTAAAGAAGTAAAAATGAAGAAGACGATGGAGGAGAAAAGAAATACCTTTAGAGAAAAAGCACTTCGAAGAACCTTGAATAGTGGGAAGAAAACAAGACGGCTAAAAGAAAATATGAGAAGGTAGGATGATAAAAGAAAAGGAAAAGAATAAATATTAGTTTTTATAACCCTAGTAATCGAATGAAACGGCGGATGCGACAGTCGTTGCGTGGAAGCGACACGAGGAACAGACTCAGGCAATGAGTGCAATTCTAGAAAAGCGCTACAATGCTTCGATTTCAGTAAAGTTCTCGAGCACGCTAGCCCACAGCGCAGGAAGAAATGGACACGTGTGCCTGCACAATCGCGACTTTTCTAATGAGAAGATAGCAAGCATTAAATGCTCTGAAAAGCAGGTACCATTTCTTGGAGAAAACAAGAGCGATATCGCAAGAAAGGAGATAACACAAGATGGCGTTAATTAAAAAGGCAGCTTTCGAGCTAACGCGAAAAAGCGGAATAAAAATCAAATAGCAGTAAAATACAGATATTGTCGCACAACGAGGCGTTATTACAAGACAAAGAAACAAATAAACAGAAGAATCCTCTAAATGGAACAACTTCGATTAATCATGGGCCATCGCAGTCACTATTCCCCCGCTCTTCTCCAGAAGAAGGAAGATCTCCCTCACCTTCGCCCAGATCCTTCATTCTCTTGGAAGCGTAATCAGCCAACACTGACGAATTGACAGTTCCCTGGCGATGGAGACTCATAAATTCAGCGATACAAACCTCCATGGTCTTGTTCTTCCACCAGGCTATCTTTGAAGGTACTTTGGCCAAATCCGCATCACGAGATGCTATCTCTTCGCGAAGGAAGATATTCTTTTTGTCAGCCACCACCAATTCCGCCTCCAGAAGATCTATCTTAGCCTTCCCTTTCGATTTTTCTCGAGCAAGCTCAGCACGACAATCGTTCAACTCCGCCCGGGTTTGCTCCTGAAGCTGCGACAACTCCGTTACCTTCCCTAAGGCAGCGCTTAGTTCTCCCTTCAAAGCAAGAGAAGGTCGAACCTTGTCACGCTGATCTTTGAAAAAGTAATTTAGCTCACGGAAACTGGCCAGCATGTCAGTCAGAAGGCGTGAATGTCGTGCTTCAGGAGGATGCCGTAAGAACTCTTCTTTGTCCTTCGAAGAAGTAAACATTTACCCCACTATTGGGCCCACCGGCTCTTCTCGCGATAGGGGGTCCGATATCCCTAAAGCGCGAAGACCGTCGGTACCAAGGGAAGACAAGTCCAGCTGATATGTGGTGGGGCCTTGAAGACTTTGAGAGGAAAGATTGGCGATATAAGGAGGAGAACAACTTTTTGCGGAATCACCAATGCCTGAAATCGAAGGAAGAAACAAAGGCTGAGGTTTCTGTGGAGGAGGGTTAGGAGGAGCGACCCTCAGTGTTACCTGCCAATAAAGTATTTTAGTATGGCAAGAAAATCAAAGCGATAAGGTGACAAAAGAAAAACTCACCAACGACACACTCTGGCAAAGGCCTGAACCGAGCGAATTCCCGAATGAGGAAGGGCCCTTCTATTTCTAACAGGGCGGTAACATGAGACACATCCATACTAGACAACACATCTGGTTTTCGCCAAGCGGCACTGGTAATCTCTCGGTTGAAACCACCCCGCCAGTACCGAGAGGGCAAGCGAAGGGTGAAGAAGCCATTTTTCCAGTTGTCCACGTTCTCTTCGAAACCTTGAAAGTTCCGCCAGAAGAACCGAACAAGGGTATCATTCCAACTTGGGGTAATATCCACCAAGCAGCTGCGACACCTCATGGTGAAAAATGTACGGAACAGATCGAGCGATGGAGCAAAAATATGCTTCATCTCGCAGGAACGAAGAAAGGCGTAAAGCCCACACCAGGAAGGTGGAGTTATTTGAACAGGATTGAGATTGTAATGGTTTAGCAGCTTCATCAGAGAAGTATGCAGTGGGAAATGAAATCCATAGGTAAACATCTTGAAATAAACCAGCCGGAACGTCCCCCACATGGCATCAGTGAGCCGAGTATCCTTTAAAGGGACAAAGGGGCGGTATCCCGTGGGAAAAGTGATACCGTTCTCCTCTAACTCAGCCCTCAAAACCTCATTACAATCAAAAACACTACGAGCTCTCCTAACTTCGGGATCTAGGGGATTTTCGATAACTGTAGAGGATCTAGCGCGAGACATAATGAACTGGAAAAGTAAAGCTATGACGATAGAGAAACAAAATACCTGGAGCAAAGAGCCAGTAAACAGGCCATCGGCACCGGTGAGCAATTGCAGCAAAACCCTCGGGAAGAAAGAAGCACAGAAGAGAGAAAATGTGAAGAATTTTGAAGTATTAGCAAAAATACTAAAAGAGAAAAGAGAATTCCTTATAAAGGTTAAACCTAAAAAAGAAATAGCCTGTAAAAACAAAACACGTGCAGAGTGGAAAAGGACGCGTGGGCAGTCATTAGTGTCTTTTGGAGAAGACAGTTACTGATTGAAAACCAAAAGGCAGTTGCACCCAGCGAAAGGCACACTTCCACGATAACCCTGGAAACCTGAAAAAATAAAGGGAGGAAAGCGGCAGGAGAGCGAAAAGAAAATAAAGCATCATTTTATTATTTTGGGAAAGCCATACGGCATCTACAAAGAGGCATGGTATGCATAATTATTCACCGTCAGACCAGGAGATGCCATAGCAGTAGACCACGTTATCATCATTATCACCTAAAAGCGATGGATCCTCACCAGCGAGAGGGAAAGGTTCCTCAATCCTCCCCCCTGCACGAGTTGACGATTGATCTGACTCCTCCTTAACAGCTGGCGATACCGCTCCAACGACCGAGCAGGCAGAGGGAGCCCTTTGTGGTGACTCGCTAGGAAGGAAAGATGTTCCTTCCCCCTTTGTAGAGAGAGAAGCAAGAGAATCAAAGAATGATCTAGATGCCTTCGCAGCATCCTTCCTCGGCGAATAGACGGCCTCCAAGGAGGCAACGGAGGAGGATTATCCGAATCAGGAGAAGTCGGAGGAGTTGGGGGAGAATCTCGTGCGGTCGTATCTAAAAAATAAGAATCGACCATGAGATCGCAGATTACTTATCAAAGGAAAAATGAACAAGGAGGTGAATAAAAATAAAGGAAAGAGGATCCCTTTAAATAGCCAGAAAATCAGGAAAAAAGGATCTTCGATCTTCCAACCCGACCCTTGAGGGTGGACATGTGTACAGCCTGAAGTATAAATAAGGATTTGAAGTCACGCCTGTTGAAATCTTACTTGAATCAAGGAAAATCGCAAAATCGCCCAATCAGTTGCCAGGACAACAGCGGCGTGGATTTAATGCAGAGCAGCCAACCAGAAAACCACCCAGTAGCTGAATCATTTTTAGTTGGGCTAAGAATACCCCCAATGGAAAAAAGACAAAGGGCGCATTAAAGAAGAAGAACAGTTGCAAGGTGGCATAATAAAAACAATTTATTTATTATGACCTAATGGCCGAAAAGTACAGTGGCGTGACAAGAGGAAAAGTAAAAAGGGCTCAAAAGGAGCCACTGATATCAGGCGTCAGAGCCAGCGTCTTCAGGTACTTCGGGAAGGTCTCTCAGGGAATCCATGACCAGAATTAAATCATGGGAGGTGGCTCTCATCCCCTTTAGGCAGCACCCCAGCATATCCTTGCGTTGCTGCAGCATGGCGATCACCACTTGAATCCGAGCGATGGAGGCAGCCAGCTTCGACACGCTCTCCAAAGGACTGAAATCCTCCAGAGATGTGGCTCCCAGCCTGGAATGGAGTGGGGTCAGCATCCCCTGCAGCTCCAGGATGTCCTCAGAAGTCTTGACCAGCATGTTCTCCAGGAACCTAACGTCCCCATCATTGAGGTTCTTGAGAGAGTGGCCCTTGGAAAGGAGAATTTTTTTAGTCAAATGATCCATAATGCAAGTTGCTAAAGATGATGAGAACGTGGGTGGAAAAAGCTCCCCGATTTATAGGCTCCGAGAGAAGGGCCTTGGAAAAGAAAAGGAGGTCCTCAAAAGGCGAGCCGTCCCGTTACCCTCGAGGGCAGATGGACCTGAAGCAGAAGCAAAGGTCAGTGTTCGTGAACTATCCGCGATACAGATGCTCGGAGGGGTACGAGATAGGATATGGAAAAGTGCCGAAGGGAACGATATTACGGGTAGTCATGACGTAAAAGCCATACGGTTACTGGTATCCACTGTGTAAAGCCGCGTTGACGTCGCAGGTAGCCCTAGATGCATAAAACCTCGCCGACCTCACAGGTATCTAGTGGTATAAAGCCACGTTAATCGAAGGCAGCTGATGGCGTAAAACCGCGTCAATATCGTTGTTCCCTTAAGCGGAAAAGAAAGACAGGACCTGTGTGATCTCAAAATCCCTGTAAGTACAAAGTTTGCTAACTTCTCCATAAGTACCTATCTCCTCTATGTGTTTGCAGTACACTCGAAAGGATGATGGACCGGAACATAGGCGAGCCTACGGAATGACTCGGCTACAGTCCTTGGCGACATCGCAAGTGGCCTGTCTGCAGCTCTCCTGCGACAGGAGTGAAGTTGCAATTTTCTAAGTCCTTCCCAAGGGATCAGGCTGAATAATATCGCTAGGTAAAAGCAATCCCCTAAAGAATTATGAACAAGACGACGACGTCTCCTGTGGATTTATTAACGCCTCCAGAGGACGAGGCATGAGACAAAAATAAAGGCCGGGATCTGTTTGCTCGGAGGAAAGCTTCAAATCTGAGCCTTAGCCTATCGTTTAGACCAATCTGTATCGAGCTTAAGGAGACGAGAAAGCTCGGATATCCTAGGAGCCTATCGCCTTATGAAAGAACAAATCATCACCTAAGATTCCAGACATGGACAGGGAGCGACAACCCTTGGTAAACACTCGGGCTCGTTTTCAGTTGGGCTTATGATAACAATCGAGACAACCCTCACGGTGCTACTACACTTGCGGCTCCTGCCGGGACGGATTCCTATAAGTCCCGTAGTATATCTTCATATCGCCCAGGGATCAGCGAAGGATTCCTAGGATGGTCGACATCAGCGGAGGGGGGACTCACGCGTCTCTATACGCACGGCGCCATCCCATCCTAGGGAACTGCGAGGTTATCGCTCCCGGCAGCCTTGTTAGATATCGCTCATGACGTCACTTACTGGCATCGCTCGTGACGTCATCACCAGACATTGCCTGGATCGTTATCGCCAGGTATCGCCATCGAGGCCTATAAATATCCCTACTTTTTTGAACAGAAGGTAAGATCGAGATGACCCAGCAGAACCTCTTGTTACTTTGTATCCCCGAACTGACTTAAGCATCGGAGTGTCTACGCCGGAGCCCCCCCTCCGGCGCTTTGCAGGTACATCCGACGACAGACCGCCGCAGTTCCGATCAGACACGACCTCGAATCTTATCAGCTTGGCTACTCAGCCACTTCAAGCAAGCACCAAACCGGTCTCCCTTCGCGGCAATTCACTCAGACACGGGCCCTTTGATCGAAGTCATAACCACCATAACCACCAACCGATGGGAAATGGAAAGCAAAAATATTTGGGTTGATAGTTTCCTAAACCTCTCGGAGGAGGACTTCGATTGGCATGCTAAGTGGCTACGAGCTACCCATCCCATAGTTTGCTACGGACCTTTGCCATTGGTTCTGATCGTCAGTCAAATAGAGATTTATAGTGCCTGAAAATGTGTGTGCACAAGAGATATAGTGTACAGTGGTAGTCAGGGTCAAACACAGGGATTGTGAGAGACTGATCTAAGGTCTTGAATGAATTCGGGGGAGAAAAGCACGAAGATTAACAATCAGGGGGGGTTTTTTACTTGGCTAAACAAGTTAGCCAAGGCAGATTTGGGAGCTAACAATTGTTATCTAGGAAAGCAGTATTCGAGACCTTGAGGTGTCAGTTCGGGGTCCCAAATGATAAAGTAAAGCAAGTTAATACACAAATTCAGAATTAATAAAACAGAAAGTGGAATAAGCACAAATAATAAGATAAAGAAGGATTCTTAGCAAAGGTATTCTTGGGTTGCATTTGGGGGCCCGATCGTCATCAGCGCAAGGATATTCTATTCAAGACATCATAGAAATGACATAGGGACCAGATTCCTCGGATATCCCCTATTTTTATCTTAAGAGAAACTACCCACCGTTTCCACATATGAGGTAGTCTTGACAGTTCGCCATCCCTCCAGGCACGAATGCGGGAGGGCCATACTCAAACTGCCCATGAAGCTAAGAAAAGACAGATCTAGAGCTAAAAGTCCCTCAGTTTGTCAGGCTCGTGACCCCGCTCTAATCAGTTACACACCCTATCTATTCGAGATCACTTTGACACAGTCAAGACTAAACACATGCCTACTTGGTTCATGCAATTTTCCTTCCGTATTCACCACACGAATGGCAGCATTCACATAAGATAATTATCAGTTGATCAAGCCTCAAATTATATCATGCAAAGATGTAATTAAAACGATGGATAATTGAATATGGCATCAAGAATGTATTAAGCACATGAAGGCCTCGAATCTACCCTTGCAACCCTTGAATCACCCTTGCTAAGAACTAATGATTTAGCTACTAATACTTGAAGATGAACAAATAATAATTGAAGAAAGCATAATAGATAAGTAAATAGATTAAGGGAAGAAAACTTTGTTACTAAATTTCGTTTGAAGCCCGACGGCAAGTTTGGAGATGAGCTAACAAGAACTAGAGAGAGAAACTAGAGAGAAGTCTAAGAAAACTAGAACTAAATAAATTATACTAAGTGATAAGAGATGTAAGACATAGTAAGAGATGTCCTAAACTACTCTTAGATGCCCTTTATATAGTAGAGCTCTAAGCACAAAATATCTTCAGCCCAAAACTAGGGACAAAATGCATTAATTGAAAGCCTATAAAAATGGATCCATGCTCCTTAAAGCACAAAGCTGAAAAAGCATAAAGCTGTCTGATTTTTCCAGCTTTGGGCAGGTCTGGATTGGGCTCAAGGGCTGACTTGGTCAGAGCGGTAGGTATTTGGTGGTTAGTGCAAACTGTAGGAACAGTGTCAGAGGAGGCACATAGAAGCTCTAGCGAGATGACACGTGGAAATGTCATTCTTCGCCCTTCGGGGTCCCGAATGGAGAATCCAATTCGGGACCTTGAACGTTGCTTTGGACTCGGGACCTCGACTTTTGGTCTTGAAGCTCAAAACTGCACAAAACACTCCAAAAATGCATCTTTTCGCATAAACTCCCTATTTAAGCCTAGATCTGCAATAGTAGTGAAAACAAGGGTAAATTAGCAGAATCATGCCTCAAATGGGTGAGAAAATGGGGAGAAAATCGTGCATAAAAACATGCTATCAAATAATCCCCACACTGCCCAATGCTCACCCTCGAGCATTCACAAAATTTAAAACAGTCCCAAAGCAGAACAGACACACCAAACCATAGCACAGAGAATAAGCATGCTTTTCAAGATTCGGGACCTCGAATGAAAACACACTCCGCCTAGATACACCTGCATCAAATCAGAAGGATAACGACCCTTGAGAAGAGACTTTTCCACATCAGCCTATTCACCAGCAGTCCTCACATGGATCGGTGTTTGCACTCACGCTCGTGAACAAGGCTAGGTGTTTAAACACTAAAGTATGCAAAAAAACGTAGCACAAAACCAAATTTGCATATCAATCCGAGTACATTAGACACATGCATAGGCAATCTCGCAATCAAAAGACTTCGCATCGGGGGCAAGAAGGGGAAGCAAAGAAAATAAATGATAAGAGGAAGTGGAAGAAGCATAATGAGAAGAAAAAATGGAGAAGAGGGAGAGTAAGAAAGTGAAATGAGAAGGTGGTGAAACCAACTCAACCCTAGAATGCTCCCTTGGCAGGAAAGAATCAAAACGGTGAGACAATGTTGCTGAGGGTGAAAGCTAGACTAGTTTTTTTTTCTTCGGGGGGGGGGGGGGGCTTGCTGACTTCATTCGGGACCGAGGCTCCGGACCTCGAATGAATGTTGGCTGCTGATTTTTCTCTTTTTCTTGAAATTTGGTCTCCTCTCTCTCTCTTTTATTTATATTTCTGTTTTTCTATTTTTTTATTTTTTTTTCTTTTCGAGAGAGAGAGAGAGAGATCTGAATCGAGGATCTAGACCTTGCTGTGGGTGGGAAGTGATTTTTCGTTCTGGTCTGCCCTTGATTTCTTCGTTTTAGCTTCGAGGTCTTGAATTGGCGCCAGCATTCGGGGTCTTAAATTTGGGGGATCCCCACACTTCACCTTTGCTGCTTCATTTGTCTAGTCTAGCCCTCGATAGTGCTCCCAATAACATTGCTTCACCTGCCAAGAGAAAGATCAAGGAAAATTCAAATGGTTAGAATTGGATAGGTCAAGAAGGGATTCGGGGTCAAGATGAAAGAAATAGAACAAAAGAAAAAGAGAGAGAACAATTCAATGCGAGGACTTAATCTTTTTACTGCTTTCCTATGTCTAAATATGTCTATACCCATGGATATCATGCAAGCCCAGCCAGTACCTAGTCATGCATTTATCACTCAAACAATAAATATAGGCATGAAGGCTCAAATGCTCACAAGGTGCTGATTTGTGACTACTGGTGTCTAGGTCTTGAAGCAGATATAAGGTGCAGTAGGCAGAGATTAAAACATTCGGGACCTTGAATAGATGACAGCATTTTCATTCTATGTGCACAAGTCAAGTGTGTGTATCCATCATTGGGGTGTTTTCAAAAACTTGGCAGTAGGCTAAAATCCGAAAAACTAGAGAATAATTCATGCATAAACTTAGGAAAAATAAACTAGGAAATAAATATAGCATGCATAATAAATAGTAGCAGTTCAAACTCCTCCCCACCCTTAGGCAGCGCATTGTCCTCAATGCGGGAAGGAGATAAAAAGATAGCAGTTTGGATACTAAAGTAGGAATGTAAATTGTTCAACATAAATAATCAGCCCACGCAGGGGCAAAGGGTTTGAAATTGTTCGGGCTCAAGAGGTAGGGGGGTCGAATTGTTCGATTGCAATGGTGAGGGCTCGGATTGCTTGTAGGATGGCGCGATTGGAGTCCCTGATGTCAGTAAGTAAGCTGAGGACAGTGTTGTCGTTCGGTATTTGCTCGGGACCTGGGGCATGCTCTTCGGGGGCATTTGGCGCGGCTGTGTTGGCAGAAGGTGGCTCGGGAGCAGTAGACTTGCCTCGGGGCGTTGAAAGATCCGGGTACTCAAACTTGCCTTCAATCTTCCCTTTGTTGTCTGCATGAAAACTCAAGATACCGTTAGTAACACAAAAGAATCCCATCGTGTCCAAGGTCTTGAGACCAAGGAGCTTGAAGGAACTCGGGTGTTTGTATAAGTTCAGCTCTTGGAGCTTCCATGTGTACAATTGCGAGGCCAAGCTGGTGACGAGGGACCCAAGCACAGGAGAGCGACCCTGGGGGGTATTTGCAACGTTGTGAGCAGAGGTGACGATCCAATATCCAAGGTTGACCCGCTTCTTGTGGTACATGACCCATAGGAAAAATAGCTCGGATTGAGCAAGCTGTCCTAAGGTCCCGAATTTACCCGCGAGGGCAATGGACAGGAAGCGTTGCAGAATCCGAAGGGCAGGGTCTTGAATACCATGAGCCTTGGTGTTGCGGGAGTCGAACTTGACATTGGGATTTCCAGTGAGCTCCCGAAGGGCCTTGTGGTTGTTGAAGTCAGCCGGTACAGTGGTCAAGGCGTTCTGATATTCGTCCCCTTGAATATCCTCACGACTGACAAAGCCGAGTTAGACATTAAAGTCGTTGAGGGACATAGGGTGCCACTTGCTAGCTAGCTGGAAATTGACGCATCCCCTAGCAGAAAGATCAGGGCCTAGCCCACCCTTGGGCTTGAACATATCTGCCTTGTACCAAAAACTCGCAAAGAACTCAAGGCTGAGCTCCAGATATGTAGGCTGATCCATAAAAAACAAGCTTTCCCAACCTATGCCACTAACCAACTCCCAAATTCGGGACCCAATACCCAGCTTATCATACAAATCCATATCTAGCTTAGCACACGGGGCCACCCCCTTGTTATTCATCAAAGTGACCTTATCCAGAGACGGTTTATCATTGAAAATGAACAGTTCATTAAAAGTCTCAAGGTTAGCCGTTACCAGGTAACTAGGTCTAGATCCCGAAGCAGGCGATGGGGTCTCGAGGTCGTCGTCCTCCTCTTCAGTGCGCTGGGATTTGCGGGGGGTCTCAACTGCGGTTGTCTTGCCCTTGGGAGTGGTCGGGAGCTTTCTTTTCTTGCTGGCCGGGGTCTTGGAGGCTGGGGCCTTGGGTGCAGGGGCTTTGGGGGCACTCTTTGCCGCTTGGGCTGGCGCTTTAGAGGTCTATTTGGCTTTGGCCTTGGCCTTGGTCTTCTGCGGGGGCGGGTTGGGGGGTTGGGGATGGTCAATATCACCCTCTCCTTCGTTGGTGGCTTCTGCTGCCGTGTCCTCCCGAACATCCTCGGGGCCTTGAGCGGTATGCTCAGGGTTTTGAGCGTCTTGCTCGTCAGGCTGCTCCGGCTGCTCTACCTCTTCTTCCCCGTCTTCTCCTCCATCTTCTTCCTCAGCCGCCCGCTGGTCGTCGAAATCCCAAGGGAACTGCTCCTCGTTCTCCTTCTCGACCCTCCTGGCCTCCCGGAGGCTGGAGCTGGTCTGTGCCCCGTCCTCTTCCTCGGTATCAGAGGGAATAACGTAGCCAATGGGTTTCACATCAAGGGGGACGGAGTTCAAGGGCTGCCAGGAGAGGTCGGTGTCGCCGTTGGCTTTTTCAGCTTGCTGCCGGCGGTCGTGGTCTGAGGGACGCGGTGCACCTTGCCGGATCTGGTCATTTTTTGGAGGGCGGTGGTGAAGGTTATCTCATCAAGGTCTATAGTGTCTTCAGAGGAGGCGGATCCGAGTGGTTCAGTGGCGGTGGGTGACTGATCGATGGTGTTTTTTGGCTGGGGTTGAGTGGAGAGAGGAGTAGGAGTGGGGGTAGATGAGTGAGAAGTGGTGGGTTTGTTTAGGTTGAGGCTTGTGCGTGCCATGAGGAGGAATGAGGGTTTTTGTGTTTTGAAAGAAGGGAAAGAAATGTTGTGTTTTGATTTGATTGGGAGAGATGAGGGGCTTAGGTTGGGTAACGGATGGGATCTAACGGTTAGGTGGCGTGGGTGAGTGGGTTGGAGGACGTGGAAAGGTGGAGAGAGAGATGGGAGTTGATCTTCTTGGGCTTCGTCCGCCACATGTCGCGCCGGGAGAGGTCGCGCAGTGCCAAGGGCATCGTGCGCCTGCACCTGCACGGGAAAACAAAAAAGCAAATCAGCTTTAAGGAGTTGAAAATAGGAGAGAGGAGAATAAAACCAAAAGAATTATGATAACAATCCACCTAACGACAAGGGTATTTCCGTCTCTTATCCCGCATGGAAAGATCGGAACCACTGTTTCCTACCTCCACGGTAGGGTCGAGGCTGTCATCTCCCCCGTTAAGAGGCTAACGCTAGGAGAGCTGACATCACGAAGGGGGGGTCCCCACATCCACCTTCTGGACAACCAGAGGTGCCATCCCACCCCAAGGGAAACGCACCAACCGTTACCTCGCCTGGGTAACAACCATGTCTCCACGCACCGCCCTGATGGTATACCACAACATGGGCAAACCCCTGCCCCTGACGGGACCGGTTGCTCCTTAGCAAACTTACTCGCGCGGAAACGCTTCTTTCATCTATAAATACCTCCCCCACAAAGAAGGAAGGTAAGCACGAATTACTGGCCCAAGCTCTGCCAAATTCACTACACATACTGACTTAAGCATCGGAGTGTTTCCCCCGGAGACCCCTTCCGGCGTATTGCAGGTACTGCGGACCGCCGTGGGCACTGATCTGAGAGGACCACTTTCTCCATATATCCTTCGGCAGAAGATAAATTCTTATCAAATTGGTGCTTTCGTTGAGAGTGTTGGTTCTATTAAGTGAGCATCCTTAATAACCAAGCTCCTTCCTCCCCGAAGCTAGAAGGGTTATGGCCTCGGAGTCAGATCCCGTGCTGTCCCAATCCTCCAGCATCCCCTACAACACCCGCCGATGACTTTTTGCTTTCGCTACCTCTGATATCTCTACTCCAGTGCAAGATGTCACTGCGGGAGAATCAGATCTTCCTCCTGGGCAGAGTACGGAAGAAATTACATTCCATATTTGTTCCCCCTTTTTCCAACATAGCGGGAACCAGTCATTCTACCCCCCAAGCAAGTAGATCCGCGATAGGTGAAGCAAACAACCCTTTCGCAAGCTCAATAGCAGCTCTCCAAGCTCAATTGGATCAGTTGACAGAGATGGCTGCTGGATTTACTCCTCATGCCTCGAGACCTGGTGTGTCCTCCCGAATAGTTTTCACTCCGTCCATTGTCAACGAACGACCAATATCGCCCCGACGATCTAGGGGACTCCCGTCCTCCTTACCTTTTTCCTCGGCCCCCATAAATGTCCAGCCGCTCACGCGAGGACCTGTTGAACATTCTGGACAATACAAGGGGGAAATCCCTATCCCTGAGGTAGCCCGCCGACATGATGAGCACAGAGAACACTGGGATGATTGGCGGGGGGAGATATTCCGAGAGCAATCTCCTAGATACAGTGAGAGATCTAGCAACAGAGGTCGACGAGCTCGAATTCCAAGAAGTCGTAGCCGATCTCCCAGGCGGCATCAAGAATATGACCCACAGAATCCCAGATATGATGTTGAAATTTCACACCCGCATCAGCCTCGTGGGGTCCCTGATATTAACGCTGGCCATCCATTCAGTTACCGTGTCAGGCACCGCAGGGTCCATCGGCATGTGAAACTCCCTACAGAATCATATGATGGCACGAAAGATCCCATTTCTCACCTCAATAAGGTGAAAGACTTTGTGCAATTCCAAACCCGCAGTGATGCTGCATTATGTCAGATCTTCATGATGACGCTGTCAGGAGTGGCACGTCTTTGGTTTGAGGGACTCCCGGCCGGGTCTATTGATAATTTTTCTCAACTGGAAGAAAAATTCAAAAGTCGGTTTAGCACGGCTATTCCTATCAGGAAGTCAGCAGCTGCACTATTCGATATTCATCGAAGACCGCAGGAATCATGGAACGACTTTTTAGGTCGATTTGATCTTGAAATGTCCCTAACGCCAGGGGTCACTATTGATTTTGCGGTTGAGGCCCTGAAACGCAATTGTCGATACGGGAAATTGAGAGACACGTTAACGGTGGACCCGCCGCTAACCCTGGATGCGTTGAGGCTAAAAGCGCATAATTATGCGAGGATGGAAGAGGAGGAAAATAGGGAATGGATCCGAAACATGCCAACGGACCCATACTTGGCCCTTAACGCCCCGCATAGCAGCGCCCCTGACACGCGACCCACTGAGGATCATGGACAACGAAAAGAGCATACTGTCAAGGCCTCTAACCGGCAGAGAGGCAATTTCTCGAAAGGAAGACCCGGAGGGTCCCCCACTCGGAAACAAGCAGATCCGCCAAAGGGCCGGATATATGATCCTGACCTTCCATCTCTTATACTCCCAAGGGCTGAAATCCTAGCGATAGTCCAACAGCGAAATATGCCCATTAGATATCTAGCTCCTGTGAAGCCAGGAGTGATCATGGGAGGAAGGGAAAATGCGTATTGCAAGTTCCACAAGGTCAAGGGACATTCGACAGATGTATGCAGAGAACTGAAATTGGCCAAAGAGCGATTGGTCGAAGAGGGCTACCTAGGAGAATTTGCCACCAAGGCAAGAGAAGAGGCCAGGAACAACCCAACTGGAATGACAACTGATTAGAGGCAAACGCCTTCACGCGCCACGGGGGCTAACGCAATTCCCCTTGGACAAAATAGAGAAGCTCTCGTTGTTCATAGTGATCAGATGTCTATGATTAATATCATCGCCGGGGGAACACCCTACTTCGAGGAGGCCATACCACAAACGTCCCAATCCTGGGGAAAAGCGCAAGCGAGAGAATGCGCAGGTAAAAATTGAGGCGATCAGTGCCTTAGACAGAATGATATTGTCCTTCTCAGAAGAAGACGAAAAAGGTATTGTTTTCCCGCATAACGACGCGTTGGTAGTAACACCCGTCATTGGAAGTCACGGGGTGAGAAGAACCCTTGTTGACAACGGGAGCGCAGTAAATCTATTTTCGTTGGAAGCATACAATTTGATGGAACGCCCTGACGGCGAGCTAGCGCCATGCATGAGGCCAATTGTTGGGATTGATGGGGTACCGATTCTGGTAGCCGGAATAACATCCTTGCTAGTGTACTTTCGAGAAGACACCTCCAAGTGATCTGAAGAGCTATTATTCCTGGTCGTGGACTTAACGTTACCATATAACGCCATACTGGGGCGACCGTTCCTCAATCGTTTCGGGGCAGCGATATCCCAAAAACACCTGCGGATGAAATACCCCTCGTGGAACGGCGTGGTCTCAATCAAAGGAGACCAGAAACTGGCAGCTGAGTGTTATTCACTTATGACTCAAAGGAGTTGTGACCGCTACGTTTGCGTGGTAGATGATCCCTTCGATGATAAAGACGAAAAGCGTACTCAACCGCTCGATCAAATGATGTCAATACCTGTCGGAGAGGACAGTGAAGCGAACCTCTTGATCAGCGAGAAACTAAGCCCTGAAGAGAATGTGCAATTAGCTCGACTATTAAGAAAATGTAAAGGGGAATTCGCGTGGAAACCGGCAGACATGCCAGGAATTTCGCGAGAGGTCACAGAACACCGGTTAAACGTTAGCCTTGACGCTAAGCCCGTCCAACAAAAACGACGCGCCTTCTCACCAGAAAAGATAGCGGCCATCGAGAAAGAGCTACTAAAGCTCACAGATGCAGGCTTCATCCGAGAAGTCCAATACCCAACCTGGCTGGCTAACCCTGTGTCAGTCCCTAAGCCTAACGGCGATTGGCGCATGTGCATCGATTTCACTGACTTGAACAGCGCCTGCCCCAAAGATTGCTATCCCCTTCCCCGAATCGACCAGTTGGTCGACCAAACTGCTGGGTACGCCTACCTGAGCTCCTTAGATGCTAACTCCGGGTATCACCAAATCCCTATGGCCATAGAAGACGAAGAAAAAAATGCCTTCATCACCCCTAGGGCTACATATTGCTACACTGCAATGCCGTTTGGGCTGAAGAACGCCGGGGCAACATTCCAGCGCATGACGAATAAGGTTTTCGAAAAGCAAATCAGGAAAAATGTAGAGGCTTACGTGGATGATATCCTGATTAAAAGTCGAAGCTTCAAAGACCACCTTGCTGATTTGGAAGAAGTTTTCAATGTGATGAAAAAGTACAAAATGAAACTGAATCCACGAAAGTGTATGTTCGCATTCCAAACGGGTAAATTCTTGGGCTACGTGGTCAGCCGGAAGGGTATCCAACCCAACCCCTCAAAGATAAAGGCCATTCAAGACATGATATCCCCTCGGACCGTCAAAGACATACAGAAGCTCACCGGCTGCATCATCGCGTTAGGACGGTTCATATCTAAGCAAGGCGAGAGATGCTTGCCTTTTTTCAAGGTCATTCGAAACAAGGCCCCATTCGGGTGGACAGAGGAATGCGAAAATGCGTTTGCAGGGCTGAAAGCTTACTTGTCATCCGATCTAGTGCTAACGAGGCCTGAGTCCGGCGATGAGCTATATCTATACTTGGGAATAGCCGACGAGGTAGTCAGCGCCGTTCTTGTGCGGAGCGAAGGGCATGTACACCGCCCTGTATTTTTTGTGAGTCACATATTGAAAGATGTTGAGCTGCGATACGCTCGCATCGAGAAGATAGCGCTTGCCCTAGTACAGGCAACGCGAAAGATGGACCGATACTTCCAAGCCCACCCTGTCACTGTGCTCACTGATCAGCCGCTGAGAAAAATCTTTAGAAAGCCTGAGTCTTCAGGGAGGATGTTGATTTGGGCAATCGAGCTTGAACAATATGGGCTGCAGTACAGAGCCAGACCGGCGATTAAAGCCCAAGCATTAGCAGACTTCATAGCGGAATGCACATTCACCAAAAATGCGTCGGCAGACCCGTCAGATGAAGAACTAGAAAATTCATGCCTACCGTACCCAGAAACGTTAGCGGACTCATGGGTTATTCATGAGGACGGAGCAAAAAAGCAAGAGCTAGTAGGTGCAGGTATTTTCCTGGTGGGACTAGACGGCATGGAATTGCGATACGCCATCAGAATCCTGCAGCCGTTATCCAACAATGCCGCTGAATATGAAGTGCTGCTGGCAGGGCTCATAATTGGAAACAGCTTCTCCGTCGAAGCCTCTACCGTTGCGGAGGAGGAATGCGGCTTGCGCCTAAAAATACGAGGAGACTCTAAATTGATAATGGATCAAGTCCTAGGAAACTCCCAAGCCCGAGAACCCATCATGATTCAATACTTGGCCAAAGTAAAGCGTGAGCTGTCGGAGATGCAGAAAAAAAGCCCTCGAGTCACCTTTGAACATATCCCCAAAGAAAACAATAAAGAGGCTGATAGCCTCACCAAGATGGCAGCCAACGTGGAAGCCTTCATACCCAACGAAGTGCACTACGGGGAGTTATCCATACCCTCTTTCATGGAAGAACAAGCATCGCTCTGTGTGGAAGAAATAGAAAACGACTGGAGAACCCCAGTGATAGAATATCTGAAACATGACAAGCTGCCAGAGGAGAGCACGGAAAGGAGGAAAATCCTGAAACGAGCGGCGCGATGCACATATTACAACGGAGAGTTAGTACAGAGGTGTTTTTCCCATCCTGCCGCTAAGTGCATAACAGAGCAAGAAGGCTTGCATGTGCTACGAGAAATTCACTAAGGGATATGCGGCATGCACATCGCCAGCGATACACTGGCAGCCCAAGTGTTTCGGTTGGGATTCTACTGGCCCACAATACGAGGAGATTGCCATAACTTCGTGAAAACCTGTCAGAAATGTCAGGAATATGCTAGGATTCCTCGAAAACCGGCCGCGCAAATTTCAGAAATAATCGCTCCATGTCCGTTTGCCAAATGGGGCATTGACATTTTAGGCCCGTTTCCAAAGGCTAGATCTCAGTTAAAATTCGTGATCGTGGCGGTAGACTACTTCACAAAATGGGCCGAAGCTGAAGCGTTAGCCACCATCACCACAGAAACAATTTGGCATTTTTTCAAACACCAAGTCATAATGCGATTCGGGGTGCCGCGCATACTGATCAGCGACAATGGAACGCAGTTCACAAGCAAATTCTTCAGGGATCAGTGTGCGGAATTTCAGATCGAACAAAGGTTCTCTTCCGTGGCGCACCCTCAAACCAATGGCCAGGCAGAAGTAACCAACCGCAACATCCTTAGTGGCATCAAAAGAAACCTGGAAGGATCCAAGAAGAAATGGCCAGACGAACTGCCATATGTACTATGGGCCTATCGCATGATTGTGAAGGCTGGCACTGGAGAGACCCCGTTTGCGTTAGCATTCGGAACTAAAGCTGTCACACCGGTTGAGATCGGAACGATGAGCCTTCGGGTGGCTCATTTCAAAGAAGAAAATAATAAGGAAAGGTTACGTGCTAACCTTGACGCTCTACCGGAAACACATGAGGAAACTCTCCTGAAAACTATGCACTACAAAAGAAAAATGGCACAATACCACAACCGGCAAGTGAGAGAGCGATTGCTCAAAGCTGGAGATTTAGTGCTCAGAGATAGACGAGCGGCAGGGCAACGCATGGGAAAACTCAGCCCAAAGGTCACCCGTGTCGTGGGAAGAGGAGCTTACCACTTGGAAACGCTCGATGGAATGCCCCTGCAGAACTCTTGGAATATAGCTCGGCTGAAGCTATACCACGCCAGGAACTAGCCCATCCTATCTGGTAATATCAATGCTATTCTAACAAGATATATTTTCCTGTGCGTTTGCTGTTGATAAAATGCAAATCGGGATAAATTTTCCTTTTTCTACAAATTCCTCCTTTCTTTCTCCCTCGCAAAGTCCTTTCGATTATTAGTAGGCCCATGCAGGTGCATCTTCATTAGAAGTTTATTCACTCGGATTGACATTGCAAATTTAATTTTAGTGCTATGTTTATTGCATTTTTAGAAGTGTAAACACATAAGCCTTGTTTTCTGAGCGTGAGCACAAACACTAATATCTAGTGAGGATTGCTTACGTTTACATGTCATGGGGAAGTCTTGTCCTTGAAGTCGTTATTTCCTGAACAAGACGGAGGCGTTATCTAGACTTGAATCAAACCATGTTTATATAACAAAACAACTAAACGAACATTTTTTCCAAAAATGGAAGGAAATGCTTGAATTTTCTCTTAAAACAGAAAGGTCATTTTTCGTCATAACAAAAGGCTTGGGGGCAAGCCGAGGTTTAAATGTAGGAATACATGATGTTTCTCACATTATCAAATTGCTCTCTCTATTTTCTATCTGTTGTTGCTTCGTGTTTGCTTCATTCCTATTTTCAGGACACAGATATGCTTCACAAATTGGGTCTTCGATGGAACATCCTTGTAATACCCTCGCCACATATTTAGTCCAACGAATCCAATCAATTCGTGTCTAATTACTACTCCTCCCTTGAGCGATTATATCTTTAAATTTATGTCTTTAAATTCGTGTCTAATTACTACTCCTCCCTTGAGCGACTATATCTTTAAATTTATGTCTTTAAATTCGTGTCTAATTACTACTCCTCCTTGAGCGACTATATCTTTCAATTCATGTCTTTAAATTCGTGTCAATTACTACTCCTCCTTGAGCGACTATATCTTTCAATTCATGTCTTTAAATTCGTGTCTAATTACTACTCCTCCTTGGGCGACTATATCTTTCAATTCATGTCTTTAAATTCGTGTCTAATTACTACTCCTCCTTGGGCGACTATATCTTTCAATTAATGTCTTTAAATTCGTGTCTAATTACTACTCCTCCTTGAGCGACTATATCTTTTAATTCATGTCTTTAAATTCGTGTCTAATTACTACTCCTCCTTGAGCGACTATATCTTTCAATTCGTGTCTAATTACTACTCCTCCTTGAGCGACTATATCTTTCAATTCATGTCATTAAATTCGTGTCTAATTACTACTCCTTCTTGAGCGATTATATCTTTCAATTCATGTCTTTAAATTCGTGTCTAATTACTACTCCTCCTTGAGAGACTATATCTTTAAATTCATGTCTAATTACTACTCCTCCTTGAGCGACTATATCTTTCAATTCATGTCTACCTAAATACTCCTCTTAAAGCGACCATGTTTTTACATAATTCTACAATTCTGCATAATTATTACTTGAGTGACTATCTTTCAATACATGCATGATACCACGTCTCAATCGGTTATGATATATTCAAAACATGGTAAATACCAGGGGCAACCATCTTTACTGCTAACCAAAAATCTCAGTTACACTGTATTTTTTATGAGACAGTAAAGAGGGGGCAACTGTTGCTACCCGAATTTTGACTTACGTCACAACTTTTTTTGTTTTATTGCATGTCGCATTAATAACCCGTTTACGTCAAATTTCAATCAATTTTTGATCATGGACTATTTGTTTTAATATTTCACATTTTTTTAATTTTTCGTATTTTTCTTGTATTTTCAACTCAACCGTATTTTTCAGTTTTCATCAACGCATTTACGTATTTTTATGTTTACCACATTTAATAGCTCATCTAGGTCAAATTTCTATCGGCTCTTGGTCCTAGGCTAGTTTGTTTAATATTCCGTGTCATTTCGTGCCTTCTCATTTTTTTCGTACTTTTGACTGACTTTTCGCTCGAACTTTTCTCAGTCCCGAGTAAGTTTCCCAGGACCGAGGGTCGAACGCGTTATTTCTTTGTTTGATAATTACGTACTATTTTTCTCTTGCACACAATCGAGTTTGGTTTCGTTCAATCTTTGTCGTAAGGACATTTATTTTACGTTCGAACGCTTTGACATTTCCGAAAGAGAAAATAAATACGTTAAACCAAGTTTGACCTTTATTCACAGTATACTACTTTTCTTATTTTATTTTTCTGCACGTCGTGGTTTCCTCGGTTCGGGTTTATTTTCATTTTCGAGCGATTTCGCTCGTACCAAAAATATCTCGTTCGTGCCCAAAAATAGGATAAATACCACATAAATGCCATTCAATGCATTCTTACCCCCCAACTCGGCTCCAGCTCACTTCGATCACTACCCCATCCTATCCGACCAGCCTTGGCCACAAGCTTCCCTCCCCTAGCTCACTATTCCAGCCTAGAGCTCATAATCACCTTGGATATTTTCTTCCCGTCGGTTTGCAGCCACATGTGCAAACTGAATCCAATTTTTCCTTCACCCCTATAAATAGCAAGCTGCATGAGAGGTATCAAGGGCACCAAAAATCTCCTCTTAATCTCTATTTCTTGCACTACCTTCTTGGATAAAAATCTCTCCTGGACAAGTAAGCTTTTTCACTCTAACTCTTCTTTAATTTCATTTTTGTTTTTAATGCATGAATAAATTGCTAAAACTTGCCTCACATGCTTAGTTTTCATGCTAATTACATCTTCCTTGCCTCAATTTAATTGTATGATGCCTTGAGTAATTAATAGCCATAATGCATATTAATTAGCTTGTTTTTCCTTTGTTAAAAACACCACTGTTTTCATTTGATTTTCTTGCTGTTTTGCTTGACTTGATTTGTTGCTATGATATTATAATTATTGGTGCTATTTTGAGTAAGTTTCAAGAGTTGAGTCTCACCTTGGTCGCCGGCCATGATGCCGGCGACATGAGGAAGAAGATGAAGGTAAGAAGAAGGTGTTGCGCGGGAAAGAAAAGAAAGAAAGGTGATGGGCTTCGGCCCATCTTTGTTTTAAATTAAAATTGCTAAGCCAAGCCCATTTTTTAATGCCCAAAATTCAAATGTGGGACCCACTTATTTTCGTCAAATCGCATGAAATGTTCGTATGCATAACTTGATTATTTAATAGTCCGCAAATGCTCACATGCCTCGTATACAATATGTTTATTTTCGTGTTTAAATATCGCATGACTTGTTTACATGTTCGTATGCGATGAATTGTGTACTTTATGCCATGTTGAATGTGTCGTATGAACTATTCGTATACAATATTTGTTTATTCATTTTCGTGTTTAATTATTGCATGATTTAAATGACTTATTTATGCCATATTTTATTTAATTAAATGCTAGCATGATTTAAATGATTTGTCTATGCCATGTTTTATTTAATTAAATGTTTGCATGCTTCAAATGATTTGTTTATGCCATGTTTTATTTAATTAAATGCTTGCATGATTTAAATAATTTGTTTATGCCATGCTTTATTTAATTAAATACTTGCATGATTTAAATGACTTATTTATGCCATTTTTTATTTAATTAAATGCTTGCATGATTTAAATAATTTGTTTATGCGCTACTTTATTTAATTAAATGCTTGCATGATTCAAATGATATGTTTATGCCATGTCTTGTTTAAATAAATGCTTGTATGATTTAAATGATTTGTTTGCCATGTGTATTTAATTAATTGCTTACTATCGTAAATTAGTGTTTGCATGCGCTTTTCTTATTTATTATTTTCAAAAACGTTGCTAACGCTCTCACTTTGCAAGGAAGATCAAGATCACGCAACGCAAGTATGCTTTCTAGTCTTTTTTATTTATTCAATGCTTTCTGCAAATATTGTTTGTATACATGATATTTAAAAATGCTAAAAAACTCATATTTTTATGCATGATAAAATTAATCCACATGCTCACTTGTTTATACCACTTGCTTTCTTATGCCATGAAATTAATTGCAATGCTTTGATATATGAGTATGGTGGCTTCGATCCCACACGGTTATGTGCATTCATTTAATCGGGATTATGTTAGTTTTTATCCATGATAGGATCACATAGTAATTAATTAATCATGCATGGCCCAATGATAAAAAAGGGGGAACGTCCGCTCTAGCATGCGAACAAACGGTAACCCCGTCTTTCGGTCCCTATCGGAAATAACAATGTCCTGACGAAATATGCTATGATGTAACGTCACCTTTGAGGGACAATTTACGTGCTAAATTATTTTCAAACACCTTTTATCGGTAACCTTTTTAAGGATGTGACTTGGGTGCCTAACACCTTCCCAAGTCCATAATACGACCTCGAACCTTCGTTCTTTGGTTTAGACCAATTGTGCCTTAGTTTTATTTTTATTTTTATGCCATGACATTAGGTTCCCTAAACCTAGAAAATAAATAGGGTGGCGACTTCATTGCATTATGCGAAGCATCCATTTATGCTTAGCATCTGTCCCGAACCTTAAACTCGTTTTCAACGAAAAAGGGGGTGCGACAACCCCCTATCGACTTGTCTACGGCAAACCTTGCCACTTACCCGTTGAAATCAAGCATAAAGCCTTCTGGGCCATTCAAAAGGCCAATTTCAACCTTGACGAAGCTGCACAACATCGCAGATTGCAAATCCAGGAGCTAGAAGAGCTTCGTGATGATGCCTACGAGAATGCCCTCATTGATTGCATTGCATTTAATCATGTTTTTGCTATCCATTTACATGTTGTTTGGGCAGTAAATCTATTGATTTCCCTTTCTGTTCCTCATACTTTGACAGTTCTGGTTCTGGAGCGGAGCATTTCAATGGAGCGCTGGAGTTGATTACCAGATCGTCTTGGCCTAGATCTTGGCCAAGACCCATTCGCGCAGCAAGGAACGATTACCAGTTTGTCTTGGCTGCAAGCTTGGCCAAGACTCATATCGCGACAAGCCATCTCGAGCGACAGCTTCAGCAAGCCTTTTGGCTCGCGTTTCACCTGGGCCATGCGAGCTGACAAGTCGTAGCCATCCAGCAACTCTAGAGGGATCTGAAGCCAATCTTACGAAGAATCCTATTTAGGATCTCCCTCTTTGTTGCGATTTATTTCCCTTTTAGAAAACATTAATATCCTTTTAGATTTGTTTGAAGAGTTAGAGTTAGAGAAGGACAAGGGGGCTTTAGCTAGTATTTAGCCGGATTTTGTCTTGCCTCTCAGAGGGTTCTCGATCTCTCTTCTTTTCCCGTTTTCGACATTGAATTACTTTCCTGCTCCGGAATTTCCAGTTTGAGAATTCTCGGATTTATTCTTTTATGCAATTAAATATTTTATTCTTTCATCTATGAGTACGTCTAGCTAAACATCTATTCTTGGTAAGGGTTGAGGAGCTATGTCCTTATTTATATTCGTGAGATCAAACCGCACTTAAGAGCCTCTACAATTCGTATTCATTTATTCCTTGAGTTTATTAAACCGCTAACTCACTAGAGACAAGACCTGATCATTCTTGTACCCTAGTAGAGAAGAGTTGCAACCAGCCTAGAAGGAAAGGGAGCACCCATCGGCTAGGCAAAGTAGGTGACTAGTCTCGCGCCAGACTAGAAGGAATAAACGATCTAGACTAAGACCAGATTGACAACCTAGGGTTTCCATAGGGAAACAACTTGGCTAGGTACTGTCTTCCCCTATGCTATTGATGAAGGAAACAGCCACTCAAGATAGCAGTAAAACGGATAAACCCTTTAACCAGCAAGGTGTCCCTTGGCTAGGATCATCAGGAAAGGGAGCACCCGCCAGATGATTTGAAGAGGAGGGAAGCAGGAGTGAACAGGAGCACCTCCACTCTATAGCAATGCTACGAATTTAGAGACAAATACCCTTGAATCAATGATCGAATCATAAGGACAGAAGCTCTCACATCTCCCTTACCAAGGATTCTCTTTTATTTGATATCTTATAATCTTGACCCCTGTCTTGGCCAAGCCTTTGACCAAGACTACTTCGAACTATTTTATTTCCTTTGTTTTCGTCTTTAATTTCAGATTCACCCAACCAAAACCAGTGACGAGGAAGTCAACCAGGAACTACATTTCCCTAGAGATCTCTGTGGACCGATCCTCTTACCGCAATCTACAAGTCTTTGTAGACAGTGATAAGTTGTATTTCTACCCCCATTTCTATATCCATTATACACATATATTTGACGCGCTCGGTACGCGATCACTCATCTACAAGGGCAAGATGAAGGCCTACCATGATAAACTTCTATCTCATAAATCTTTCACTATCGGACAGAAAGTCTTGTTATATAACTCTCATGTGAGGTTGTTTTCAAGGAAATTGAAGTGCAAGTGGACCGGTACATATGTTGTCACAGTCGTTTATGACCATGGCCCCGTTGAAATTCGGATTTTGGATACTGGAGTCACTTTCAAAGTCAATGGACACCATCTCAAGGTATTCTATGAAGGCTTCAAGCCATTCACACTGAGGAGATGGATGTCGCTGACCCGCCTGACCAACTATGATATTGGTCACCAACGTCTAGGCCGAGACGTTAACCGCGGCGCTTTGTGAGATGCAACCCACGTTTCTATCTCTTCCCCTATTTTTATCTAATTATCTTATCCTTCCTTACATCCCTTGATTTTCTCCATCCCTAAATCTATTCCCTTCCCCCCCTCATTTATTTTATTTATTTCCCCCTATTCATCAATTTTGTTATATTCTATTTTATTCCCATTCCATATCCCACTTAATTCCAATTTTAAACTTTGAATTTCCTGATCAGGAGCGTGATAGTTGGGATTTGCAGTTGGGATTTGATGGGCCCCAATCACAAGCCGCCACATCCACACGTAGGCAACGGCTAGCAGCTGGGAGCCATAAAGGGAGAACGTTTTCTCCCTTTTTCTTTTCACTTTCCACTTTACTTTCCATCTTCTTCCTCTTGCTTTTCAGCTTTCTCTCCCCTCAAAAAACCTCTGCAACTTCTCCATGGCTCACTCCAAGAAAAGTGCTAGACGCTCCGACCTTCTATCTGGTCGTCGTTCCCAAGGTACCCCGACCGCCACCACTCTCGTCACCCCCACTGCAACCGGCGTCTCTGCCATCGCTGGAACTCCACCAGCAACCACCACTGCCACTAAATCCCCACAAAAATAGACTTGCTCCACCCCTCTCTCTTCACCAAAGCAACCGCAGCCGACCACCACCGTCGCTGCTACTACTCCAGTTGCTCCCATCAGCGCCGCTGTCGCGACCACCACTTTAGCAGCCAAAAAGCCCCCTCCAACTCCCAAGGTCGCTAAGACACCAACGGCCAGACCACTCCTCCCACCCCCATCCAAACCCACTCCTCCTTCACCTCAACCAACCCCAGTTCCCAATGCCACTGTGACTCCGCCGAAAGCCCCTATAGCCGACGACGAATTCTCGTCCGGCGAATACAAGTCAGACATCGGTGAGTCTGACTCCATTGAGACAGCTACCACCGACCAGCCCACTCCGTAGACCGTTGCGCCGCCGAGTGCCTCCGGTACGGCGGTTGTTGCCACTCCTAAAATGCCCACCGCATCTGGCAGTTCCTCAAGCGAAGAGGAATCCGGCGAAGAGGAGGAGGAATCCGAGGAGGGTTCCGATGAAGAAGGCTCCGAAGAAGAGTCGGAGGAGGAAGAGGATGATGCAGCCCCCACTGGTCCACCCGTGACGACAGCCACCCAGAGAGAAGCCACGACTCTGACGTCTGAAGCTGATATCCAGGTCACTAGATCCATTCCCGGACCCACCAGTTTGCCCATGGGTCGTGGCATGACATCTCGAGGCTGATTGATTGAGCCCGTCTGCTACGCCGAGGGCAAGCCACAGAAAGTTAAGCTTCTGGTTCCCATGGACGACGATGACGATTCAGAGGATGAAGCTTTTGTCCCTCCCACCACCGAAACCACCGAAGACACCTCCATGGAAATGGAAGTCGAGGAACCATCCCCCGTTCGCCCGAAATGCAAAGCACCTGCTGCACAGGCTGCTTCCTCCCAACCCAGAAAATCTGCCCGCACCACCACCAGCTCGGTCAAGACGGCGATGCCCACTCCGGTCGCTCATTCTGCCCCCGCCAGAGCAGGCACAATCGTGCCCTTTGCCCAGGTAACACCTGACCTCACTCATCTTCATGGTTGGCTGGACTTTCCTGATAAGCCCAACGATTGTCTCCCCTTGTGCTAAACTTGATACTGAATTTTTAGAAAAAATGGGTATAACTGCTAGGGTGAATGTTTTGATTGATAATATTGGCTGGCGTCCTCTGTTTGACTTTGAGCACCCCACATCCTTGAATTAAGCCATGAATTTTTCACGTCTTTTTGGTTTGATAGTGCTAGGCTTAAACAAAAGGGAAAGGGTAGCATGCATTTAAGGGCTGATAAGGTGGTCAATTTTCATTTGATGGATGTTTGGGAGCACCTGTCTATTGATAAGTTTAATGTTCTGCTTGGCTTTGCCAAAGAGTCTGATTTGGGTGCCTCATGGTATCTCAGGGCATACGCTGCTTACCCCCCTGAGTTTGATGTCACTAGTGCCTTCAGGGAGCTTACTGGCAATCCTAATGCCAAGTACAGCTCCCGACGCTCAAAAGGCCATGAGCTGCGTGACCCTGCCCTTCGTATCTTACATCGTTTCCTTGCTCTCAACTTCGCGGGCAAGATGCAGTCTTCTGGCATCCTCTCTGTCCAGGAATTATTCTTTTTATGGTGTATGCATAACGGCCATAAGGCCAACCTAGGGTACTGGATTGCTCATGAATTGCATGCCATTGTTACTTGTAACCGCAATCCTATTCTTGGTTCCCTTATCACTCGTTTGGCTGTTGAACAACGTGCTCTTGACGTGTCCAGTTGTGACCTATTTATTCCCATTGGTTTTAAGCTGCTTGATGCTCGTACCCTCGATGGTATGGGCCATTTGCACTTGACGGGTCGTGTTTTATCTTTCAGCAAAGGTTACACTGGCGGCGCGAAGCGAGTTTGGAGTGCCCAGAATGGTGGAGCAATTAAGTGGCCTGACCTCACAGCAGCTTCTCCCCCTCCTTCCCCTGTTCCACCGCTGAGCGATGAGCGTCCCGGGCAAGCAGATTCTGACATCTATACCACCGCCCCGATTGTTGCTGATATGGCTGAGACGAATGCCCTCCTCCGAACAGTCACTTCACTCCTCCAGAACCTCCCTGATGAGCTAGCTTCGAGGCTACGTCCTCCTGCTAGCCCTTGATATCTCCCCCAAACTCTTCTCCAATTGCCTTCGGGCTATTTTTGTATTTTAATTACCCCGGTGCACACTTTCCTTTCTCCCTATCTCCCTTCCTTTCATTTGAACTCCGTTGGTTGATTCCCTTCTCCACACCGAGGACGGTGTTTTGCTTTAGTGTGGGGAGGAATTTCATACTTTTGTGATATATTTTGTATGCATATTTTCAAGACTGTATGATTATTATCGTATTGCATGACTGTTTGCCTTGCATTTGCATGTTTTGTCCCGATTTGGAATTTTTCCACAAATGGTTTTCAACTGATTGCACTACCCCCATTTTTGAAATCACTTTTGATGGACTGCACAGAGTAGGCCCACTGCACACAGACACTTCACCCACTACACCAAAACCGCTTGCACACCATACTGCCTGTTAGCTCTTATAACTACGTCTTGCCCTAGCTGCTTGCAATCATCGTATTCCGCCCTGTGAGTTTTTGAGCTTTCATTGCCATAATTTCTTGATGAGTTGATGCATGATTGTGTGCTGGCTAAATTTGCATGAGACCCCTTGGGTGTAGGCACCATTAGACATGGGAAAGCGATGATGTGATTAGGAACTTTGCACTTTTCCTTGTTATCTTTTTTCTTGCTTTTTATCTTCTTACCCTTGCTGCTCAAACCCTTCATTTCACCACCTTTCTGACTACTTGAGCCATTCCTTTCTTTTCTTAGCAGGTGAGAGATGTCCTCTGGCAGTGGTAAGGTGGGGCAGAAAGAATCATCTATGTGGGGGTATCGAGCTGCTGTACCGAGACACTGAAAGCAGAAGTAGATAATAAAAGCAGAAAATCATACGTCCAACTGCTGGATCGAGATGCTAAAAGCAGTAGTATGGCAAGCAATCACAGAACGCAAAAGGAGAAACAAAAGCTCTAGTGTGGGGATTCCGAACGACTCGGCCTAGATATTCAAATAAAATCAAAGCATTCAAATGAGCAATTTGGAAATCAACTGCCAGGCCGAGCCGTTAGCATCAGGCATGTGCTGAAAATCAGACGCCCGAGGGAAATTTTGCTGCTCCAGTTCAAAAGCTCAAAACATCCTGTATGCTCCATTTTGTTCTTCTTTCTAAATATATATTTGAACAGAAAGGGAGTACAAAATCGGAACTGGAGCAGAACATTACAAAGATTAGAAGACCAACCACACTTTCCAAACGAAGAAGATACCCACACTCTTCATCAGTGCTCTCTGTCTTACCCTTGCCATTGCCACCAGGAGGCTCTCTCACCATTTTGTCCTTTTTCGAGCTAAGAAAAAAATCTCTAACCTTACTTCTCTCTCTTTTGAACCCTCTTCTCCAACATATTTTCTTGTTTCACCCCTGCAAAGTTTATATGATCATATGATTGCCCATGCATGTGTTCTCCGTACTCGGATCGCTATTGCAAATTTGGTTTTGTGCATTATCATTCGCATTGATGAGTGTAAACACCTAACTCTGTTTCTGAGCGTGAGTGATAAATACTTTACCCGGGGAGGATTGCTTGCAGCAGGCTGATGTAGGAAAACCACTCTTCTGGTTTCGTTATTCCTTAAGAGTGGTGCAGAGTTCATCTAGGCTGGAGGGTGGCGTACTGCTCGGTCGAGGCATAAGTGGAGGCGTTCAGTGTTCTGTGTGTTTGGGTTGAGGCTGTGTATTCCGGACGAGGTGATGTTTTTAAGTTTAATGCTCGAGGGCGAGCATTGGGGTAGTGTGGGGATGTTTGATAGAGCGTTTATTATGCATAATTCTTCCCTCTTTTATATGCCTTTTTAGATCATGATGCTACTAATGGTGTTGTGTTTCTTTACTTTTCACAGATCTTGGCTATTTAAGAGGGAAATACTAAAAGGAGCGCTTTCTATCATTTTCTGGAAGGAATGGACCAGCTAGGCCATGCAGCTGAATGTTCGCAGAAGGCAGCAGAGTCCTAGCGAGAAAAGGAAACTGTCGCAAACAAGGAAACACGGGATCTGCTCATTAATTCCTCCGAGAATCCCAATCTCAGTAGAAGACCATTGAGGAATATAATTCCAGTCGGATTAGGAGTTTTATTTGTAATAAACTATAAATACTTTTAGTAATTAGGTTTTTTCGATCTCTCTCTCGCTAGACTTTTGGCGCTACTTCTGCCTCCGGCACTTTTGTTCTTTCTTTCAATAAACCAAAGCTTTGCTCCGACCGGTAATAAATAGGACTTCTTTCTTCTTCCCTTCTTCTATTTTTATGCAATTTATTTATTTATTTATTTTTACTTTTAATATGAGCGGCTAGTCTTCCTGTTCTTGGTAAGAATCGATTGAAGGTTGCAAGGGAAGCCGTGAGGTCAAATTGTGCTTCATATATTCTGGGCTAATATCTATCTTGTTTAATATTTAATTGTCAAGTTCTCTAGGATTAATTACAAGCTTGATCAACTAGTAATTAAAACTATGGAATTATTATCATCCTTGTGGTTATACCTAACGTGAAGCTACAGGGTAAAGTAGATAACCATTCTGGAAGTAATCGGGATCCTGGTCTCCTCCAGTTGGATTAAACGGATCGTTAGGGCAGAGCCTCGAGCGTACTGAGTGTCTTGCCCTAGACGCGTCTTACCTCCTCTTCATGGGCAGCCGAGTATTGTCTCCATAAGCGTAGCTTGGAGGACGACAGACTGTCAAGGTTACCCCATAAGCGTACATTGGGGTAGCTTCTCTTACGAAGGTACGCAGGGACCTAAGCGTACCTGGTCCCCATAGCGTGTCTATCGGCTCGGGGTAGACGATATTCTTTGTTTTGCGAATTGATTAGAGTGTTAACCCTTAATCCCTGTGTTCGATCCTATTGCCACTATACACAATTTATTGTGCACTTGACTGCAGGTTTTTATTATTATTTTTGACGGCTTCGACAACCGATCACTAATTACAATGAATCTGATGTTGTTGCTTACATCATTAAAAAGTACGAGCAAGCTTCAGACTAAAGAGTCAACCTGAAGAAATCAAAAGTTTTCTTCAGCCACAATGTTCAGGAACATATAATCAAATCAATGTCCAACATAGACTAGGAGATAATGGTGGAGAAATAGGCAAGTATCTAGGGCTGCCAACTATGGTTGAAGATCAAAGAAGGTTGTCTTTAGCTGTGTAAGAGACCGAGTATGTAAGAAACTAAGTGGCTGGAAAGAGAGGATCCTTACTCAAGTTGACAAAGAAGTTGTCTAAGCAATACCAACTTATGTGATGAGGGGTGTTTGAACTTTCAGAGGCTATATGTTATGAGAAGCTTATGGTGGAATCATGAAGATAATCAGAGGAAGATGCATTGGGTTCAGAAAGATAATAAAAAGGAAGGAGGTATAGGTAGGGGTGGCAATATGGGACGGACGGACGTCCAATGGAGCAATCTCATTTGTCCAATAAATAAACTGGACGGACTTGTCCAAGTCCATTTAATAACCGGACGGACAAGACCCGTCCATCTAAATTTGGACGGACGGGACAGGTTCCCGTCCAATAATAATTATTTTCTGGGAATTAAATTTTTTTTTTTAAAGATTTTTTTTTTAAAAAAAAAATTGAAAAATTATTATTTTCGAAAAATAAGAGTAATTTTTTTGAAATTTTTTTTTTAAAATTATTATTTTCTAAAAATAAGAGTAATTTGTTTTATATTTTTTTGAAAAATAATGTTTTTTGAAAATTTATTATTTTCGAAAAATAAGAGTAATTTTTTTTTTGAGAAATTAATTATTTTTAAAAAATTAAATAATAAACGGAAGGACGGAAATCCGTTGGGTTTGTCCCGTTCGTCCGTATATATAGCTGGACGGGTCTAACCCAACCCATTTATTAAATGGTATATGGACAGACGGGACGGACATATGGACGAACGAGACGAGCATATGGACAGTTGTCCATATTACCACCCCTAGGTATAGGGTTCAGAAAGATCGTTAAGTTTAACTCAGCCATGTTAAGTAAACAACGATAGAGATTACAAACAACTGCAGATTCTTTGTTAGCAAAAATCTTGAAGGTCCAGTATTACTGAAGGACTGATTTAATGCATGCTCAACTAGGTTTCTGCCTAAGCTACACTCGTAGGAGCATTCTTAAAGGAGAGTAATTCTGAGACAAAATGCGAGATGGAGAATAAGCAGAGGCAATACCGTAGGCATTTTTCAAGACCATTGGGTTCCAAATCTCTCTTCGACAATGGAGCACTCTTCTTCTTTTAGTATCCCTGAAAAAGCTAAGAGATTTAATTGAATGATGATGGTATTAACTGAAACTATCCCCTTATGTCATCCATATTTTCTGCTAACTTAAGCTGTAAGATCCAAGCCATTCCTCTAAGTTTTAGGCAGCTAGATTATGTTTTGGCATGTATATATACCAAGCAAGGAGTCTACAGAGTCTACAAAAGTGGATATCAAGTTGCATAATTTCTATTGCATGGGAACCTGACTCAAGACCATAATCTAGCACAATAGTGGAAGACTTTTTGGATTCTAAAACTTCCACCACAGATTAAAAACTTTGTGTAGAGGGCATCTAAAGAAATATGGTCTTGGATAGTGGCTCAACAACGGGGTAGGAAGCCTAGAAGTAAAGCAAATGCCCCTGCTGCTGGTAGCAATGTTTAGGCATCAGAGCCAACTCAGTCACGGTTTGTGCCACCTTGTGGGGATTTTGCTGTTGTGGATAACCAAGTATTTGCTGAGCTTGAGGATGCGTTTCAGTTTCAGGCCCCTTCAAGCTCCAACCTGGAACGATGTGGATTAGATATTCTCTCTAGCAAAGGAAAGAACAATAGCCAGTCTGAGCACTAGTCATGGGAAGGATAAAGGCACTCGTCAGGAATACAAGGTGAAAAACAGTATTGCTCCATAGTCCAGAGAAGCAGAAATGATAAAACAATCAAAATAAGGAATCCCAACAGGGACATGAGCAAGATTATGATGATAAATCAGTCGATCATTGATGCAATATTATTCATTCCTATAATCATAGAACAACTATAGAATTTAGGTCCACCTAGAATTCCTGCTTTCCTCCTAGATCAAATTCCCTAAACAGAATGCTCTATCAAGAATCCTAATCCCTCTAGCAACGCTAAGGTTTGCTTATAGGATTTAACTAGAATGGTTGAAAACGTTTAGGGGAAGACTATTTTTGAGCAAGATCTAAGATGCTTAAGCCTTTAACCCAAATTCCTTAATCTTTAAACCTATGCGAACCAAGTCTTTGTCTACTTACTTGATTCACAAGTGATTACAGATACATTACTCAAGTTGACTGCAATTATTCAAGATTAACCTAGATTGGTCAAATCGATAAGTAATCCATGAAATAAAAATAACAATTAATCAAATATTAAATAAATATAAAACACGTTTAGATCTCACAAAATAAATAAATCGAAACTTTTATTGTCTTCATTGAGAATCAAAAGAGTTAACTAGAATTAAAATAAAATAATTAAAAACATGAAAGATGAACTCCTCCTCTTTTGTCTTCCCAAAGTGAGAGACAAGAGAGGAGAGAAAGAAAATAGAATTCTAGTGACCAAAAGCCTAATAAAATTATCCAAAAAAGAAGAGACGAGATATGGGAAAAGGATAGGAAGGTTAAATAGAATCCTCCTTCATATTTATTCTTAAAATCGCTCTAAAATTGTATCAATCTCCTAATTTATTACAAAATCTCCCCAAATTGGGTCTTCAATCTTATCTAGGAGATATCAAATCAGTTTTTCCTTCTAAAACTTCGCTTGCTCCCGTTCATTAGAATCTCACGCCCAGATTACTTTCCATTATTGTTCCGCTGCTAGAACAAGAATTCCTCGAAAACTTCCCCTTTTCTCCAAGTAATCCTCAAGTGTCATTTTTTACAAAAAAGGATAAAACATGTTCTATTCAGTAAAATCACCATTTATAATTATAATCACTATAATTACGAAGGTAAAACAACTAAATAAAACACTATCATCCTCGTACCACATACTCATACCCGATACCCTCAACCCCAAATCCATACCTTATGCCTAAACCTCAAACTTCATATATAATTATAACCAATATGTATTTTTATTTTTTTAGAGAGGTTTAGGTATCTAGGGTATGAATTGGGATTTAGGGTAAATGTATGAGTATGGATTACGAGTATGTGTGTCTGGAGTTTAATTATTATAATTAATAAAAATATCTAGATAATAATGAAATAATTACTAGTTAAAAAATACATATGTGTGTGTGTTTTGGGGTGTGTAATTTCATTATTATCTAAATGTTTTCATTTACAATTACATATTAATTATTTTGAAAATAATGAATTATTTAAACCCATACTCAATAACTAAAATCTGAAAACTCATACCCTCAACCTAAACCTTATATCCATACCTGAACCCAAACCTGATTATATATATAGAATTAAATAAATATGTAATTTGGAATTAGTAATTTCATATGTTAGTTGAAATTAATTAATATATTTATTGTTAAAAATAATTAATACATTAATCACTAGTTTAAAATAATTAAATCATATATTAATATATATATATATATGTATAATAAATACAAGTTAATTAAATTGTGGAAAAAAAATAGCTGACGGAATTTTACAGTCGTTAATCTTTTCAACCCGTCGATAACGTGCGCCCGCTGATTATCAACGTATTTATCCCATTTGGAAACAATGATTTTTCTTGCTTTTTGATGTTGAGAATTGAGAGATATCAATGAAGTCCGACGTGAAGGCAATAAAATATAACAAAAATAAGATGCAGAAAATAATTTCTCCTCTGAATTTCTCATGAAAATAATTCCATACAAGATAACAAAATATTCTTACTTACCAATAATTTCTTTCCTGAAATGAACAATTTCCATTCGAATTTGATTAGCTCTCTTAACAAACTATGCAGGAAGTCCTGAGTAGTAAGATTACTTCATGTTCTTCTGTCGTATCTCCTTCTAGTTCCAAGAAGTTTGGCTCTGATTGAAATCAACTGAGCCGCAACATTCATTCTCATCCTTTTCCATTGAGTTTCAATAGAACAAGCAGTTCCATTTGTTAACAAGAAAAATGTTAAAGGTTGATCAACTAACTCTTGCAATCATTTTTATGTCCAAACAGTACCTAAAAATAGCTTTTCCATCGAGAAATGGAGGATAGAGACGTGTACCAAAACATGAATATTTAGTAACAACACAACACAAAAGCATACATTGTAAGGTTTGAACAATTGGAAGCCTGAGTACATTAACCCAAAGGGTTGCTTCATTTTTCAAACTCGAACACAAAATTTAAATGTAAAGTGAATAAGTCCATTGGCACTCCACATGGTTTAGATTTAGCAATAGCAATGTTCATGCTTAACTTCTTCTTGTACCATTAGAATTTCCATACTCGGTTGCTAACTTGCACCAGTGTCATTTGAATGGTACTTCAAGTTCTTCTATCACCTCTTCTTCCAGTTCCAAGAAGTTTGGCTCTGACTGAAATCAATTGAGCCACAACCTCATCCATTCTCATCCTTTCCCCTAGAGTTTCAATAGAACAAGCAACTCCAATCTTGAATATTGGAACCAGCAACTCTTCTATCCTTTGAGTATTGCTTGTCGTGCTTCTTTGGTTTCGAACCATGTTCGTACTTGTCTCTTCTATTTCCTGATGAAGAACCGGATCCAAAATTCGTGTAACTTGTTCGGGCAAAAAGGATTAGACAAAGTTGTGCAGGTTTAAGCCTTCATTGAACATGTCATCCATAGATCTCTTTCCTGTAAACATTTCCAGCAGAAGAATGTCATAGCTATACACATCACCAGATATTTCCACCTCATTCCCCATTCCATACTCTGTCATGTATCCATAGAAGAGGAAATTGTTAGAAACTTTTTTGTGCATTATGTGCATAAATTTATGAAAGTGCTTATAAGTAAGTATGGACAAAGATTACCGAGGAACATAGCCAACTGTTCCTCTTACTCCCATCGAACTTGATTGATGGTCATTAGACTCGTTGGGTGCTTCTAGAAGGAATCTAACCAATACAAAATCACCTACATGCGCTGTCATCTCTTCGTCAAGAAGTATATTGCTTGGTTTGAGATCACAATGAACAATAGGTGTTTCATTTTGGTGATGGAGATAATCAAGGGCACAAGCAACATCGATCGCGATATGTAGCCTCTGAAAAAGATTTGCGCGAATAGGATGATGATGTAGCCAATCCTCAAGGCTTCCGTTGACCATGAACTCATAAACCAAAGCCTTGAAGTCATTTCCTTGGGAATCAATACTTGAGCAAACAGTTAGCACCCTTATAAGATTTCGATGCCTGGTGTTCTTTAGAGCTTCACATTCGGCTTTAAAACTCTTGAAAACCCCCAAGCGCATAAGGTTCAACTGTTGGTTTTGATGGTTGATGATAATTCTGTAATATTTGTTTTCTATGAGCAAAAGATATTTTTCTGATTGATTTTTCAAAAGTTATACACGTAGTATATTACATAAGTATTTATAGGTAGTAGAGAATTCTAGATCCTACAAGAAAAAATACAGGTGGCAGTTCTAGATCCTACAAGCAAAAAATAACAAAATAAATTAAAGAGCCAGCGTTATCATGCAACGATAACTAGCTGCAGATAGCAAGCTAAACGACAAGCCAAAGGATTTGGCGTTAATAAGAAAGGTAATTAACAAGTATTACGTTAACACCTAGGAAAGGATGAACCAAGGAAAGGACGTTAACATGTCAGCGATATCCAACCAAGCAGCGACATCCAACCAAGCAGCGACATCAAGGTGGCAACAAAGCGGCAACACCATCCAAGCGTTAACGTGACAAGAGAACAGCGGCAAGGCAGCGATATCATGGCGATATCTACAAGATCAGCGTTATCATGACAGCGGCATCACGACAGCGTTAGCCAAGATAATAGTAGCGATATCTACAGCGATATCATGCAAAAGTGAGCGATATCATGCAAAAAAGGGCATATTTCAACACTCCTCCTTGACCTTTTTGCATGATACTCCAAATTTTGTACGAAGATTTTCAAATTTATCTCTAGGGAGAGATTTTGTCAAAATATCAGCAACTTGTTCATGACCATAGCAATGCTGCAGATCAACTTCACCTTCATTTTCAGCTTCTCTTATGAAATGAAACTTGATTTTAATATGCTTGGTCCTTCCATGCTGAACTGGATTTTTGGCAATTGCAACAGCTGATTGATTATCAACAAATATAGGAGTTGGACTTTCTTGCTTTATCTTCAATTCTTCCAAGATTTTTCTCACCCAAATAATTTGATTTACTGCTGCTGCAGCTGCAATGTACTCAGCTTCAGCAGTGGATTGAGCAACTGTTTCTTGCTTTTTTTAGTTCCAAGTGAACATACCAGACCCAAAAGAACAAGTGTAACCTGACGTACTCTTCATATCTTCACTTGATCCTGCCCAATCGCTATCTGAATATGCATGCAGCTTGAAATCTGAACTCTTCTTATACCAAATTCCATAATCCATGGTCCCTTTGACATACCTTAGCACTCTTTTCACAGCAGCAAAATGATTAATACTTGGAGATTGCATGAATCTTGACAAATAACTTGTAGCAAACATTAAATCAGGTCTTGTTGCTGTCAAATACAACAAGCACCCAATAGCACTTCTATACAGCTTCCCATCAACTTTTTCAGCATCATCTTCCTTTCGCATCTTCAAGTTTGCAGTAAGTGGAGTTGGAGCTGGTTTGCACTCCTCCATTCTGAACTTTTTCAGAATTTCTCTTGCATATTTAGCTTGAGAAATGAAAATTCCTTCATCACTTTGGCTGATTTCCATGCCCAAAAAATAACTCATCATTCCCAAATCAGTCATCTCAAATTGCTCCTTCATCTCCTCCTTGAAGGCTAGAACCAAAGCAAGATTGTTTCCTGTCACCAATAAATCATCAACATACAAGGATATAATTAAAACATCATTCTTTTCAGCTCTAACATACAAAGTTGCTTCGCTAGAGCTTCTGACAAATCCTTTTTGAGCAAAGTAAGCATCAATCCTGTTGTACCATGCCCTTGGTGCTTGTTTCAACCCATAAAGAGCCTTTTTTAACTTGTACACCTTGTCTTCACTTCCTTCAACTTGAAATCCTTCTGGTTGATCAAAAAATATCTCTTCCTGCAAGTATCCGTTAAGAAAAGCTGATTTCATATCTAATTGATGAACTTGCCAGAGATTTTGCACAACTAATGCCAACAACATTCTTATTGTGTCATGCCTTGCGACCGGAGCAAAAGTGTCACCATAATCAACTCCAGCTTCTTGAGCGTACCCTTTTGCAACCAATCTGGCCTTGAACTTGTTTACACTCCCATCTGAATTCTTTTTAGTTTTGAAGATCCATTTGACGCCAATGACTTTCTTCTCCTGTGGCTTGTTCACCATCTCCCAAGTCTGATTTTTCTCTATCATTTTCAGCTCCTCCTTCATTGCATCTTTCCATTCGTCATGCTGCATCGCTTCTTCAACACAAGTAGGTTCAGTGCAGGCAAAGTTACACCTCTCATAAACATCAGAGAGAGATCTAACTTTCCTTGGCGGGCTATCTGAATCATAATCTTCTTCATTGATTTGAGATGATTCGCCAGCTTCAGTGTGCTGATACGATTCACCACTTTCAGGACTTGCAGTAACATCAGTTTCCATTCCACTTTCTGCTCAACTTTTCTTTCCACTTTTTTTTCATCCCAATTCCACATTGCGTCTTCATCAACCTTCACATCTCTGCTTATAATCACCTTCTCAGTTTGAAGATTAAACACCCTATAACCTTTTGACGTTGAGCTATAGCCAAGAAATACACCCTTTACAGCTTTATCTTCCAGTTTATGCCTTTTTTCTGCTGGAACGTGAACATAACACAGAGAACCAAACACTCTTAGATGTTTAACACTTGGTTTCACCCCACACCATGCTTCAATTGGAGTGACACCTTCAACAGGCCTTGTAGGAAGTCTATTCTGCAAATACACAGCTGTGTAAACAACCTCTGCCCAAAATTTCTTTGGCATAGATTTTTCTGCAATCATTCACCTTGCCATCTCCATGACTGTCCGGTTCTTCCTCTCGGAAACACCATTTTGCTGAGGGGTGTAGGAAGTTGTTAGTTGTTTGTCAACACCATGTTCTTCACAAAACTGATTAAATTGTGTTGATGTGTACTCTGTGCCGTTGTCAGACCTTAGAGTCTTCAATTTGCATCCACTATAATTTTCAGCAAAAGCTTTGAACTTCTGGAAAACAATAAACACATCTGATTTCTATCTTAGGAAGTAAACCCAAGTCATTCTCGTCAAATCATCAATAAACAACAGAAAGTACTTGTTTCCACTCATTGATGGAGTCCTCATTGGTCCGCAAAGATTAGTGTGAACCAATTCCAGCTTCTCACTAGCTCTCCAAGCACCTGTTGAACTGAACGTCTCCCTTTGTTGTTTGCCAAGTTGGCATGCTTCACAAATTTCCTTGCTTACTTGAACGACAGGTAGTTCTTTAACCATCCTCTTTTGATGTGCCAGTTGCAACGCTTGATAATAAAAGTGTCCAAATCTCCTGTGCCACAATCTTGATTCATCTTGACTAACAAAATTACATGCACTTACACCAGCAAAATTACATTCAATTTGAAAGCTATTGTTTATCATGTGAACTTTAGTAACTCCTTTACCTTCAGCATCATAAATACTACAGTGATCATCCTTAAAGTGCAGAGAATAACCTCTCCTCATCATTTGACCCACACTAAGCAAATTGTTTCTTAATTGTAGAACTAAAAGAACATCTCTGATTAATTTTGTACCTTTGCTGGTTTGCATGGTTGCCGTTCCTTTTCCTTCCGAATAAACAATTTCTCCATTTGCTAGCTTTACGCGAACTTTAACTGTTGGATCAATCTCCCTAAACAGTGTTGAGTCATTTGTCATGTGGCTAGAGCAACCACTGTCCAAGTACCACGATTTGTTGCACCCCGAATCTGGTGAAGTTTCAATTGTGAATGCAAACTCTTCTTTTTGTTCTTCTGTGAAATTTGCTTGTTGGTTTTGATTCTGGTTCTGATTCTGGTTCTGATTTGCAGGTCTTGGTTGTTGAGCATAATGTTGTTGACGTCCTTGATTTTGCTTAAAGTTGCAAAACCTTTCAAAGTGGCCAAATTTTTTGCAAAAATCACATTGAATCTTAGCTCTGCACACTCTTTCTATGTGGCCAAATCTCTTGCAAGCTTCGCATTGTACCTTCATCCAGCAATCTTTTTCTATGTGGCCAGATTTGTTACAGGCTTGACATTGAACCTTCATCCAGCAATCCTTCTCTGAATGGTTGGTCGTTTTACACACAGCACACGGAGGAAGATTTCCTTTCCAGTTGTAATTCTTTGCAGCTCCTGAATTCTCTTCATCTTTCTTGTAACCACTGCTACTCTCTTCACCCTTTTTCTTCTCATTTTTCTTGAATCTAAAATTGTGCATTGCTTGAAAAGCACCTTCAGTTGTGTTTTCTGACCTATGCAGAAGCCTTTGTTCATGAGCTTGCAGGAAGCCTATCAACTCTGTAACAGTTAGTGCTGATAAATCCCTTGATTGTTCAATCGCGGCTGCAACTGAATCAAACTTTTCAGGAAGTGTTACTAACATTTTCTCAACAATTCTTCTTTCTTCAAACTTTTCACCAAGCAACTTCATTTGATTCACAACTTCAATTACTCTTGACGAGTAATCTTTGATTTTCTCTGTGTCTCTCATGTTGAGACCTTCAAATTGTCTTCTCAAAGTTTGTAACTTGATTGATCGTACCTTTTCTGAGCCTTGATATTCTTCCTCCAAGATCTTCCACGCTTGATGAGTTGTTGATGCGCCAACAAGCCTTGGAAAAATAGATTCAGACACACATGAATGCATAAAGGTGAGAGCTTTCATGTTCTTGGTTAACTCCTCCTTTTCCTTTTTGATTTGAGCCACTGACATCTCGGTTGTATCTATTGGTACATATTCTTTTTCAACTGATCCCCAAAGATCTTGAGCCATAAGAAAAGCCTTCATCCTTATGGACCAAAAATCATAATTTTCTCCATTGAAAATTGTTGGTGCTGGCAAACTTGCATTGGTTGACATCTTGATTTTCTTGATTTCAAAATAGATCTGATTTTCTTGATTTCTTGATTTCTTGATTTCACAAGCCCTTAAGATCAATAGCGCTCCGCTACCAATTGTTGGTTTTGATGGTTGATGATAATTCTGGAATATTTGTTTTCTATGAGCAAAAGATATTTTTCTGATTGATTTTTCAAAAGTTATACACGTAGTATATTACATAAGTATTTATAGGTAGTAGAGAATTCTAGATCCTACAAGAAAAAATACAGGTGGCAGTTCTAGATCCTACAAGCAAAAAATAACAAAATAAATTAAAGAGGCAGCGTTATCATGCAACGATAACTAGCTGCAGATAGCAAGCTAAACGACAAGCCAAAGGATTTGGTGTTAATAAGAAAGGTAATTAACAGGTATGACGTTAACACCTAGGAAAGGATGAACCAAGGAAAGGACGTTAACATGTCAGCGATATCCAACCAAGCAGCGACATCAAGGTGGCAATAAAGCAGCAACACCATCCAAGCGTTAACGTGACAAGAGAACAACGGCAAGGCAGCGATATCATGGCGATATCTACAAGATCAGCGTTATCATGACAGCGGCATCACGGCAGCGTTAGCCAAGATAATAGTAGCGATATCTACAGCGATATCATGCAAAAAAGGGCATATTTCAACATCAACACCTTAACTGCAACTAAAGTTCTTCCCGCCTCAAGCGTTCCCTTATACACTAACCCGAAACTACCCTCACCAATCAAATTAGCTAAGGAGAATCCTTCAGTAGCCTCATACAAATTGTGATAAGATAATTGCATGATCATGTTGGCTTGATTATTCAAGATTGGCGTTTTTCTCCTTTTCAGCAACCACAAAGAAAACAACACAGATATGAGTCCTAAAATCGGAGCAACAATGTCAATTACTAATTTTATCCTTGTCCTCAATCCCTTTTTGTTTGGCCTATTAGAACTGCATGTCAGCAACTGAAATTTAGGTATGCCTCCACAAAGTTTACTATTTCCTACAATAGAAGTAGCACTGACATTCTGGAAGATGCCACCCATAGGCAAACTGTCTTCCAAACTATTGAACGACAAATTTAAATACTGCAGTGCGTTGAGATGAGGTAAAAAATCTGGTATTTCTCCTGAAAATTTGTTTCGAGACAAATCCAAATATTTAAGAGCCTTCAGTGAACTCAAAGAGGCAGGAATAGAGCCTTCAAATAAATTGTTGTCTAAACCTAAGGTATGAAGGCTTATGCAACTGCTAAGAGTGTTAGGAATCAAACCTGATAACATGTTACTAGAAAGATTCAAGTATCCTAACTGTTTAATGTTTCCGATTTCCAAGGGAAGGACACCACTCAAACGATTATCAGACAAGTCAAGTGCTATGGATAATGATGATAAGCCAATAACTTGTGGAGGTATGGGGCTGGTGAGATTGTTGCGGGATAAATCTAAGACCAACAAATTTTGACACTTACCTAAGCTTGAAGGAATACCGACCTATGTGAGGACCGCTGGTTGATAGGCTGATGCGGAAAAGTTCCTTCTCAAGGGTCGTTACCCTTCTGATTTGATGCAGGTGTATCTAGGCGGGGTCTATTTTCATTCGAGGTCCCGAATCTTGACAAGCATGCTTATTCTCTGTGCTATGGTCTGGTGTGTCTGTTCTGTTTTGGGACTGTGTTTAAAATTTTGTGAATGCTCGAGGGCGAGCATTGGGCAGTGTGGGGATTATTTGATAGCATGTTTTTATGCACGATTTTCTCCCTATTTTCTCACCCATTTAAGGCATGATTATGCTAATTTACCCTTGTTTTCATTACTTTTGCAGATTTAGGCCTAAAATGGGAGTTTATGCGAAAAGATGCATTTTTGGGGCATTTGGTGCAGTTTTGAGCTTCAAGACCCAGAGTCGAGGTCCCGAGTCCAAAGCAGCGTTCAAGGTCCCGAATCGGATTCTCCATTCGGGACCCCGAAGGGAGAATTCGAGCTTCAAGACCAGAGTCGAGATCCCGAGTCCAAAGCAGCGTTCAAGGTCCCGAATCGAATTCTCCATTCGGGACCCCGAAGGGTGAATTCGAGCTTCAAGACCAGAGTCGAGGTCCCGAACCCAAAGCAGCGTTCAAGGTCCCGAATCGGATTCTCCATTCGGGACCCCGAAGGGCAAAGAATGACATTTCCACGTGTCATCTCGCCAGAGCTTCCATGTGCCTCCTCTGACACTGTTCCTGCAGTCTGCACTGACCACCAAATACCTACCGCTCTGACCAAGTCAGCCCTTGAGCCCATTCCAGACCTGCCAAAGCTGGGAAAATCAGACAGCTTTATGCTTTTTTAGCTTTGTGCTTTAAGGAACATGGATCCACTTTTCTAGGCTTTCAATTAATGCATTTTGTCCCTAGTTTTAGGCTGAAGATATTTTGTGCTTAGTGCTCTACTATATAAAGGGCAACTAAGAGTAGTTTAGGGCATCTTGGATCATCCATGATCATGTAGTTTTAGTTTTCTTAGACTTCTCTGTAGTTTATCTCTCTAGTTCTTGTTAGCTCATCTTCAACCTTGCCGCCGGGCTTCAAACGGATTTTTAGTAACAAAGTCTTCTTCCCTTCATCTATTTGTTTACTTGTTATGCTTTCTTTAATTGTTATTTATTTATCTTCAAGCATGAGTAGCTAAATCTTTAATTCTTAGCAAAGGGTTATTCAAGGGCTGCAGGGCCAGATTCGAGGCCTAAACGAGCTTAATATATTTTTGATGCCATATTCAATTGCTTATCATTTTAATTATAATTTCACTTGGGGTACTTAGAGGTTTGATCAACTGATTATTACTTTGTGTGAATGCTGCCATCTTTGTGATAAATACGAAAGGAAAGTTGCATGGAACAAGTAGGCATCTGTTTAGTCTTGACTGCGCTGAAGTGGTCTCGAATAGATAGGGTGGGTAGTTGATTAGAGCGAGGTCACGAGCCCGACAAACTGAGGGACTTTTAGTTCTAGATCTATCTTTTCTTATCTTCATGGGCGGTTTGAGTATGGCCCTCCCGCATTCGTGCCTGGAGGGATGGCAAACCGTCAAGACTACCTCATATGTGGAAACGGGGGGTAGTTTCTCTTAAGAGAAAAGTAGGGGATATCCGAGAAATCTGGTCCCTATGTCATTTCTATGATGTCTTGAATAGAATATTTCTATGCTGATGATGATCGAGCCCCCGAATGCAACCCAAGAATGCCTTTGCTAAGAATCCTTCTCCATCTGATTATTATCTTCTGTTTTATTATTCTTGACCTAATTTACTGCTTGGTTCTGTTTTACCATTCGGGACCCCGAACGTGACATTCGGGACCCCGAACCATGCTTTCTTAGATAAACTTGTTAGCTCCAAATCCCTCTTGACCAACTCGTTTGGTCAAGTAAAACCCCCCTCTGATTGTTACTTTTTGTGCCTTTGTCCCCCGAATACATTCAAGACCTTGAAGCAGTTTCTCTTCATCCAGCCCTTAAATTCTGTTTTGTTTCTTTTATTATTTTATTTTATAATCTGGCCTTGTCTAGTGTAAGTCTTCACCAATCTCTGTGGATCGATCCTCTTACCACTGTCTTCAATCTATTTTGTTGCATGTGATAAGTTGTAATAATTTGTTTGATCGTGCCCTCGACAAGCGCGTTATCAAAATGGCGCCGTTGTCGGGGATTGGTGTTAAGTCTTGCCCTAGACAAGTCCAGATTTGTGTTTTATTTTATTTATTTCTGTAATGTTTTATCTTAATCCTTATTCTCATTCACCCTCTTTTCCTCAGCATTTTACTCCTAACCCCCCGTGCTGGAATCAAGGAAATTTCAGCTATGGAGTGCATTCTAGACCTGGATATCAATATTTTCAGCCTCCACAACCTCCTCAAGACACAGGCTTGTCTCAAGAAAATCTGGCTGCATTAATTGGCATGGTTACCCAAGTTAGAGAGACCTTTCGGGAGCAGAGGCGCCAAGAGTATATTGAAGAAAACTTCATGTCCTTGCCCTATCATCTTGCCCTCGACGCTGCCCCAGCTCCCGAATCAAATAAGGAAAGGTTGATTAACTTGGAAAATCAATTAAAAGAGCTAACTTTAGAAATGCAGGAGCTTAAGGAGCAGTGGCGTCAAGAGGATATTGAAGTCGAGGTCCCGAATCGGATTCAAGACCCCGACGCTGCCACTTCTGCAGCTCCCGAACAGATCCCAGATCCTCGGGACCCCGAAGAAGTTCCAGCTCCCGAACCAAATTTTTTAGCTCTCTTGCCCAATCAGACGATGGATCACCCTATCACTCCTATAGAACAACATTCCCAGCACTTAGATAGTGACGGCTATTCAAGTGAAGAGGAGAGTTTCTCCACCACCCCCCTATGGGAGTTACCATATGAGCGTCATGACCAAGATGATGAGTCTTATGGGATAGAGGACCTTTTCATGCCTATGGATGAGCTAAAATTGGAGGATTCAGGATGCTCTCCTTTGGATTCAAGAGCCAATATGGACTACACAGACATCGAGGTCCCGAAGTTGAGCAACAGTGACGAGCTTCAAGGCCTCGAAGCAGAATCGAGGGCAGAAACCATTTTTCAGCCGGGAGAGATTGTGAATGAGGATTCAAGGGAGACTGAGAATGAGGATTTAAGTGAGATTGAGGAGGAGAAAATTGAGGACTTGAGCTTTTCGTCATGCCCTCGATCTAAAGTCGTTATGGGTAAAAGGGAGATTTTGAAACTTTTTGATTATATTGATCCTTTTCTTGAATCACCTTCCACTCATAACAATTTTTTCCTCTTAATTTTTCAGGAGCCCAAATTAACATTTGACCCATATCATGGCCGCATACAAGATGCTTTGCTACAAGACCATCCACTCCATGCGATAATTCACATCAAACTAAGAGGATGGAAAGCATTTAGTAGAATTGGTTGAAGGAAACTTGAAGAGTCGAGGCCCCGACTATAATCAAGGCCAAGTGTGGGGAAATCCCACGGATTCCTAACCCTCTTTCCTCCTTTCCTTTTAATTTTTCAATTTTTCAATTCCAAGTCAAACTTAGCTTTTTCATTCTTTATGCACACTTCTTATGTTCCCTATGTAGTTTTAATTAGCTTTATCTCCTTCCCTCCTCATTTAATTCTCTTGTCCCCTCATTTTTCAAACCCCATTAATTCCTTTTGTTTTGCCTTCTTTCCCCCCTTTTTTTTCAAATTCAAATTCAAAAAAAAAAAATACAACAACAAAAACAAAAACTCACTTTTTTCTGATTTGTACAGGTGTCGAGTATCAGCTTTTTCAGGAACTTCCCGTACTCTCCTAGCGCGCCACGTGGAATCCGCCATTCGAGACCCCGACACCTGTTTCTGATTCGAGATCCCGACACCTGTTTCTGATTCGGGACCCCGAAGCCAACACTGGCGCAATCTTCCCCCATCCTCGATTCGAGACCCCGAACAATCTATCCCTTTGCCCCAGCATGGGCTTATCTTTTATTTTATATTGAACAATTCCCCTTTATGCTTTAGTTTGAACTGCTATCTTTTTATCTCCTTCTTCACATTGAGGACAATGTGTTGCCTAAGTGTGGGGAGGGTTTTATCTGCCTTATTTGTTTACTTTGCTTGACTGCATGTTTCAAGGTCCCGAATTTTTATTTCAAGGTCCCGAATGTTTTTTCGGATTTTTATCTTTATTTGCTGCCTAGTTTTTGAAAACACCCCAATGATGGACACATACCTAACTTATGCACATAGAATAAAAATGTTGTCTATAGTCAAGGTCCCGAATGTGATATTCTTTGCCTGTTATGCCTTATATCTGCTTCAAGACCTAGACACCAGTAGTCACGAATCAGCACCTTGTGAGCATTTGAGCCTTCGTGCCTATATTTATTGTTTGAGTGATAAATGCATGACTAGGTACTGGCTGGGCTTGCATGATATCCATGGGTGTAGACACATTTAGACATAGGAAAGCAGCAAAAAGATTAAGTCCTCGCATCGAATTGTTCTCTCTCATTTTTTCTCTATTTTGTTCTCCCTTCTTGACCTCGAATCCCTTCTTGACCTTCCATTCTAACCACTTGAATTTTCTTTGATCTTTCTCTTGGCAGGTGAGCGATGTTGTTGGGAGCGCTATCGAGGGCTAGGCTAGACAAACAAAGCAGCAAAGGCAAAGTGTGGTGATCCCGCAAAAATTCAAGACCCTGAATGCTGGCGCAAATTCAAGACCTCAAAACTGAATTCAAGGGCAGACCAGAACGAAAAATCACTTCCCACCCACAGCAAAACACAAGTGTGGGGAAGTAAAATCAGAATATCCAGCCCCCGAAGAACAAGGTCTCGATCCTCAATTCAGATCTCTCTTTCTCTCTCTCGAAAAAAGAAAAAGAAAAAAAAAGAAAAAAGAAAAACAGAAATATAAATAAAAGAGAGAGAGAAAAGAGCAAGACCAAACCTTGAAAGCCAAAAAGAGGAAAATCAGCAGCCAGTATTCATTCAAGGTCCCGAGCCTAGGTCCCGAATGAAGAAAGCAAGGACCCCCCCTCGAAGAAGAAAAGCCTAGTCTAGCTTTCGCCCTCAGCAACATTGCCTCACCGTTTTGATTCCTTTCTGCCAAGGGAGCATTCTGATAACAATCCACCTAAAGAAAAGGGTATTTCCGTCTATTGCCCTTAACTGAAAAAAGAGATCACTGTTCCCACCTTCGCGGTAGATAGAGGGTCACCGCCTTCCCCAGAGGCTGACGCCAAGAGGGCAAAACAGCGCTCGGGAGTTTTCCCCAAACGAACCTTCTAGATGGCTCGAGGAGCTGTCTCATTCTGAGGAATACCACGCGTCAGGGGGACCACTCAGTCGCTACCCTATCGTGGTAGCATTTATCCCATGGCTATCACCACGTTAACATATCATCCGAGGGGCGAACCACGATCCCTAACGTTAGGGATAGCTCTCTAGCTATCCCCAAACGCGGAAATGCTCAATTCTTCTATATATATATACCTCCCCCTTAAAGGAGCCAGGTAAGCATAACCTGACTGGCCCAAGCTCTGCCAAATTCAGTACACATACTGACTTAAGCATCGGAGTGTTTCCGCCGGAGACCCCCTCCGGCGTATTGCAGGTACCGTGGACCGTCGTGAGCACCGATCTGAGAGGAGCTGTCCCGCCATATATCCTTCGGCAGAAGATAAAATCTTATCAAATTGGTGCTTTCATTGAGAGCATTAGTTCTATTAAGTAAGCATCCTTAATAACCAAGCTCCTTCTCCCCGAAGCTAGAAGGATTATGGCCTCAGAGTCAGATCCGGCGCTGTCCCAAACTTCCAACATCCCATACAACACCCGCAGACGACTGTTTGCCTTCGCTACCTCTGATACCTCCACCCAGTGCAGGTCGTCACTGCGGGAGAATCAGATCTTCCTCCTAGGCAAAGTACGGAAGAAATTACATTCCAGATTTGCTCTCCCTTCTCTCACGTAGCAGGAACCAGTCGTCTTACCCCCCAAGCAGGGAGATCCATGATGGGTAAAGCGGATAACCCTTTCACAAATTCAATAGTAGCTCTCCAAGCTCAATTGGATCAGTTGACAGAGATGGCTGCTGGATTTACTCCTCATGCCTCGAGACATGGTGTGTCCTCCCAAGTAGTTTTCACTCCGTCCATTGTCAATGAACGACCATTATCGCCCCGATAATCCAGAGGACTCCCGTCCTCCTTACCATTCTCATTGGCCCCCATCAACGTCCCGCCGCTCGCGCGTGGACCTGCTGAACATTCTGGACAATACAGGGGAGGAGTCTCTATCCCTGAAGTAGCCCGCCGACGTGATGAGTACAGAGAACATTGGGATGATCGACGAGGGGATATATTGAGAGAGCCATCTCCTAGATACAGTGAAAGATCTAGCAGCAGAGGACGACGAGCTCGAACTCCAAGAAGCCGCAGTCGATCTCCCAGGCGGCATCAGGAATATGACCCTTAGAATCCCAGATATGACGTTGAAATTCCACACCCGCATCAGCCTCATGGGGTCCCTGATATTAACGTTGGCCATCCGTTCAGTTACCGTGTCAGGCACCACAGAGTCCATCGACATGTGAAACTCCCAGCAGAATCATATGATGGCACGAAAGATCCCATTTCTCACCTCAATAAGGTGAAAGGTTTTGTGCAATTCCAAACGTGCAGTGACGCAGCATTGTGTCAGATCTTCATGATGACGCTGTCAAGCGTGGCACGTCTCTGGTTTGAGGAACTCCCGGCCGGGTCTATTGATAATTTTTCTCAACTGGAAGAAAAATTTAAAAGTCGGTTTAGCACGGCTATTCCTATCAGGAAGTCAGCAGCTGCACTGTTCGATATCCATCGAAAACTGCAGGAATCGTTGAATGACTTTTTAGGTCGATTTGATCTTGAAATGTCCCTAACGCCAGGGGTCACTATTGATTTTGCGGTTGAGGCCCTAAAACGCAACTGCCGATATGGAAAATTGAGAGACACGCTAATGGTGGACCCACCGATGACCTTGGATGCGCTGAGGCTGAAAGCGCATAATTATGCGAGAATGGAAGAGGAGGAAAATAGAGAATGGATCTGAGACATGCCAACGGACCCATATGTGGCCCCTAACGCCCCGCATAACAGTGCCCCTGACGCACGACCCACTGATGATCATGGGGAACAAAAAGAGCATACTGTCAAGGCCTCTAACCGGCAGAGAGGCAATTTCTCGAAAGGAAGACCCGGAGGGTCCCCCACTCGGAAACAAGCGGATCCGCCAAAAGATACGAGGAGACTCTAAATTGATAATGGATCAAGTCCTTGGAAACTCCCAAGCCCGAGAACCCGTCATGATTCAATACTTGGGCAAAGTAAAGCGTGAGCTGTCGGAGATGCAGAAAAAAGGCACTCGGGTCATCTTCGAGCACATCCCCAGAGAAAGTAACGAAGAGGCCGATAGCCTCGCCAAGATGGCAGCCAACGCAGACGCCTCCATACCCAACGAGGTACATTACGGGGAGCTATCCATACCCTCTTTCATGGAGGAGCAAGCATCGTTGTGTGTGGAAGAAATAGAAAGTGACTGGAGGATCCCAGTGGTAGAATATCTGAAGCATGATAGGCTACCAGATGAAATTGCGGAAAGAAGGAAAATCCTAAAACGGGCGGCGCGATGTACATATTACAACGGAGAGTTAATACGGAGGTGCTTCTCCCACCCAGCCGCTAAATGCATAACGGAACAAGAAGGCCTGCATGTGCTAAGAGAAATTCACGAAGGGATATGCGGCATGCACATCGCGAGCGATACTCTGGCAGCTCAAGTCTTTCGGTCGGGATTCTATTGGCCCACCATACGAAGAGATTGCCATAACTTCGTGAAAACCTATCAGAAATGTCAGGAATACGCTAAGATCCCTCGAAAACCGGCCACGCCAATCTCAGAAATAATTGCTCCATGCCCGTTTGCCAAATGGGGCATTGACATATTAGGCCCGTTTCCAATGGCTAGATCTCAGTTAAAATTCGTGGTCGTGGCGGTAGACTACTTCATAAAATGGGCCGAAGCCGAGGCGTTAGCCACCATGACCACTGAAAAATTTTGGCATTTTTTCAAACACCAAGTCATCATGCGATTCGGAGTTCCGCGCATACTGGTTAGCGACAATGGAGCACAGTTCACAAGCCAATTCTTCAGGGATCATTGTGCGGGATTCCAGATCGAACAAAGGTTCTCTTCCGTGGCACACCCCCAAACCAACGGCTAGGCAGAGGTAACCAACCGCAGCATCCTTAGTGGCATCAAAAGAAACCTAGAAGGTTCCAAAAAGAAATGGCCGGACGAACTGCCATACGTACTATGGGCCTATCGCATGACTGTCAAGACCGGCACTGGAGAGACCCCATTTGCGTTAGCATTCGGAACCGAAGCTGTCACACCGGTTGAGATCGGAATGATGAGCCTTCGGGTGGCTCATTTCAGAGAAGAAAATAACGAGGAAAGGTTACGTGCTAACCTTGACGCCCTATCAGAAACACATGAGGAAACACTGCTGAAAACTCTGCACTACAAAAGAAAAATGGCACAATACCACAACCGGCAAGTGAGAGAGCGATTGCTCAAAGCTGGGGATTTAGTGCTCAGAGATAGACGAGCGGCAGGGCAGCGCATGGGCAAACTCAGCCCAAACTGGGATGGACCGTATCGCGTCACCCGTATTGTGGGAAGAGGAGCTTACCACTTGGAAACGCTCGATGGAATGCCTCTACAGAACTCGTGGAATATAGCCCGGCTGAAGCTATACCACGCCAGGAACTAGCTCACCCTATCTGGTAACATCAATACTATTCTAACAAGATATATCTTTCTGTGCGTTTGTTGTTGAATAAAATGCAGATAGTGAAGCATGCCAGGAGTGAAAATCTTATCCTTGTGATGGCTGGTCCTGATCAGACAGCTCACTAAGACGAGGCACGTCCTGGCATGACTAAGCGTTGGGAGTGAAAATCCTATCCTTGTGGCAACCGTGCTCACATAGACGGCCCACTAAGATGAGGCACGACCCCAAACACTCCCGGGAGTGAAAATCCTATCCTTGTGGCAACCGTGCTCACACAGACGGCCCATTAAGACGAGGCACACCCCGATATCCTTGGGAGTGAAAATCCTATCCTTGTGGCAACCGTGCTCACACAGACGGCCCATTAAGACGAGGCACGACCCCAAGGAGAGACCAACTCCGCCCTGGAAGTGAAAATCCTATCCTTGTGGCAACCGTGCTCACATAGACGGCCCATTGAGACGAGGCACGTTCCAGGGACGCGAGGTTTCAACGCTTAGGAGTGAAAATCCTATCCTTGCGATGGCTGGTCCTGATCAGACAGCTCGCTAAGATGAGGCACTCCCCAAGCCAATCTCCGGCGGAAGGAAGGAGGGGACACTCCAGCTAGAAATTGAGCGGCCGACACCCAGCGAAGTAAGGCTGGAAAGACATCCGTACTGAAACAACAACGTCGTAGCAGGCCTAACGGGGCAAGAAAGCTGCCCAGACAACAAAGGGTGATTTGAATCTGAGCAATGCTGAGTCATTCTTGGAAATGCTATCGGAAGGCAACAATAAGGCCATCGAAAAGGCAGCTGAGGAACCTGTATGAAGGTCATATGAGAGCAAAGTGGGTATAACTATAGAGGCGCGGCAGCAAACGCCACGGACGAATAATTGCGCAAGCAGTATTATGAAACAGAGCAGACAAAGAAGTTCCATTCAAAAGGGGTAGCCCAACCAAGGCAAAAAGTGATATCGTTAATATTACAAAACAAGAAAGGGCTCGTCGGACGCAAAAATCAGAATATATCTAAAAACTAAGGAGCGGGTGGTGCATTGACTCCTCCTTGCCGTTTCGATTTCCATAAATAGAAGTCGTCATCAGTAATAGTGGAGACCCTCCTATCAAAATACGCGGCCAGCTCATCAATACGGAGTTTTTCTACCCCATGATGATGCATCAATGCCTCCGACATGAGCCCTGCACCTTCCTTCAAGTACCACTGATTCTTCTCAACGTTTAAAGCCAGATCGGCAGTCAGCTCGGCATTCCTCTACCTCTCCTGGCGCAACTCATTCTCCTCACGAGAAAGGCGTTCTGTCAGAATCTGTTTCTCCTCCTCCAAAGCGTGCTTGACAGCCTCCAGCTCTTGCTTGACAGTCGTCACTTCCTGTCGGGCAGACTCCATTTCTTGGTTGGCAAGGTTAAGTGCATCCACAAAACTCTGGTGCTCATTCTGCAACCTGGTCACCTCCCCCTGCCCGTTTGCGGCAATCCTAGCATTCTCCTCATCCAGGTAATGGAGGTGGCAGAAAAAAGAAAGCGCTTGGGAGCGAAGAAAGTTTATACGCTCTTGCTCACTCCTAGCCGCAAAGGCATCCCTCTCCCTTGGAAGAGACATAATCTCGGCTACCAGGTAAGAGGTAGATGCGAGAATGGAATCATGATCAGTCCCGGCAGGAAATTGCAAAATGTTATCCCTGAAGGAACACAAACCAATATGATGAGTGGGCATGAGGGGAGGATTATAAGTAGAGGCACCGGCTATCAAAGCAGGGGCAGGGCCACCTCTCGCGATAGGGGGAGGAGACATCGGAATAAAAAATAGAGCGGCAGGAGAAGAGGGTCGACTGCCGGAACCTCCCGCGTTGGGCACTGGGGACCCATCTCCACCAAGTGCTTCAAGGTTAAGGGCACTTGAGTTATAGCCTGTCGCGGTGGAGGAATCACCTAAAATGTGAGGATTACCACCGAAATCAATACCCTGCGATTGCTCGGCAGGAATACCGCCGCCCTCAGGGACGTTCAGAGAAGGATTCGCAGCAGAAGAGGTAGGGCTGTGCTGAAGCTCATAGCGAGCCTTCTTCTGATGCTCTCGTAGGACCTCAGCAACAGACATATCACCTAGAGAGGTTGACTGAGCAGAAATAGTGGAAGCCTCCTAGAAAACGCAGTGCACGCATGATAAGAAAATTATACAGAAGAAAAGAAAACCTTAGAGAAAAAGGAACGCATACCTGGGTGACTGTGGAAACCAGAGGTATCGCGGTAGGAATGGGATCAACTGTCGCCTCCGAAGAAACAACAGTGTGGAGGGAAACGGGTTGCGTGGCACGTGTTTTCCTCACTCTCTTCTTCCTTGCAACAAGGGTGCGAGGAGGTGGCGATGAGGTAGTACCCGTAACGGTAGCAATGCCTCCCTCTTCTGCAGCGGCAGCAGCAGCCCTGGCGGCGGCGGCGGCTTTCTTCCTTTGTTCCTGTTCCCTCTTCCTCCGGAAGTACTCGGGCTCCCAACCAGGCGGAGGCACTGCACAGTTAAAGAAACGTTAGCATTAGTACCTCTTGGCAGCACAAAAAGAAAAAGGGCAAACGCTCATCCTTTTTGCACTGTTCCATTTCCAGACCGTTAGCCACTTTTCGGGCATCAACGCTGAAATCTAGTTGAAGTAGCGTCTTCAACCAGCCATCTTCTGGATCAGAAAGGGGTTTCCGATGGCCCCAAGCTCCATCTTTAATTTTCTCATTAAAGCCGGCCCTCCATAACGGCTCGGGCAAATCAATAATAAAAAATTCCTCTTTCCAATGAGGAACAGAAGACTCGATACCCATAAGCTTCCAGGTAAAGGGCTTCAATGAGCCATCTTCATAACGAGGGGATATTGATATCACCCCCTTACGAGAATACAACTGGAAAATGTCATGAAGCAGGGCTAGAGTGGGAGACTCGATCCCCTTGAAACGGCACAGTGCGGCAAAGGCACTGACAACGCAAATCGCGTTAGGGCTCAATTGAGCCGGAGCCAAATCAGAATCAGCCAATAACAACTCAACAAGCGGGTCAAGAGGAAGACAAAACCCATGGTCAAATAACTTAGCATATAATATTCTACTGTTACCGGGCAGAACGTTGTTCAGGCGAAGTGATTCGGAAGCAGCGTGCACGGGATATTCTCTGGGAAACTGTGCATTACACGCGGCAAGCCTACGATTAACTAAGGGCAGAGTATAGAGAGAAGTGGGGGTAATGTTAATTTTTTCTTCTCCGGCGGACCCTTGAGGATCCTCCTCATCGGAAGATCTCTTAGTCTTAGCCATGACCAATAAAGGAGAAGTGACGAGCAAAGAAAGGGTGTGTACCTTCGCAAAGAGAACACCAGGAGTCTCAGACCAAAAAGAAGAGAGCGGCGCGAGTTGTTTGTCCAGAAAACAGCAGCGTGCAAGAGAGGAGATTAAAAAAGAAAAAGAAGGAAGGAAAAACATTATATATAACACTAAAAGGGTGTGACCAATCAGCGGCGGACACATGGCAAAGCAGCGCGTCGGGAAATAAGGCACGCGCGAGGAGATACGAGTTTAAAAAATGATGACGAAACGCTTCGGCGATTCACATCTCCCTAGGAGACGCTTGCTTCAAACGCCTTTTCGTAGAAAAACACGTGTCCTTTTCCATCATTGCTTTTCAGATCGCATTAAATGGAAGGACTGCGGTACTTAATGGCCTAAAAAGCAGTGCTGGCTTAGCCAAACGGCGCGGCAACACAAGGAAGATAATGAAGAAATGGCGATAGCATCACAACAATTCACACGAATGCGATAAAGGTTATGTAGCGTCAGCATTATTACAAGAGGAATAATGACAAATGGTTTTCGGGAAAAAATAGAAGCAGACAACAATAAGAATAACAAGGGAGGGTCCAGAAACCCTTTGTGACACTTCTCAAAAAGCAAAGCGGCGCCCCAATCTTTGGCGTTAGCCCCTTTCCCCTTCTGAGTTAGAAGAACCAATCCCACCTTTGCTAACCTCATCCATCACGGCAGAAATATAGTCAGCAACCTGGGTAGGGTCGGAAGAGTTACCCTTGAAACGGGTTGCGAATCCAGAAGTAAAGACTTCCAAGATTTTCTTCTTCCACCATTCCTCCTTTAATGATTTTCTAGCGGACTCCTCGTCTCGAGCAGACATCACCTCGCGAAGAAGGAGATTTTTCTTCCTCTCCAGCGCTAACTCTGCCTCCAGAACCTCCACCTTTGCTTTCCCGACAGACCTCTCTCTATTTAATTCCTTTTGCGACTCATCGCAGAGACGCGTTAGCAACCTCATTTGCTCCACCGCTTTCTCAAGCTGCACTTGCTTAACGCACAGTGCGTTGGAAAAATTGCGTGACTCGTGATCATGAATCTCGAACAGATAGTTCAGGTGACGGAAGAAATCCAGAGAATCATTCATCATATGGCGAAGACGAGCCGGTGGAGGAAGCTGAAGAAACTTTTCCTTCTCCTTCAGGGAGCGCAGCATCTCTCCTATCAAAGGCGCAGTAAACTCATCTCGGGAAAAAGGTTGGGGAACCCCGACAGCACGAAGACCATCAAAGCAGAATCCCTTCAAGCCCATACGGTAGGAGGGGGTCTCGGTAGGACTGCCATAAGAAAGATTGATTGACGGAGCGGGAGAGGAACTCCCGGAAAAAACATCCGTGATAGGAGAAAAGAACAGTTGTGGAAGGACTTTAGGCGGTAGCCCAGCAGTCGAATCCATAGTAGAAGGCGTAGCGACTACGTCGGGAATGCAATGAGAAATTGAAGAATCGGAAGCGTCAACTGTAGGAAGAGGACACGCTGTCGATGGAACCTCCGCCTCGGCAGAACACGTAGCAGCCGGCGCCTCAGTAACTCCCACCGGTTGGGAGACACTCATCCCGGTCGAAACGGCAGAGATAGGAACAGTTGCTGCATCCACAGAAGAAGTCCCAGTGGCCTGCTCACCCGTGGCAAATCGAAGTTTTTTCCGACGCAAGGAAGAGGCATGGCAAAGGTCCGACTCGACATCCACATCCTCATCATCACTAGCAATCACCGTCGTTGCGGCTGGGCTGGAGTCCGTCCTCTTGCGACGCTCCGGTAGCCAATTTTCCACAAAGCAAGAAACTCGGGCAGAGCTAACGGGCCTTCGCCCTCCCCGGGCAACCGTCTTGGTTCTCCTCCTCGGGGGACGAACGCTACCCTGATTAGAGCCATCGGCAGGGGGGAAGCTGGTAAAGTTTGAAGTGGCGTAACATTCAAAGGAGCGTCAGCGTCACCTGGGAATTAACCGTTAGCATCCTATAACAAAAGAAACGCGCAAAGACAAAAGCAAAGAAAATACAAAAAGAGGCAGACTCACCCATAGCACACTCCTCCAGAGGTTTGAACAAGGCAAAGCTACGGATGCGGTAGTGAGTACCTTCGTCTAACAGAGCGTTAGCTTGCTCCAACTCAGCCCTGGTCAATATCGAGGGATTCGACCAAATGAGGCCTATCAGCTCCTGGTTGAAATTAATACGCCACAAACGGGACGGTAGCTCCAGAACAAAGAAACTGCTTTTCCAATCAGCTACACCCTTCTTAAAGCCGTGAAAACGCTGCCAGAACGACTGCACGAGCGCGTCATTCCACCGAGGAGTAATTTCGATTAAACAATTATGGCAATTCATACTAAAGAATTTGCGAAATAAATTGAGAGATGGGGTAGAAATGTTCTTCAACTCGCAAGCGCGAATAAAAGCATAAACCGCACGCCAGGAAGAGGGAGTTATCTGGGCAGGATTAAGGTTATACTCCCGCAGCAGCGTTAGTATCGATTCATGAACAGGAAAGCGGAAACCGTAAAGGAACATCTTAAAGTAAAAAAGCCTACTGTAACCCCACGCCGGATTATGGAGCCGCATATCACTTCCAGGGATTGAGGGCTCATACCCGGGAGGAAAGGTAATACCGTGTTCCTCCAGTTCAGCTTTTAGAACCACATCGCATGTAAAAATACTAGGTGATTGCGCGACCTCTGGATCCATGGGTTTCCAGATAACCTGGCGAGGTCTATTTCTAGCCATAACAAACCAGCAAAAAGGAAATCTGAGAAGGATTGAATTGGTACCTTGAAAGGGGAGAGTTACAGAGGAATCGGCGGAAGACGACGGACGACCGATAAGATATTCGGGGAAGAAGACGAAGGAAGATAAGAGAAAAAATTCGAAGCAAGGGCAAAAGTTCTGAAAAAAGAAAAATGGCCCCTCTTAAAGGATTAAAATGCCACCGCATTAATTAAGCCACTAATCGCGCGGAGACGCGTGTAAAAAGAGGTTGGCCACATGGAAGCACATTAAAGAAATTAGAAAAAGAGAAGTTATTCAGCGTGATTCCCCAAAAGGGCGACAGAGTTGACCCAGTCAAGATAACTGCGAAGCGTCTGCCTCGGCCAAGCCAACCGCTTACGCTGGCTATCACCAAGGACCAGTAGGCTAATAGAAAATAACGACAAAAGAAAAAGGCAGAAAACATCATCTTATTCATAAAATGCCAATAGGCATATACAACACAGAGGCGTTAATCCTCATCAGCCCAATCCATGTCATAACAATACTCATAGTCCTCCGGGGACGACGACCATCCACTGTTGTAGGAAAAGAAATATTCTACAGGTTTGGGCACAAGCTCCGTCGCATGGGCTACCGCCTTGTCATAACGGGCACGGGAACTGTCCCCAACGGTAGAAGCCGCTGGCTTCAAATTAGTGCCATGAGAAAGAGCCTTATTCTCGAAAGAAAGAGAAGGAGGGGCAGACGGTGACGCTTCATCGCTTTTTGGTAGCGTCATGTAGTGGGGCACAAAGCCGGTAAAGAAGGACTCAAAGGTCTGCTTCTTCACTTTCACTGGTTTCTTGCGACCCTAGCGTCTAGCAGGACATTTAGTAGGTCTCCACGGAGGAGTCGAAGGAGGATTATCCGAATCCGGCGAAGTTGGAGGTGTTGGCAAGGAATCACGCCCGCAAAAATCTATCATTCTGACCTACAAAAAGCAGAGAGAAGGAAAAGATGAAGATGAACAGGGAAAGGGAAAGCATTTCCCTTAAATAACCAAGGAAGCGCTCCGATCCTCGCGCAGATCCTGAAAAATCAATTAAGATGTCTGGGAAAAATAACCGCAATGGCAGAAGCTGATCCGGCACCAATATACCTGCTCGTTAAATGCGCCAACCAAAAGGCACCAAATAACTACCCAATCACTCACCCCTGGAACGGCGACTTTGGAAACAGTTGAGTCAAAGCATTCATTGCTCATTCATGGAACGCAACCCCTGAAAGGGTATGTATGGAAGAAGGCTCATTTTTAGTTGGGCTTGCCACCGACACATTCAGCCAATGCAGCAAGAAATAAACGAAAAGACTGGAAAAAGCAAAAACAACCATTTATTTATGGCCTGAGCGGCCTCAGCGTTCAGATATATACATAAAAGCATAAGAGAAAGGCAACAAGAGGAAACAAAGGCAGCGGTCAGGCATTGGATCCAGCATCATCCTCCCCTGGTACGACCGGGATATCCCTCAGCGCGTCAGCAACGGAGGTCAGCTCAGCGGAGCAAGCCCTCATCCCCTTCAAGCAGCAGGCTAGCAAGTCCTTCCTCTGCTGCAGCATCGAGGCAACCATGTCAAGGTGGGCAGTAGTAGTGGCCAACTTCGCCAAGCTCTCCAAAGGACTGAAGTCCCCCAAAGATATCCCCAGCTGTTTGGACAAAATAGGGGTCAGTACCCCCTGCAACTCCAGGACATCCTCCGAGGTCTTGGTGATCATCCTCTCCAGGAAGCCGATGTCACCTTCAGTAAGGTTCTTCAAGGTCAAAGTTTTGGAGATCAGGAAATTTCGGGTCAATTCATCCATGGCGAAATTTCGGGGCGTACAAGTGCGAGGAAACTTGCGCAGAAGATACTTCAATTTATAAGCCTTGACAGAAATCATCTAAACCACCTTCTAACAAGGAAACGCTCTGATACCACATGGAGAAGGGGCGTTAGCCCTTGGTAACCACTCGGGCTCATTTTCAGTTGGGCTTATGATAACAATCCACCTAAAGAAAAGGGTATTTCCGTCTATTGCCCTGAACTGAAAAAAGAGATCACTGTTCCCACCTTCGTGGTAGGCAGAGGGCTACCGCCTTCCCCAGAGGCTGACGCCAAGAGGGCAAAATAGCGCTCGGGAGTTTTCCCCAAATGAACCTTCTAGATGGCTCGAGGAGCTGTCTCATTCTGAGGAATACCACGCGTCAGGGGGACCACTCAGTCGCTACCCTATCGTGGTAGCATTTATCCCATGGCTATCGCCACGTTAACATATCATTCGAGGGGCGAACCACGATCCCTAACGTTAGGGATAGCTCTCTAGCTATCCCCAAACGCGGAAATGCTCAATTCTTCTATATATATACCTCCCCCTCAAAGGAGGCAGGTAAGCATAACCTGACTGGCCCAAGCTCTGCCAAATTCAGTACACATACTGACTTAAGCATCGGAGTGTTTCCGCCGGAGACCCCCTCCGGCGTATTGCAGGTACCGTGGACCGTCGTGAGCACCGATCTGAGAGGAGTTGTCCCGCCATATATCCTTCGGCAGAAGATAAAATCTTATCACATTCCAGGTTCGAGTTGGTTTCACCACCTTCTCATTTCACTTCCTTACTATTCCTCTTCTCCACTTTTTCTTCTCATTATGCTTCTTCCATTTCCTCTTGTCATTTATTTTCTTTGCTTCCCCTTCTTGCCCCCGATGCGAAGTATTTTGATTGCTAGATTGCCTATGTGTGTGTCTAATATACTCGGATTGACTTGCAAACTTGGTTTTGTGCTGCGTTTTTGTATACTTGAGTGTTTAAACACCTAACCTTGTTCACGAGTGTGAGTGCAAACACCGACCTATGTGAGGACCGCTGGTTGATAGGCTGATGCGGAAAAGTTCCTTCTCAAGGGTCGTTACCCTTCTGATTTGATGCAGGTGTATCTAGGCGGGGTCTGTTTTCATTCGAGGTCCCGAATCTTGACAAGCATGCTTATTCTTTGTGCTATGGTCTGGTGTGTCTGTTCTGTTTTGGAACTGTGTTTAAAATTTTGTGAATGCTCGAGGGCGAGCATTGGACAGTGTGGGGATTATTTGATAGCATGTTTTTATGCACGATTTTCTCCCCATTTTCTCACCCATTTAAGGCATGATTATGCTAATTTACCCTTGTTTTCATTACTTTTGCAGATTTAGGCCTAAAATGGGAGTTTATGCAAAAAGATGCATTTTTGGGGCATTTTGTGCAGTTTTGAGCTTCAAGACCTAGAGTCGAGGTCCCGAGTCCAAAGCAGCGTTCAAGGTCCCGAATCGGATTCTCCATTCGGGACCCCGAAGGGCGAATTCGAGCTTCAAGACCAGAGTCGAGGTCCCGAACCCAAAGCAGCGTTCAAGGTCCCGAATCGGATTCTCCATTCGGGACCTCGAAGGGCAAAGAATGACATTTCCACGTGTCATCTTGCCAGAGCTTCCATGTGCCTCCTCTGACACTGTTCCTGCAGTCTGCACTGACCACCAAATACCTACCGCTCTGACCAAGTCAGCCCTTGAGCCCATTCCAAACCTGCCAAAGCTGGGAAAATCAGATAGCTTTATGCTTTTTCAGCTTTGTGCTTTAAGGAACATGGATCCACTTTTTTAGGCTTTCAATTAATGCATTTTGTCCCTAGTTTTAGGCTGAAGATATTTTGTGCTTAGTGCTCTACTATATAAAGGGCATCTAAGAGTAGTTTAGGGCATCTTGGATCATCCATGATCATGTAGTTTTAGTTTTCTTAGACTTCTCTCTAGTTTATCTCTCTAGTTCTTGTTAGCTCATCTTCAACCTTGCCGCCGGGCTTCAAACGGATTTTTAGTAACAAAGTCTTCTTCCCTTCATCTATTTGTTTACTTGTTATGCTTTCTTTAATTGTTATTTATTTATTTTCAAGCATGAGTAGCTAAATCTTTAATTCTTAGCAAAGGGTTATTCAAGGGCTGTAGGGGCAGATTCGAGGCCTAAACGAGCTTAATATATTTTTGATGCCATATTCAATTGCTTATCATTTTAATTATAATTTCACTTGGGGTAATTAGAGGTTTGATCAACTGATTATTACTTTGTGTGAATGCTACCATCTTTGTGATAAATACGAAAGAAAAGTTGCATGGAACAAGTAGGCATCTGTTTAGTCTTGACTGCGCTGAAGTGGTCTCGAATAGATAGGGTGGGTAGTTGATTAGAGCGAGGTCATGAGCCCGACAAACTGAAGGACTTTTAGCTCTAGATCTGTCTTTTCTTATCTTCATGGACGATTCATGCCTGGAGGGATGGCAAACCGTCAAGACTACCTCATATGTGGAAACGGGGGGTAGTTTCTCTTAAGAGAAAAGTAGGGGATATCCGAGGAATCTGGTCCCTATGTCATTTCTATGATGTCTTGAATAGAATATTTCTGTGCTGATGACGATCGAGCCCCCGAATGCAACCCAAGAATGCCTTTGCTAAGAATCCTTCTCCATCTGATTATTATCTTCTGTTTTATTATTCTTGACCTGATTTACTGCTTGGTTCTGTTTTACCATTTGGGACCCCGAACGTGACATTCGAGACCCCGAACCTTGCTTTCTTAGATAAACTTGTTAGCTCTAAATCCCTCTTGACCAACTCGTTTGGTCAAGTAAACCCCCCCCCCCCCCCCCCCTGATTGTTACTTTTTGTGCCTTTGTCCCCCGAATACATTCAAGACCTTGAAGCAGTTTCTCTTCATCCAGCCTTTGAATTCTGTTTTGTTTCTTTTATTGTTTTATTTTATAATCTGGCCTTGTCTAGTGTAAGTCTTCACCAATCTCTGTGGATCGATCCTCTTGCCACTGTCTTCAATCTATTTTGTTGCATGTGATAAGTTGTAATAATTTGTTTGATCGTGCCCTCGACAAGCGCGTTATCAGTGAACAATAGGTGTTTCATTAAAGATGGGTGCTTTTCTCCTCTGCCGCAGCCAAAAGAAAGCAAAACAAATAGCACCTCAATGAGTCCTAAAATCCCAAAAACAATGCCAATTACTAATTTCAGCATCAATCCTAATCCCTTCTTCTTTAGCATATTAGCACTGCATATCGGCAACTGGAATTCAGGTATGCCTTCACAAAGCTTACAGTTCCCTACAACTGAAGTGTCGCTCGCATTCTGGAAGATGCCACTTTTGGGCAAACTGCCTTCCAAGCTATTGAATGACAAGTTTAAATAATGCAATGCCTTGATATGAGGTAAAAAGTCTGTTCCTAGAAAGATCCGAGAATCCAAATTGTTTCATGTTTCCTACCCCCATGGGAAGAACACCACTAAGTTCTTAGATCTAAATGAGCGCATTTTCTTGGATCTAGTTTGACCACTAGAAAAAAACGTATGCTAATGGAGATAAATGAGCGCATTTTCTGCCAGTGTCGTGGTCAGACTCGAACCTCTGACAGTGGCATAGGATCAATCCAGTAATTCTTATGTATTCTTGAAATATAATATCATTCATATAAACGGTAAGGTCTAACGATAGCTGTCGGGATGTTCGCACACCCTAACACTAGTAATGGGTTCACTAAGGTAGATTCTACCACTTAAATGAGTGGTGATACAGTTCTTGATGTAGAACATCAAGAATTCAGCTTGACTTGCTTTTGTTTAAATGATGGATTTCGACAGAAATATAACCAAACAATATTACTAGAAAGATTTGTGAATTTCACATCAAGTAAGAACAGCATTGACTTGCATTACGGCAGCAGTAAGCACTTTAACAGAATGGGTTCAATTTCTGTTTGATAAGACAAACAATGTTACTAAAATGATGTACAGATTATGCTTCTGCAAGCCTGTGAACATGAGTAGGCTTGGTTTTTCAATTCCAATACATGTCCATGGCCTACAAATCCATCTAAGGATTCTGGAGTGAAGCCACAGCAAAATGAATTAGTTTTAAGTGTTATGATCAGAACATATTTAGGAGACAAAAAGGAACAAGAGATGTAGAAAACACTCATGCTGCGTTTACTAACGAAAATTTTCTGTTTTGCAAAATTTTCTATTTTTCAAAATTTTCAGTTTTTGCAAAACAATAGAAAATTTTGCAAAATTTTCAATTCTGTTTCACAGCTACAGTACGTTTTCTGTTTTGCAAAATGCATTTTTCAGCCTTAGAAAACTCGAAATCGTATTCACCTAACAACTATTTCTTATTTTTTTGAAAAACAAAAGCTACTACTTTTGTTAAATCAATTTTATTTTAATTAAAAAACAATGCTAATATTTTTTTGAAAAAAAAATAATAAACTAAATAGTAGCCTATTTTAAATTTGTTAAAAATCAAATATAAATATTCTAAATATATTTATGTCTAAATTCAAAAGCACAAACCATTTAGGAGAAGAAAAAAAATTTGGAAAATTTTTGAAAATTTTCCAAAAGTTAGAAAATTTTCCAAAATCTGTTTCACAACAACATTTTGTAAATGGAAAATTTTCAGCAAATTTTTCATTTTTGCAATTGCAAAACAGATTTTCAGAATTAACACTACAAGTTTAGAAAATTTTGCAAACGCCATATTTGAAGTTTTGCAATTGCAAAACGATTTTTCAGAATCAACACTACAAGTTTAGAAAAAATGTAAAAAATTCAAAAAAATGTATAAATTCCCAAAAAAACCAATAAATCTCAAAAATGTAAAAAATCCATAAAAATGTAAAAATTCCCAAAAATATGTAAAAACTCAAAAAAAATAGTCTTGAATTATTTGGACATGAAATTATTTGTTAAAAAAAATAGTACAAATCCAAAAGAAAATTAATTAATGCAAAAATTCCAAAAAAAATGTAAAATCCAAAATTGGAATTAAAAATTAAATATAAATATAATATTTCCGTTCATGAAAATAAAATACATATAAAATAGTCTTGAATTATTTGTTCATGACATGAATACTACAAATTTAAACATTCAAAACATACTTAATTTAACTTGTTACTTCATATTCTAACAATTATTATAATGAGACTATAATTGATTTGCAATATCTTCTCTAACGTCATTCATTAGTTGTTGTTGGGACATATCCACTTGAATACCTTCTTGCGTCACATTAGCTTCGTTATCGTCTAAATTTTGCTGACCTTTTGTGCCATATTCTGTGAATAGTTGATCAGCTCTATCTTCCATTCGAATAAAGTTGTGTAGTGTACAACAAACTAGAAGTATTTGCCTCTGACGACGAAGAGGATAATTTGGAATGGACTTTAAGATTGAAAATCTAGCCTTCAGAACGCCAAAAGCCCTTTCAATCACATTTCTCAATGACGAATGTCGATAGTTAAACAATGCATATTTTCTTGTTATCCTTCCTCGTCCACGAAAATCATTTAAGTGATACCGTTCACCACGATAAGAAGCTAAAAATCCAGGAATATTTGGATAACCAGCATCAACTGCATAATAGTAGCCTGCCAAATATAAATAACAATCAAATATTTGTAGTAAACCATTAATGTAACAACTAATAAATATTGTTATGAATTACAAAAATAATGTTTTACCATTTGCGAGCATAGGAAAAGCATTATCTGGTCTAGTTAATGCATCAAGAAAAATGCGTGAATCATTAGTTGTGCCTTCCCAACCTTCGCCATTACAATTTCTAAGATTCATTACAATGATAAAAAAATTCAATTTCTAAGATTCATTACAACTAGGGGTGGCAAAAATCTACCCATACCCAACTAATTTAAATGGGTATGGGTGTTAAATGGGTCAGTGCAATTTTTAAATGGGTAGAAATAGGTGATATACTCATTTAAACTAAAATAGGTGAGTTTTATTGGGTTGGGTAATGGGTAACCAATTAAACCAAAACCCTCTCCTTCTTTTCTCTCTCTTATCTTTTTTATTTTTATTTTTTAAACAAATTCAATTTTTTTAATTTATATAATGAACAAAATAAATTAAAAACTATAATAACATAATCTCTATCTCAAGATGAGTAATTCTATATCCATTTTTCTTATTTTTTTATTTTTTTAAAATGGGTTTTATACTTTTCATAAGATTACTCATGGTTTTTTTCTTTAAAGCATGAAAAAATCATGGTTATAGACCATTCAAAATTATTTAAATATTTTTAAATTAATTTAAAATTTTCATAACTATTCTTATAATTAATATTAAATCATTAATGTTGAAATAAATATATAAATTTAGACTTAAGCTTTCTTATAATTAAATTAAATCTTGTATTTTTTTTAAATTAGAGAGGCTGGAGTTGCTATTGTAATTGTTGAGTACATAATTTGCATTGCAAGCCCCACATTGTAGAATATGTTTATGTGTGAAATTTTAATTTTGTTGTAATTGATTCGTGTTTCTTCCGGAAAATTAAAAAAAATGATTATCAATTTCTTGTTTTCATTCTTGATTTAATTTTTCATAGAATAACATTAATTTATTCGATAAATAATTTTTTTGTAATTAAGTACATTAATTTATAATTTCTTATTTATCAGCTCTAATTATAAAAAATATATATTTACTTTGTAATTAAGTACAATCCAGGAGAGTTCTCACTTTCCATAACTAAACAAACCACTAAACTAACAAATCTAAATTGTAGAAGGAAAAAAAGGTTGAGCTTAAATGATAAAATCCGAGCCTAAATGGTCAAACCCGAGCTTAAACGATAAAACCATCATACATAGTCAAAATCGAGTCACTTAGTCAAATTTTATCAAAATATATATTTTGTCATCAAACATAATATTTTTAATCTTATTTAATAATTTTTTATTTATTAAGTAGATACTCCCTTTGGTCCGAAATGTATGACTTCCTCGCATCCCAATATTCAGTAGGGAACGCATATCGAGGAGGTCGGATGACGCATTATTTGACCCCAAAAAATTTCGTATTTTTTTCGAACGTACGTTAATCATTAACGTACTTCCGAGAAAAAATTCGGGACAAAATTGTCTCAAATAGTGACTGTTCCGGCCGTCTTAAGATACGTTCCGGAACAGTAAAAGCAAATGCTAAAATGTCATACATTCAGACCGGAGAGAGTATAATTTAAATGGGTGTAAATGGGTATAAATGGGTGGGTATAATTTAATGGGTGTAAATGGGTATGGGTACCCATTTAAAAAATTATATGGGTAATAAATGGGTATGATACTCATACCCATTTAATCCCCACCCATACCCACCCATACCTACTCATTTGCCACCCCTAATTACAATGTTAAACATTGAATTTTACTCGTATAATTTTAATTAAGAGTATTAGTTAGTTAAATATCAATTATGAAGTATTTTTAGCACAATTTGTATCAATTTACATAAATTACAAGGGTAGATATATTTAAAATAACATTATTATTTTTTTAGATTAATAATATGAATTTATTGAATTAGAGTAAAAAAAAAATATTGAAAATTTTGCATTGCAAAATTATGGCTGTGAAACAGCTTTTGCAAAATTTTCTAGTTTTGCAAAATTTTCAGAAAATTCTCCGTAACTAAACAGCCCCTCACTTACTGTCATACCGTATGAAAAGAAATATCCCTGTGAGATCAAAACCAGTCACCGACTCTGGTGATGATAAGAAATATCCTTAATTACCATTCTCATTACTTCTATACAAAAGAATAATGAAAAGGTTACAAATGGTTTAACTATAACACCATTTGCCCTCAAAAATAAAAAAATAATAAAAAATATAACACTATTCATTTTGTCAAAACAAATAGAAATCAAACCTAGATCAGAATTCAGCAGATATCATGACTAAAATTGACATGCTGGATGCCAATTACTAACGTAGGAAACCAACTTTCAGTAAATACTGCCATTGACTGTAATTGTAAAAGAGCTCAGAAATATGAAGAATGACTCAAGAAATTGAAGTCACAACATGCAAAGTCTCTGATGAGCAAGTATGATAAATAGTAATATGGAACACTGGCAATTATACGATAGTTAACATGAAATATGCAAGTTTTTCTCTCTGAACAACCCTACAATTACCTACAGATGGATAATGACGATAAACTAGCACCAAGTAAATAAATATTAGAAAACACTAAACCAAATTTGAAAGAGAGAACATTTTCTGACCAATCTCGAGGGCATTTATTTGTCTAACTTCAAACCATTGTAAACATACGGAGTTTAGCATTACTGGTGTCTTTTGCATCATACATGCAATGCAATTTAAATCTCTTAGACCCACCCACATAATGAAGGAAATTATAGGGAAAGAAACTAGTTACTATGACTACAATAAAGCATTGAATGACTGAAGTCTAATCTAGTCCAGGAAAAACTGAGAAAATACCTAAATCAGTCCATTGGTTGGTGTCAGAAGAAAAATGACCATCCTAAACTCAAAATCAAACTCCACAATGTGGACCACTTTACAGTGGTAATCATCGAAGCATTCCAGTAATAATCAAACTGAGAAGGGGAGGGTGGGAGAGCGACAAAATCATGGGTGAAAGGATTGCAAATGTGGTAAGAAACTTTACCAGGTAGTGACAATTCGGTGTATGATGCAAGAAGGATGAGGTCGTTACATGATAAGCGTTGGTCTGGAAATCAGAATTATGAAGAATTGAAGAAGGTAACTCCAATTTCATGGTTCTGATGATTGGATCATGAGAGATGAGGTTGTAGTCCAGAGGTAAATTCCAACTGGAACGAATTAGGGCAAAGGGACGGTTAAAAGTATGATAGTGATGATGAGTATTGACGTAACGATTAATAAAATGGGGAGTGGAGATGATGGAGTTCCAAAATTTAGAAACTAACTTACATTGAATTGTGAAATTAGCATTGGGGAGTCTCTCCAGAATCTGAATCAGTAAATCGGCGTCAAGATCGTTGATAGAAACCATTATCGCGGTGGAGTTGAGTGGAGGCAAGAAAAATATAGAATTCTCATCTAATCTATATATCGAATTGATTTGTAATTCAAATTCCTTTCGGAAAAGCAGGATCGCTATTTGCTTATTTTGGTACAAAACTCTTTACTGGAATTTTGTTCCTATTAAATTATATTTTATAACCTTATTTTCTACTCCCTCTGGACCATATTAACTGACTTTCTGAAACAGTAACATTCAGTAAAGTAAACACTAAAAAGTCAAGTAAAGTGTACAGTAACATTCCGTAGAAAAATGACAATTATTGCGGTCCGGAGGGAGTATTATTTAGTATTTTTAAATATAATTACTAATTAATGGTTCTTTTATCCACGTCAGCTCCACATCATTTATTTATTTTTTTCGCTTCTTCTTCTTATTCCAAAACAACTGTTCTTCTTCTTCTTCGTGTCTTCTTCGCTTATTCCAAAACAATTATTCTTCTTCTTAGTCTTCTCCGAAGAGAAGAAAACTGTTTTTGCTTTTTGATAGGTGGGTTATCCTCGTCTTCCTCCTCGTTCTCATTCTCGTCTTCATTCTTCTTCTTTGTGTCGTTTGAAGTCGTCCGATCTAATAATTTTTTTTTATTTTCACGTTTGTTAGATTATGTTTCGTCTCTAGACGAGGCGCTGATGAAATCTGCTTCTCAAAGGCTCAATTATCACTGTCATCAACAGAATAGAAGTCCTATATAAATTCTACAACTAGCAGTACAAAAGAGTTTTGTATCAAAATATGTCAATTAGAAATCTTTATTCTCAAAATATGGTTATTTTAAACTTAATTATCAAAATAGAGTAGTTTGTGACACATAGGATCCATATTACAATTATATTAATACCTGTCATCAATTTCTTTTAAATTTACTTAGAACAATGCTAAACAGTGCAAAGAAAGAAAACGAAATCACCGTTTCATTCTCAACAAACATCCAGAACCCTCAGCCTTGTCGTCTCCTTCTTCTTCGAGCCCCTCACGCCGCACCACCACACACTGCATAAAACCCACACCGCCGACTCACCTCTCCCTACCAGAACCCTCACTCTCACCCTCGCCGACAAATTGACAGAGCAGCACGCCATCCGCTGTTTATGTGTTGAGATTAAGAGTTTGTGCCTGATAGTAAGTGGTTTTCTTCCCAATCTTTGGTGTTTCTGGAGTTTTGGTCATTGACACCGTCCTTCCTCTTTTGGGTTTTATTGTTAATCATGGTTTTCATGTGATAACCTTTTTTGGCTGGATTTCTGTGTAATTTTCAATTTATGCTTGGCTGGATTTTCAATTTATGCTTGGCAGGGTTTCATGTCATTGCTTGAAGTGATAACCAAATTCAACAACATTGTTGTGCTAGAGCCATGTTTTGGTCTTTGTTCATTGAAGTTTCTTGCATCTGAATTTGGATAGTTTATGATATTAGATTGGTCATGCAATGATGAACTACTTACGTGCATACATTTTGATCATTTAGGTTGGTGGTACGGTGTTGTTGGTCATCTTGAATCATGCGATGGGAATACGAATAACTGTTGTTGCCAATCCAATGGTAAGAAAATGGAGTGGAGATGAGCGATAATAAATAGGAAAGGCCACCATGAAGAAGGGAATGAAGCCGATGGCTTTTATGGAGGTATCAGAAAGCTTTACAGTGAGAAAGAGATCTCAAGGTAGAAGCAGCTCTGGCCAAGACAACAACTAGAATAGTGTGTGATCAACAGTTCTCTGCTCGTACTCTGTAAAAGTTCTGTAACCAGAAATAGGACAGGAATAGAAACAACACAAACAACAGCAATTCCACCTTAGATGAAAGAAACTGCTAGTTTCATCTCACATTAAGAAAGAAGCAGACATGTTATATTGCAGTTAGATTGAACAAAGGCCTATACTGATTTGATGGTACTTTTTTGCGGACAATCATATCAATGTGCTAATATAACTTTCTTTTTGGAAACCATACTTTGCCAACAAGACATAATGTGCTATTGTATCATCATAAGTAACATCATAACATCAGAAAACTAACACTACAACAGTAAAAGAATACACATAAGATAAAACTCGATAAAGGACCTTCCCCATCACCACCTGGAATAACCTTCCAGACAACTCTGACTGAGAAGCTCTACCTGCAATAAAATTGAAGATAATCAAACTTGTATTAAATATGGATCACGATAACATACATCTAGTGAGTGAAAAATGCATCCTAGTCAACTAGACATGAGTTGATCATCTAAACTAACCATTTGTGTGTTATCAACAAAGTCCTTTTATAACAATATAATTTTAATTAATAGAAGGTGGTCATCCATGTTTGTATGGTAAACAACATATCATAACTAACTTACATGAGTAGGGGAGAGGCTATTTTGTTTGTTGAGGCTTTTTTACAAATATGTGGTTGGCGCCTTAGTCTAACCTTTCATCTCTTGTAAAATGAGGTGCCAAACACAATTGCAGGAATGTAAAGATCAAAACCTAGAGAATGAGATGTTCAAGAAAGGGCATTTGTTGCTACCCGATTTTGAATTTTTTCGCGTCACAATTTTGCACATTTAGAATTTATCGCATTAATAGCTTGTCTAGGTCAAATTCCTGTCGATTCTTGGTCCTAGGCTAGTTTTTTTAATATTCCGTGTCATTTCGTGCCTTTTTAAGTTTTTTCGTATTTTTGATTGTCTTCACGCGAACTTTTCTCGGTCCCGAGTAAGTTTTCCGGGATCGTGGGTCGGACGCGTATTTTCTTTAATTGATAATTACATACTATTTTTCTCGTTCACGCCATCGAGTTTGGTTTCGTTCAATTTTTGTCATAAGGACATTTATTTTGCGTCCGAACTTTTAACATTTCTGAAAGAGAAAATAAATGCGTTAAATCAAGTTTTGCATTTCTTCACTGTATACTAGCTTTCTCGTCCTATTTTTCTACACGACATGGTATCCTCGGTTCGGGTTTATTTTCATTTTCGAGCGATTTCACTCGTGCCAAAAATATCCCGTTCGTGCCCGAAAATGAGATAAACTCTACATAAATGCCATTTAATTCATTCTCATCCTCCAACTCACTGCCAACTCATTTTTTATCATCACAATGTCCCATCCGATCACTCTTGACCACACAATTGAGCTTGCTCATCACCCAACCACACAACCAACCCCGGCCACACAACCGATCCAGCCAACCCCGACCACACACACAACCGACCCCAATTTTCTTTCTTCCTTTATAAATAGCAACCTTAATGCAATAAATCAAGGGCACCAAATCCACCTCTTAATCTCTATTTCTTGCACTACCTTCTTAGCCCTTAGCTCTCCAGGAAAGGTAATTTTCTCTCTTTAGCTCCTTTTCTTTAAAATTTCGTTTGTGCACTTAGAGGTTGAATTAAGGGCTCAAACTTATTTTAAATACTTTGTTAGTGAGTTAAAATCAGCATGCTAGCTTCAATTTAATTGTTCCTTGCTTTGGTTAATTAATTGAGCAATTGATGCATTAATTGTCTATTTTTGTTCTAGTTAAATTGCTACTGTTTTGGGTCGAATTTCCTTGCTGTTTTCGTGGCCTTGGGCTGCTGTTGTGTTACTGGTCTTAGTTGGGTTGTTCTGGTTTGGTTTCGTCAAGGTCGTTCTACCTTGGTCTTTGGCCATGGTGGCCGGCTCGGTAGAGAAGAAGAAAGGGAAGAAGAAAAAGAATGTTGGGCGAGAGAGGAGAGAAGAAAGGTGATGGGCTTGGCTTGGCCAAACCCATTTTTGTTTTAAATTAAAATTTGGGCTTGGCTTGTGCCAAGCCCATTTTTTAATGCCCAAAAATCCGAATGTGGGGCCCATTTATTTTTCGTCAAATTGAGTAAAACGCTCGTATGCTTTTGTAACATATTTAAATCAGTTAAAATGTTTGTATGCTTACATGATTTAAATAATTTATTTATGCCATGTTTTATTTAATTAAATGCTTACATGATTTAAATAATTTGTTTATGCCATGTTCTATTTAATTAAATGCTTACATGATTTAAATAATTTGTTTATGCCATGCTTTATTTATTTCTATGCTGACATGATTTAAATAATTTTTTATGCCATGTTCTATTTAATTAAATGCTTGCATATTTTAAATGATTTGTTTATTTGCTATGCCATGTTTTATTTAATTAATTGCTTACTTTTCGTAAATTAATTAAATGTTTGCATACGCTCTTTATTATTTATTTATTTTCAAACCATCGCTAACACTTTCAATTTGCAAGGTTGATCAAGGTCACGCAACGCAAGTACGCATTTCTTCTAGCCTCTTTTATTTATTTAATGTTTTTCCGCAAATATTATTTATATGCATGTTATTTAGATAAAATGCTAAAAAACCCATATCATATTCGTATGCATGATAAAATCAACGAACATGTTTACGTGTTTAAATCACTCACTTTTATACCATGAAATTAATTGCTTATATTGATATATGAGCATGGTGGCTTCGATCCCACACAGTTATTTGCATTTCATTAAATTTGTATTGTGCTAGTATTTATCCATGATAGGATCACGTAGTAATTAATTAATCATGCATGGCCCGATGATGACAAAGAGGACTCTCGCTTTAGTAAAAGACCCAACGATTAATCAGTCCCGATCGGAAATAACAAAAATACTAAAGCGACGAATACCTCTGAGGGCCCACGGACAACTGGAAGGTGGCCCAATCTTCGTAACAGGATTCCGTTGACACTTTACTATCATTTACCTCGTAAATGATTGAAAAGTGGCGCGTTTCCGTGCGCGGGATTGGACGACATTTTCCGGTTACTTACTCGTTTTCATGTTAAAAATTGTTTTCCAAACACCTTTTTACCGGTAACCTTTTTAAGGATGTGACTTGGGTGCCTAACACCTTCCCAAGTCCATAATACGACCTCGAACCTTCATTCTTTGGTTTAGACCAATTGTGCCTTAGTTTTTTATTTTTATGACATGGCGCTTAGGTTCCCTAAACCTTAGAAAATAGGGTGGCGACTTCATTGCATTATGCGAGGCATCCATTTATGCTTAGCATCCGTCCCAAACCTTAAACTCGTTTCAACAAAAAAAAGGGTGCGACAGTTTGGCGACTCCACTAGGGACCAATAGGTTGAAGCCGGTTTTTTTTTAGGTGTTTGTTTTTTTTATTTACTTATTTTAATAAACTGTTTTCGTGACTATCTATTATTGCTTTGATCAACTGTCATAGGCAAGGCATGCATAGGCCCTACACCCAGGGGTCGCCTTACCAAATAAGTTTAGGACGGGGAGTAATGACACCCTGGGACACGAGTCCTGGGTAATGTTCACGAAACCCAACCCACTCGAACCCTTAAAGCTAGTCGGACGGTTGGCCCCATTCTGGTAAGCGGACTCGGTTGACATGATTCAATCATTGGCCTATGTAAATGATTGGAAAGTGACCTGAGTTCGTGGGAAGGAATAGGTGGTCGCTCTACGACACTTTTTTGACCATTCTATGGTATCGTCGGGAACCTTCAGGCCGTTAGAAATTTATTCGACGTCAAAAGCCCCATCATGTGCATCATACTTGTTTTACCGTGGCTTGGTTTACCACGTCTTCTACGTTTTTTTCTCCTTTCCGCACCCTTTTTAGTAATACATGTAAAGAACCTAGTAACACATTTTGTGCAAATTACTAATACTGGAACTCTATTTTACTTTCCCCAAGACCCATCCTGCTTGTTCAAATGACAGTGTCTGCACTACTTTCACTTGATACTTTTTGGGGGAAGAAGTTTCGGGAATCAAGTTGCACGAGGGAATATGTTGAAATCTGGTTTTCATTTCCGATATTGCGACCAAGATTGGGATAGAGGAAGTGGTGATGCAAAAAGGAGAGATTGCGTCATTAGAACATTTTTTATGAGCAAACGGATCTCGACTTCCAAGATTGACGCCTTCAGAATCAAGCATCTGTTGCTTAGATTTTTTTTTCTTTTACCCCATGTAACAATGTTCCTAGACTTTATCTACTAGCCTTTAGATAAATCTAGATAGTTAATCAACTTGTAATGGTTGTAACCCTTTTGGACGAAAAAAATATCAATGATAAAATTCGTAGTTATTCGGATAATTACGAAATGCGTTTTTCTCTCACATATCCAAAAGACATCGAACGGCCATCGCCTACAATCAAATCAACCTTCCCCCCAAAATGAACCATATATAAAGCCCACCAAAAAAAACACACGAAGGACTGACCTTGGAAAAAAAAACACGCTCACAAAAAAATTCAGAATGCAAGAAGTAGTTGTTTTGGGTTCAGCTGCACACTCTTTTATCTTGGCCAATATGAACGCAATTGGCTAGGAATTCCCACTTGGCCAAAACACGAAAGATGTTCATCACACATAGAAGTCCTCCCCTATCAAATTTCATAATTTTCAAAACTGCCCATTTTCGCCAAACAAATTCAGAACACAAAGACAGCTTCATTTCTCGGCCTCAGCTGTGCAATCTTTTGTCTTAGCAAAAATGAAGATGATTTGCACGGAATTTACACTAGACCAACACATGAAAGATGTTGAAACAGGCCACAATTTAACTATGCAAAATTTCATAAAGTTCTGGGTAGCCATTATTTCACAAAAACATTCGAAGCGCAAGGACAGTCGCTCCTTCTCGGTCTCAGCTGCGTACCATTTTATTTTGGCCAAAATCGACACCATTGGCTCGGAGTTTCCATTCGACCAAAACATGAAAGACGTTAATAACACATTGAAGATTACCCATGAAAAATTTCAGGAAGTTCTGGGCAGCCAATCTTTCACAAAAAAAATTCGAAGCACAAGGACAGTCGCTCTCCTCGGTCCTAGCTGCGCGTTCTTTTGTTTTGGCCAATATCAACCCGATTGGCTCAGAATTTCCACTCATCCAAAACACAAAAAACATTCATAACACGTTGAAGATCTCCCATACCAAATTTCAGATTTTTCAGGACAGCGCATCGCTCCCAAAAATATGAGCACACCGCAAAAATAGAGAATTGGGTGTTCATTGTTCACGCCTAGCGCCAAGAGATGAGCGAGATCACATCAAAGATTGCTACTCTTCTCGGGCTCAGCTGCGCGTTCTTTTATTTTGACCAATATCGACACGATTGGCTCATATTTTCCACTGGGCCAAAACATGAAAGACGTTCTTAACACATTGAAGTATGTCCACAGTAAATTCAGAACCTTCTGAGCGACAAATCTCTGGCAAATAATTTAGACGTGAGGATAGCTGCTCTTCTCGGTCTCAGCTGCGCAATCTTTTGCCTCGGCCAAAATAGACACGATGGGCTCAGAATTTCCACTCGGTCAAAACATGAAATATGTTCACAACACATTGAATATTTTCTATACCAAAAATGGGATTTTTCCGAGCAGCACATCGCTCGCAAAAAAAAATTGGACGTAAGGATGACAGTTTTCTCGGTCTCAGCCGCGCGATCTTTTACTTGGGCCAATACGGATACGATGGACTCAGAATTTCCGCTCGGCCAAAAACACAAAAAATGTTGATAACGGATTGAAGTATGCTCATGCCAAAAACTAAATTTTTCGGGGCGACGGATCTCTCGCAAATAATTTAGAGATTTTCTGAGCATGTTGACTTTAGCTACTTACTCCGGGTCGCTTCAAGGGTTTTCATTGATAGCACCCAAGATCATGCTATGTCGTTGGAATGAATGAAAGCTCCCTTCGCATCTCCACCGGAAATGCTAACCCAAGATGTGTCATCTTTTTGTTCCCCCCCGAAAGTATCAAGTGAAAGAGTGGCCGGAAGAGGGAATAAGCAGCGTGGAGGCCTCGAGATTGCTCGCCCATACTCACATTTATTTCTTTTCACTTGTCTCTTTTAGGTTAACGATGGCTACCAGGAAGTGAACTAACCCCCCCACCTTTCGTCAAGTTTTGTGTGACGGATGGAGGCATGAAGGGAAGTCGTACATGTAGTCAAGCCTACGACTTTAAACAAGGGCGCTTTGTGGGAGGCAACCCACGTGTTCTTTTCAATATTTCTATTTTTGTTAAATTCAACATCTTGGGATACTTTTTCCCTATGACTTTACTATTTAATTGTCTCTTCATTTCAGGTGCAACGAGACTTGTAAACATGGGGGCAAGCGAATAAAGTGACGACCAAAGGAAAGCGTTGAAAAATATCAAAGCTCATTTTTCAAGGGAAATGTCCTTTACATTTTTACAATTTCCCCTTCCGCAATTTATGTTTCTGTAATTTATGTTTTCGCAATTTACATTTTCGTAGTTTACATTTCAGGTGCAACGAGACTTGTAAACTTGGGTGCAAGCAATTGGAGTGACGACCAAAAAAAGGCGTCAAAAAAATGTCAAAGCTCATTTTTCAGGTGAGTTTGTCCTTTACCTTTTGCAATTTCCCTTTCCGCAATTTACGTTTCCGTAATTTATGTTTCCGCAATTTACATTTCCGCGATTTAAATTGTCCATAATTATAGAAATTTCTACGATTTGCGTTGTTACAACTATGCGCGTGTAACGTTTAGTTTTCTCAAAAAAAAACTTACATGTACTGCTCGGGCTAAAAAGAAGGAAAACGAAAAAAATCCCACATTTTTTGAACCTTTTAAATCAAAGCATTCATCATTTTGCGTTCATTAGAAATTGTATGAGCATACGAGATTTTGTCTGTTAACTCTTATGTCCATGACATGTTTAGATGTAAGCAGTCACAAAATATATCCCTGTGAGCGCTTTGGGCCTTCACGCCTTATTTTCTTTCATGGGTGTAAATGCTAAACTAGGTGCTAGTTAGATTTGCATAATATCCAGGGTACATGAACAATCAGACATGGGATATGGGTAAGATGACATTGGACTTTGTTTTTTGCTCTTCTTCCACATTTTTCATTTTTTAACTTTTTTTGCCCCCAAAACACATATTTTGTACACCATGTACAACTCTATCAAACACCCAAAAGTCTTTTGATCAAGTGAGTTGAGTACTCGACTGGGACCGCTCTGGAGTTGAAAATACACGCCAAAGTAAGGGAATGACTAGGGAGACTTTAGAGGATCGCTGACAAACCAACGTCAAAAGAAGGCCAAGCAAAACAAGACTTGAAGGCTTCTGCCAAAGACAGAGAGGATGACAGACCAAACAAAAGTTGCACTTGCTTTGCTTGTTTTAAAAAAAAAAACAACAAAAACAGAACAAAAATTATAAAAAAACAAAAAAATAAGGTGTTCAAAGAACACCTAGACAACAACAAAAGCAAGTACAAAATAAAAAATGGCCAAATATCAATGGCAAAATTGATCTCAAAGGGAAAAAATCATTTCCTGCGAATATTGAAGAACTTGGGCACAGTGCCCTCCAAACAATCCAGAAGGAACATCTCAAGCAGAGATTCAACAATTTGTGCACTTTGCTTTCACCACGATCAAAATCGTCAAGCATCGTTCACCTCAATTTGCCCTCATCGCAATCAGTCGTCGAGCACAAACTCATTAAAACCTTTCGCCAAAAAACACAACACTTTTCTACAAATTCCTCTTCTTTTTTTCTTTCTTTCCCTCGCAAAGTCCTTTCGATTATTAGCAGGCCCATACATCTGCATCTTCATTGGAAGTCTATTCACTCGGATTGACATTGCAAATTTAATTTTTGTGCTATGTTTATTGCATTTTTAGGAGTGTAAACACCTAGCCTTGTTTTCTGAGCGTGAGCGCAAACACTAATATCTGGTGAGGATTTCTTACAGCTGCATGTCGTGGGAAAGTCTTGTTCTTGAGGTCGTTATTTCATGAACAAGACGCAGACGTTATCTAGACTTGTGTCGATTATGTTTGTATAACGAAAATTGAACGCATTTTTCAAAAAAAATTAATAACACTTGAATTTATTTCCCCTTAAACAAAGAGGTCATTTTCATTCCAAACAAAAACTTGGGGGCAAGCCATGGGTTAAATGTTGGAATATTTGATATTTCGCACATAGGTCATTTGCTCTCTCTTTTTCTGTCTGTTGCTGCTTCGTGTTTGCTTCCTTCCTATTTGCAGGATACAGATACACTTTGATGGAATCACGCCAACCGTGGGTCTTCGATACAACATCGTTGTAATGCCCTCATCTTGGATTTTCATTAAAATCCAATCAAAAAATGAATGGAGAACGTTACCACTCCTCAAACTGGGTCTTTGATCATAACATCGTTGTAATGCCCTCGTCTTGTATTTTCATCAAAACCTAATCAACATCGAATGGAGTACATTACCACTCCCCAATTAATTTCGTACGGCGATCCATTTCCCCTACCATAACATCGACTTCCGACAATTGTGGTATCCCGCTCGGATCTCATCTCTTCCTCGACTTCCGACAATTGCGGTATCCCCACTCGGATCTCTTATCTTCCTCGACTTTCGACAATTGCGGTATCCCCGCTCGAATCTCATTTCCACAGCAACGTCCGAAGTTTGCGGTATCCCCGCTCGGATCTCATCAACGTCCTCACTATCAGAGACAACCGATTTCACTATCAGAGATCACCAACGTCATCACTATCAGAGACAACCGATTTCACTATCAGAGATCACCAACGTCATCATTATCAGAGACAACCGATTTCATTATCAGAGATCATCAAACGTCATCATTATCAGAGACAACCGATTTCACTATCAGAGATCATCAACTTCCTCACTATCAGAGACAACCGATTTCATTATCAGAGATCATCAAACTCACTATCAAAGACAACCAATTTCACTATCAGAGATCATCAACGTCTTCAATATCAGAGACAACCCTCCTCATTATCCGATAAAACCATCTTCCTCACTATCAGAAACATTTCCCTCAAAGGTACGTTACTATCAACCAACATCAGACCAAAGGTACGTTCTAATTTACAATTCTGCAATTTACGTTTTTTCTCACTATCAGAGAAGTTGTCATTTACATTTCTGCATTTCTACATTCTCCCTCAATATCCGAGTAGTCTGCATTTATTTTTCCTAAGTTGGCATTGTTTCTGAAATTCCCGACTACATTCTACAATTCTACATATCTAAATACTCCTCCTTGAGCGACTATATCTTTAAAATTCATGTCTAATTACTACTCCTCCTTGAGTGACTATATCTTTAAAATTCATGTCGATCTACTACTCCTCCTTGAGCGACTACTTTTCTGCATATCTATATAACTCCTCCTTGAGCGACTATGTTTTCAGCACCAGTGTCCGGAGAGCGATAGCCTCGCACGGTCGTGTAGTTACTTTCAGCACCAGCGTCCGGAGAGCGATAGCCTCGCACGGTCGTGTAGTTACATTTTCAGCAGCAGCGTCCGGAGAGCGATAGCCTCTCACGGTCGTGTGGTTACATTTTCAGCACCAGCGTTCGGAGAGCGATAGCCTCGCACGAACCTACATTCACATTTCCACGTCAACATCCGGAGAGCGATAGCCTCTCACGGACATGCTTTCACACTTCCACGCCAACTTCCGGAGAGCGATAGCCTCGCACGGACATACGTCTACTTTTCCGCAGCAAACGTCCGAAGAGCGATAGCCTCGCACAAACCTTCATTCACATTTCCACATCAACATCCGAAGAGCGATAGCCTCGCACGGACCCTCATTCATATTTCCATGTCAACATCCGGAGAGCGATATCCTCGCACAGACATACACCTACATTTTCCGCAGCAACATCCGGAGAGAGATAGCTCGCACGGACATACGTCTACTTTTCTGCAGCAAACGTCCGAAGAGCGATAGCCTCGCACGGACCTGCAATCTCATTTACCAGCATCTAGCAATACGATAGCCTCGCCCAAACCAGAATTTACTACCCACCTCACTCCCAGGTAAGTCTTCATCATTTCCAAAACCGTGGCTGTACTTGGGGCAACCGTCTTTAGTGCTAATCAAAAATCTTAGTTACACTGTATTTTTTATCAGACAATAAAGAGGGGGCAATTGTTGCTACCCGATTTTGAATTTTTTCGCGTCACAATTTTGCACATTTAGCATTTATCGCATTAATAGCTTGTCTAGGTCAAATTCCTATCGATTCTTGGTCCTAGGCTAGTTTGTTTAATATTCCGTGTCATTTCGTGACTTTTTAAGTTTTTTCGTATTTTTGACTGTCTTCACGCGAACTTTTCTCGGTCCCGAGTAAGTTTCCCGGGACCGTGGGTCGAACACGTATTTTCTTTAATTTATAATTACGTACTATTTTTCTCGTTCACGCCATCGAGTTTGGTTTCGTTCAATTTTTGTCATAAGGACATTTATTTTGCGTCCGAACTTTTAACATTTCTGAAAGAGAAAATAAATGTGTTAAATCAAGTTTTGCATTTCTTCAATGTATACTAGTTTTCTCGTCCTATTTTTCTACACGACGTGGTATCCTCGGTTTGGGTTTATTTTCATTTTCGAGCGATTTTGCTCGTGCCAAAAATATCTCGTTCGTGCCCGAAAATGAGATAAACTCTACATAAATGCCATTTAATTCATTCTCATCCTCCAACTCACTGCCAACTCATTTTTGATCATCACAATGTCCCATCCGATCACTCTTGACCACACAATTGAGCTTGCTCATCACCCAACCACACAACCACACAACCAACCCCGGCCACACAACCGATCCGGCCAACCCGGGCCGCACACACAACCGACCCCAATTTTCTTTCTTCCTTTATAAGTAGCAAGCTTAATGCAACAAATCAAGGGCACCAAATCCACCTCTTAATCTCTATTTCTTGCACTACCTTCTTGGCCCTTAGCTCTCCCGGAAAGGTAATTTTCTCTCTTTAGCTCCTTTTCTTTAAATTTTCGTTTGTGCACTTAGAGGTTGAATTAAGGGCTCAAACTTGTTTTAAATACTTTGTTAGTGAGTTAAAATCAGCATGCTAGCTTCAATTTAATTGTTCCTTGCTTTGGTTAATTAATTGAGCAATTGATGCATTAATTGTCTATTTTCGTTCTAGTTAAATTGCTACTGTTTTGGGTCGAATTTCCTTGCTGTTTTCGTGGCCTTGGGCTGCTGTTGTGTTACTGGTCTTAGTTGGGTTGGTCTGGTTTGGTTTCGTCAAGGTCGTTCTACCTTGGTCTTTGGCCATGGTGGCCGGCTCGGTAGAGAAAAAGAAAGGGAAGAAGAAAAAGAATGTTGGGCGGGAGAGGAGAGAAGAAAGGTGATGGGCTTGGCTTGGCCAAGCCCATTTTTGTTTTAAATTAAAGCCAAGCCCATTTTTTAATGCCTAAAAATCCGAATGTGGGGCCCATTTATTTTTCGTCAAATTGAGTAAAACGCTCGTATGCTTTCGTAACATATTTAAATCAGTTAAAATGTTCGTATGCTTACATGATTTAAATAATTTTTTTATGCCATGTTCTATTTAATTAAATGCTTGCATGTTTTAAATGATTTGTTTATTTGCTATGCCATGTTTTATTTAATTAATTGCTTACTTTTCGTAAATTAATTAAATGTTTGCATGCGCTCTTTATTATTTATTTATTTTCAAACTATCGCTAACACTTTCAATTTGCAAGGTTGATCAAGGTCACGCAACGCAAGTACGCATTTCTTCTAGCCTCTTTTTTTTACTTAATGTTTTTTCGCAAATATTATTTATATGCATGTTATTTAGATAAAATGCTAAAAAACCCATATCATATTCGTATGCATGATAAAATCAACGCACATGTTTACGTGTTTAAATCACTCGCTTTTATACCATGAAATTAATTGCTTACATTGATATATGAGCATGGTGGCTTCGATCCCACACGGTTATTTGCATTTCATTAAATTTATATTGTGCTAGTATTTATCCATGATAGGATCACGTAGTAATTAATTAATCATGCATGGCCCGATGATGACAAAGAGGGCTCTCGCTTTAGTAAAAGACCCAACGATTAATCAGTCCCGATCGGAAATAACAAAAATACTAAAGCGATGAATACCTCTGAGGGCCCATGGACAACTGGAAGGTGGCCCAATCTTCGTAACAGGATTTCGTTGACACTTTACTATCATTTACCTCGTAAATGATTGAAAAGTGGCGCGTTTCCGTGCGCGGGATTGGACGACACTTTCCGGTTACTTACTCATTTTCATGTTAAAAATTGTTTTCCAAACACCTTTTTACCGGTAACCTTTTTAAGGATGTGACTTGGGTGCCTAACACCTTCCCAAGTCCATAATACGACCTCGAATCTTCGTTCTTTGGTTTAGACCAATTGTGCCTTAGTTTTTTATTTTTATGCCATGGCGCTTAGGTTCCCTAAACCTTAGAAAATAGGGTGGCGACTTCATTGAATTATGCGAGGCATCCATTTATGCTTAGCATCCGTCCCAAACCTTAAACTCGTTTTCAACGAAAAAGGGGGTGCGACAACATTCAATGTAGTTAATAGTGCATAAAGTTTTGACCTTTAGTAACAATAAAAAGTATACTCACCTTAGCTTTAGTACACAATTTATCAACAAACAACAGATAGCTTCAATATATACTCTTTCGCAGTCGATTGTTAATACAACAGAGGCAGTCGCCAGACCAACACTTTTCAGAACAGTTAACTCCGAGACAACTTTCGATACATCGGGAAGCCTTGGAGAAGCAGATTTCACCAGCGCCTCGTCTAGAGATGAAACATAATCTGACAAACGCGAAAACAAAAAAAAATATTAGACCGAACGACTTCAAACGACACCGAGAAGAAGAATGAAGACGAGAATGAGAACGAGGAGGAAGACGAGGATGACCCACCGGTCAAAAAGCAAAAACAGCTCTCTTCTCTTCATAGAAGACCAAGAAGAAGAACAGTCGTTTTGGAATAAGCGAATAAGACACGAAGAAGAAGAAGAACAGTTGTTTTGGAATAAGAAGAAGAAGCGAAGAAAATAGATGATGCAGAGCTGACGTGGATAAAAAAACCATTAGTTAGTAATTATGTTTAAAAGTACAAGACAATGGGAAATAAATTTATAAAATATAATTTAATGGAAAAAAATTCGTGATAATTAGCCATCTAGCGCAAACAACTACGTAATGACACCATATTGACACTGCAGTTCAGAGAAATTAAAAATCCGATGTATATAATTTAAAATATATTATATAAAAGGGAAAAATATTATAGGTCCATGAGGTATGAGGTTCTTGACATATTAGTCTTTGACGTTTGAAACTCAACACTTTAGTCCCTAATATTTTTACACCTTTTCAATTTTAATCCCAGTCGTTAAAATTTTCCTCTAAAATTCTAACAGAGCATTAAAAATTAATTTTTTATATTAAAATATTATTGAAAAATATAAAAATATAATAAAACTTAAAAAAATTAAAAACAAATGCAGATATTTGGAGATTGATTTTCTTATGATAATATTTCTTTATAATTAAAAATAATAATAAAAACAAGAGAAAGTAAGAAATTATTAAAAAATAAAAATAATAGAAGAAAGTAAAAATATTAGATAAAAAATCAAGAAATTACATAAGAATATAAAAAATTGGTAAAAATATATAACAAATTACTTTGCTACTTATCTTTGTGGGATGAAAAAATAGTTATCTACTTAGCTTTTTCAAAACTTTTTGAAATTCGATATATTTTTTTAGGAATTATATATATTTTTATGTAATTTTTGAATTTTTTATTTTCTCCTATTTTTATATTTTTTATTATTTCTTACTTTTTATTGTTTTTATTATTGTTTTAATTATTAAAAATACTATCATAAGAAAATCAATCTCCATTTCTTATAATTTTTTGAATTTTTATTATATTTTAATATATCAAAAATATTTTTTAATGTTCTGTTAGAGTTTTGGACGGAATTTTTAACGATAGGAACTAAAATTTAAAAGTGTGAAGACGACAAGGACTAAAGTTTTGTGGTCTCAAATGTCACGGATTAATATATCGAGATCTCTATACCTTAGGAACCCTAGAATATTTTTCCCTATATAAAATAACCATTCATAATGATAGAAAAAAAGGTGGTGTTATTTTCACAACTCAAATTGTTACTCTCATTCCCTTAATTTAAAATTTTACTATAATACTCATCCTCATCTTTTAGCTATTTTTATAATATATATATTATGATACCAATTAATAAAGACTAATTACACTTGCTATGGGAAGAAAAAAAATTCAAATCTCTTACTCTAAGCGGCTCCAATATGTTCTTAATTTAGCAACCATGTTTTTCATTGTTTTTTTTTTAGCATCACAAGGATTTTTTTTAATGGAAGCATTACAAGATCATTGTTCAGGGGACGTTTAAAAAAAAAAAACTTAGTTATTTTTGTTGCTTATTCAAAGCAAATCTGTTAGTTTTTATTCATATTTTTTATCCGAATTTTTATTTTATTAATAATTACTATAATTTTTCGATTTATATTAAATTTTATATTAGTTATAAAATATAATGGGTAGTATAGTAAAATCCTAAGTAAAGGGTAATAATTAGTTTAAGTATTTGTTTAAAAATAGCAAAAAATGATGCCATTTTCGTTCTTATGAATTCTTAGACGGAAAAGTAAAGGAACAAAAAGTCTGACAAAACTCATATATAGTTGACCTCGTCTTGACAGGCCAATCACCGTCCTTGTAAATACCAATTCTAAAAGTTATAGTTTTAGAAACCTTTTTCTTTGAATCAGAAATAAACGTTATAGTTTTAGAATCTATAACCTATAATTTTCTAAAAATTATAATTTTAATCCAATCTATATTATATAAAAAGCACGAAAAAACTTATTTCCTTAAATTACTATTATATCCTTTAATTATTAAAAAATTTAAGGGTGTAATAGGCTTTTAATTTTTATAAAATTACCTACAATATATCTATTATTCAACCACTTATTTAATTAATTAACCTACCTATTATTAAAATTGAATAAATCTATTACTCAATCACTTATTTAATTAATTAATCTACTTATTAAATCCATTGATTATTTAATTAATTAACGTACCTATTAAACCCTAAACTACAAAGCATCGCCAACAAAATTACAAAACTAATAACTCCACTCTTTTATATTTATTCAGTTCAGATTCACTCCTTTCTGTTTTATCAAAAAAAAATCCATTTTCAAGATCTATTTTTTTTCATGTGTCTTTTAGAATTTTCTCATGATGTTTTTAACATATAGGTGTGCATAGACCTACAATATCAAAAGTATCGTGTAGAGAGTACTATTGTTACAACCTTCAAATTAGAGCTTTTATACAATCGATACTTTTACTATCTGGTAGACTATTCCAACAATATGTTGTAGACATGTACATTAAATTGGAGACTACCAGATTTGATTTCTTTCGTCATCAGCAAGCAAAAATCCGATCTGAATTGTACCAAGGAATTGCTGATAGTGTCATGTCAGGAGAAACTAGAGGAAATGAAGTGGGAAAAAGGTTAATCCTTCTTGCCTCTTTTGTTGGAGGGTCACGAGATATGCGACGATGATACCTTGATTCGATATCATTGGTCCAACATCTTGGAAAGCTTGATTTGTTTATTACTATGACATGCAATCCATATTGGAAAGAGATTCAAGATCAGCTTACAGAGGGAAACTTGCATAGGACCTTCCTAATTTAGTTGTGAGGATTTTTCGAGTAAAAGTTCAAGATCTCAAAGATCAAGCTATTAAGAAACAAGTATTTGGAAAAGTAGTTGCACATGTTCATGTTATTGAATTTCATAAAAGGGGAATGTCACACGTTCATATGTTAGTCATACTCGAAGAAGGTTTCAAAATTATTTGTTCTGATCAGTTTGATAAATTTGTTTGTGCTGAAATACCAGATGAGGATGAAGAACCTCTACTTTTTCAATTAGTGACCAAACATATGATGCATGATCCATGTGGAGAAAGTAATAAAAAATGCGGTTGTATGGAAAATGAAAAATGCAGATTTCACTATCCACGAGGTTTTTCTTCTACAACTGTTGTTGGAAAAGATGGTTATCCAATATATCAAAGAAGAGACAATGAGCGAAAAATAATTAAGAAGAACAAAGAGCTTGATAACCGATGGGTAGTGTCGTATAACTCTTACTTGCTTACAAGATATGGTTGCCACATAAATGTTGAGATCTGCTCCAGCATTAAATCAGTGAAGTATTTTTATAAGTACATATACAAAGGGCATGATAAAATATCTATATACATTGCATCAAATGATGGGAATAATTTGGTTGATGAGATAGAATAATTTCAAGATAGGAGATTTGTCTCTCCACAAGAAGCTGCATGGAGGATATATGAATTCAATTTAAATGAGATGAATCCTCCGGTGATAAATTTGCAATTACATTTGCCTAATAAATAGGCTGTCTATTATTGGGATAATCAAAATTTGCAAGAAGTGGTACTTTGGGAGCATGTATCAAAGACAATGCTTACAGAATTCTTTACAATATGTTCTGAGAATCCAAATGCAAGACAATATTTATACAAGCAAGAAAAAAAATTTATTCTTAAAATTTTATTTCTTTGCTTATTTATTTTCCAATGTCAGTATTAGTATATATATTATATTGTTTATTTATATTTATAGATATAGTACATTAATTAATGTTACAATATGATATCTTTCACATAATTATTTCTTATATTTTTACTACAGGAAATTTCCTGTGCATTTTGTCTGGCAATCTAAAGAAAAAGCATGGACAAAAGAGAATCAACAAGGGGTGTGATTGGTCGTGTAAATACTGCAAATCTAAAAGAAGGAGAAAGGTATTTTCTAAGGTTATTATTGAATCATATTAGAGGACCATAGTCTTTTGAAGATTTATTGACGGTAAATGAAGTTATATGCAAAACATTCAAACAATCAGCACAAAAGAGAGGATTTTTTGAATCTGACGAGAGTATATCAACGTGTCTAAGTGAATCCCTATCCCCCTTGATGTTATTAACTATGAATTCATGGACTTTCAAGATCTTCCTCATTGTGACCAAAGCAAACGAATTGGTAAGCAACTAAATTTTAAAAATGTTGTAATCATTATTTTAAATTGATAATTCATATTCTAATTTCAATTATTTTAATGACAAATATTATTGATTTCGTTATTAGCGCAAAACCATTCAATGGTAAATTTTGAGAAATTCTATTAATGGACAAAAGGTAATATATTTATTTACTAATGTTCAATTACAGTTTTCCTTATATATAAAATCAAATAATTACAATTTTTTTTAACAATACTTAAAATTTTAAAATTATAGGTGAAGAGTTGAAATTGATCTTGTGTGGAGACTTAACTGAAAAGGAATGAGAAGCCCTTTATGAAATAAAAGAGAAAAATTCTATCATTATTTTATCAAACGGAATGACATCAAAATATCAAGGTAAGTCTATAAAATATAAATTCGAGTCAATTGTTATCTAATAATAATAAAAATGCAATTGCTCAAATTGGGAATTTTACAAGTATCAACTACAAGAACGACAATAGTGATGATCAATCCCATAACATATGAAGCAGATGAAATCCGACAATGGTAAGAATATATATATTAAATATAATATAAGATTATTTTACCATTATCCATTGTTTAAGTTAATATTTTTTCCATTTAACTTTACAAATATTTATAAACCACAGCTTGACCTATACTCAACAAGAAGATACCCAGAAGATAATCAAATCATCTTCAAAGAGAATGGACAATGCGAGCAAAGCAACTGTAGAACAAATTGCTAACAAAATTTCATCATCAAAACAACAGGTACCAACCATAAAGTAAAATAATTAGTTATGAGCATAACTGAAAAAACTAACATTAACTCTTATTATTTCTGCGCAGTCTTTCTACGTCCTAACAACAACTATTATCGAAGTGATCAATAAAAGACAACCTTGGTATGAATCATGTAAAAAGTACTGGAAAAAGTATTTGACATGGGTGAGGGTCAAGTAACATACGACAGGTGTAACAATTGCATTGAGACAATTCCAAGGTAATTCCAAACAAATTAAAATTTTAATTATTTTAAACATAAAACAAGATGATTAAGACTCAACTTATAATTTTAGATGCATGCTGAGGTTACAAGTTAATGATGGTGAGAATGAAGCAACAATTGTTTTTTTTTTTGACGAGACAGAAACACTAATTGGTTGTGACATCAAGAAATACAAAGAATCAGTTGATGACAAGGTAATTCTTTTGGAATAGTGATACTAAAGTTATTTTATTGCAAAAAAAAATACTAATATTATTCTCAATGTAACAGGAAAAAGAGAAGTCGTCACACTATAGAAAAATTATATCCTGTAAGGACAAGGAATTTGATTTCTTAGTCAAGGTGAGCAAAAAAAAAAAGAGCGAACGACAGATGAATATACTTATCGCTGAAAAGGTTCATGCAACTAAAAAGAGGACACCAACTAAAGAAGAAATTGATGAAGACGAGGAGTTATTAGCGGTAGTTTAAAAAAAAAGCCAACAAAATAAACTTCAAATAAATAATGCAACTGAAAAAAAAATGTGAACAATACGACAAGGATGAAAGCAAGAATAACAAGATGATAAAAAAAGGAAGGCGAATCAAGAAAATCAAAGAAGAAGATGATCAACAACAAGCTAAAAAATTAGCGAAGCCGAAAAAGAAAAGAGACAAAAAAATAAGATGAGGAAGTAATTATTTTGCCCACACCGATACTCATTGACGAAAAAGCTGAAGGCAAAAAAGAGACAAGGAAGTGAACAATACTCAAGAACAATAAATTTGATAAATTACATGAGTATGAGCCCCTAATGAAAAAGATCAAGCAAGAAAAATTGTAAAAAAACTTTATAATTAATAATAATTATTAGTATGCTTAACAATTTATATGGTTGGTTATAATACTTTAGAATAATATTTAAATACTATTAAGCTATATTATTTATTAATAATTATTATTAGTATGCTTAATGATTTATATGTTCGGTTATATTGTTTTAGAACAATATTTAAATAGTGACATTATCTATTTCAAATGACCAAAATTAATTTATAAACAATATCTAAATTAAATAATTTAATTTCATATTAAAAATTGCCGTACATGTAACGCACGTGCCCAAACTATCTAGTTTTAACCTAAAAGACTATACACTATACACTACGACCAACCACTGTAAATACCATCGTGATTTTGTTCCATTCTAAAAAAACGCTTTAAATACTAACAAATTTTATAATACTTTCTACTAATCAATGCGCTAGAATTTTAGTAGTGGTGTAAAATGTGAATTGAAAATACATCGTCCAACTTTTGTGCCACATCGGTTAGAATGCAAAATTTTGTAGGATTTGTTAATGTATAACAATACTCTGGTACAAATTTATTAATGTACTCATACGATCAGGCTTTGGGATCTGAGGGTCAGGATCATCAGGGCGATCGGATTTCAAGTTCTTTGTACAAATATTGCAGTACTTGCTTCTCTGATGAACTCAAGTATGTTGCCAACTCCCACAACACTCCTCTACAGCTGGGATAACACCAGGGGCAGCTATCAAATTCTCCGAATTCCTTTCCCCAGGCTCGGTCTGCTGTCCTATGGGTGATAATCCAAGGGATGGGGTGAGGGCTTTTCCGTCAAATGGCATCTTGAAGTGAGGTGGTCGGAGTTCCTTGAACGCCATGAGTGACCTGCATAGCGCCGGAGGTGGACTCCGGCGTAGAAACTCCGATGCCAAAGTCAGTGTTTGGTCTTATTTTGAGAAGTTCTACATATGTGTGTGTAAGTGTGAATTCATGTATTCTCAGTCTCTGGAATGTTTCTGAATACTTTGGAATCCTTGCCTTCAACGTTCTCCTCTCTTGCCTTTTAATATGGCTTGAGTGGAAACTTTTAGGCTTGTCCCCCACTTTTATGTTAGTGGAGACATAAAGTATGATTGAATATACATAAAGCTGGGCTAGTGCCCTTGGGAGAATAAATATTCTCCTTGTCTAGTGGCTTTATAGAGACTGAGTGGGGACTGAAGAAGCTGTCCCCCACACCAGCTTTGACCATAGACGTTATAGAATATAATGTACAATGTACCTTTATTGGGAGCTTATGCCGTTTGTGGCAAATCGGCAAGGAGCCGTTGTGTTGAATCGGCATGCGCCGTTTGTAGGGAATCGGCATGGTGCCGTTATACCCAAATCGGTTTGGTGCCGTTTTGGAGGCAGTTGACTGAGTCAACCTAGGAAGTGATGCCGATCCGTAGCCTCTGCCTGGGTCGATGGATCGGCTCTGTGCCGTTTGATGACAACGGGCTGGACTTGTCCTTTGGTCACTTATTCCCGTTGACTTGGTCAATCGGTCGCGATGCCGTTTTATGTGGTTGACTTGGTCAAACCGGTCATGTGCCGTTTTGACTGGTCAACGGTACTTTGTGAAGGTACAATGTCCATTTTGCCCTTGTGATAATTTTATGTATTATCAGAGGCCCAACAACAAACGAGCCCGAGTGTTTACCAAGGGCTTGCCGTTTTCTGGCTTGATGCTTGACAATCGGCAGGTTGCCGTTTTGGTTTATTTTCAAGTATTTGAGAAGTTTTCCTTTGTTCCTGCAAACAAATAATAAGTAGCAATAAAATGAAAATTAATTTTAAAGCATACCTGTGACGTGGCGCTTTAATGGCCATATGTTTATGACTTTGAAGAGGGTGCCTTTTCCTTTGTAAAGTTTTTGAAATTTGAATTTCAAAAATCCTTTGGGGAAACGCGTGCCGTTTCACATTAAATGCTTGGCTCAGCTTTATTGGAAACTTGCTGCTTTTTCTGAACATGCCTGCCACTTGTCAGTGACCGATTGGACATGCTGACGGTTGGAGAGATGTTTCATTTAAAAGAGGGTTTCTTATTGGAGAAAACCCTAAATCAATCTCTCTCACAATCGCCGCTCTCACTCATCTTCTTCTTTCAAACTTCTCTCTTCCTCTCACTTTTGCGAGTCTGCTTCTTCAAGTTCTGGGCTTTGTTGTTCAAGGGTTTCTGCTATTCCTGGTATTTCTCAACCTTCTCTTCTTCTCTGTGCTGTTTGCGTTTGAGATATGGCTCCTAAGCGTCCAGTTATTACCACCGATGAGCAGATTGAACAGACTGCCACCAAACTTGTGTCTGCTGATGACTTAGCTTTAGAAATAGAAAAGTATGATATTGTGCTGCCCGAAGGATATACTCCCACTGTAGCTTCCCCAGATATTAGGTTGAACAGTGTTTTGGCCGATAATCATAGAGTTTTGTACTCTAAGATGTTTGCCTATGGTTTTCGCCTTCCTCTGCATTCCTTAGTGCTGACCCTTTTGAAGGTGCATGTTCTGAATCCTGCCCAGTTTACTCCCAATTCGTGGGCTTCAATTTATGCCTTTATCAACGTCTGCCACTGTTTGAAGATTAAAAAACCTCCAATCCAGCTTTTTAGATATTTCTTCCACCTGAGTACTCGTAGCAGTTTGATAACCATTCGTCCCCGCAAAGATAATGACCTTCAGCCGTTTCTGCGGCATTTTGACAAATATGAATCTTCCATTAAGGGATGGAAAGATCATTTTTTCTTGGTTTCTTCTGCTGAAAAGCCTCAGTGGATATCTGGGTTTAACCCAGCAATGAACGAGCTGCAGTGGGTGAAGCCCGAGGATCCTTCTGGTCCGCTTCAGGCTCAGATTGATGTTCTAATGACCTTTGACACAAGATTCCATGTGCAAAGGATGGCCCTGGGTGTGCCGTTGTCGGACTGTGCCCTTGATGGTGAGTTACCGATTTGCTCGTGAAATACAACATGTATTTGCTTTGTGAAATTCTGATGCCGATTTCACTTTGTGCAGGAGAGGGGCGATTCATTAGATCGGTCTTACCAACACGATCGGCTCCAATTCGTTCGTCTTCTACCGATTCCGAGGGCGAAGGTGCCGGGGGGGCGGAAGGTGAGGCCGCTGCTGAAGGTGAAGGTTGCTCGGACGTTCCTGTGGTGGATCAGTCAGCATCTGACGAAGGATCCCTTTTTAGGCGAAAGAAGACCAGCCGAGGCACCTTTGAGCAGTTTCCCTTAGGATCCCCCGATCTGCAGATTCTTGAAGGGGTCGAACGGGTTCTCAAGAAAAGGAAGAGGGTTGCCGAAATGAAAGAAAAAGCTGCCGAAGCCAGACGTGCTGCTAGAGAGGCTGCTATGGCCGAAAGTAATGCAAATCGGCAAGAGGCCATTCCAGATGATGGCGGTCCTTCTGTTGCCGCTCCTCCTGAGTCTGAGCAAGGGGATCGGCAAGCTGCCGCTTCTGAGCCAGTTGACATCGGCCAGGCTGATGCCGTTATAGAGGATGCCGATCAAGCTGAACCTGCTCCTGAGCCAGCTATTGGCGAAAATTCTTCCGTTCCTCCTCCAAGGGTTCCCCTCCAGAGAGAAAATCAGACAACTGTCTCATCCGATGTTCCTGCTGCCGATTCCTCAGGTTCTTCTCCCGTTATTCTTCATTGGGTTGCCGGTCCGCCAATGCCCGATCCTTTCATATCGGATGACTATGCGCTTGCGCCTGCTGCCGATCTTCGAGGCCATCTCTCGAGTCAGGGTCCTGACGGCGAGACGACACATATCGCGAATATGCAGAACTTTGGGGACGTCGGCTGCCGTTCCCTTGGATTAGATGCTCCAAGCAGTGCCGACAGGCGAACCGGGCAGCTGATTGCCGAAATGCTGGCCAACGAAGGGGATCGACAACGGTTCAGAGAGATGCCGTTTAGTGCGCAGTTTTCTAACGCCGAAAGCAATATCTATCGCAGCTTGTGCAACATTCGCTATCTTGCAGAATCGACCGACCAGAAGCTAGCCGATCTTAGGCAAAGCTTTGAAGCCGAGAAAATCTCCCTCCGAAAAGAGATAAAAGAGCTAACGGCCGCCCGAGAAAGTGATAAGAAGGTCGTTCTTGAGACACGCAAGAGGCTGGCCGATAGTCTGAATGAAAGGGACGGCCTTTCTGCGAAGATCAGGGAAGAGCAAGTGCGGATCGGGGAGCTATCCAGAGAGAACTCTGCCTTAGCTGATTCCATGAACCGGGTGCAAGCAACTAATGTCGCGATGGTCAACGATTTGAACAATACCATTGCCGAGCGAGACGCGGCCCATGCCGATTTGGAAATCAGAACGGCAGAGTTGAAAACGGCCAATAGCGATATTGCCGATAGGGATGCGGAGCTTGCACAAGTCCCGTGGAAGATCGGCTGGTGGCGGCAGAAAATGAAGGACATCATGATTGACAGCTACATGGAATTCTATGGGGAGATTAACTTTGATGCCACGAAGATCGGCACATATGTTAACTCCTTGGAGAGAGAGGCCGAAGCAAAAGAATATCAGTCCTCTTCAGAAGATGAATCATAGAAACCTGCAGCTTAATCCTTCTGCCTTTTTGATTATTGCCGCTTTGGCATGTTTTGTAATGAACAGTTAGTATTCGGAATATATATATATAATTTTGCAGTTAATAACAATTTTTATTAATTGCTAATGTTTAACGATTTCTGTTATATATATATCATACTCCAGAAAAATTAAACAAAGATAAAACAACAAATTGTACTTATCTTTATTCTGTAAATTCATGAATCTCGCCATTTTGAGTCAAATCGGCTATGTGCCATTTTGAACAAATTAGGCTTGGGCTGTTGTAACAGGAATCGGCTGCTTGCCGTTCTTGATATGGCCGTTTTGAGGTTTGCAACCTTTTTGGCAGAATCAGCTGCTTGCCGTTCTTGATATGGCCGTTTTGAGGTTTGCAACCTTTTTGGCAGAATCAGCTGCTTGCCGTTCTTGATATGGCCGTTTTGAGGTTTGCAACCTTTTTGGCAGAATCAGCTGCTTGCCGTTCTTGATATGGCCGTTTTGAGGTTTGCAACCTTTTTGGCAGAATCAGCTGCTTGCCGTTCTTGATATGGCCGTTTTGAGGTTTGCAACCTTTTTGGCAGAATCAGCTGCTTGCCGTTCTGTTATGGCCTCTCTGTTGATTCGGCATTGAGCCATTTTAAGAAATATTTGCCATTTGAAACAGACCTTAGCGCTCTGTCTGATCGACAGGACCAAAATGTCTGAAGAAGATATGATGACAATAGATGCCTCAATAATGATATATGCATCAATAACGATATATGCATCAACAACGATATATGCATCAATACTATATATGCATCAATAGCAATATATGCATCAATACTATATATGCATCAATAGCAATATATGCATCAATAGCAATATATGCCTCAATAACAAATATATGCCTCTGTGGCGATATATGTATCGTTGGCGATATATGTATCGTTTGCAATATATGTATCGTTTGCAATATACGTATTAGTTTGCAATATATGTATTAGTTTGCAATATATGTATTAGTTTGCAATATATGTATTAGTTTGCAATATATGTATTAGTCAATTCTTGGATTTTGGTGACGTGGTTCGGTCTAAAATGACTTACGTCCACGGTTGATTTAATTCTGCAATCATGTGATAAGCATAATACGAGCAAGTATATGCTTTAAACATGGTCAGTTGCAAATAATTTGTGTCAACAACTTTTCATAATTCACGAGTCAGGTGAAAATAACAAATTCACTCTGGAATGATAAAGCTTTAAATTGGAAATATTCCAAGAGTTGGATATCGGAGTACCGTTCATTTTCTCAAGATGATACGCTCCTTTGCCAATGACTCTGGCTACCCGATATGGTCCTTCCCAATTCGGCGTTAGCTTTTTCTTTTCTCTGCCAGTTGCCGTTACATTGCGAAGAACTAGGTCTCCAGCTTTGAGAAGCCGTTCTTTGACACGCCGGTTGTGATATTTTGCCATCTTCCATTTGTAGTGCAATATCTTTAAGATGGCCTCTTCTCTCAGTTCTGGCAAGAGATCCAGCTGCTCCCTTAGTCTTTCGCTATTCTGCTCTTCGTTGAAATATTCAACTCGAAGACTGAGTGCGCCGATCTCGACTGGAGAGACAGCTTCCACTCCATACGTCATGGCAAACGGCGTCATGCCGGTGCTGATCTTAGTTGTCATCCGATAAGCCCACATGACAAACGGTAATTCTTCTGGCCACTTTGCTGGTTTGCCCTCAAGATTTTTCTTGATTCCGCTAAGAATTGCTCTATTTGTGACTTCGGTTTGACCGTTTGTTTGTGGATGTGCGACAGAAGAAAACCGTTGTTCGATCGAATATTCTGCGCACTTCCGTTTGAAGTAGGCACTGGTGAATTGAGTTCCGTTGTCACTTACAAGAATTCTGGGGAAGCCGAATCTCATGATGACATTGTTCATAAAGAATTGCCAAGTGTTGTCTGCCGTTATCTTTGCCACAGCTTCGGCTTCGGCCCATTTTGTGAAATAATCGACAGCAACAATAACATACTGAAGCTGATTTTTAGCAATCGGGAACGGTCCCAGGATGTCGATTCCCCATTTCGCAAACGGACACGGGCTCACCATATTTGTCAATTCGGCTGCTGGCTGTTGCGGTTCCTTTGCAAACTCTTGGCATTTATGACAAGATTTCACGAAATTATCGGAATCTCTTCTGATTGTTGGCCAATAAAAACCTGTTCGCAGAACCTGAGCTGCCATAGTATTTCCCGAAGCATGCATTCCGCATATTCCTTCGTGGATTTCCCTGAGAGTATACAAGCCTTCTTCTTCCGTTATACACTTTGCTGCTGGATAAGTAAGACATCGGCGAAGAAGTATACCATCATGGTAAGTGCATCTTGCTGCCCTTTTTAGGATTTTCAGCTTCTCATTCGCATTCTCTGGTAGCTTGCCATGCTTAAGGTAATCGATGACTGGGGTGCGCCAGTCAGCGGTCACTTCTAATACACATAGTACTTGCTGTTCCTCCATAAAAGAAGGAATGGGAAGCTCCTCGATGGTCACATCTGGCGGTATCAGAGCTTCGGAGTTCGCGGCTAACTTGGCAATCTCATCAGCCTCAGTATTTTTCTCTCTAGGAATATGGCTGATTTCAACGTGAATCCCCATATTTCTGATTTCGGTCATCTCTTTCTGTACTTTCTTCAAATATTGAATCATTATCGGCTCTCTGGCCTGAGAGTCACCATTGGCTTGGTCAATGATCAATTTTGAATCTCCATGGATGACCAAACGGACATTGGCCGTTTCTACATTGCCGATCAGATTTCCTCCGATCCGCAATCCTGCCAGTAGTGCTTCATATTCTGCTGCATTATTTGATAACGGCTTCGAGATTCTTAAGGCGTATCTCATTTTAATTCCTTCTGGGCCCAAAATAATAATGCCAGCTCCTGCTTCGTTTTGATTTTTGGCACCGTCTACAAAGATCGTCCACTGATCTCCGTTCGGATCAGGAAGCGGTAAACAAGCTTCTTCTTTGCTTTCTGGCAAGGAGATCGGCTTCTGTACGAAAGTGCATTCAGCAATGAAATCGGCCAATGCCTGTCCTTTGATAGCGGGTCTGGACTGATATTGTAGTCCATACTGCTCCAATTCGATGGCCCAAATGACCATTCGGCCAGATAACTCTGGTCTTCTAAAGATTCTTCTCAACGGCTGGTCTGTTAACACAACCACCGGGTGGGCTTGGAAATACCTGGGCATTTTCCTAGCAGCTTGCAGTAGGGCAAATGCTACTTTTTCAATTTGAGAGTATCTAAGCTCCGCATCTTTCAAAATTCGACTGATAAAATGGATCGGCCGATGTATGCTGTTTTCATCTCGAACCAGAACGGCACTGACCACCTCATCGGCAACTCCCAAATAGAGGAAAAGGGTGTCCCCGTTTTCAGGTCGAGTTAGCAATAATTCCGAAGATAGATACTCTTTTAAGCCGCTGAAAGCCTTTTCACAATCGTCCTCCCATCCGAACTGCGCCTTTTTTCGAATGACTTTGAAGAACGGGAGGCATTTCTCACCCTGTTTGGAGATGAATCGGCTCAAGGCAATTACTCTTCCTGTGAGCCGCTGTACCTCCTTCACACACGTCGGCGAGCTCATATCGGTAATTGCTTTTAGCTTAGAAGGATTAGGCTGAATTCCTTTCTTGCTAACAACATAACCAAGGAATTTTCCTGTTTGAAATGCAAACATGCATTTTCTGGGATTTAATTTCATTCCGAAATTCCGCATTATCCCAAATACTTCTTCAAGGTCACGCAGATGCGCCTCAAAATTTCTGCTTTTTACTAACATGTCATCAACATATACCTCCAAATTCTTTCCAATTAACGGCTCAAAGATTTTATTTGCCGTTCTTTGAAATGTTGCTCCAGCATTCTTTAAACCAAACGGCATTGCCCGATAGCAGTAGGTGGCCTTCGGTGTAATGAAAGCCGTTTTGTCCTCGTCTTCGACCGCCATCGGTATCTGATGATATCCAGAATTGGCGTCAAGCGAACTCAGATATTCATATCCAGCCGTTTGATCCACCAACTGCTCTATCCGTGGCAACGGATAACAATCTTTGGGGCAAGCCTCATTCAAATCGGTAAAGTCGATGCACATTCTCCACTCTCCGTTTGGCTTTCTAACCACAACAGGATTTGCTAGCCACGGCGGGTATTGGACCTCTCTGATGAAGCCAGCTTTCAACAGCTTCTCTACTTCTTTTTCGATTGCGTCTGCTTTTTCTTTGGAGAAAGCTCGCCGTTTCTGCTGAACCGGCTTGGCATTTGAGTACACATTCAAACGGTCCTCTGCCGTTTCCCTCGAGATGCCTGGAATGTCCGATGGGACCCAAGCGAATTCTCCTCTGTACTTATTGAGTTGAGACGAAAGCTGGTCACATTCTTTTTTGCCCAGCTTTTCGCTTATCAAGAAGTGTTCATTGGGAAGATCGGCAACTGACACTTGAACCATTTTCTCCAATGGCTGTGTACGCTGCTCCTCATCATCTTCTAATGTATTATCAGCAATGCAGACATAACGGTCGCACCGACCATCAACCATAGTTATGTAGCATTCGGCAGCTACCTTCTGATCTCCCCGGATGGTAACAACACCGTCCCATGAGGGATACTTCATTTTCAAATGCCGTTGAGATATTACTACTCCAAAAACATTTAAAAACGGACGGCCCAAAATTACATTATATGGTAGGCTTAAATCCACCACCATAAATAGTTGTTGTTCTTTCCTTCGGGAGCTGTCTTCAACAAAAAAGACTGATAAAAAGGTTATGCCTACAACAGGGATCGGAATACCATTTACCCCAATGATCGGCCGTTTGCAAGGCTTCAAATCTGACTTAGAACCTTGCAAACGGTCAAAAGCATTTGAGGAAATGAGGTTCACAGCACTTCCGTTATCCACAAGAGTTCTTCTGATTCCGTTATCAGCAATGATGGCCGTTACCACTAGGGCTTCGTTGTGAGGATAGGTCACTCCGATCTCATCCTCTTCTGAAAATGATATGGCCATTCGGTCCAGTTCTGATAGGCCTGTGCTTTCCACAACGGGATCAATCCGTTTTCTCTTTTCTCCAATCGGCAAATCTTCCGATTCTAATTGGTGTGCTCCTCCTGCTATCAAATTGATCATATGGAACTCATTGAAGGTGGTTGCCAACACCTCCTTCCTTCTGTCCTCATGAGCACTAGTTCCAGCGGCGTGGGGATGTTCTACCGTTTCTCTCCTGCTGCCAGTAGCTCGGTCCTCCATGGCTTTATTCCGAGCTTTGACGGCAAACTCGCCCAAATATCCCTCTTCAATCAGCTTTTCAATTGCCTTTTTTAAAGAGAAGCAATCCTCCGTGTCATGTCCCTTTGCTTTATGGAAACGGCAGAAGGATTCCTTATATGGCCCCAAAATGGCACCCTGCTTGCGTTTGGGATATTGGATCGGCAGTTTCCGCTCTTCAATAATGGCAAAGATCTCTGCCATTGGCTTGGTCAGCTGCAAAGTAGAGAAATCAGTGATTCGATCTGTTTGTCGGCTTGTTGCCGTTTGTTTCTTATCTGTTTGTTTGCGTGGAGTAGCCGTTTCTTTCTTAGGAAGATCGGATTCCTCCCGTTTCTTCCTTTGGAAATCTGCTTCTTCCATTCTTGTATATTTATCGACCTCAATCCGCAATAGATCCAAGGTCTTTGGTGTGTTGGCAATGAGAGCATTTTCCAACTCTCGGTACCTGCAGTTCCTTCTCAAAGCCTCAGCTGCGAAGTTAGGCGCGACATCAGGTAACGTTGCCAATTCAGCATTGAATCGGGCGATGTACACTGTTAAGGATTCCCCTGATTTTCGCTCCATATCAAACAGGATTGCTGGAGTCTTTTCTACAGGAATGCAGGAACTGAATCGGCTCATGAACACCTTTGCCAGCTGCTCAAAACTGTCAACAGATCCGGGTGGTAGCTTCTCAAACCAGGTGTTGGCGATTCCTTTCAGAGTCATTACAAATATTTGGCATAATGCCTCATCTTTCCTAGTGAAAAACTTGACATGTTTCTTCACTAGACTCACGTGAACTTTGGGGTCCGTAGTTCCTTGATAGGAATCGGTGGGCAACTTAACATGTCGACTCACCCGATGCTTCCTAACCCGATAGGTTAAAGGATTCTGCGGATCATCATCTTTTTCTTCCCGATTCGGTCGAGAAATAGACCTCTTGGAGGCCGGCTGATCACTTCTTCCCCGATCTGCCACAACTTCCGAACGAGGTCTTACTGCGGATCTTTCCCGGCTCCTTTCACGGCCATATCCCCCTTGTGATGCTTGTCTGCGACTTCCTCTTGGGCTATTCTGGATAGCTCGGCTGTGGACCTCCTCCGCGTCATCACGGTATTCTTCTCTTCTGGGCGGATCTTCATTTTGATGGCTTGGCTGTTGCACATACAAAAGATTATCCTGGTGAACTTGCTGACTGCCGATCTGACGCGTTACCCCAGCCGGTGGGACTGGTAACCGTGGAGGCGCCAGGGACGGTGTCATCGCCTGCTGATGATGGATCTGTGGAGGAAAAAATGGTGGGTTGACTGGCGATGGAAGTCTTCCAAGGAAAGTCTGCATCATGATGTCCATCCTTTGATGCAAGGAATGGAATTCATTTGCGATTGCTGGCGGGATGGCTGCTGGTGCCGGCTGTCCTGGTTGCGGAGTGCTGGGGAATAAAACTTCTGGAATTTGAGGGAAATTAAGCCGGCGGGCAGCGGCGTTCATTTCCATTCGAGAAGATGATGGTTGCATGGATGGAGGTGGAGTCTCATACTGACCAGCAGCATCTCCAGTGGGTTGTTGTGATTGAAAACTTGGGTCGGATGCCATTTTGGAAATGAAAACCCTCAAAGATATAGAGAGAGAAGAGCTTTAAATTTCAAGGATGCTCACTTAAAAAATCAAAAGCTCTCAATGAAAGCACCATTTGATAATCCAAGGGATGGGGTGAGGGCTTTTCCGTCAAATGGCATCTTGAAGTGAGGTGGTCGGAGTTCCTTGAACGCCATGAGTGACCTGCATAGCGCCGGAGGTGGACTCCGGCGTAGAAACTCCGATGCCAAAGTCAGTGTTTGGTCTTATTTTGAGAAGTTCTACATATGTGTGTGTAAGTGTGAATTCATGTATTCTCAGTCTCTGGAATGTTTCTGAATACTTTGGAATCCTTGCCTTCAATGTTCTCCTCTCTTGCCTTTTAATATGGCTTGAGTGGAAACTTTTAGGCTTGTCCCCCACTTTTATGTTAGTGGAGACATAAAGTATGATTGAATATACATAAAGCTGGGCTAGTGCCCTTGGGAGAATAAATATTCTCCTTGTCTAGTGGCTTTATAGAGACTGAGTGGGGACTGAAGAAGCTGTCCCCCACACCAGCTTTGACCATAGACGTTATAGAATATAATGTACAATGTACCTTTATTGGGAGCTTATGCCGTTTGTGGCAAATCGGCAAGGAGTCGTTGTGTTGAATCGGCATGCGCCGTTTGTAGGGAATCGGCATGGTGCCGTTATACCCAAATCGGTTTGGTGCCGTTTTGGAGGCAGTTGACTGAGTCAACCTAGGAAGTGATGCCGATCCGTAGCCTCTGCCTGGGTCGATGGATCGGCTCTGTGCCGTTTGATGACAACGGGCTGGACTTGTCCTTTGGTCACTTATTCCCGTTGACTTGGTCAATCGGTCGCGATGCCGTTTTATGTGGTTGACTTGGTCAAACCGGTCATGTGCCGTTTTGACTGGTCAACGGTACTTTGTGAAGGTACAATGTCCATTTTGCCCTTGTGATAATTTTATGTATTATCAATGGGTAAGGAAGAGCGATCAGGGGTACTGAATGCAGCAACATTGGCACGATAATCTACGAACGGGATGTGTGGAAGGAAAGGGAAGATTTGGACCGATGATCCTGAAGCAAAATGGAGACAAGTTGCACAAGCAAAATCTAAAAATCCTGAAATTGTGGGAAGGAAACAACTAAGATCTGTAGGGTTTTAGTTTGAAAACCATGTTGGTTTTTTTCTAGGCTGGCTCAATGTTTTCCATTTTGGGTTATCTGAGTTTCTAATTGGTATCTCCTCCTGTTTTGCAAGTTTTAAGTGGGTTTTGAGTTTTGATTAAGCTAAATCAGTTTTACATCAGTTGTGCCTTAGAATAGCACAACTACATATCCTAACCAAGTTCTTTCACTATTTTTCCAATTGATGCATGTTTTGTCACTCCACACCGTCGCTCCTCCGTTGCCACAAATCCACCACTATTGTTCACACCACCGCTCCTCTGTATTCAATTGGAAGAAAATTGGTTTGGTCAAAATTTGTTTTTTAGGATAGCCTACTTTAGGAATGGCCCGTCCATCCGTAATCTTAATTTGCATAATTTGTTTATTTATTTTTCACTTTTTATGATTTCTTTAATTACTAAAAGAGTCAAAATTGTTACTTTTTATAAAGTTTGCTTTTAAACTACTCCTTCTCAATATAATTAATTGTCATTTACCTACTAAAAATGCGATCTCAACTAATTATTGTTTTGATGACACGTAAGCCCATAATGAGTGTCAATTACAAAACACCCCTCTATCTTCACTCATATTTACCACTTCTGCCTATATCTGCTGACTCATCCTCTATCTCTGCCTTCTTCAACAACCCACTAGCCATCGTTCCTCAAACACAAATAACAATTCCCCCTCAATCACGACATAGTGTGGTCTAAAAACTTAAGATCTTACCCCAATCTAACTAATTTTACCCATCCTTACAGATCCCACAACTGCAGCCTCCACTGCAACAGCAGCAACAAGAACAACCCACCTGGAGACCATCGCCTAATGCCGACCAACCCAATCAAAATCAGAAGAAGAAAATAGAGAAAAGAAAAGACAAGGAAAGGAGAAAAGAATCTCTAACCAAAATCGCAACAAATCTTTACCGATCTACCAAAATCCTTTCTCAAAACACACAAACTAATCTTAAATGAGACATGAGTGAGGAATCTGGATAAGAAAAAAGGGCTCCTACGGCCCTCACATCCCTGTCTTGCTAGATCTGTGGATACTGACCAAAAGCGTTGCTGATCAGGATTCCGTGGAGCCGTGTGGGTTGGCTAAAATATTACCAAATTCATTGCTTTCTTTGATTTCCTTCATCTCCTTTTGCTTATTTTTGCTGTGTGTTGTTCTGTTTCCAACCCTTTATTTTGGTAAAATGAATTTATCACAATTATACTACAAACAAGGGGCAAACTGATAACACCAGACAATAAATCAATCTCTTAATTTTACCTACTTTTTTAAAACGACAGTTAATTTAGTACGAATGGAGTGTAGGTTATTTTGTAAGTTATAGGGTTTCCCAATTTTTAGTTTTTACTCCCTCTGTATTTTTTTATTTGACGCCGACCAATAAATCACGATTTTTAAGGGTATTGCCACGTGTCGTCCGATGGTTGGTTCTCCTTCCTTCTCTCTCTCTTTTCTTCTTTCTTTTCTCTCCTTTTCTCTCCTTTCTTTCTTTCTAACTCTGTCCGGAAAAATACTCCCTCTGGCCACGTTTCCCGTTCTCACCGCCGGCACAGAAAGGAGCGCAAGGACTAGACGAGCAAAACCCAGGTGGAATAATACCATTCGGACTCCCCACGCGCCGCCAAAAGCGGCCGAAGCCGTCGCCGTCGTTGCCACGCGCCGGCGCGTCCCTCCTCAGTTCCGTCTGAAACCACCTGCGTTTTGCTCGTCTCGTCATTTCCGACACGAATCTATGGTCACCTTCGTGATAATGTCATCGAAACGTGTTTTATTGTCCGTTTAAAATCGGAGGAGGAAAGATAAAAGGACTGAAATTTTTCTGACATGTCTGTTCCGTGTCAGCCACCAAAGTTGAAATTTGGTCCTTCAAACTTTTCGTTTCCCTCTTTTGCCCCGTGTGACGCGTTGTTCAGCATGGAAACGACTCGTCGTCTGAGGACTAAAACGTCAAAACGCCAAGTAACGGGCACAATGCCCAAAGGACGTCAAATAAAAAAAAACAAGGTTTCTAGGCTAAAACGTCAAATAATAAAAAACAGAGGGAGTATTATTTTATTTTTTCCATGTGTTCTAATTTCCACCTTTTACTTAAATCATTTTCAAAAATTTAAGCCCACTGCTTAGCCGGGTTGAGGCGAATTATACTCTTGTGTGGAGAGTGACTACAAACGAAAAGTATTCTGTCCGAAGTGGATACCACTTCCTAACTTCGACAAGTTCCCCTGTGTGTCCAGATCTTATGAGAGGTTGGTGGAAATATATATGGGGATTGACTATTCCTTCAAAATTTAAAAATTTCATGTGGAGATTGGGTAATGGCTCTCTCCTAACCCGAGCGAATCTAGGAAGAAGAGGAATGATGGTGGATTCGGTGTACCCCTGTTGTGATACGGCGGTTGAATGGGCTTCACATTTGTTGCTGTCTTGTTGTTTTGCGAGTGGAGTATGAGCAAAGTTTGCTTTCTGGGATAGGGTTTGGGATAGAGTTCCCGGGTATTAAAGGGGATAATTAGGTGGAGTAGCTAGCCGCGACTAGGTTGTCTGTGGATGAGTCACTTTTGAGCAGCTTATCTCAATCCTCTAGTCTTTATGGACGTCGAGGAATAGTAGAATATTCCGCCAAGTCGAGCAATCTGTCTAGATGTAATAATTAGGGGAGGGAAGTTGCTGTTAGATTTTAAGGAAGCTTGGTTGCCAAAGTAAGGGCCTCCTACCCCTACGAGCCAACCCCTTAATCTAAAATGGCAGCCTCCCCTAGAGGGTGTGGTGAAGGTCAACACGGATGCGGTAGTGGAGAATACGGGAACTGGTCTAGGATTTATTGCATGAGATGCTAAGGGCTTGTCGGTTTTCTCAGAAGCTATTTTCCTCCTGTACAAGTCGGAGGCACAAACATTGGAGGATCTAGCGTTGAGAGATGTCGTTACCCAAGCCCGACAATAGAGGTGTGAGAATTATTGTTGAGTCGGACTGCATGTTGAATATCCTGGCTCTGACCAACGGGGACTTCCCGCTAAATCATACAAGCTTAGTGCTGGAGGAGGTGGCTAGGTTAGCATCGACTTTTACCAGTTACTCGTTTGTGCACACTAAATGGTAAATGGTTCATGAATGTTCCAGCTTATGAATTAGGTCAATTTGCCTTGATTTTTAGTTTAGGAAATATTTAGGTAAGAAAATGCTCCGAGGTGATCGCGTCTTTTATACTCGCTGATTTAAATTAATCTAATCTATATTATTTATAAAAAAAAAAATTATCACATTTTGTGGATTTTTCCTCATTTTCTAAATTTTCTTAAGCATTTAAAATTTTAATATTTCTTATGTCTAACTGTTATGATGTGACACATCAGAAATAATAAAACTAGCAGATAAAATATTAGAAAAAATGAGAGTATATAAGGAGCATCATTAACACCAAAATTAAGAGAATACAATCATCCAAAAACAGTACAGCACAATATAGCAGGAATGAATGCAGCAAGAAAAACTGAAATTCTTGTCTGCTAACACAGCCTGTTCAAATACATGCAACAACTTGCAAACTAGGACAAATGAAAATAAGTTACAGTCTCAAATGTAAAGTGATGGCTTTGATGGTTTTCTAAGCCACCCTCTTCCTACCTATCCTTGAGTTCTTGCTCGAATTGAAGCAATTTTTGACGAACTGGCTGCAAAAACAGCTTCAAATCTTCAATGATCTGCAACTTATCATGTTGGGAAAGATCCTTTTCATCACCAAGTCGTACTTGCATCTACAATAACAAAAGAAAGAACACTTCATAAATGCCAGAAAACGACTGAATCAAGATAACTATTAGTGAGCTATGTTTATATAAAGTTTATGCAGCAGTCTCACTACGTTGAGGTACAATACTCTTTGTTCTTACTGTTACATCATATATTTTTAGCAACGGAACTACACTAAATCTGGGCATAATCCAACCTTGTGCTTGTGAGAGTTAATAATGAAAATCTACTTCCTGCTTCTAATTCTACGTTGAACAAAACTATTTAGGAGTTATGGTAACTACACAAATATTTACAAACTCCCGGTTACTTCGTATAAGGTTATATTACTCCCCACCTTTTAACAAACCTCATGGTAACATCAGCATTGCTATGAAGCATTGACTACCTCAGCTAAGTATTCGACTCTCTTATCAAGCAACCTATGTAATGTTATGGCATTCTTTCCACGCAAATTGACATATTTCTGGCATACCCCAGCAGCACTAGAATTTAAATGCATACCCTTTGTTCTTGTGATGCTTCGAGCTCAACTATCATCTTATCTCTAACTTAGGTAACTACCACAAACAAAACAGAGTACAAGTTCTTGTTTAAGCGCAATTTTATTTTAACCCTCACAGCAATTTTCTGGGAGGATCATCATTGTTGGCTAATGGTGCGGAATAGGTTGTACTATTAATGCAGTAGGAAATCTTACTGGAAAGTGAAGATGGTAATGTCGTGTACCCCCAATGGAGCAGGATAACAGAATACTAATGCCTTATGCTAGAAACACCAATAATCTCTCACTAACATTATTTGCTAAGCCAATCAAGAAATTGAGTGACTACATCCATATTTATCAAAAATTACTTAAATAATTGCCATATAGTTATCAAGAAAGTTTACATGCTGGTTTTCAAAGCTCTAACCGCTTGAAGTTCCTAACAAAACGCAGTCTCATCCCCAACAAATGTTGAGATTTGGATGAGCTCCATAGACAGACAGTTGTCATGGTCCACAAGGAACACGAACAGAAGTCAATAAATCCTAATGGTATGACACCTTTTGCCCGGATAAATTTTGCCATGTAGCATTTTTTTAATCCACGCTACGCATATATACTCACTAAAAAGCAAGACTACTGCTACAAATGTAGCCAAACTAAATATACATTTTTCATTTATACGGCTTTACACCTAGAATGCACATATCACATACAAAATTTTGACAACAATATCTACACACCACCAAACTGGTAAACTTATATAAAAAATGTTAACAATATTTGTTACAATTATGCACGTCTCTTGTATGAATGTACTTTTGGGAAGAAAAACATATCAACAAGTTGCACATGCAAAATCTAAAACTCCAGAAATTATGGGAACGAAACATGTATCAATTGGAAAAATAGTGAAAGAAATTGGTTAGGATATGTAGTTGAACTACTGTAAAACTGATTTAGCTTAATCAAAACTCAGAGAACCCAGTTAAAACTTGCAAAACAGGAGGAGATACTTTCAAACAAAAATCCTACAGATCTTATGATCTTTCTCCACATCTCGTCCCCAAAGATTGGTCAAAGAACTATGCTTTCGAAAAAAGAAATAAAAGTTCCTCTAAGATTACAAAATTGGTTTTCCATATTTCATTGTGGTCCAGTGTTCTAAACTTATTTACGGGCGAACAGGCATTGGACCACAGCAAATTTAACAATTTATATTCACCTTACCACGAAAAAAGAAAATAGAAAAAGAAATACTCTCACTTTTTTGAAGTGAAAGAGACGTAGAAGCCAACTCAAAAGAATTCTATTAACACAAAATTTATCTCCTTTGTTATTACAATTTTGCATCATCTCCCCTCAGATGTTCGTTTTAGCTATTCTCTTTACATTATTCCAAATAAATTAAGTGGTTAGTTCTAGAAAAGATAACCACCATAAGAAACTTGATTGGTAGTAAATTAATATAACAGACTGAAGAGGTGCGCATCATTTTGCATGTCTAGAACTGTTGCATATCTCAATGGAGGGGGGGGGAGACTGTCGCATCTAAAACAGCTTAAAAAAAGGAAATACAGCAACGAAGTTTTAAATGATACATGAGAAAAGAATGTCATGTTAAACTAAAAAAATTCAAAGTTCACAGTTATTGATTGTTCATTGTGTGGGATGAGAAGAGAGAAAATCAGACTGGGAAACTTTATTGCGGAGAAATTTAGACTGGGAAAATCATTATAGAAAGTTTCCAATATGAAAGTTCGATGGTTTAAAACAACGAAGGGAGGACAAAATTGAAGAAAGAAATAACAAAATTGTGAGCATATTACTTGCTGCTCATATAGGAACATAGCTTATGCATAGTTATGTGCTAATACAAAATTCAGCCCCATGAGCCCTTAAATTTTAGTTCCACACATATCATTCATGCAATTCTATATGGGCAGTTGCTTAAAGATTCAAAGAAATTACAGACGTATGAAAGTAATTAAGAAGTTCACAGCACGACACTTGGATATTTAGTTTTAGTAATTGCTCATCTTTGAAAATACCAAGTTGGCTCTTGTGAACCAATGATTTATGTCTCAACAACTTCATCACTCCATAAACAACATACTACCAAGAATCTCTGTACCTTCAACCATGCAATTTTCACTTTCTTTTAGTGATTTGTAAACTACAGACATTTCTTGTTAATAACCTTCACCACATTTGATGGAAAGAGAGACATCAATGCATTTAATGATTCAAAACAACATTGCTATTTGCAGGTCTAAATCAAATGCTACATTTAGTTTTTGGGACATCTTTGTAAATTTAGTCCAAATCAATAATGAATCCAATAGAAAGTTTTATTCATAAATAAGAAACTCACTACTCAAGATCATAAAACAAAAACAAAACATAAAAAATGCAATAAAAGCAAAGCATGTTCAAGTCAAAATGCTAAAAACACCCCTTAATCAAAGCGTTTGATCATAGGCTTTTACATGCCCAAGGACAAAATAAAAACAAGTTCTTCTGACCCAAGAATCAATTCACAATACAGTCACGAAGTCTGTGTTTTAGCCTTTAGTTAATAGAACAATCGGCTAAATATTCCTTCCATCACCTTATCAACAATTAAGATTTCTTTTAACACTACAACAAAAAGTATTGCATCAACGTTATAGTGTTACTTGACCCACACTGCCACCAGTGGGACCTGCTTGTATTGTTGGTGACTGTAGTTCAGAATATGGCATGCCACATAATTGTTGATAGAAAGCCTGGAGTCCTAACCCAGACTAAACATGGTTTTACTGTTGTTTTGCAGCGGTAAAAATATATTCTAATTGTCCCCATGCTTGGCAAAGGTAGCAGTTAGTACTTTGTAATTTAATTCTTAATTTGAAAAGTTGAAAAATAAACAACATTTCAGAAAGTGAGGAGATTTTATTTTCAAGCAATCATCACTTAATTTTTTTTTTTGGAAGCATTAGGATAAATAAGAAACAGGATATGAACAGTAGATGATTGCTGTGAGAGAAATTCACAGAATAAATGATGCAACATGTAGACACACACTCACTACGTAGTTGTTGGTTTAAACCGGTAAAGGTGACAAGTGAGCCAATAAGAATTAAAAATAAACGTCAAAGTTAAAAGAAAAAAATAGAAACTTAGTGAGACTACTCGTACTACAATCAGCAAGTACATGACAAAATAAGGTTATTTCCCTACTTTTAACTGCAAAAGACTTGCAATAATCATCAGGGGGGAAAAGTGACCCTATAAATACAATGAAATGCATAACGTGAATATGGTTAACCACAGGTGTTGTATGCACAATTTTCCCAAAGTCTACTTTAAGAGTCTCAAGAATTTTTTTTCATGCTTCAAAAAATAAAGATCTCTTCCCTTTTCTTTTCTCCAAACATTCAACCAATGGATATATTGAAGTTACCTGCAAGTCATTTAGCTCACCAAATGAGAACTCAGGTATATCTATGTCACCCTTGACCATCCTTTTCTCTTCTTTGATAATCCATTCCCCTGTTTGTAATAAGCAATTATGATCAACCGTCCAGGACATGCAATTGAAGTAAAAGTTACTATTCACCACGTTACCTTTAATTTTCAAGGTCAACTCATAATTATAGCCAACGCGCTTTTTGTTCCGCACTGTTACTAAGAATGCCTGCTCACTCAGGAAATGACCATCTATAAGAAGTCAAATGGTTATGCATTCCAATGCAACAGGGTGCCCAATAAAAAGATAATTGCTTAGAAACATTATGACAAATAAGTAAAGCATTGTAACTATTTAAGATAAAGGTACTCCAGTAATGAATGAGCTTGGAATAGGCCCATGAAACCACAAAGAAAGCAGTAAGAGTAGAAATGAACGGGAACTAATTTATATGTAGAGCAAAATGTGACAGGAAAATAACCACAAGTTTACAATTCACTATGCGCACTAAATTGTTTCTGCAACTCAAGCACAAAGGCAACATAACAAATGCAAAAACTGGTGTTAAGACAAACGATTAAACACAACAGACATCTGTTCAACGATATAGCAAGTTCACTAAATTGTTTCTAAAACCCAAGCAATTTTGGCAATATGCAAACCCAAAAAAGTGGTTTTAAAACAGAAAGAAAAAAGTTAAAGATGGCAGGCACTTCTCTTTCCATATATTGCTTTCCAAATTTCCTTTTGGTCCATATCATTCAATGTTACAAAAGAAAGCAAGGGAAGACGATGACGGTGGGACAAGAACGGGCGAAAAGAGCAAGCTGACTATCTTATTATATATTTCTGAAGAACAGCGCACCAAAAGAGCACACCCAGTTACTTGTTAGAGTAAGGCGGGAGTACAAACCTCCTGATAAACCTATGTTCTTCCAAATTATACATTGACATATAACACATTCAACCTTATGATAATAACACCCAAAACCAAAAAGAATAAGACCAGAGAACTTAGACTGGATGTCACAGTTAAAGATGCGGTTATGGCAGTATGCAGAACAATTTAAATCATCTCAACCTTCCAGAATTTTTTTTAAAAAAAAAAATGAGAAATACGATTGAAGTAACAATCTTAAAGCTGAGAAGATATGTGAAGCATGGCTTTGTGGTAAATAGAGCATAAGTGTGATTCGTAACAAGTTGGTTGAGGTAAATTTAAGGTTCCATGGAGGAAATACACATAATGGCAGTGAGCAACAACAGTAGCAGTGCCAGTGGAAATTAGAGTGCAGATGGAGAAAGTGACTCACATCGCCTGAACAATTGGTTACTTCTGAAATCTGAGCACTGCCGGAGGAGAAGTTCAAAGAGTCCATAGACACAAGCAATTCCTGCAGCGTCACAGAATAGTAGTAAGCATTGAATCAAAGGAGTTACTGGTCCCTCCAACAAGAACAATAACAGACTACAAGATAGAATACCTTAATCCTCTGAGATGCCCATTTGTTAAGGTTCTTCTCTTCCCAAGTCCCGGCCTGATACAGGCACCAACTCGTTTGATTAGCATACGTAGAATGACAATGATGATGAAATAAACAAAATAAGAAAGAAGGAGAGAAGAGAAGAGACCTTATTCCAGACGGAACCAAGCGTAGGAGGATTAGGAACGAGGAGATCCGAAGTGGAGAGCTTCTTAGGGGCAGGGAGAGGAGCCGCATCATCCCGCGTTTCCCTCACCCAGTACCTATAGGAGGAGCCTCCTTCTCCTCCATTTTCCTCCGCTTCCCCTCTCATGCCGTCCATTGCCATGGTTTATTTTGATTTTACAAACACAAGTAGAAGGAGATGGAGATGAAGCAGATGGTCGGCCTTGACAATGGAGGAGGCTATTCAACTTCTTTCCCCTGTTTTATTGGAGGGCAAGAGGAGGACGAGTCGAGAGAGTATTATTTTATTATTTTCTTTTATTTTCTTTTATTTCTACTGCGAAATTCTAATATTTAGGCTTTCGTGAACATTTTCCACGTACAACTAGGGGTGTTCATCAGAAGTTCGGTTTCAGTTAACCGAAATTCCGAAACCGAACTTTTGCTTGTTCGGTTTCGAAATTTCGGAATTTCAAAGTTCGGTTTCGGAATTTCCGAAACCGATCTTTATTACGGAACGTAACGGAATTGGGTAAGCAAAATTTCGGTTTACGTATATAATGTAAGGGTTTTTTTTTATTCTTTCCTCTCCAAATTCGGCTCCCTTTATCTCCTTGTTGTTGTTCTTGCGATGCTTTCTCCTCTTCTTCAAATCTGAACATGAACACAGCATGCCCATTACTTACATCTTCAAACATCCACTCTAAATTTCCACTTCAATCTCTTAATCAACAAAATCCTCTTCTCATCAACACTAAAACACAATCTAGCATCGATACTCAAGCTGAAATCGATTGAAATCACTGTACACAAATTTCTCCGTGATAGGAGAAAATTACACGTGTCAAATTACAATTGTTGAATGTAGAGTAAAAGTGGTTCTTCTTCTCTTGATTCCTCTGATTAATGAATCGGTCTTCACTCCGGATTTGGATTTGAACTTGAGTTGGATGGTTGACGGATTGGCCTTGAATCAGCTTGTAATCCGCGGTTGATTTGAGAAGAAACCGGCCTTGAATTAGCTTGTGGCTCCTTCTTGATTTGATTTGATGTGGTTGAGAGAAAACCGGCCTTGAATCAGCTTGTGGCTTCTCTTTCTTCTTTGGAGACGATATGCTTTAGTTCTTGATTTTTCCAGCACTTCTTCTCCTCCAAATAATGTGTCCTTCACCTTCTAATGAGGCCTCTATTTATAGGCTCATAGGGATGGTTTTGAGTGGAAAGGATGACACGTGTCCTCATCTCATTGGCCCAATGTGTAACCACCATTATCAATTAATTTGCACATTAATTAATAATTAAATATTAATTAATTTGACACTTAATCAAATTATTTAATAAATATGAGATGAATTTTGATCCCTCCGAGTATGAGTTTGTTGAAATAAGTCTCACGGATTTCGATGAATAGGCTTCGTGGCTTTTTTTATAAATTGGACCGCATATTTTAAGATGGTCCGCAATTTTGATGTCTACAAATGCCCCCTCAAGATTATTTTACTTGAAGTAAATTAATCTTGAACTTCTTCCCTTTCGAGTGAACTTAATTTGCGTCGGGGACTGAACTTGAAATCATGTTTGATTGTAGATCCAAATTTGACACGGATCAATTTTAATTCCGGAGTGATTTCCCACCGAAGGTACATTTTTGTTCAGAACTCGCAACAAAGAATTGATTCTACAAAGGAATCCATAGTCTTGGATTTTTTTTTTTATCTGCACATCATGGATTTCGTCGAATTGATCATGTGCGGGGACCTTGAATAAAAATAATTTTCTCCCTTTGATATACGCAAGATCAACCAATAAATTGATCACTTCTACAAATCAATTCTAGGATGGATCTTTTAATTAATTAAATGGAACAAGCCAATTAATTAATTACTCGTTCAAGCATTAGCCCAATGCCAAGTTAGCATATCCAAGGAAATAAAGGAGCCAAGATTATGGGAAGAAATCTGTCAACAGGAAATTCTATTTCCTTATTTATTACTCCCTTTGGACCATATTAATTGTCCACTTTCACTGTTCATGCACGCGTTCGAGGAGGCCGGATGACGCACTATTTGACCTCAAAAGCTTTCGAATTTTTTCTCGAATGTAGGTTAAGGATTAACGTACGTTCGAAAAAAAGTACGGATTTTTTTGGAGTCAAATAGTGAGTCATTCGACTTCCTCAAAATACGTGCATGAACAGTAAAATGACAGTTAATATGGGACGGAGGGAGTAATATGCAGCCACGCCCTTTTGTTTTTCTTTTCCTTTTCAATATATTTAATCAAGCACATACCATATTGTTCTAACCTCAATTAGGAATATGATATTACTGCCAAAATTGCAATTGATTTGAAATTAGGAATATTATTGCCCCCTGCCCAAATCGTGGAAGAAAATTCATAGAAGGGAAAGAGGCTGAAATCATGGCAAGAAATATCATAATTAAATCCCTAACTTCATCTTCTTGTGCATATATACCCATAGTGTCAACTGTCAACCTCCAACACTCTCATCTGCTTCTCTTCTTCGTTGCTGCATCCAAAGAGAAAAGGTAATTCTTCAATTTTTTTTTCTTTTCTTCTTGTTTCTTTGCTTTCTTCCTGTGCATGCATGGCTCTGCCCCTTCTTTTTCTCACAGGCTGTACCACGTTTGCACATGCATATATATATATATATATATATATATATATATATATATATATATATATATGTATACGCAAAAGTAGTAAAGCATTAAAAAAAAAATTGCTTTGGACGTTTATATATATATATATATACTTTGCTGCCTTTTTTTTTTTTAATAAGCAGAGGATTTATTAAATAAAGGTCATGAAGAACATGACACTGAACAGAAAACCAGAATTAGAGCCTGCCTAAAGAGAGGCTCAAAAACCAAACCAAAAACATGAAACCACACAACCAGCAAGAACAATACAGAAGAAGGAAACCTAAGCTCACACAACCCACAACAGAAGCCCTTATCGCCACCAGAAGGGCCAAGCACGGGCAGCAGCTAGAACGCCACCAGATAGACCAGCCACGACCACCGCCAAGACAGCTGCGCAGACGACCACAGCACCCCACAGCATACACATACAGAAAGGAAGCACAGAAGATGAAAAAACAAATGGAGGTCACGACACAAACCGAAACTAAACACGCAGAGGAAGACCAGGCAGGCAGAGGATATCTCTCCCCAAGACTAATCTCACGACACAAACTAGACCCCACCAGACCATACAAAGAACCCCCTGGACCCAATAGACTTAAAACTACAGAAGCATGAAAACGCAGCACCAATATCTAGAAGCGGACCAAAAATAACAAGCCGACAGACACCTAAACAATCAAGACCAACACCATAAGGCAACCACACCCACAGCTGCAGCTAAACAGAAGCCCAGAAACCCAAAAGACAACCCCGCAACACAAACCACGTGGATCAAACCACGCCAACTGAACGCTTTCCCGCTTTCTTGAACGCCTCTACCTCCTTTTCGAAACAGCCACTATCAAAAGCGCGCATAGATTCCTCGTTAGCATGGTCTGTTAGTCCCATCAGTTTGCCAAACGCCCAGATGTCGCCTTTGAGAATGGGCGCATCCAGCGCCTTATTCACCGCTCTAATATCCTCGTTATCAACTACGTTACAGCTTGATATAGAACCCGCTTCTGATTGCTCGGTCTCAAGACTTCCCCTGGTTCCCACTAACTTTTTAACTTTCCTATCATGTCGACTTGCTGTTACATAGGAGCCTATTGGTACATCTCCCCTCTCTGATTTGGAAGCCAACTCCTCCTCTTGTTCGGCCCTTCCGGTATTTCCAGTCAGGTTCTCTCGCTCCGTAACCATCTCCATGATTTCCTCCTCCTCATCACTGTCTTCTTCTTCCTTCCTTCCCACACCGTTCATCCAGTCCAGGTTTGAAACAGCTCCTTGTAGTGGCTCCTCGTAGCATTTCACGTTATACAAGTTCCCCTTAAGGCTCACCATGATCTCCCTGTCAACATGAGAACTAGTAGTAGAAATTAAAATGCGACCAATGTCAAGCCTTTTCCTTTCCAAGGTCTGACTGTCCACGACTACCAGGTCGCCCAATTTTCCTCCTATGTGATCAAAAGCTGCCTGTCCCCAAGCTGCTATCGGGAGTCCGACACAATGGACCCAACATAAACGTCCCCCGTCCATCATTGCCTCATCCCAACGCAAGACCTTGTGGAACAGTTCGCGAGAAGCCGCGTTAGAGTCCCCAAGAGCAACATCCAAGTCTGATTGGCTCTCAAATTCCAGAAGCACTAGCCCTCTTCCCATTATCCTAGTTTCACAGGTCCATCCCGCCTCCAAAACCAACTCCTGAATCTCAGGGAAGTCTTCAAAACGCTTGAGCGCTCCAATGGCACTCTTAGCCAGCCAAATCTCATTTTGTTCTGGGACTGTTAGCTCAACTACATCTTCCTTCTGTACTTTAGCTGTCCCCTTAGCTGAAGATTCCTGCACCTCTTGATATGATTTCCTCTCCTCCCCTGTATCGGTCCTAACCGACTCTCTGCGCGGCACTTTTGATCCAGGCAACTTATACTGTTCCCAACGCCTCGAGCGTTTCCCAACTCTACACCGAATGCTCGAGGCTCCGATGTACTGGTGGTCTAAAGCATACTCCATTTCTTCAAGGTTATCAACACCATCAAATCGAACAAAACCAAATCTTTGGCCTGCCAAATTGGTCCACCTAGGAATGTAAATATCTCGAATGTTTCCAAAGCTAGGAAGTTTCCACATCCTAGAAATAAGATATTCCAAAGCCTTGTGGTCCACATGGAGTGGTAAGTTTGCAACATAGAAAGTGACAATCTTAGTGCCAGCTGCTCCTTCCTGCTGCCTCGGTCGATACTGATGCTCAGGCCTCTCTCTGTCGCGATGATCGCTGTGCAGATCCATGGATGGGTCTCTGTATGAGTCGGATTTACGCCACTGAGCATTAAAACACTAGAAAATTCTCTTAGGCAATTTGACGAACAGTTGGAATGCTGGTGATGAAGAAGAACCACCAACTAACCCAAAGGATCGAAGGCCCAAATCGGAACAAATAATCTGCAAAAAACACAAAAAGGGCCCACGAAGTCCCTTCAAACCAACCAAAACCAAGCAAAAACAACGCAGAAGTCCAAAACAAAACGGACTCCGGCGACCATGCCTTCTAATGAGTCGGAATCGGAAAGGGAGAGGGTCGACTGAAGGTGAAATCGGTCTATCAACACCTTCTGAATCGATGAACGCCGCCGATCCAAAGCATCCAGAAGAGCAGCCTTACGACGCTGCCCGAGAATGATGTAGTAACCACCGGATCTGTTGCAGAAATGAGCACGCAAGGACCTCCTCACTCGCCGAAGGCAGCAGATCGGAGATCAGGAGGATCGCCGCCGGAAGAAGACGGGAGAGGAACTACAACGCTATCATTACAGCACCGACAGATGAAGAACAGTGAAAAGCAAAGATGATGAAGAAAAGCAAGCAAGGAAGATGAGTGACACGGCAAAGCTTCCTCAAGAAGATTGCCAAAATTACCAGCATCGGCAGATGAAGAACAGTGATATAAGAGGGAACAATGAAAAGGAAAGATGAAGAAGAAAAGCAAGCTATACTTTGCTGCCTTCATATATATATATATGCATGCCTCTGTTCTTTTCATGTTTCGGCATGTAATTTTCCTTTTCCTTGCTGTAGGAACACCAGCAATAGCAAGCCAGTGTTCTTTTCTTGCAATTTTGGACTGGGCAAAAATATATCCAGGTCTGTTTTTTTTCCTTTGATTTTCCTGAACAGTGGCAGCTTATAACGGATGGGCTGAAACTGGATTCGGGCCATGCCCTTTCTTTCGGCTGTCCTTTTTTTCTTTTTCTTTTTTTTCCTTTTTATTTTCTTTATTTCTTTTTCTTTCTTTGCGCAGGGCACCACAAACGATCGAGCAATTTTTTTCTTGCAATTTTGAATCGGACAGAAAAGCATGTAGGTTTGATTTTTTTCCTTTTGATTTTTCCTTGACACTGGGCTTTTGATCTTGTACTAACCCATTTTTTTTCTCTCTGCAGGAGCATAGTATATATTTTTTCTTGGCTGCTGCATCCAAAGGACAAAGGAAAAGAAAAGGTAATTTTCTTTTTTTTCCTTTTTTTTTAATTATTATTTTTTTTCTTTAGCTTCTCTGATTGGTACTTTTCCTTTATATGCATGCTTCCTGCTTCTTTATATTTATGCATACCCACAACGTCCTTGCTTCATGCATGTGTGCGTGTGGCAGACTATTTTTATTTATTTTTTGGACATGTGCATATATACACGCCGTGGTGTGCAGGCTTAATGATCTTGATTTTCTTGGACTTCCGTGTAAAATCATGATGCCACGATTTTTTTTCCTTTTTCAAACTTGAGGTAGTCAAAGAAAATATACGGACTTGATTTGATGTACAATCTTTTCGCTTGACTAGTCACTTTAGTAGTTTAGTCGTGTCGATCTTTGTTGTTTTAATCTTTGTACTTCACCCAAATCTTTAATTATTGCAAAAAAAAAATTCCGAATGGTTGACTTCATTGTACAGAGCAAAACCAGACTGGGATTCGATCTTCACATACTGTGATCATTTAATCTTCACACGTACCAGGTATGACTACTACCCTTTTTTTTTTTTGTTTTTTTTTTCGCATTACGTTGGCACTACATGTCTTGTTTTATGCTTGTGATTTTTCCATCTTTTCATGCCATGCACGTAATCATTTCTTCATTAATATCACCATGCTGTATATTTTTTTCTTTAAAACAGATGACTTCGTCCTCATCACGATCCGCTGGTGTCGCTCCGCCGCAACCTCTTGATATGGACTGGATCAGCGAGAGCTCAGGTCAAGGGCAAAGAGGGCGGTTTCCTTATTTCCCAGAAATCGAAGTGAAGCATCGTTCGCAATCCGGAGGGAAAGGAGGAGTTGAAGCTCGCCATAGTGAATCGATCAACGGAGGATCCTAATGTAAGCTCCATCGAGGGTCTGGATCAAGGCTTTTTAAGCAATGTATCCCACCTAATTGATGTGAAGGCTTCAGGATCCTGCCCCACCAACACCGATGTGAACCTTATCGAGAGTCTAGATCAGTCCTTTTCAAGGACTGCATCCCACCTAATTGATGTAGAAGGTTCAGGATCTCGCCCCATCAGTTCCAGGATCAACCACATCGAGGGTCTAGATCGGTCCTTTTTAAGGACTGCATCTCACCTAATTGATGTAGAGGTTTCAAGATTTCGCTCCACCTTGCTTCAACGGAGGATCCCAATATAAGCTCCATCGAGGGTCTGGATCAGTGTTTTTTTAAGCACTGTATCCCACCTAATTGATGTAAAGGCTTTAGGATTTCGCTCCACCTTGCTTATTACTTCCTTTTGCAACATTGAAAACTATATTCCGTGTCCCGAGATTTGCTGAGAGGATCAAGGCGAAGCGTTGTAGATGGGGATCGCCACTTGTCGCTCAAGAAGAGATCTCTTATCTTCAAGGCCTTCAGGAGTGCCTGCTTCAGACTCAGAAGCGCCTTCGGAATAAAGGCTTTGAACTTAGAGACATCTTCGGAATAAAGGCTTCGAGCTTAGAGGCATCTTCTATTCTTTAGGAGGTCATCAAGGACATAATTACGTCTGACGCCGCTCCATTGAAGTTGAAGGTCGAGGAATTTCTGACTCGCGTTGACTTTTACCTAACAAGGAGAGAGAAAGGCACAAGTCCTTCCACCCGAGCGAATTGATACGTCGAAGTTGAAGCTTGACGCCCATCAGATGTGGAGTTCTTCCCTTCAGGATACTTTATTGAGTTCAGAAGTAGAAATTAAAGACTTGGACTTAAAGATCAGCCAGTTGCAAGAGGAGCAGGGTAGGTTAGCCTCCAAGATTAACAAATTGCAAGATGATCTTCAAGACACTGACGAGAACATCTGGAAGCTTTCTGCGGAACAAGAAGAATGGAAAAGGAAAGAGACCACCATTTCAGCTGAAGTTGAAGCGATTGACCGTGAGAGAGAAGAACTTAGGCATACTCTTCTTCAGATGGAAGATTTGGAAGACATAGTGGCGTCTCTAGTGTAGTTCCTTTCTTTTTGATGTGACTGCACTTGAAATATGTCAAGTTGCCTACATACCTTTAAAGAAGAAGGATCAAGTCATGACGTAGTTCAATTATTTTGATTTGTTTTTTTATTTTGTATTTTGGCCGTACACAGTTTATACTCTTGCGGGCCAGGAGTATTACAATGATTTCAGGCATAGAAGCGCTTCAAGAACTTTCCGTTGATGGGTCCAATGCATAGTCCATCCTTGTCTACAATCTTATACGCGTCATTTGTATAGACCTCTTGCACAACATACGGTCCATCCCATTTATGTTGAAACTTTCCTGTCACCTTCTTTGTGATCACGATGGGACGGCGGACCGCAAGCACCAAGTCTCCTAATTGGAAGGATCTTGGCTGGACCTTTTTGTTGAAAGCTCGGGTCATGCGAGCTTGATAGCATTCCAAGTGGTTTTGAGCTTCGAGCCTTTTTTCATTCAAGGCTTCTAGTTCCTGTAATCTCAACTTAGTCTGCTCTTCATTGGTCAATTCTTCCTGAATGGCTATCCTTAGAGATGGAATTTGACGTTCAGGAGGAAGGACTGCTTCCACTCCATACACAAGAGCGTAAGGAGTTGCTTGAGTTGGAGTCCGAAAGGTTGTGCGGTACGCCCATAAAGCTTCTCCAATTCTTTCATGCCAATCTTTCTTGGTCTTGGAAATGACCTTCTTCAGTAGATTACAAAGAGTCTTATTAAAGGCTTCAGCTAAACCATTCGCTGCCGGATAATACATGGAAGAGTTTCTTTGGACGAATCCAAATTGCTCGCATAGTTTGTCCATATGAGCATTGTAGAAGGGTTTTCCATTATCAGTGATGATATATCAAGGTACTCCATACCGATAAATGATGTGAGTGCGAATGAAATCCACCACCGTTTCTTTCTTAACCTCTTTTAAAGGGACAACCTCTGCCCATTTGGAGAAGTAGTCCGTCGCAGCAAGAATGTAAGAGTGACCAGAAGATGACTTCGGAGTGATAGGTCCAACCACATCCAATCCCCAAGCTTCAAAGGGCTACGAAGCCACAGTTGGGTGCAGAGGCTCTAGAGGTTGATGAATGTAGTTTGCATGCACTTGACAAGCTTCACATTTCTTTGCTTATTCCATGCAATCTTGTACCATAGTTGGCCAATAATACCCCATTCTCTTAATCCGAAAATGCAATTTGGGACCTGACTGATGAGCACCACAAACTCCACTATGAGTCTCTTGTAAGGCTTGGATTGATTCTTCTCTTCCCAGACACCTAAGGAACACACCATCAAATGAACGACGATATAAAGTTTCCTTAAGATATATGAACCGGGGAGCGTGTCTTTTTATTTCGGTCTTGTGACGAGGATCATCGGGCAACTTCCTATACTGGAGAAAATTAATGAGTGGCTGCCTCCAATCTTCATTCTCTTCTTCGACCACAGTGATGTCGTTTACTTCCTCCTCATCTTTGGGAACTAATAGGGGAATGACCCAGCGCCGAGAGACTGATACTGGAATACCATCTCCTTCAGCCATAGCCAAAACAACAGCAAGGTTGGCCAAAGCGTCTGCTTGCCTATTTTCACTTCTTGGAACGAAGTTGAAACTTATGGACTCGAACTTTTTTGATAATTTCATTGCGTATTGATGATATGGTACCAGATCTTCTTTTCAGACCTCATACTCAGACAATAGTTGGTTAGCAATCAATTGTGAGTCACCATATACTTCCAGTTGGTTGATCCTCATTTTTAGTGTTATCTCTAAACCGATCAACAAAGCTTGATACTCTGCGACATTATTAGAGCAATTTTCCGTCAAGGTGAAAGAGAATGTCAGCACCTCATCGTGGGGAGTAACAAATACTACCCAGCTCCTGCACCATAGCTTCTAGCTGCACCATCAAAAAAAAGTTTCCATGATGGCATAAAATCAGTGAAGAAAACTTCCTCATCTGGAAAATCTTCAGGAAGTTCCCATTCCGCCGGAATCGGATGATCTGCTAAGAAATCTACTAGAGCTTGTCCTTTTGTGGCCTTTTGTGGCACAAAGGTTATCTCAAACTCCAACAACAGTAATGTCCATTTAGCCAACCTTCCTGAGAGGATTGGTCTAGACATCAGGTACTTGAGAGGATCTGCCTTTGATATCAAATGAATGCTATGCGAAAGCATGTAATGCCTCAACTTTCTAGCAGCAAAGATTAGAGCTAAACAAATCTTCTCGATTGGAGCGTACTTTTGCTCAGCACCCACGAGTGTCCTACTCAAGTAATAAAGTGCATTTTCTTTATCACTCCCATTTAGTTGAGCGAGCATTGCCCCCAGAGATTGCTCTTGAGCGGATATGTAAAGGATCAATAGTTTTCCAGGAATAGGTGCCGCGAGAACTGGCGGGTGAAGCAAATACCTTTTGAGGCTTTCGAAAGCATTGTGACAGGCTTCATCCCATTCGAAGGGTACATCCTTTTTCATCAATCTACTAAATGGATGGCAACGTCTAGCCAAATTAGAGATAAATCTCCTTATGTACGCCAATCTTCCTTGCAAACTTTTCAACTCATGAATATTTGTAGGTTCGGGCATGTTGAGTATAACATCGATCTTTGTTCGGTCGACTTCGATGCCGCGATGGCTAACAATGAAACCAAGGAATTTCCCAGAGGTAACTCCGAAGGCACACTTCAGTGGGTTCATCTTGAGTTGATATCGACGAAGCCTTTCAAACACAACCCTCAAGTCACTTAAGTGATCTTGCCTTGTTTTAGTCTTAACTACTACATCATCAACATAACATTCCACCCTTTTGTGCATCATATCATCGAAGATTTTTTGCATTGCCCGTTGGTAGGTGGCTCCAGTGTTCTTCAAACCAAATGGCATTACTTTATAACAATATATTCCTTTGGGTGTCCTAAATGCCGTAAGCTCTTCATCTTTTGGATTCATGCAGATTTGATTGTATCCGGATGAGCCATCCATGAAAGACAAAGCCTCGTGACCTGTGGTTGCATCGACCATCAACTCAGTGATTGGGAGAGGGAAGTCATCTTTAGGACAAGCCCTATTCAGGTCGCGAAAGTCCACGCAAACGCGGATTTGGCCATTCTTCTTTTTCACTGGCACAATGTTGGCAATCCAAGTAGGGTATTTGACTTCGCGGATAAATCCGGCCTCAATGAGTTTATTCACTTCAGCTTCAATCGATGGGATTAAGTCCGGGCGGAACTTCCTTTGAGGTTGTTTACTAGGTCTTATGCCATGCCTCACTGCAAGGTGATGCACTGCAACCTTAGGATTCAGTCCAGGCATTTCTTTGTAAGACCATCCTTGAATTCTTTCAAGAGTTCCATGTACTTTTCTGCATCTTTGGGGCTCAATAGAGCACTTAGGAAAGTTGGTCTTGGCTCGTCGATAGTGCCCAAGTTTACTTCTTTCAATTCATCAACTGTCGCTTACCCCCTTCCTCAAATATTGACGGAGCTGACTCTAGTTCATCTTCATCTGACACTTCCTCAACGGAGGCACAATTAACATCCTCAACCTCTATGTCTTCAGCATTGTGGAAGAGTTGTCGTTTAACGTATTTTCTCCTCTGTTTTTGCTTCTTGGAGTTTCCTTTTTGATTTAGGTTGTTAGGTCCTAGCCGTGTGAATACGGACTTCCTCTGCGGCGGTGTCGTAAGTTCAGGCTCCAAAGAAGCTTTGTCTCCTAACCTGTCAAAAATAGAGACCCTAACCGCTTCTCCTTGGATACGGCTAAATACGGAAGGGTTTTCCTCCTTAAGGATCTATTTATCAACTTCATATATTTGTATCATAATTGGGTTTGCAGATGCCCTTTTGACTTTGATCTTGGCTGGAGGATCTTGTAGGAAACCGAGCCCAAACCTTTGCCTTTCCGTAGATGGTCTTCCGCTGGAAAGGACAGCATCTAAGTCACCAAATTTATGAGGCTCTCCTTTTGAGTACCCAACATTCTCAAAAAGTCTTTTGACTTTTGGGTCATACCATGCTCGACTACATCCTTTTGATCCTTCACTTTTTATGTCTTCAGATCTTGTCTCCTTGAAAGCTTCCAGCTTGGATGGCCTTGGGACCAATGTTGAAATCATAGGGATAGGTCGTCTTGTTGATCCTTCACTCGCATCCTTAGATTTCATCTTTTGAGGAGCTTCCGGCTTGAATGGTGTCGGAACCAATGTTGAAATCATAGGGATAGGGAGAGTCATACTCCTTTTTAAGATTTCTACTTCCTCAGTGATGGCGGTTTTGGAAAGCGAAGCCTTTACGAACACAGGTGTTGCTCTTGTTGTAGAAGATAAGCTTTCTCCATTCTTCTTATACTGTGGTGCGAAGATGGGGAAGGCTTCTGAAGGAATCTGTTCTTCTGAGAAGAATTTTGCATCTGCAAAATGTGACTCCTCCTCGTTGAATGGGTTGGTTTCTCCCTTAACGCATTTTACCTCTCCATTGCGAATAAATTTAAGGCATTGGTGCCAACTTGAAGGGATAACTCCATTTTCGTGTAACCAAATCCTTCCGAGGAGCAACTGGTAGGATTTTCTAGCATCAATCACATGAAAAAGAATAGTAGATACCAATTCTTCGATCTCTAGCTTCACTCGAATCGCGCCATTGGCAGCTTGACCCTTTTGATTGAAACCTTGGATGACCAACTTACTTTTGGAAGGTTCAGACATGGCAATTCCTAGTTTCTTCATTGTATGTATGGGCATAATGCTGACCGCTGACCCTTGATCCACAAGTATCCTTCTGACCTTTTCTTCTCGAATGTAACCTGCAACATAAAGAGGTCTATTGTGCAAGCGAGATCCCAGTAGCAAATCATCATCTGTAAAGGTGATTGCATTAAAGCATTCGACGTAAGATGGTTGATCAACAGTTTTCAACAATCTTTCCTTATATTTGGTTGGATCTACCAATGCTTGTACTAGTGACATCCTGACTTCTGAAGGGAGATTAAGGGTTTTGGCTAAAGAGACATTTGATGGAACCTCTTTCAACCTTTTTATAACATTGTCATCCTCCTGGTCGGACTCTTCACCTTGCTTTACGCTGACCATGTGGACTACGACACAATCCTCATGACATTGCTCTTCCGGGAAATACTCTTCAAGAGTTACCGCCCTTCCTTCTTTAGATATCTCTGGACATTCGCTCGGAAGACCCCACCCTTCTTGGTGGACATCATGATTTTGAATAGAGGCACCATAAGAGTATTTTGAGGATGATTTTCTCTTTGCAAGAACCTTCTTATTCTTCTTTCTTCTAAAGGTTGACCACCCATCGTTAAATTCATCTTCGCACTCAGAGCTTGTTTCCCAAATATCTAAGTCATCAGTCATTAGCTCGTACAAGCTTGGCCCATAAGGGTTGCCTATCTTTGGCATCCCTGGGTAAGCATAGGTGACCTTGACTTCTCCATCCGTGCTGAACTTTATAGGGACTGCCCCTTTTGGTAATTCAGCTGTTAGTATCGTCGGCTGAGAGGCGACTATCCCCTGACCCAAGGCTTGCGACAGCGGAATAGGATCGAACGACCGGAAGGCAATCATTGTATGTTTAGCATCATTCTTTGTAGTGGTCGTGATGTAGTTGGCCTCTGCAACATCTTCACTATCCTGATGATCCGATGATATTTGCAATACCTAGGGTTGTCAACCTGGTTCACTTCTTCTGGGCGCTTTGATGGTGGAAGTTCGATCAATTTTTGTTCAAGGAGCTGGTCCAGAATATCCGAGACTTCCGAGTTTAAAAAGGGGTATCCCCTTTCTTCACGTTCCTTTAGGGTCCTTCTCTGAGCTCTGAAAGGCTTGTACTCCGTCTTGACCTGCTTCATCCCTTCTTTCCTTTGGGCCTCCTTGGAGGATATCTTCACAGGTGCAGTGGTAACCACCATGCTTTCTTTTCCCTTGCTGGCCTTCGGGTCTTTCCTTACTTCTTTCTTGACTTCCTTCTTTTCGCGAGAATCATTTGGCATGTAACTCCCGTGCCTTTGGATCTGGACATCCAAATCATGAGCTCTAGTTGCGAGCTCCTCAAATGTGCGTGGCATGTTTGCCTGCAAGTTGTAGAGCAGTCCCCAATGCATTCCTTGGACACACATGTCGATTGAAGATGACTCACTGATCCTTTCTTTACAATTAAGGACCAACTTTCTCCATCTTTCGATGAACTCAGTAACGGATTCATCTTTTCTTTGTTTCGTCCCAGCCAGTTCTGGTAGGCCGACAATCCGTTGAGTGCTATAAAAGCGAGTTAGGAATTCTCTTTCAAGTTGGTCCCAACTATCAATAGACCCCGGCCTGATGTCAGTGTACCATTCGAAGGCCACGCCTTTCAGGGATCGAACAAATTGCTTCACCATCATATCTTCATAAGTTCCTGCATTGTTGCAAGTCTCTATGAAGTGAGCGATGTGTTGTTTAGGGTTCCCTTTCCCCTCGAACTGCTGGAATTTTGGAGGTTGATACTCCACAGGCAGTAATAGTTCACCTATGCGCCTTGAGTAAGGCTTTGCGTACCCGAGAGAAGATTGCGAAGCTCCGCCATATTGAGCACGGATAGTGTTAGCAATCATCATCTGCAGTTGTTGAACTGTCAGATTTGCGACGGGTGTCGCGGTGTTGTTGCTGCTGTCATTCAGATTATTCGCCGTGGCGAAGTCTTCATGGTATTTCATCTGTCGTTCTCGCTCAGCATTCTCATCACCAAAAGAGCCTCCGCTGAAGTTTGGATTGCTTGATGAACCTGGGTGACTTGCCAACTTAGCCGTCAAGAAAGTTATTTGGGCATCTTTCTCTGCCATAACTTTTGTCAAATTTTCAATTGCTAAGGACATCTCTTGAAAGCGGAGTCTCAGCATCTGGGGAAGCGTCGATGGCCATCACCGCAGCAAAGGATTCAGAGGAGTCAGAACTGTAGTCTACCCATCTCCTAGTTGGAGTGTTTTCAGAAGCAACTCCGGCATCGGACTCTCTACTCGGGTAGTAAGAGCCATCAGATCTGGTTTGGATCTCTTTGACGACCTTTCTTCTTGGTTTTTCCCTACGGGAAAATTGTTTCAATGGTGACACCAACTGGGCTCTTCCAGATCTAGTGCGAGCACGTGTTGCGGGAAGACCTTCTTGAAGTGCTTCAGGAAAGGAGTCGTCAGTCTGATTTCTAATCAGGCGATTCATTTTGGATCTTGATTTGAGGAGTGTGATTCAAAAGATGAGAGGAGAGTAGGGTCCCACTGGGCGTGCCAGAAATTTGTACACACAAATTTCTCCGTGATAGGAGAAAATTACACGTGTCAAATTACAATTGTTGAATGTAGAGTAAAAGTGGTTCTTCTTCTCTTGATTCCTCTGATTAATGAATCGGTCTTCACTCCGGATTTGGATTTGAACTTGAGTTGGATGGTTGACGGATTGGCCTTGAATCAGCTTGTAATCCGCGGTTGATTTGAGAAGAAACCGACCTTGAATTAGCTTGTGGCTCCTTCTTGATTTGATTTGATACGGTTGAGAGAAAACCAGCCTTGAATCAGCTTGTGGCTTCTCTTTCTTCCTTGGAGACGATATGCTTTAGTTCTTGATTTTTGCAGCACTTCTTCTCCTCCAAATAATATGTCCTTCACCTTCTAATGAGGCATCTATTTATAGGCTCACAGGGATGGTTTTGAGTGGAAAGGATGACACGTGTCCTCATCTCATTGGCCCAATGTGTAACCACCATTATCAATTAATTTGCACATTAATTAATAATTAAATATTAATTAATTTGACACTTAATCAAATTATTTAATAAATATGAGATGAATTTTGATCCCTCCGAGTATGAGTTTGTTGAAATAAGCCTCACGGGATTTCGATGAATAGGATTCGTGGCTTTTTTTATAAATTGGACCGCATATTTTAAGATGGTCCGCAATTTTGATGTCTACAATCACTCATTCTTTCTCTTTTCTTTTCCTTGTTGGGTTCAGTTTTTTTGCTCTCTTCTTAAAAAAATCTATACTTTACTTTTCCGTTGTGGGTTTTGGGCGTAAGGGTGTTTATGTTGTTGTTTTAAGCGGATCTGTGAAATTGACAATGTGAGGGTTTTGGACAGGGCGGTGGAGGGTCGGGTGGTGGTTTATCTCCTGCCAAACTTAGAAACATGCTATTGGGTGTGGAGAAGAAGAGAAAGGAACAACAACAATGGTTAGAACATGAAGAAGAACAGAGAAGGAGAAGGAGTTTGGTCAAGAAACAGGGGAGGAGAAGGAGAAGAACAGTGTCGTCTTGAATGAAAATTTCAGAATTTCAGAATTTTAGAATTTCAGTTTTTTGTCAGAAAACCGAATTCCCGAACTTAAAAGTTCAGTTTCGGAAGTTCGGTTTCTAGAAAACAAAACTTCGGAATGGAATGAAATTCTAGAATTTCAGAATTTCGGTTATTGGAAGTTCTAAAGTTTGAAATTTCGGAAATAACCGATGAACACCCCTACGTACAACAGTGGGGAGTAGCAAAACGGCACTACGGGTCTCAGTTTTATTTGTGTTCTATTCCCTCCATCTCGTTTTATTTGTCGTTTTTGGGTTTTTTTTGCATAAAAACCCCCTTTACTTTAAAAAAAACAGACTCCTCCTCTCAACTTTAAAAATTCAAATTATGCCCTCTAAACTACGGGTCAATTGCAAACCCACGTCTCTCTGTTAGTCAACCCTGACGCCCGTCCAAAGTGACCTCTCACTCCCGGTTGCCATTTCAATTAATTTTTGAGTCCTCCTCTGACATGTTTTTCCTTTTTTTTTACAACATTTTCATTTCTTATTTTCTTACTCCTTAATTTCTCTCTTTCTTTCTTTTTCTTTTCCAACCTTTTTTTCTTTTATTCTCTTTCGTTTCTTTTTCTTTTCATTTTCCCTTTCTCCCTTCCCTTCATCATCTTCTTCTTTTCTTTCTTTCTTTCTTATTTCATATTTTCTTATCATTAATTTCTTTCATTTCCAGCATTTAACTCAAAAAATCCAGAGAAAAAAATCAAGAAAAAATCCAAAAAAAATAATGCTATTAATTGAACATTTATATCTCATAAACAAAAACCAATAACTATGTTCTCCCTTTTTGCATCGTTCAAGAATTGTTAACCAAATTAGATGGAGACCATGTAAATATGAACACCAAAGGAAGACAGAGAAACTCAAACTCGGTATTTCAAATCAAGAAAATTCTTATCATCTACTTAAATATCATCAGTAGTCTTCAAGCATTTGATGCTTACATGAACTTGGTTCCCATGGCCGCATGGAATTTCTCCAAAGCATTAATAAAGATCTTGGCATCACCTATAACTTCCTCATATCTTGCAGCAGGGGCCGGGTATTGAACATAATTGGTGGCTACTGGTTCTTTCATAGGCAAAGGAGTTTGTTTTGCACAAGAAGTTGGTGCCATGGATAACTACTGTTTGCTAACCCCTCATTAGACTCGAGATAGAGAAGAGAAGACTCGAGATAGATGGATATTGCCCAACAATCACGATCATCATCGTCATGAGCATCATCACCACCAGATCCAGATCGTCGTCCTCATCATCTCCACCAGATCATCATCATCTCCACCAGATCCAGATCTAGATCGCACCCTGTTTTTGCCTGGACGACACCAACTCCACATTCCCTTTCTTTTCCCAACCTAGAATTACACTGGTTCCGTCCATGACTGCCTCTTCGCTTGGAAACCCATTTGCAGGTGGAGTCTCAAAATCACCGTTCGTCACCCATCCTGGATTTTGCACAAGAAAAATGTTAGAAATATTGTTCACAATAAGTTACTATTAGAAATCAAAAAAAGGTTGGAAAAGAAAGAGAATAAAAGAAAAAAAGGTTGGAAAAGAAAACGAAAGAAAGAAATAAATTAAGGAGTAAGAAAATTAATTGAATTGGCAACAGGGAAGGAAAATACAACCGGGAGTGAGAGGTCACTTTGGACGGACGTCAGGGTTGACTAACAGAGTGATGTGGGTTTGCAATTGACTCGTAGTTCAGGGGGTAAAATTTGAATTTTTAAAGTTAAGGAGAGGAGTCTGTTTTTTTTAAAGTACAGGGGCCTTCATGCAACAAACTCGTCTATTGCTACCCGATTTTGGATTTTAAATTTTTCACTTTTCACATTTCTATCATCAATTTTCAAAAATCGCACTTCCATTTATTTTTATCCAACTGATGTTTATTTTCACGCCTAATGTCATTTAAATTTTATTTAATACATTTTTCGCACTTTTATCACTTTTTCTATTCGAACCCGTATTGGTTCCCGAGTCAAATTCTCGAAACCAAGGGTCGAACAATTTCGCTCATTCGCTACTTTATTTATTTATTTATTATTACTTTTCTAACCTGCGTTATTTCATTGCGTTTCATACAGTTTTTTTTATTTTTTTTTATTTTAAGCAATTTTTTTTCACTTTCGAACTTTATCGCTCACCAGTGAATTTTTATTAAACTATCTAGCGAACTTTTTATCGCTCATTGTATGCTAAATACATTATTTTATTTTATTATACATTTTAACATTTTCGGTTCGAGTTTACATTCATTTTCAGGTAAAATTGCTCGTACCTTCTGCTTGAACTGAATAATTTAATAATAAATCAAACCATTCATCTCCACCATTGATCTAGTTGACTTTGAAGTCAAAGAAGATCAAGTGGCTGTGGTAATTTCTTCATTTTGGTTCATGCACGGAGACAACAATCAACCTCTCCCTCTCCATTTTTCAAAAAGCCTACTTCCTCTCTACTCATCCATCCTCCCTCAACAAATCTCCTCGAGCCTCACCCTCTCCATTTTCTAAGCCTACTATCTAACCATCATTACTCCCTCATCTAGCACTCAATCTCCATTTTTCCCTCTATAAATAACCAAGGAGATTTTCCAATTAAAAGGGGGGAGCTCGGGCAACAATCCGGCAAGGATCAATTTCAACCCCAATTTCAATTCGGCCCCTCCCAAACAAAACCTCTCCCCTACCAAATTAAAGCCAACCAATTATCAAACCATCATCTGCAAAATTAACCAAACCAAATCAATTCAAATTAATTAAGGGAGCTGCTAATGGGTTGAAATGTATGCCTGAAATGTATGCCTGAAACACGTGGCAAGTCATTTTCTTTAAAATTACAAAATTGCCATTGTTTACAAAATCAGCCAAACCATTGTTTTCTGTTTCAGTGCCTTCTTTGAATCGGGCTCACGACATGCTGTTTTACCTAATTATAAAAAATAAAAAATTCAATTAATAAAAAATTTGTTAACTCATTTAACCTAAATCGAAGTATAATAAAATGATAAATAAAAATCGTGAGTGATTTTTTCTCAATTTTTTTCTCTTTTATCTATTATTTATTCAATTTTTAGATTTTATTTGTTTCAATATAAAATATGTAATATAAAAATAAAATATATTTTTTTTAATTCCAAATTATGAAAAAAATAGATCGTATATACTTTTTTGCATGAATAATGTCTATTATTTTTATTAATTTTGTTGTTGTTTAATTACTCATGTTTTTTTAACTATTTATTATTTATAAGTTTATAAAATTTCATGATAACGCCGTTTTATGCAAATTGAAAAAAAAGTAGGAGAAATGAATATTTAAATTATTCAATACATTATACTAATAATATATTTTAATTATATAGTATTCATATTTTAATATTTTATTATTAATATCTCCACACTCCCTATTTTACATACAATTTTCTGAACTCCTATTTTTTTTTCTTTTTCCTTTGCTTGAAATTCAATCTTTTTCTTCTCATTTTTCCTTTCATTGGCAATACAAAAAACATTACAAGTAGAAAGGGAGGAAGCCAACTGGCTCTTTCTTGCGTAAAAAAGAAAAGAAAAGAAAAGAAGAGTACAAAAAGAGATGATTTACATTTTCTTAGACAAAGAAAAGAAGACTATTGATATATGCTTCATCTTTTGTTGAAGTGGAAAGTTAGCAGTTTGATCATCAAGGCATTAGACGCGTTTTCGCTGCTGAGATGTGTTGCTTCTCCACAGCTTGTTCCATCTGTATCAGATGAGTCCTAATACTGTACTCTTCTACCTGCATTAAGAGATCATCAGATAAAACAACCCAAGATACTTACTCATCACGAAACAAAACTCCAGTTCGGACATACCACTAATGCCAACCAACTAAAGTTTCAAGAGTCGGGACCAATTTCTGCTACGGACAGGCAAGTTCACATCACAGACCCACCAGCGAAAAAGAAAGAAACAAAACATTTTAGAGGACGATGAATCTCATCTCCTTAGATGCATGCATTGTAACTTGTAACCAATGATGAATACGGGACAACCAATCTGAAAGGGGACATACAAGATTCCCCACATGTCCAACTTGAGCAACCACATGATAGACCTTTATGGGTCACATGACTCTGAGAATGAAACAAGTTGAAAAACATTTCCTCGTTTATACCGGCAATTTAACTATCCGACCACATCATCGTTCCCACTCCTTGTCGTATAAATGACATGAAAAATATTTCAACCACAGCCATACACCTAACAGACCCTGATCTACTCCCATCATCACATACACTTCCCGGCCCATTCCTTAGAAAATATAATGAGTACTGTCTGAATTAACGGCAAATACATAAATTTCATCAAACATAAATTTCATTCTGAAAAAGGAAACAGAATATACTAGCATTATCGCAGGACCGGTAAATGGGAGTAGCCTAAAATCTAGCCCAAACCAAAAGAATCAAAGCCAACCAACGACAAGAGCAGCAAGCAAGCGCCTACTAGCAATCTTATTATTCATGATGACCTTTTAACTAGAGAAATCCAGATTAATCATTTCCTCAGTGTCCTACACATTCCAATGTAATTCCTAAGTTTAATTATCATAACATCTCATCCCCTCACCCCCAATAGAACCATTCAAGCAGTCATATATACTGTATACACATTTATTTACTGCCAATATGAGATCATTTTAAGTTCTCCAAACACTGAAATCTGATCTCACCTGCATAGCTGCTGTTGAGGCCAAAAAAGCTTCACAATGACCAAGCATGGCTCTTTCTTTTGCTGCTAATACAGCAAGCTCAGTGACCAAACCATTCATACTCTCCACCTATAAAACAAAAGTATAGAAACAGAAGCTGAGAACCAAGACTGGACATCATGAGAACAACCAAGATCTTAAATAAATAAATTTATCAACGAACTCGACAAACGGATCAGGTCTATCATTCACATCTCTTTAGGAAGACAATAATTCTCAACATAAACAATTTACAATCTACGTCTATCATTCACATCTCTTTAGGAAGACAATAATTCTCAACATAAACAATTTACAATCTACAAAAGCCTAATAACAAAATGAGCAAAGATGAATGGGATAAAAATCAGGCAAGTCCAACAACTAGGGGTCAGTAGGAAGCGACATCATAGAACCTCTTGCTGGCTACCATTTCTACTTACTTTAATAAATACAAGTTGACTCGTACAAGTATAGTGTATATCATTCCAGTGATCAGAATTGTGGGCATTCCATATCTAAATATAGAATTACTATGCCTTCCTTTAGAAGGCACTGACAAGCCAATAGTAAACACAGAGAGTGAAATGGATCAATCTAATAAGTACTAGCAAAGATCGCTTACCTGTTCGAATGAAAAGAAAAGATGCGTACGAGCCAAAGATTACTGTGTAGCCGAGCTGGAGACCTAACAAACACATAAATCCATTTAGTGACAGTGTAGATCTTGAATCCTCCACATAGAAGCATAGGTATCATGCATGCTCTAAAAACCAATTCCTCTGTCAATGGAGCCTGCGGGTGAGCCTATACTTGACAGGAGAGCCTAGGATTTTTTCCTAATTTCATGCAATAAATGAAAGAAAAATTATATAATTATTACATGCAGAGTTCTGAGAAGAAACTAATACGAGTCCATAATGCCTTAATCTACAGCCCTAGACATAATACACTGTTTTACACTAAATCAGTTTCATCACCCTTCTTTTTTTCCAAGTTCCAAACGGCTACTCATGAAATATACAAGCTGAATCCAATATACAAAAGCCTAATAACAAAATGAGCAAAGATGAATGGGATAAACTAACAGGAAATACATCACATGCTAAAAGAGTTTATCCAATTTCATCTAAACGCAAGATAAAGCCAGGTAACAATGGAACAGTCACGATATATTTCCGTTAACTATCAAAGAGATAAAAACCAACATCATAAATTCGAAAACACAACGAGGGAGGAGGAGAAACCTGAGACGCGGTGGCTAGGGCTTGCGGTGGATCTAGCGGTGGCGGTGGGTAGGGCTTGCGGTGGATCTAGCGGTGGCGGTGGATCTGGCGGAGGGATCGTTTGCGATGGCTGCCAAGGAGGGAGGAGGAGAAACCTGAGACGGAGGTGCCGAGGAGGGAGGAGGAGAAGAAGCTGTTTGCAGTCAAGGAGGTGTCGAGCGGTGGCTAGGGCTTGCGGTGGCTAGTGTTTGCGGTGTCGCGGGCGGTGGATCGGTGGATCTGGCTAGGGCAGTGTGAAGGAGGGAGAGTTTGGAGGCGGAGGCAAGGATGGAGGAGGACGAGGGCTGAAGACAAGGTTTCAACCCTAAATTTCAAAACAATGGCAATTTTGTAATTTTAAAGAAAATGACTTGCCACGTCATTCAGGCATAGAGTTCAGGCATCCATTTCAACCTTATTAGCATTTTCCATTAATTAATCCAAACCCAATCGGCCATCCCACGCCCCCACAACAGTGCCCAATCCTTTCCACGAGCCACGCCGGCGACACCATCACAGTCACCGCTGCTGCCCAACCACCACAGTCACCGCAGCTGCCCAAGCCGCACCACCGCCGGCGACACCAAGGCACGGCCACCGCTGCTGCCCAGGCCGCACCACCGCTGCTACCCAACCACCAGGCCGCTGTTGCCCAATCGCCACCGCGCCACCCTATTCCGCTGCCAAACCCCAATCACCCAGCCATAATCCAAATCCACACCAAATCGCCGCCACCATCAAACCCAACCACAACCAAACACATTGCCGGCAGCCAACAATGAAAAAGAAAGAAAGGAAAATAGAAAAGAAAAGGGACAAGAGTGAGCAGAAAATAAAACAGAGAAAAGAGAGGAGATGCGGCCACGAGCTGAGAAAAGGGAAAAGAAAGAAAAAAAAGAAAGAAAAGAAAGAAAATAAGAGGAAGAAGAAGAGAATAAGAATGGGCTCGTTTGATGGGAGAAGAAAGAAAGAAATGAAAGAAAGCAAGAGAGGGAGAGCTGGGCCGCGTCTGGCCCAGCTGGAGGAGAAGAGTGGGCTGCCAAGCAGCCCACGAGGGAAAGAAAGGAGAAGCTGGGCCTGCTCAGGCCCAGTGTGGAAAGAGAAGGAAAAGGGGCCAGCCCAGCTGGGCTGCCCTACTGGTGGGCCCAACTAATTGGCCCGCCGTTTTATTATTTTTTAATAATAATTTTTATTCGTATGTTTGTACTATTCCAGCATGTTTGTACTATTTATTTATTTTCGCGCTTGTACTGTTCATTTAATTTTCCGTACACTTGTACTGTTTATTTATTTTCGTATGCTTGCATGTTTAATTATTTACTTTCGAATGCTTGCATGTTTAATCATTAATTTCGTGTGCTTTTCCATGTTTAATTATTCTTGCATGCGTATAATCGTCAAAAATAATTATGTCACTTGCGTGCGTACAATAATTTTGATGCCGAATATTCGAATGCTCGTACTATTTAACTAATTATTTTTGCACGCCCTTGAATGCCGAAATAATTTTTCTACTCGCGTTTAATTGCTAAATTAATTACTTCACTCGCAGTAAGTCATTAGATATTTATCTGTTTTTCAATTATCATTTTCCCAAGCTAATAATCTCGACTTTGTAGGGCAAATTAATCGATGCCCTTCACAAATACGCCGCATAACTTCGTTCAAAAAAGGGGTAAATCGCCCGTACTCTTCATCAAGTAAACGTTTCTTACCCTTTTATTTATTCCACGCTTTTTTCCACCTATACACTCGTATGTATGAATATCTAGAATTGTTAGATTTTTTATCCATTGGGCATGATCACGTAAATTAGGACTTTCTATTTTCCAAACATGATTAAACACCTCTTTCTCCGGTAACCATTTTAAGATGTGACTCGGGTGCATAACACCTTCCCGAGTCCATAATACGACCCCGAACCACTGTTCTCGGGTTCAGACCCATTTCGCCTTAGTTTTTATTTATTTATGCCATAACGATAGGTTCCCTAAACCTAGAAATAAATTAGGGTGGCAACTTCATTGCATCATGTGAGATGAGTCTGATTTCATCTCACATCTCGTCCCAAATTTACGTCGCGCAAATAAAATCCAAAAAGGGGGTGCGACAGTTTGGCGACTTCACTAGGGACTAATAGGGTCGAAGCCTGATTTTTTTTGAGGTGTTTGTTTTTTCCATATGATTTTTGTACATGATTAATTATTTTTCATGTATTTAATTGATATGATAAATTCTTGTATTATCACATGATTTTTATGCATGATTATTGTTTTATTGTTCACATTTGTTATTCGCTTTGATAAACTGTCATTGCATATGCAATTTCACGCATAATCCCTATCGTCGGGCATTTCCAAATAAGATTAGGAGGTTAGTAGTGAAGTCCTGGGACACGTGTCCCAGTAAGCTTTCACGAACGCTAAACTCGGACTTGAACCCCTAAATGGGTGAGCGCCCCGATCCTTTGATGTTTCGGTAAGCAATCACATCCATTTACTGAGGGACCACTTTTATGGTATCGTCCGGGAGCCTTCTAGCCAGTTAGAAGTAGTAGATGTCACCCCAGCATATGCATCATATTGAAATGCGTATATTGTGACTTTGTTTCACTTTTTTCCATATGATTTCTTAAAGTTTTCCACACTTACAACTGATTTCGCAATTTCTCTACATCTACAATTTTTTGTAAATTTTTTCCTCAAATTTTCTACATTTACAATTTTTTCCGCAATTCTTCCACATTTAAAAAAAAATCAAATTTTCCATATTGGCAAATTTATCCGTAAATTTGTCACATTTGCAATTTTTGCAAGTTTTTTTGCAACGTCCCTATATTTGCAAATTTGTTCCACGATTTCTCAATATCTGTAAATTTTTCCGCAACCTTTCACATGTACAATTTTCCGCAATTTTCCGCACTTTCAAATTTTCTCTACAATTTGTTCACGTGTCAAATTTTTCCTTGTGTACAATTTTTCCACGTGTGCAATCATTTTCGCAATTTTTCACATTGACAAAATTTCCCGAAAGTTTTTCCATGTGTGTAAATTCTTCCGCAATTTTTCCATGTGTACAAAATTTTCCTCAATTTTTCACATGCAAATTCTTTCGCGATTTTTCCATGTTTATAATTTTGTCTCAATTATTGTCGTAATTCTCCATGCCTGCGATTTTTTATGGTGCCTATATTATTGCTATTATTGTACTTACCCCCCCCCCCCCCCCCTCCCTTCTTTTTTCTCTTGCAGTGTGGAGACCTCGGGATGACCTTTTGCATACATAATTAAATCATTGCTTAAACTTATAATTATTTCACTTGTTTATTTTTCAGGGAAAACATTGATCCTCAAAAGCAAACTATTCCTCGCAAGATTCATACGACTAGACTGCAAATGTGCAAGATGACAGAGCATGGTAAGACGGAGGAGACATTGAAAGCAAAGATAGCCGAATCAGAAGAACAGATTCGGGCCGCTATGGAAATGGTTGAACAAGAGACGAGGCAACAATTGATTTTCTGCCTTGTCAAACAATGGGACCATCTGCTTCATCTGCAGTCGTTGTTATTTCCATACCCCCATTATCTCCCGGTTCATGTCAACCATTTTTCCTTAATCCAAATCCCCTTCAGCACATCACATCGGCTATCCAGAACGCTGTTGTTGTCACCGTTGGACAAGGTGATGCATCTCTCGATCCTCCTCTGACTGGGCCCATTCTTGATCTCGGCAAGAAGGGGATCCACCCCGAATCTTAGATTTTCCTCCCGCCTCAAAGTCGTCCCATGATCAATCTAGAGTCCCAGCACTTCCAACAGGGTCATTCCACTCAATTCACCATTTTGGAGTCTTCGGGAACTCAACCCCCTAGGGCAATCAGATATAGCCCCAAGTCTCCTTTGGGTATCCGTAAACTACTAGTAAAGTAGAAGGTCTGAATGTTGGCAGGTTGAGCCTGTTAGAAGAGAGAGTGAGGGTTGTTGAAGGGACCGATCCCTTCGATCCTACAGGACCTGAGGACATGTGCATGGTATCGGGGATAACCATGCCCCCGAGGTTCAAAATCCTAAAATTCGGAAAGTATACTAGGAAGGAGTCCTGAAACCCATCTCAAGATCTACTGCGACAAGATTGCTGAGGTAATCAATAATGAGCCGATGCCAATCCACTTGTTCAGAGAAAGTTTGGCCAAACATGCATTGACCTGGTACATGAATCTGGAATTGGAATAGAATCAGGACTTGGAAAGATTTGTTTGACGCCTTCTTCAAACAATACAAGTTCAACATGGAAATAGCTCCGGACCGTTCTGATTTGCAAAACCTAGAGAAGAGAACCAAAGAACCCGTGAAGGCGTATGCTAAAAATGGAGAGAACTGGCTGCCAGAATTTCTCCTGTTCGGGGTGGCAAAGAACTCGTATCAGTTCTTGAGAACACTTTCCAAGCCTCTTACTACACTCATCGCGTCTCCAATTCGTCCAACATCTTCTCTGACATGGTCCTAATGGCGGAGAGAGTGGAACAAGGAATCAAATTTGAAAAGATCGTTGCCAAAAGAAACACCCAAGATGACGCCTATTATAAAGGAAGATGTCAACTTCATCTCCCACCAACCTAGTTATGGGAAATCTTTTTCCTCACCTCCGTCAAAAATACCACAACCCACACAATCCAGATCATATAGGCCCACCAAACAGCTAAAGCCAGGAACCATGGGCACCTCTTTCAGCCCCAGTAAAGGAAATTTACGAATATCTTGTAGCAACTGGGACAAATCTCCCCAAACTCTTACCCAAAGGGGTTCGATCCTGGTGTTGCGTGCACGAGCTCCGGGTCACACTTTAGAAAACTGCTCCGCCTTTAGGGAAAAGGTTCTTCACATGGTCAAGCACAAAAAGATCTCCTTCGAAGGGTTAGCCGAAGGACTCTACCCGACCACCAGCTTTTGAATGAATGCTTTCTAGGCCCACGGTGGACCCATTCAGCTTATTCATTCAGCCGAAATATCCCCAATATATTTGTACATTAGTTGAGCTTACGACTATAAACAAAGGCGCTTCGTGGGCGGCAACCCACGTGTTTTTTTCAAATATTTCAATTGTTGTCAGTTTTAATTTTTAAAATTTTGAATTTTTGGGATATCCTTCCCTTAGACTTACTATTTAATTCCCCTTTTATTTCAGGTGCAATAAGACTTATAATCTGGGAGGCAAGCAGTTGAAATGACGACCAGAAGAAGGCGTCAGAGAGCATCAAAGGTTGAACGCATTTTTACCGGGGGGCAAAGCATAGGGATCGGTAATTTGCCACAAAGAGCTCGTTACGTCCATCCTTCCCTTGCATTCAGATCATCGCTATTCAGCGAAAAAGAGGAGACCTTTGCTGTCACCAAAAGCCCTTCGCCAATAATTCTTCATCTTGGTGAAGAAACATAACAATGATAGATGAGTGTCCTTCAGGAACCCCAGTCAACATAATGTGGTCTTGGTTCGGTGTTGCAGCGACGCTTACACCATACATGGCTTTAGACTACAGATCCACTATTCAACCGTGGTCAAATCCTTCATGTCTTGAATTTGTCCATCACAACCATTTTCCGCGAGACTCCCCGCGTACATACATGGTGATTGTCATGTGAAGATAAACCACCCTAATTGGTGGGCCAATAAATATTGACTTTAAGGGTAATTACACTCGTTCGCAATCCCTTGTTGCAAAAGCTAAAGTGTCGAGGCTCCCCTGCAAAGAAACAACTAGTTAGATTCCCCAATGGCAATCTAAATCTCTAGATGACCATGGATTCTCCTCTATCACTCAAGATGATGTTCAAGTCATACTTCTTGAACCAATCACATCAGTAATCAGTCATCCCCAACACAAAGGATGTCTCTTCGTTCAGAGCAGTCAAGGAGCGAATCTGGAAAGATTTTAAAACGGTCACTACAATGAGTTGGCTTCTTTACAGAATATCTTGCATCTGCAAACAACCAGTCGCAAGGTTTTTTTTGAACTCATATTTCCTTGGCAATCTGACCAAGTCTAGAAGCGATTTAGCTATTTCAAAGGCTGAATCCACATGAGAAGACTACGCAGGCAATCCCGAACAAGGAGTTATCATCTGATTATCCAGAAAGTTGTCTAAGCTCACAACACTAGTCAAGAACTTAATGGTCATTCATTCGAAATGTTGCGATTGGCTATGTTGATAGCAATACTATTATCCAGTTTGAATACAAAAGATGTGGGATCAAAGTCACCAAGCCTGTTTCGCGCTAACAAGTTTGTTCCCGTGGGGGTAAGTTACCGGAGCTTTTCTCTCCATCTGCCTCCTCAGAAAATTCCACCATCAAGACACTACCGCCGCCAGGTGCCTTTTACAAACAGGACCCTTGATCTTACAGAAACATGACGAATGGGTGTTCCCCTAGGGTCCCGATCAACATGCTTAAATCAGTCCTGTTCTGTGGCATAAGGACATTCACGCCCCGCCAAACTCCAAACTACGGACTCAAATTCGATCATGGTCAAATCATTCATGTGTCGAATTTGATCCTGTCACCGACGTCTCTCTTCCCAAGCAGTTGATCATAATCAAACGGGTATTAATCCTTTCAGGAGTGGGTAGCTTCTCAGGGATGATTATCCCCATGATTGAATGACCTTCTCTTCATCATCACTGTGGGGAATGAACAAAAGCTTCCCTTTGTATCTCGGTCAAGCTCACCAGCCTGGTGGTTCAAAAGGGTTGTCATCTCCTCCGCCATCATGATTCTAAATGTCTAGCAAAAGTCCAACGATGACCAAACGAGCAGAAGCCTCAAGATAACATGTTGATCTCGTCATGATCATCACCTAAGAAGGTGGCACCAAGTTGAAACTTCAGAGCCAAACAAGATCGTGGGTATCAAAAATCATCATGAGCAGAATCAGAAGGCCTTGGGTCGTTGACACTGCATCACATTTTCAATCCTCTATAATTGGGGGCAAGCAAATAGGATGAGGGAGCCTTCGGAGAAGCCATCTCGTTTGTCCACCTCACACCTTGATCGTGGCACGTACTAAATGGGCGTCATTCAAAGTCTGGCATTGTGACGTTGATCCACGCAAAGGCCCAACTCAAGCGCCAAATCTTCAAAGGAGCATTCTCTAAAATGTGGTGCATGGACTTCATTTTCTGGATCTACCATAACAGTCGTGAACCCTCATTAAAGGAGTTTCCCATCCCTTCGAAAGGTGAAGCAATGTCTTTCCCCGAGGATGACATCGAAAGTCAGGCCTGAACCGGTGCATTCCCAGAAGCAACCCACGCAATTAAATCAACTAAGAAAAGATCGGTCACACTAAGTCCAGAACACCAATATGCATGTCCGCAAAGTGTTCGACTAAAGCCATCAGCGTTCTTCTGCTTGTCTTATCTAGGACCGCGAGTGTTACTCTTGTTCGGATATGAAATTCAGCACCAACATCCAAGTGGGCAGCAGCGCCCGAGTGGATTCTTCATCCCAGGGGGCAGTGGTGCCCGAATGGATTTTTCTTTCCGCATCAACCTTCCTGCGGGCAACAACGCCCAAATAGAACTTTCATTTTTGTTCCCCATCAGAATCTCAATGCTCGGTAACATCCAAACATAGTTCCGCAAAGCATGAATGGGTCTCGACATCCGATCAGAATCATGGGGTACCTGCATAAAGCCTCACTAGAAAAGGGAGTTTAAAACCTATTGATTACGTTGTCCATTTTTCTAAATCGTTCTTCAATTCTACCCATTGCTTCTCCCTTATTTTTGCAGGAACTTGAATCATAGCATGATTACTTGCATAATGCCAGTGAGATGAAGGAATCCTCCTCTTATCAACTCTTGAATGACCATCCTGTGTGCCCTTACTGCCCTGCCGCTTGTATCAGGGAAGTCTATTATGCATTCTACATTGGGGGCAACCTTTTGGGAACATTCCACTTTCATCCATTGCGGCGGCTCAATTCTCCCTACTTTCATCTACGTTATGCGGCAGGATAAACCCCTATTTTCATCCACTGCGGTGACCATGCTCTGTTGTCCTCCTTACATTCCTCCATCAGTGTTCGAATTTTATGATGTCCCCACCCTGGTCTAAATCTACATACCTATATGAACATCCTAGTAGGCATCAACGTCATAATGAGGTTTACATTCATATTTCTGCAGCAGCGCCTTGCGACGACCTCAACACCTTTGCTGCACACATCCAGAGAAGTCCACTTTGCTCTCTGCCTCTTTAACTGTTTTTGTACAATCATTCATTCCTGCATTGGGGGGGGGGAATTCTTTTAATTATTCATAAAATTTCATACCCTCACATTTTTGTCTATAAAAGTGCTAAAATTGTTAATATTTGTTACAAATTGTGCATAGAATTCTTTGAATAAAATCCACACTACCCTCAAATTTCTCAAACCTTCCTTAAATTGAGCATGTTCAACATGTTATTGCATCATGGATAACTTGTGCATCCAGTTGAAATTATATGACATGCATGATCTCGCGTGCTAGCCCTTATATCTGCTGCATGCTTAGACGTAAGCAATCATACATACATCCTTGTGAGCATTTTGAGCCTCCACACCTTATTTCCTTTATGAGAGCGAATGCTGAACTAAGTGCTCGTTGGATTTGCATAATATCCAGAGTACATGCACATTTAGACATGGGATAGTTGTAAGATGACCGGGGACTTTGCTCTTTGCTTCTACCTTTCTTTAGTCTTCTCACGATTTTGTCTTCAAACACTTGCTCTTTCTCTCTATTCAATTCATTTCTCTTCTAAGCCGCTTGTAAAATTTCTTGCTTCCACTTGAATTCCCTAAATAATGAGCAGTGCCCAACTGAGGTTGTTAATCGGAGGTAAGGTGCACATCGAATTTAGTTTGCGCAAGAGGGAATGCGAAAGCTCCAAGGATTGCTGATAGACAACGCTGGAAACAAGCCAAGCAAAACTAGAAACGAAGGTCTCTACCAAAATCAGAAATGGGGAAAGCCAAAATAAAAACCGTACTTGCTTACTATTCGCATTTACAATTGACTCAAAAAAAAAAAATAAAAAAAAAAAAAACACAAAAAAGTGTTTCAAGGAACACGAGTCAATAAAAGCGGAAGCAAGTACGGAAAAGTCCAAAATCAATAGAAGGTGATCTCAGGAAAGATCATCCCCAGTCAAGATTAAAGAATTTGAGCACTTCGCCCTCAAAATGACCAAGGAGGAGCGATCTCGAAAAAAAGAGATCATCCCCGATAAAGATCAAAGAATTTGAGCACTTTGCCCTCAAAATGACTGAGAAGGAGGATCTCCAGCAAAACTCAGGCGCGTCGCCGACAGAAGGTGATCTCAGGACAAATCATCCCTAGAGAACTTGTGCACTTTGCCCTCATCACGACCAATCAACAAGCACTGCTCATTAAAACCCTATTTCCTTCTGTTAACAACATTCTCCTTTTTAAATAGACTTCTTCTTTCTGTCTACACCCTTTTATTTCCTTTCTCTAGCAAAGTCCTCTTGATTATATGAATGCCCATGCATGTGTATCTTCATCTGAAGTTTATTCACTCGGATTGACATTGCAAATCTAATTTTGTGCTATGTTTGTTGCATTTTTATGAGTGTAAACACGTAGCCTTGTTTCTAAGTGTGAGCGCAAACACCAATATCTGGTGAGGATTGCTTATGTCTACATGATGTGGGAAAGTCTTGTCCTTGAGGTCGTTATCTCCTAGGCAAGATGCAGATGCTTTTCTAGGTTTGTATCAAGCATGCTTATATGATAGAAACTAGATGACATGTTCTCTAGAAATGCATAAACTTGTTGAACCTTCTCTTGATAGGGAAGTTGTTTTCACCTTGATAAAACGCTGGGGGCAAACTTTAAGGTAGTGTGGAAATACTTTCATATACAACATACATGATTTGATCTCATTGAATTTTCCATTTATCAATTGATTTCTCTTTTTCCATCCATTACTGCTTCGTGTTTGTTTCCTCCCTATTTGCAGGATACAGATACACGTCAGTGGAATCTCACACGGTGATCAATCTCTGCCAACAAATCCATCCAACACCCGAATGGAGTACGTTACCACTCCTCAATCAACTTCGTGTGGCGGCCCATCTTCCCCACCGTCCAACCAAACATTTGAATGAAGGTACGTTGCCACTTCCTTCTTCACTTATTTTGTGTGGTGACTTGGTCACCCGTGTTGGTGTGACGACTTGGTCGTCCACTTCTTCAGTAATGTCATGTGATGACTTGGTCGTCCACTTACCAGTCTTGTCGCGGTGATTTGTTGTTAGGATCCTTCGGTGTTGATTGGAGTAAGGAACTAGTCTCGATTGTGGATGGTCCGATTGATGAAGGATGAAGGTGTTTTTGACGGACTTGACGATGTTCGGAAATATGCGCAGCGGATAAAGTTGTAATGGAAATATGCAGGATTTTTAGAAATGGTTTTATGGAATTTTGTGATGATTTAATTCAAGATAAATGGTTCTTGAATCGGGAATTTTAGAAGTGAAAGATGGAACTTTAAATGGACAAGTATATTCGAGAAAACCCTCTCGTTAACGAAGAACGAGCAACCTTTCTATATTGAATAACTTGAAAGATCGAACTCAAACTTGCAATGAAAATGCTAGCTTGAACCCGAAATGATTACAAGAATTTTAGGGAAGAAAGCTAGAAATTACAAGGAATAAAATTGACTTTAAGATTGAATAATCAATTGGTAATCAAAAAGTGACTTCTGAAGGAAACAAAGGTTCCTATTTATAGCTAAAATCTTAAGGGTGAGAAGGGTAATTTACCAATTAATTGGATTTAATTTGGACGTGAGGCTTTCATTGTGGTTGCCATGGAGTGATGAGCGAGTGGGCATTGTGCAGGTGATGGCGTTGGTGGGACGCATCGTGTGTGGACAAGTGTGTTGCTGCTGCTGCGTGGACGACGTCATTTGCTGCTGCTGCGTGGACTGGCGTTGGGCTGGAAAGGAGGACAGCTACTGCTTGATGATGGGTCGGGCTGCTGGTGCGTGATGGGCTGGGCTGGAAAGGAGGACAGCTGCTGCTTGATGATGGGCTGGGCTGGAAAGGAGGTTGGCTCCCCTTTGGTCCTTGGATTTCCATACATGAGCTCCATTGGTCCTTGGGCTTTGGGTGAGCCTCTCCGCAGTGTAAATGTTGAAGCATATATGCCATGAGATTTTGGCGTTGGCTTCGAGTACGCGATGCGATCGGAGCGATCGTATCATCCCCTCCCCCTTCGAGTGGATTCGACCTCGAATCCAAAGCTTGCACATCCTCAGGGTCCTCGTCATCTGAATCCTCTACAAAATATGGAGATAAATCAGTAATGTTGAAAGTAGTAGAGGAAACAACAAAAGATGTAGGAATGTCTAAAACATAAGCATTATCGTTAATCTTATTAACAATAAGGAAAGGACCAGCCCCTTTATGGCTCAATTTAGACTTCTGAAGGTGAGGGAAACGCTCCTTGCGTAGATGCACCCAAACCCAATCTCCAACTTCAAAGGATTTGACTCGTTTGCCGGCATTGCGCTTCTCCTCGAGTTTGGCGTTCAAGTTTTCCATCCTTTGCTTGGCTTTAGCATGCAGCTAACACTTTGGCCGCTCGTTCTTCACCATCTAAACTGGATACATGAGAAATAGGTAAAGGGAGCAAGTCTATGGGGGTGATTGGGTTGAACCCATAGACGAGTTCAAATGGAGAATATAAAGTGGCAGAATGCATGACACGATTATATGCAAACTCAACAAAGGGGAGACATTGATCCCAGTTCTTAGAATATTTTGGTACCATGATTCGAAGTAAGTTACCAAGAGTTCGATTGACTACCTTCGTCTGGCCATCCGTTTGGGGGTGGTAGGATGTGGAAAACAGGAGCTTGGTCCCCAACTTGGCCCATAGGACACGCCAAAAATGACTCAAAAACTTTGAGTCTCGATCACTCACAATTGTACGTGGCATGCTGTGGAGGCGGACAACCTCTAGGAAAAATAGGTTAGCTACATGAGAAGCATCAGTAGTGGATTTGCAAGGAATAAAATATGCCATCTTAGAAAATCGATCAACAATAACAAAGATAGCATCTTTTCCATTACTGGTTCTAGGTAACCCTAGTACAAAATCCATGGAAATATCGCACCAAGGGTGCGAAGCAACAGGCAATGGCATGTAACGACCATGATCGTGAGATGTAGACTTAGCATGATGGCATTCAACGCATGCATTAACAATTCGAGTTATCATAGGACGCATATGCGGCCAATAAAAATGTTCTTTTAAAGTACTCAAAGTTTTGTTAATACCAAAGTGACTGCTAAGTCCACCACTGTGAGCCTCTTTAATGAGAAGCTCACGCATGCTACATTTAGGCACACACAAACGACCTTTACAAAACATAAATCCATCATGTAAAGAGTAATTTTCAAAAGGTCCATTTAAGCATGCATCATACGCCACATGAAAATCATCATCATTTTCATACATTTCAATGATATGCGAAAATCCCAATAATTTAGATTGCAAAGAGGTAATGAGTGCATACCTTCGGGAAAGGGCGTCGGCGACCGTGTTCTCCTTTCCTTTCAGATATTTGATCACATATGGGAATCGCTCAATGAACTCTAGCCAAACAGCATGACGACGATTCAACTTACCTTGTCCTTTGAGGTAGCGAAGGGATAGATGGTCGGTGTGAACAACGAATTCCTTCGGGATGAGGTAGTGCTCCCAAACAGTAAGGGTTCGAATTAGGGCGTACAGTTCCCGATCATATGTACAGTAATTGAGCTGGGCGTCCTTCAACTTCTCACTGAAATAAGCGATCGGTCGGCCTCCTTGTAATAACACCGCTCCAATCCCGACTCCACTGGCATCACATTGGACCTCGAATGTCTTGTCAAAGTCGGGTAGGGCGAGAACCGGGCTGGACACAAGGCATTCCTTAAGGGTCTTGAAGGCCTCATCTTGCTCGGTCCCCCATACGAATGAAACGTCCTTCTTGGTGAGTGCGTTGAGGGGCGCGGCAATCGTTGAGAAATCCTTCATGAACCGTCGATAGAAATCGGCTAAACCATGGAATGAGCGCACCTCGCTCACATTTTGCGGAGTTGGCCAATCCGCAATCGCCTTGATCTTGGCTTGATCAACTTTGAGTCCTTCAGCACCTACAAGAAAGCCAAGAAAGTGGACTTCGTCCAAACAAAACTCGCATTTCGCGAGTTTAGCATAAAGCTTATACTCGCGAAGGGTTAGGAATACAAGTCGTAAATGCTCGAAATGGGAATCATGCGAGGAACTATATATCAAGATGTCATCAAAATAAACAACAACAAACTTACCAATAAAGTCACGCAACACATGATTCATTAAACGCATAAATGTGCTAAGAGCATTTGTTAATCCGAAAGGCATAACTAACCATTCATAAAGACCAAATTTAGTTTTGAAAGCAGTTTTCCATTGGTCTCCTTCATGCATACGGATTTGATGATATCCACTAGCCAAATCGATTTTAGAAAATATTGTAGCATGGCTGAGTTCATCTAGCATATCATCAAGTCTAGGTATGGGGTGCGAGTATTTAATGGTTACCTTATTGACGGCTCGACAATCCATGCACATACGCCACGAACCGTCTTTCTTTGGAACAAGGATCACTGGAACGGCGCACGGGGAAAGGCTTTCTCGGACATAACCTTTTGCGAGAAGCGCCTTGACTTGAGTCTCCAACTCCTTGGTTTCCATCGGATTGCACCGATAAGCTGGGCGGTTAGGCATAGGTGCACCGGGGATCAAATCGATCTTGTGCTCGATCCCTCGGATGGGTGGTAGCCCTTCAGGTAACTCATCAGGAAACACGTCTTGAAAATCTGCCATCAAAGACACAAAAGTAGGAGAAACGGAAACTGGGTTAGTGTTAGATGTTTCCGCACGAAAATGGAGGAAAACAATGGGTTTTTGCGCAACGAGCGCAGCCTCACATCTTGAGATCTTCCTAGGAGACTCACTTTTCTCTCTTCTCTCGTTCCCCTCAGAACCTCGCTAGCTAGCTCATTTTTTTCTAGCCGTGTGTTTCCACTCTTTCCTTCCTTTTTCTCTCCTCTTTTCGCAAGGTCACTTTTTTCTTGCAGGCTATTTTGAATGCTCTCACCGCTTACATTTTTCACTCACTCTTTCCCTCTTTTTTAAGCAAATAAATTGAAATATCGAAGACCGCACTCGCTTTTTCAAGCTTGATTTGGTCCTCGTATACCTGACTAGGTGCGAGTGGTGGAATCATGAATTTGCGGTCGCCGTGAGTGAGTCGGTAGGTGTTGCGGAGACCGTCATGAATGGCGTGGCGATCAAACTGCCACGGTCGGCCAAGCAGAAGGTGGCTGGCTTGCATAGGAGCGACGTCACACACTCGCTCGTCCATGTACTCTCCAATCTGAAACTTGACTCTTACTTGCTTGACTACCTTGATCGAACTTCCATCCAGTTCAACACATAAGGGTGTGGGTGCTTGGTCGTCGATAATCCAAGCGAATGAACTAGCAAGGTGCTAGCCACATCAGCACAGCTCCCACTATCAATGATGATCGACATAACCATCCCATCAGCTACACCCCTTGTATGGAATAAGTTCTCTCTCTGTTCCAAGACCTCATCATCTGCTCGGGCTTGCATACTCAAAGTCCGTCGGACAACCAGACTTCGGGGAATCTCTAAAGGGGCATACTCGTCTTCTTCCTCAAATTCGGCTTCTTCTTCCCTCTCAGATTCCTCGTCTTCACTTACTATCTCCCCTCATTCTCGAACCAAGATGATGTGACGGTTTGGACATTCGGCTCTCATGTGTCCTTTACCGCCGCATTTGAAGCACTCAATTGATCGGCTTGGGGTTCTTTGGGTTGTGTTTGGGGTTGGTGTTGTGGAGGTGTTTTGGGACGTGTATGGCTTAGGGTAGGATGGTTTGGTGTAGTCTAGTCGGGAGTCAGTTGGTTTCGGGTAGCTCATTTTAGAGGTGTTTGCTTGCCAAGGCTTTTTGGTATTTGTCACAGAGTGTGGAGTAGTAGTATTGACAAAGTTTCGGGGTTTAGAGCTTACTTGGCGTTCTAGTTTTAGGGCTAGGTGATACATCTCCTCGAGTGTATTGTAGGGAAGGAAGTCTAACTGTTGTGAGATTTCCTTGCGAAGACCACCGAGAAATCGGGCCATAGTGGCCTCACTACTCTCTCGTACATCCAATCGTGTCAACAGAGACAACATCTCATGGTAAAACTCCGTGACACTTCTACTTCCTTGATACAGCCGCTGGAGTTTCTGATGCAAATCTCGGAGGTAGAAGACTGGCACAAACCGTCGCCGTATCTCCTCCACCAGTTCAGTCCAAGTCGTTATTGGTGGTTCACCATCCAATCTCTGATTGACCAAGACTCTCTCCCACCATTGTATGGCCAAACCTGTGAACTCAACAACAGCTAGATGACACTTCTTTTCTTCCGAATATGGGTAACAGGTAAATATCCTTTCCATCTTACTTTCCCATTCATAATAAACATCGGGGTCTTCTTTACCCTCAAAAGATGGTATAAACAATTTAATATTGGAAGTATTATCATACCGGTCCTCATGTCGAGGTGCCCTTCGAGCCTCCCTTAGAGGTTCGTGCCATGGTGCGTTAAAGAAAGGCGTTTGATGTGATTGAATGTATGGGTTGGACACGGCTGGATGTATTGGTGGCGGTACGTAGGAGTTCGCCAGGTGAAGTGGGATACTGGGTCCTCGGTTAGACATGCTAATTCGATGTCGGTTTAGGAGAGGTGGCGTTAGTGGCTGGGATGTTTAAGGCATGTTAAGGGGTGGGCGGTTGTGTGATTGGCGATCCTCCTCATTGTCACTACTATCAGTATGGGCATAGATACCTTCAGTGTTGCTATTGAAGGGAGGACTATATAGGAGTTGATTCCTTGGATCGGTGGATCGGGTTCTTTGTTGGAAGTGGGGAAATGTAGGGGTTCTTTGTAGTAGTGGTGTTTGTAGTGGTGGGGGTGTTTGGACTTGTCGAGTTTCGATGGCCTCGAGCCTAGCCATCATTTTCTTCAATATGGAGCTAATGTGGCTCATGTTTGGATCGGGCGGTGGGGATGGTACTTCCGAATGTTCTTCGGTAATGGTAGGGTCGTTGGACATGATGTGTGCCTGCACAAAGAAAATAAACACAAAGGAGAACTAAAAGGTGTTTGTTAGTACCCTCCCTCACGTGTTTACACTCTTCTCTCTATTGTTCTCACCAAAATCACACCAAAAATAAACAAATAAACTTAAAGTCAATTTTAGTTTTAAAAAATATGACTCAAAGAATGATGAGCACTTTGGTGACATAATGAAAACTGGGTACGCAAAGAATGTATGGAAAAATTAAGGTAAATAACACGAACAAATTGAGATTGTGCAATTACCTTAATTTGGAATGGAAGAGATATGTGGAACAATAATGAAAACTTACAAAGACACGAATGAAGAATGGCGCAAAAGGATTTGTGTTTCGGAAGCTGAAAGATAGCTTGACTCGTCCAATGGTAGTCCACGTCAAGTGTCGAAAAGCTTACCTATCGATCTTGTCCCATGCTTCTGACTTGTGTCTTTCTTTTTTCTTTCTTTTTTTTTCTTTTTTTTTCTTTTCTATTTTTTTTTATTCACAAGTGAAGGGACGCTCGGATCGGAAAAAAAAAATTAAAAAAATTAAAAAAGTAAAATGTTAGTGGAGAAAATTACAAAATGGACGAGTGGGAGGAATGACGAATATCAAAGAAATTGAAATAAATTGATGAGTGAGATTTTGGGACTTTTACCAACCTTCAAGACGGCTTGGCTCTGCTACCACGTGTTAGGATCCTTCGGTCTTGATTGGAGTAAGGAACTAGTCTCGATTGTGGATGGTCCAATTGATGAAGGATTAAGGTGTTTTTGACGGATTTGACGATGTTCGGAAATATGCGCAGCGGATAAAGTTGTAATGGAAATATGTAGGATTTTTAGAAATGGTTTTATGGAATTTTGTGACGATTTAATTCAAGATAAATGGTTCTTGAATCGGGAATTTTAGAAGTGAAAGATGGAATTTTAAATGGACAAGTATATTCGAGAAAACCCTCTCGTTAACGAAGAACGAGCAACCTTTCTATATTGAATAACTTGAAAGATCGAACTCAAACTTGCAATGAAAATGCTAGCTTGAACCCGAAATGATTACAAGAATTTTAAGGAAGAAAGCTAGAAATTACAAGGAATAAAATTGACTTTAAGATTGAATAATCAATTGGTAATCAAAAAGTGACATCTGAAGGAAACAAAGGTTCCTATTTATAGCTAAAATCTTAAGGGTGAGAAGGGTAATTTACCAATTAATTGGGTGGCAATTAATTGGATTTAATTTAAACGTGAGGCTTTCATTGCGGTTGCCGTGGAGTGATGAGCGAGTGGGCATTGTGCAGGTGATGGCGTTGGTGGGCCGCATCGTGTGTGGACAAGTGTGTTGCTGTTGCTGCGTGGACGACGTCGTTTGCTGCTGCTGCGTGGACTGGCGTTGGGCGAGCAAGCTGGTGCTGGGCCGGGCTGCTGGTGCGTGATGGGCTGGGCTGGAAAGGAGGACAACTGCTGCTTGATGATGGGCTGGGCTGGAAAGGAGGTTGGCTCCCCTTTGGTCCTTGGATTTCCATACATGAGCTCTATTGGTCCTTGGGCTTTGGGTGAGCCTCTTCGCGGCGTAAATGTTGAAGCATATATGCCATGAGATTTTGGCGTTGGCTTCGAGTACGCGATGCGATCGGAGCGATCGTATCATTTGCCCACCTTTCAAACTTTCATGTGGCGGTTCAAAACCTACCTTTCAAACTTTCGTGTGGCGGTTCAAAATCCCACCTTTCAAAATTTGTGTGGCGGTTCAAAACCTCACCTTTCAAACTTTCGTGTGGCGTTCAAAACCCCACCTTTCAAAATTTGTGTGGCGGTTCAAAACCTCACCTTCCAACATTCGTCTGGCGATTCAAAACTCCACCTTTCAAACTTTCGTGTGGCGGTTCAAAACCCTACTTTTCAAAATTTCGGGGGGCAACAACGCCCGAGCAAAGCTACATCACCATTAATTTTCTGCATCATCAGCGACGGCCTACGAGTACGACCCTCGACGTAGCTGAATTTTATTTTCCTGCATCATCAGCGACGGCCTACGAGTGCGACCCTTGACGTAGCTGACTTTTATTTTCCTGCATCATCAGCGACGGCCTACGAGTGCGACCCTCGACGTAGCTGACTTTTACTTTCCTGCATCATCAGCGATGGCCTACGAGTGCGACCCTCGACGTAGCTGAATTTTATTTTCCTGCATCACCAGCGACGGCCTACGAGTGCGACCCTCGACGTAGCTGAATTTTATTTTCCTGCATCATCAGCGACGACCTACTAGTGCGACCCTCGACGTAGCTGAATTTTATTTTCCTACATCATCAGTGACGGCCTACAAGTGCGACCCTCGATATAGCTGATTTTTTATTTTCCTGCATCATCAGCGAATGCCTACGAGTGCGACCCTCGACGTAGCTGAATTTTATTTTCCTGCATCATCAGCGCCGGCCTACGAGTGCGACCCTCGACGTAGCTGAAGTTTACATTTCCTGCATCGACGTCTGAGACTTGCGATGTCCCCGTTCAGATGTCAAATTTCATTTCCTGCATAGAGGTCCGAGAATTGCGGTGTCCTGTTCGGATTTCAAGTTTACTTTTTCTGCATTGACGTCTGAGACTTGCGGTGGCCCCGCTCAGATCTCATATTTCTGCAATCTACCCAGGTCAAAATTCTCCAATCACCCATTTCACTTTTCAGTTGTGTCGCGGTGACTTGGTCACCCATTTTACTTTTCAGTTGTGTCGCGGTGACTTGGTCACCCATTTCACTTTTCAGTTGTGTCTCGGTGACTTGGTCACCCATTCCACTTTTCAGTTGTGTCGCGGTGACTTGGTCACCCATTTCTCATTTGTTGTGTCATGGTGACTTGGTCACCCGTATTGCTGTGACGACTTGGTCGTCCACTTTTCAGTCATACCGTGCGGTGACTTGGTCACCCACTTGCCAACATGTCTTTTCAAAGGTGTGATTGGTCACGTCCCCACACCTTGTATGTTACGCTTATCTCTCAAGATAGTTTTTTGTTTCGATGATTCATCCCTTCAGTAATTTTTCCCAACATATCATGCACGCATCTACTTTTCTGCACAAAGGTATGGACTGCAATTGCTACCCTTGCCCTACCTGATTTACTTTTCTGCACAAGGGTATGGACTGCGAGTGCTACTCTCGCCCTACTTGATTTACATTTCATCATCTACATTTCACCCCCATTATCAGGGAAGTCATCATTTACATTTCTACAATTTACTTTTTACCTCACTATCCGGGAAGTCACCATTTACTTTTTTCCTCATTATCAGAAAAGTTGTCATTTACTACAATTTGCATTTCACGACAAGTCATTTACGTTTCTACATCTACTTTTCATCCCTTTATCAAGGGAGACTGCGTTTACATTTTGCATTTTTCAAACCATTACCGATTCAGGAGCAACCATCTTTACTGCTCATCAAAAATCTTGATTACATCGGATTTTTGATAAGACACTAAAGAGGGGGCAACTGTTGCTACTCGATTTTGGATTTTAAATTTTTCACTTTTCGCATTTCTATCATCAATTTTCAAAATCCGCACTTCCATTTATTTTTATCCAACTGATGTTTATTTTCATGCCTAATGTCATTTAAATTTTATTTCATACATTTTTCTCACTTTCACTTTTTTTGTTCGAACCCGTATTGGTTCCCGAGTCAAATTCTCGAAACCAAGGGTCGAACAATTTCGCTCATTAGCTACTTTTTTTTAATATTATTATTACTTTTCTAACCCGCGTTATTTCATTGCGTTTCATACAGTTTTTTTTATTTTAAGCAATTTTAAGCAATTTTTTTTCACTTTCGAACTTTATCGCTCACCAGTGAATTTTTATTGAACTATCTAGCGAACTTTTTATCGCTCACTGTATGCTAAATAAGTTATTTTATTTTATTATACGTTTTAACATTTTCGGTTCGAGTTTACATTCATTTTCAGGTAAAATTGCTCGTACCATCTGCTTGAACTGAATAATTTAATAATAAATCAAGCCATTCATCTCCACCATTGATCTAGTTGACTTTGAAGTCAAAGAAGATCAAGTGGCTGTGGTAATTTCTTCATTTTGGTTCATGCACGGAGACAACAATCAACCTCTCCCTCTCCATTTTTCAAAAAGCCTACTTCCTCTCTACTCATCCATCCTCCCTCAGCAAAGGAGCAAATCTCCTCGAGCCTCACCCTCTCCATTTTCCAAGCCTACTATCTAACCATCATCATCATCATTTCTACTCCCTCATCCAGCACTCAATCTCCATTTTTCCCTCTATAAATAACCAAGGAGATTTTCCAATTAAAAGGGGGAGCTCGGGCAACAATCCGGCAAGGATCAATTTCAACCCCAATTTCAATTCAGCCCCCCCAAACAAAACCTCTCCCCTACCAAATTAAATCCAACCAATTATCAAACCAAGCACCCAACAAATTCAATTCACCCATTGCAAAATTAAAATCAAACCATCCTCTGCAAAATTAACCAAACCAAATCAATTCAAATTAATTAATCCAAACCCAATCGGCCATCCCACCCCCCCACAGCAGTGCCCAATCCTTTCCATTAGCTACGTCGGCGACACCATCACAGTCACCGCTGCTGCCCAACCACCACAGTCACCGCTGCTGCCCAAGCCGCACCACCGCCGGCGACACCAAGCCACGGCCACCGCTGCTGCCCAGGCCGCACCACCGCGCCACCCTATTCCGCTGCCAAACCCCAATCACCCAGCCATAATCCAAATCCACACCAAATCGCCGCCACCGTCAAACCCAACCACAACCAAACACATCGCCGGCAGCCGGCAAGGAAAAAGAAAGAAAGGAAAATAGAAAAGAAAAGGGACAAGAGTGAGCAGAAAATAAAACAGAGAAAAGAGAGGAGATGCGACCACAAGCAGAGAAAAGGGAAAAGAAAGAAAAAGAGAAAGAAAAGAAAGAAAATAAGAGGAAGAAGAAGAGAATAAGAATGGGCTCGTTTGATGGGAGAAGAAAGAAAGAAATGAAAGAAAGCAAGAGAGCGAGAGCTGGGCCGCGTCTGGCCCAGCTGGAGGAGAAGAGTGGGCTGCCAAGCAGCCCGCGGGAAAGAAAGGAGAAGCTGGGCCTGCTCAGGCCCAGCGCGGAAAGAGAAGGAAAAAAGGCCAGCCCAGCTGGGCTGCCCTGCTGGAGGGCCCATTCCCTGGCTTAGTGGGCCGGGCCCAACTAATTGGCCCGCCGTTTTATTATTTTTTAATAATAATTTTTATTTGTATGTTTGTACTATTCCCGCATGTTTGTACTATTTATTTATTTTCGCGCTTGTACTGCTCATTTAATTTTCCGTACACTTGTACTGTTTATTTATTTTCGTATGCTTGCATGTTTAATTATTTATTTTCGAATGCTTGCATGTTTAATCATTAATTTCGTGTGCTTTTGCATGTTTAATTATTCTTGCATGCATATAATCGTCAAAAGTAATTATGTCACTTGCGTGCGTACAATAATTTTGATGCCGAATATTCGAATGCTCGTACTATTTAACTAATTATTTTTGCATGCCCTTGAATGCCTAAATAATTTTTCTACTCGCGTTTAATTGCTAAATTAATTACTTCACTCGCAGTAAGTCATTAGATATTTATCTGTTTTTCAATTATGATTTTCCCAAGCTAATAATCTCGACTTTGTAGGGCAAATTAATCGATGCCCTTCACAAATACGCCGCATAACTTCGTTCAAAAAAGGGGTAAATCGCCCGTACTCTTCATCAAGTAAACGTTTCTTACCCTTTTATTTATTCCACGCTTTTTTCCACCTATACACTCGTATGTATGAATATCTAGAATTGTTAGAATTTTTATCCATTGGGCATGATCACGTAAATTAGGACTCTTTATTTTCCAAACATGATTAAACACCTCTTTCTCCGGTAACCATTTTAGGATGTGACTCGGGTGCCTAACACCTTCCCGAGTCCATAATACGGCCCCGAACCACTGTTCTCGGGTTCAAGCCCATTTCGCCTTAGTTTTTATTTATTTATGACATAACGATAGGTTCCCTAAACCTAGAAACAAATTAAGGTGGTGACTTCATTGCATCATGTGAGATGAGTCCGATTTCGTCTCACATCTCGTCCCAAACTTACGTCGCGCAAATAAAATCCAAAAAGGGGGTGCGACATCGTCGTTTTTTCAAAAAATTGTTATCTCTATTTAGTTGTCGTATTTCAATGTCACCTTTTATAATTAATGACAAAATTAATTCTAAATAATTTTAAATTAACTATTTTTTAGAGGAAAATTAAAGAGGAATGGTTCATAATTAATAAGGGTACTTTAGTTAAAAATTATATAATGATTGTCTTGTTTATTGTAAAAAATGAAAAAAACGATAACTAAAATGAGATGGAAGGAGTATTTAAGAAAGAAGTTATGTTCATTAAATGATTTAATGATTCGGTTTCATGATTTAATATGATTGTTAAACACTTCGATTTTAGGGCAGCAACTCATTCAAAAATTTGAGTAAATCATTTACCTTTTGAGGGCACTGCCCCCAAAGCCCAGCAGCGGGATCGTCATACTATATGCTCCTAACCTGATACGATCATGGACACGTCTACACCGAGCGTTGAGGCTATGATGCCATAAGGCCCAATAACCCATAGCAAGGAAGCTCCCATAGTAGAGGAACGTGCGTTGTGTCTTAAAAACTCCAAATCCAGCATTTCTGTCAATATGTTAACGGCATGCCGCCAGCGCCTAATGAGAATGGTTTAATGGAAGTAAAGCTCACGGAATGCCGCTCACGCTTGGAAATTAAAAGCCCGTTGAAGCGAAGCTAACGACATACCATTATGCCCAGTTTTAATTGACGGATGTTTGCCAAAATGACCCTTTTACAACTTGTATAAATAGCTAGTTTCTTGTTTTCCTTCATTAGTTTAGACATTGAGTGAATTTGTTGAGTGAGTTTTTCCTCCCCTTTCACTCCTAAACTCTTTCCCATCCTTGGAAGGGTTAGCTTGAGTTGAGTTTACTCCTCCCTAACCCCTCCGAGGAATTATTATCATTGTATGATCTTGCTTGCATTTGTGAACAATCTTGTAATCGTTTGAGAATCCTTTTGAGTGTGAAATATTTGATCATTTGCTGACTGTTTCTTACTGCATGATATTCAAGATTCAAGTGCGTTGCTACATTCATCATCGTGCTCAACTTCATCCATCCATCTCATATATATTCACAATAACATCCATCCTTTCCTTGCGTCCATCATCGTCTTCCTTTCCCCTGCGCTATTCCAAGTCCTTCCTTTCCATTGTTGTATTGTTATTCCTTCTCTTGTGTGTGACAACTCATGGACTAGATCCCTCCATTAACCCTAAATAATTTTAAATTAACCACTTTTTGGAGGAAAATTAAAAAGGAATGGTTCATAATTAATAAGGGTAGTTTAGTTAAAAATTACATAATTATTGTAATCTAATGATTATCTTGGTTATTGTGAAAAATGAAAAAATGACAACTAAAATGGGATAGAGGGGATATTTAGGAAAGAAGCTATGTTCATTAAATGATTTAATGATTCAGTTTCATGATTTAATGATTCGATTTCATGATTTAATATGATTGTTAAACACTTCAATTTTAGGGCAGCAACTCATTCAAAAATTTGAGTAAATCATTTACCTTATGAGGGCACTGCCCCCAAAGCTCAATAGCGGGATCGTCGTACTATATGCTCCTAACCCCTTTGTGAAATTATAAGGTTTTTCCACCCATGTTTTAAACACTTATCAAAGCTTTGATCACAGATGTTTGGGCTATCAAAATAGTTCTTGGCCTAAAGCACATCAGGTTACCTTGGTTAGACAAGATGGAAATGGTGCTTCCATAAGTTCAACGCATGGTTATACTTATTTAGGCTATCAAAATGGTTTTAGGCCTAAGGCAAGAGATGAGATTAAACATGCTAGGAAATACAATGTCCTAAATCTCATAATTGTATCTAAGAGATACATATGATGTAATTGGTAAGTGAGTTACCTACCTAAATAATTTGACTTTAAGCTTCATGCCAAAATAAGTTTACAGTTAAGTGGAATATAGATCTTAACCCACTATATAAATACAATGGTTGTAGTTATTATAGTAATCTTGTGCATGTGTTGCTCGTTAGCGTTTGTATGGAAGAAAGGAAAAGAAAGAGGAAGGGAAATTGAGAATTGAAATTTGAAAATTACCTATATCAAATGAAAATTGAGGTGTGGACTGCGGTGGTATTTGGTGATGATCCGGTAGTGACTTGTGATGATGTGGTGGCTACCGGTGACGATGAGGAGAATGACTAGTCACTCAGGGGAGGAGGATGTCTCTAACTCGATGTCTTTATCTGACGAGTGGAAAAGAGAGGAGAGAGCAGTGGGACCTAATAAACAACGATGGGCGGTGGTGTATGCAGTCCTTATCTTTACTCGTTGGTGGTGGAGGATGATGCTTAATGGTAGTTAAGGTTTTTGGCGAAAGAGAGGAGAAAAGGATAATTAGGTATGTTTGTGTTGTCTGTCGAGAGAGAGAAGATATTGGGTTGGGTCGAGTATTTTCGGTTTGGATATTTAAGCACTCAAAAGGCCAAACCAAGAGACGAAAGCCAAAGCCCAAGCCTAGGCCGCGAGCAATGGATGACCAACCAGACAATGCTTAGTGACATACCGCCAAGCACTGACCAGCACATGCCACAAGCCACGCCTCGGGCCCAGGCCTAGGCCTCAAGTCACAAGGCTGACCATTTCCCTTCTCTAAGCCATTTTGAAGGCTTTGTATAGATTAGGGCTACTTTCTTATCATTTATATTGGTATAAATAGTTAAAGTTGGTCATTTTGTTAATAGACTTTGAATGGATATTTGTTGAGAGTTATCTCCTCAAGTCCTTAGGATCATTAATTTCACCTAGGTAAGTTTTGATGTCTACTAAGTAAAAACACCCAATTTCCATTTAATTCTTCTACCACTAGATTGCTTGGAGCTTTTGCATCCAAGAGATTTAATTTGTAGTAGAATTAGATCCCAAACTTTTAGCCACTATATTGCTTAGAACATTGTGCATCTAAGAGATGTAGGTTGTAAGTTATTGGTTCCATTAATTATAATTATGTTCATTTTCTTGTTCATCATTGTATCTTTCTTGTAAACCAACTCTAATCAAAACTAAGAACTAGATCTTTAATTACCAAGAAGAATTTGACCTCTCCTCCTTGTTTACTTCTCAAATTCATACTTCCAACATCATGATCTTTTTGTTTCACATACAAAGAGGATGGATCTTCTATCAATACTTTAGTATTTATGTATCAGATATATTAGATTTCCAACCGAATTCGGATTTAGTATCTGACTGTGATAATCCTCGGACCCGGGGTGAGGACGATTATGAGATCTCTACCTTCTAGAGGGGATGATCCATGTCACTGCTACACATGCACAACGCCAAAAGAGGTCCCCGACGCAAGTACTCTGACGCTCAATTCAGTATATAGAATGATTGTATAGTAAGTAGGAGTTGAGGGAGAGCAAAGAGAGAGTAGAGAGTAGAGATAGTGGTTCCCTAGAATCTGGGCTTTTTTTTCCCCTTGCCTTTGACTTAGGGGGTATTTATAGGCACCTGAGGTATTGTCCCGGATGGATAGATATTGGGTGCTTAGACATACCGGGTGTGGGATTAAGCGCCACACGGTTGCGGATACCGGTGTGGGGGGCCCTCGTTGACGTCGACCACACCCCGGAAGCAGGGCGAGCATGATACCGAGTAGGTGCTACAGTGGCTCGGAGTTCCGGTACCCCATGTAAAGACCAAAATGCCCAGGGGGTATCTTTCGGATTATCACAAACCCAACCGAAAATGAGCCCTAGTGTTTACCAAGGGCTCAATTCTCGGTATCTGAGTGGATTCCGTATTTCTAAACTGTAGGAAATTGTAAAAGTTCTGGAAGTTTTCAAGCATCTTCTGCATTTCTTTCTCTCTATTGAGCTGAGGCTATCTACTAGCCGATGCATGGTTATACCCGGTATATGGGTATCGGGTCACCGGAAAGTAGATGTGTGATGATTAGTTCCCGGATGGTGACTGTCGGATGATTCTCGGATGGCGAGTGTCGTATAGTGACTACCGGAACCGGTACATAGACCGGAAGGTGGTTACAGTAGATGGCCCGGAAGTTTGGACCGGAAGACGGGTTCCGTTTGAATGCTTCCCATTAGCATGGTGACCCGTTTGATTTCCTTAATGATGATAAATCTTGATGGTGACCCGTTTGATTTCCTTTATGGATGATAAATCTTGATGGTGACCCGTTTGATTTCCTTGTGTAGCTACTGCTGCTTTCATTTCTATTGGAATGCATAACCACGTGGATCGTGTCATGGGGCAGGAGATGATGATGAGGAATGGTGATGATGATGTTACCATGATCTTGATTGGCATGCCGCATAAATGGCTGAGATGGAGGACCAATTTGAGCAGGAGGACTAGGTCGATCTTAATGGCCACCGTAAGATTCCAGCGGTGTGGTTGGTGTGGCTGCGATGCTTAGGAATGGATAGCATAAAGCTCTTGGGTATTAATATTGGACATGAAGGTGACGGTGAACCAAAGCTTGGCTATTGCAATGATGATAAAGATGATCCAGAGGACTTCAAGAGATAGAGAAATTATTTTTTCTTCCTTTTTCTGGCCATGTGCAGTAGAGATAATATGGTGGAACTAAAGCATGAAGCGGTGATGGTGGAGATAAAGAGATGATGGGCCTTAAAATCCAAGGCCCAATTGTCCAAGAAACAATCTCCTCTTACACCCGGATTGAGATAAAAAATGTTCTCTATTTCCTGTGTCCAAGGAACAATCTCCTCTTGCACCCGGATTGAGAACAATCTCTATTTCTTCGTATACGCAACATGGATAAGTATTAATAAATTTCTTCCTTCTGCAAATATCACGCCTCACACTTTCTTTCATTTGATAATTTCTTCCTTTAAGACACTAGATAAACTGCTTGACGAATCCTGTAAAGAATACCCCAAAGCCCAACCGAAAATGGGCACAGTATATAATGCCGATAACATGGCTCCCGCTTGGTGCTAATGGTAAATGATAGGTTGGCTTATATTCAAAGCTCGATTTCTGAATTTACCGGATGATTTGGCACTACTTCTGGATGATTACCGTATTACTCTTTCATATAGGTACCGGATTGCTTCTGGATGATTTGACACTGCTTCCGGATGATTACCGTATTACTCTTTCATATAGGTACCGAATTGCTTCCGGATTGCTTTGCGCCTTGTGTAAACTGCAAAGAAACAGAAAAAAATAAGTATTCTAGGAAAATTTATAAGGAGGCTTTTTACTTACAGGAAATTCTCGGGCAACCTCTGTATTTCTTTTATATGCCAAAGCTTTATTTGCACAACCTGTAAAGAAATAAAAACAAGCAAGTTTCTTTCTTCCTGTTTACGCAACCTGCAAATGGTTGTCAGTGATGTCTTTTTGTTTGAATATATCGCTCTGTCTAATGAGAGGTTAATACAATTTTAAGCTATAAGCCACCAATACATGATACGGTTTTACGTTGTAAGCTACCTACAATACTACGCGGTTTTACGCTGTAAGCCACCTACAATATTGCGCGGTTTTACGCTGCAAGCCACCTACAAATTGTGTGATTTTACGCTGTAGCTACTTGCAATATTGTGCGATTTTACGTTGTAGCTACCTGCAAATATTGTGTGGTTTTACGCTGTAGCTATCGATACATTGTGCCCACTGCTTTGAATTTCCAGAGACAATCTCATAAACTACAAGCATAACCAGTTACACAATTTACTCCGTTAGAGCATATACACATAACAAGGCATGTATTCAGTGGGTGATGAATTTTTTTTTTTATAACAATAATGACAGGATAGCAGTATGTGTAATTCAATACCTATCATCCGATATATAAGAGTTGTCGTCTCCTTTGTAGGAGGCAATTTGAAGATATTGACTGCGCACGCCACTATCTGCACAAAATAAAAACACTTGCACACAGTGTGGTTAGATTATATATATATCAAAATGAATTACGTACTCGGTGAGTATAATTTTTCCCATATTGATGATAACGGGGTGGCTGCTCATCCAGGGTACATATTTACCCAATATAATTATGAGATTTTTAACTTTTCTCAAACCTGTAGCGTCACTTGGAAGCTCAATAACGCCCAGTTAACGTCAATATCTCCCTTAGACTTCTTCATAAGAATTGTAGCCCTTTCAATTATCTTCAAATCTAGCTATTATACAGAAAATTCTGGGCTCGTATGAAAAAATATGATTTTTCCCGTGAAATTCAATATAATTGCCCAACTTACCATTCCGGGTACTGTTCATCCTGACTTTTCCGGATGATTAGAAATTGCCCTTATAATTAATTTGGCTCTTGTTGTTGTTTATCTCCTCTATGAGCTTCTTTTCCTGTTTAACTTCCTCTCCCGTTTGCTTTCCTTTCCCGTTAGCTTTCTTTCCTCTTTGCTTTCCTTTCCCGTTATCTTTCCTTTCCTCCCTGCTTTCCTTTCCCGTTATCCTTCTTTTCCTCCCTACTTTCCTTTCCCGTTATCCTTCCTTTCCTCCTTGCTTTCTTTTCCCTGACAATCACTGTTCATCCTGACTTTCCCGGATGCTTAGAAATTGCCATCATAATTAATTGGCATAAAGTACTGTTCATCCCCTTCTTTTTTCCAGCAACGCGCTTTTTGGTTTTTCTTCTTCATCTCTGTTTCTTTTTATGATGTAGGTTGGTTGAGCTTGGTTGCCTGGAGGAGTACCGGGAGTAAATCAGCGGATGGCGGGATGATTCTTGGTTGAGCTTTGTTAGTGACAGAGCTTGACAGGTCTTGAAACACCATCACTCAATTAATTAGCTCTTAACATAAAATTATTGGCTACTGTTATTCCCATGCTCAACTGATTTGATTGGATTAATGGTGATTGCAGAGAGAGAGAGCTCTGCTCTTTGGTCATGCTTCGTGATGATGATGACTAAGGATTAAAAGGATGGGCCTCACACCAAGAAGCCTATTTGGTCCAAAAGCTCCTCCTCTTTCCTCAATCTTTCTTCTATTGTTTGCAGTGATGACAATAAATAATTGATGATGATTATGATCATAGTTGGCTGAATACAAGGATGATGATATAGATTGAGATCATCGGGTACGATCAAGCTTGAATCATGTTGTGAAAACATAACCCGAAAACTAGCAGTGACGATGGCGATTAATAGATATGTATATGGAGAGGAGAGCCTTTAGATCTCAAGAAACTCACTTGATGATCTAAATGCGCTCAATGAAAGCACCATTTTGATAATCCTCGGACCCGGGGTGAGGAGGATTCAGAGATCTCTGCCTTCTAGAGGGGATGATCTATGTCACTGCTACACATGCACAACGCCGGAGGGGGTCCCCGGCGCAAGTACTCCGGCGCTCAAGTCAGTATATAGAATGATTGTATAGTAAGTAGGAGTTGAGGGAGAGTAAAGGGAGTTGACGGAATTCTTGGGTATTCCGGGGATGCCAACTCAAAAGTGAAAGTTGGCATACCCACCCAATAATTAATAGACATCTGTCCATTTTTTTTACACATCAAATAAAATTTAAAACTAATTAATATACCAATTGGAATTTCAATTATTCGTGACGTTAACAATTCGAACAAAACACTGACCCTAACCTCCTTCCTCAGGCAACTCTCTTGTATGACCAAAGGCGACCAACCGTCCTCCTCACCGCTCCCTCGACGAAACGGTTAAGCTATGGACACCATACGAGCTTACCCTAGTACGCACAAACACTGGACACCGTCTCGGCGTCGTTTCAGTAGCCGCCTGATAACACGTTTCACGACCTCGATTTTACCTTCTTTTCTAGCCCTTCCGGGGGCTTGATCTTGATATTTAACCCTTATTCCAATCTTACTTGCAGATTAGCGTCAAAAGAGGGAAAAGATCGAAAAGAAGCAATTTTGGAGCATTTATGAGGATTTCCAGTTTCAAGGCCTAGAAGACCAGATCGTTGTCAAGACCTCGACGCGAACCAGACCAGTGCGCTGTCTCTCGGCCTCGACAGCTCTGCGTCTTCTCTTAATCGAAACCAAAGAGAAGCATCTTCAAAGATCCGCACGGGATTCCATGCGTTTCTAGAAGCTGTTAGGCGCGCCAGGATCCTAGAATATTCTCTTGAAAGGACATATGTTGTCACACCCTCATTGCTCCTCCTTCCTCTTAGCTGTTTTGTCTCCTAGTTAGTTTTAGGCTATATAAGCTTAGCTTTAGGGTTTTTGTAAGGACGACTGTTGTTGGAGGATATTTCAGACATCATTTCAGCTTTTATTTTCTGGGGATCTTCTCCTCTTGTCATCAAGAACAACCACTGTTTTGTAAAGGAGCAAGCTTTCTCCTTGATTATTAATTATTCTATCAGTTTCTTCTACTCCCTTCTCTTTTTATTCTCTTTGTTGTTGCATGATTATTAATATCTACTGTTTATATTATAGTATGAGTAGCTAAATACCACCTTCTTAGTGAAGGGTGTTTCAAGGGTTGTAGGGTTCTGCTAAGAGGTCTAATGCATGCTTAATATATTCTCTTGTGACACATAATTGTTTACCATTTTAATTCCATGCTTGTCTAGAAATGTTAAGAGCCTGATCAACTGTTAGTATTTCTACATGAGTAATGTCATTTCCATGGTTATACCTGACGCGAAGCTCTAGAATAGTAGTAGACACCTAACAGAGGCAGCGCGAGAGGCCTCTGTCTAGGGGTAAATAGTTATCTAGGGTATGTGATACGAGTCTGACAAGCTGAGCTATCGCGCCCTAGATCTGTCTTACCTCCCCTTCATGGGCGTTCTGAGTTTGGCCTCCCCGCATTCATACCTGGGAGGATGACGGAACGTCAAGGTCACCTCATATGTGGAAACGGGGGGTGGCTTTTATCTAAGAAGGTAAGCAGGGGATGCGACGTGGAAACGCGGTCCCTATAGCAGGTCTGTACATGAGTCTGGAATATTTCTGTGCCGATGACTAGCCAACCTAGAAAACAACCCAAAGGAATACCTTTCGCTAAGATCTCTTCCTATCTGATTAATATCTCTTTTATTACTTTTCTTGCCCTCGATCTGTTTTATATTTCTTGCCCTGGATTATATCTTACTTTCATGCCCTAGGTAGTTACTTTACAATTCTGTTATGTTAGCTCCCATACTCTACGTCGATTAATTCATTAATCGACATAAACCCCCCAGTGTTACTTGTTCTTAGTCTGTTGCGTTGTCCTTGTCATATAGCTCTATCAACGTTTTATTCCTTCAATCTCTGTGGTTCGACCATGTCTTGCCCTGTACACATTACTTTGTGCATCTAGGCACCAGGAAAATATTAGTATATTTGAGTGACGATCAAATTTTGGCGCCGTTGCTGGGGATTGAATGCTACTAATTCTGTTTTTATTTTTGTATGACCAGGAGATCTGCTCCAGATCTACTCCCCCTAGACCTCGAATTGACAAGAACGGAAAGAAACCTTCGAAGGCAGGCCAGAGGAATATCTACCCACTGTAGAGTGATCCCACATCCAGCCCTCGACAACCATCCTTCCAATCTGGCCAACCAGGAACACCAGTTTTTCTTAGATCTAAATTTCCTTCATCGGGACCCCAAAAACCCAGTTGCTCCCCATTTCAATTTTCCAGGAATGGAAGACCACGACAACCATGTACGTCATGAGGACCCACCACCACCACCTCCTCCAGAGCAACAAACCATCGATAGCTTCCATGCAACCCCAGACATAGGAAGCAGCTACATAGTCTGGCCCGCTGTCCAGCATGACTGGACCTTGAAGTCATCTGTGATGCATCACCTCCCGATCTTTCGAGGAGTAGCTAAGGAAAATGCACTCCGCCACCTTCAACAGCTCCACTCTATTTGCAAGGCCATGAAACCTGCTAACGTCAGCATTGAGCAAGCCAAGCTGCGCGTATTCCAGTGGTCTCTCAAAGATGATGCCCTCGATTGGTATTATGACCTTCCACCAAGATCCATCCATTCTTGGGCGGACATGTCTAAGGTCTTCACCGAGAAGTATTATCCGACTTCTATTTCCAACACCACGCGCAAGAAACTTGTGTCCATAGTCTAGAAAAAAGAGACTCTAGCCCAGTATTATGAAAGGTTCTAGAAGTTGCAATCTAGCTATCCATCCCACAATCTCACAAAGCATGCCCTTATTCAGTATTTTTTCGAATACCTCAAAGCCCGCGATAAGGCCTTAATCAATGCTGCTGCCAATGGATCTCTGACTGCTCTCACCCCGACGGCTGCTAGAGCCATCATAGAGCTCATGGCCAAGAATGCCTCTAACGACCCTGCCAACAATCCAGGCCAGGATGTCCAAGTGGCCGCCTTACAGAATTAGATATCATCTCTCACGGGGATGTTTCAGAATTTCATGACCGGACAACCCGCACCTGTCAAGGCCTGCCAAATATGCAATTTTGTGGATCACCCCACTGATGCATGCCCCCATATTCTGGATGAAATACAAGTGAATGCTGCTGGTCAATTTATTCCAGTCCCTTACGGTCAAAACTACAACCAAGGCTGGAAATAGCAAAATCCTGGATAGGTTCCAAACCCTTAGCTTTCGGGACCTAGCCATCAACAACACCAGAACCCCTATGGAAATCCCCCTCCCAACATGCCGAATTTCAGACCTCGACCCTCATACCATCAGAATCAGAATCAACGTCAACCTCCTCAGGATCAGACTTTTGTCCAACCCCCGCCCGCTGAAATTCCTAAGAATCCCGAGCAGCAGAAAGAAATAGATGAGCTTAAGAGATAAATGAGTGCCATGAATGCCAAAATGCAAGAGTTAACAAATCATGGCAGATTACCACCTCAGGCCGAAATGAATCCGAAGCACAATGTCTGCGCAGTAACTTTGCGTAGTGGAACGACCTTGAAACCACCTGAGCTTCCAGCCCACGATGTTGAAAATTCTCCAGAGGCTGAGATCCAGCCTAAACCTAGGACCAAGCTCCCCAAAGTTCCTAGATTCGTCGAGGTCAAGGAGGACAGAATCCGCTCTCCCAGAGGATCACCAAGGAACGACCCCAACCCACCTGAATTTACCCAAGAATACATTCATAAGATTCTCGAGCCCCCGTTCCCTCACAGATTGGTCAAGACCAAGAAAGATAAGGAGGACCGCAAAATCTTTGACATGTTCAGTAAGGTGGTTGTTAACATTCCTCTCCTCCAGGCAGTGAAGAATGTCCCTCGATATGCCAAATTTCTGAAACAGCTATGCACCAATAAAAGCAAGTTCGCTGAAGTTAACAAGATCAGTGTAGGGGCCAACACTTCTACCCATATCCAACGAAGAATCCCTCCAAAGTGCAAAGACCAAGGAATGTTCATCATCCCATGCCGAATTGGCACAGTCGATATTGGCAAGGCCATGCGTGATCTAGGAGAAGGAATCAATGTCATGCCCTTGATCATTTACAACAGTCTAGGCTTATAGCCTCTCATGCATGCAGACCTCGCCATTCAGCTTGCTGATCGTTCTATCATCTACCCCGAGGGGATTATCAAAGATGTCTTGGTCCAAGTTGGTGAATTCTTATTTCCAGCAGACTTCTACGTCATTGCCATGGAAAACGAAGATTCTACCAAGTCCACCGACGTTCTTCTAGGCCGCCCATTTCTAGCCACAACCCGAGAAAAGATTGATGTTCATGATGCCACCATCTCTCTCGAGTTTGATGGGGAGATCATCAAATTCAATATGCTAGAAGCCATGCGATACCCCTCTGAATTCTCTAGTGTTAATTATATTGATATTATTGACCCCATTATAGGGGAGATTGATGAAATACATTCTACTGACCCTTTGCAGTTTGCCCTTGACAGGAGTCTGACACCCGCTCTTCTAGATGTCGTGGCCTCGACACTTCCCATTCCACCTGAATTACACTCTGTCGTCACTGCCCTAGAAGAATGCATTGTTGCTCAGCATGAGTCTCCCAAGAAGTCTCCTGAATGTCCCGCCCATGTTAAGTTATTTCCTTCTATCGATCGGGCTCCAGCCCTCGATCTGAAGCCATTACCTTCCCATTTGAAGTATGCTTATCTAGGCCCCGATAACTCTCTGCCTGTCATTATCTCCAACAAGCTAGCCAACCCCGAAGAATCCGAGCTACTTTCCTTGCTAAAGATATTCAAACAAGCCATAGGATGGACCATTGCGGACATCAAGGGCTTGTCTCCAGCGTTATGCACTCATCGCATTCACTTAGAAGACGCATGCAAGACCATCTGCCAGCCCCAGCGCCGATTAAATCCGCCCATGATGGAGGTGGTCAAGAAAGAGATTCTCAAGTTGCTAGATGCAGGAGTTATCTACCCCATCTCAGATAGTCCATGGGTCAGCCCTATCTAGGTCGTGCCCAAGAAAACTGGCATAACTATCACCACCCGTCAAGATGGTGAATCCATTCCTACCCCGATCTAGAATGGGTGGCGAGTGTGTATTGATTACCGCCGATTGAATGCTGCCACCAGGAAAGATCATTTTCCTTTACCCTTCATCGACTAGATGCTAGAACGCCTCGCGGGAAAGACTCACTATTGCTGTCTAGACGGTTACTCCGGTTTCCATCAGATCCCAGTTGCTCTTGAAGACCAGGAAAAGACCACCTTTACCTGCCCTTTCGGGACCTTCACTTATAGGCTCATGCCCTTCGGATTATGTAATGCCCCTGCCACTTTTCAGCGTTGCATGGTCAGCATTTTCTCCTAGCTGGTTGAAAATGGAAGCGAGGTCTTCATGGATGACTTCACCATCTATGGGAATTCTTTTGCGGAATCCATGGACAACTTGAAGAAATGTTTAGAGCGCTGCGTAGAGACGAACCTTGTTCTGAATTTTGAGAAATGCCACGTCATGGTAGATCGAGCCCTAGTTCTTGGCCACATTATCTCGGCCAAGGGAATTGAGGTCGACAAGGCCAAGATTGAAGTAATAGAATCCTTACCCTACCCCGCATGTGTTCGAGATGTGCGATCTTTTCTAGGCCACGCCGGCTTCTACCGACGGTTTATTAAAGATTTTTCCAACCCATGTGTCGTCTACTCCAGAAGGACGTGCCCTTTGACTTCAACGAAGCCTGTAAAGCCGCTTTTGAACTTCTCAAAAATAGGCTTATCTCGGCCCCGATTATTTGTGCCCCCGATTGGACATTGCCTTTCGAGGTCATGTGTGATGCCAGTAATCAAGCCTTGGGCGCCGTTTTGGGTCAGAAGAAGGATAAGGAGACCCATGTTATCTACTATACTTCTAAGCTACTAGACCCGGCCCAGCAGAACTACACAACCACAGAGAAAGAACTCCTGGCCATAGTCTATGCCCTTGACAAATTCAGGCAATATCTCCTAGGCACTCGTGTCCTCGTCTACTCAGACCATTCTGCCCTTCGGTGTTTGTTGACCAAAGTTGATGCCAAACCACGACTTATTCGTTGAATCCTACTCCTGCAAGAATTTGACATCGCTATCAAGGATAAGGCAGGAAGAGAAAATCTTGTGGCAGACCACTTGAGCAGACTTCCAGCCTAGGAAGACAATTCTCTTGAGCCAATCCGAGATACTTTTCCAGACGAGCAATTATGTCTAGCCCAGGTTGTTTATTCCCCATGGTTTTTCAATATTGTAAATTTTTGTGCTACTTGCACTTACCCAGCCGATGCCTTCCCATCCGAATGCAACAAAATCAGAAGGCAAGCCAAATACTACATTTGGGACAGCCCCTACCTGTGGAAGCACTGTTCGGATCAGATAATTCATCGATGTGTAACCATGGACGAGGTGCCCTTGATCCTTAAATTCTGTCATTCAGAAGGAGGACATTTTGCGGCCAAGAAAACTGCCCTGAAAGTCCTCGAAGCTGGTTTGTACCGGCTCACCATGTTCAAGGATAGTTACATGTATTGCGCTTCGTGCCCCCGATGTCAAGTCACTGGAAATATCAGGGCCAGGAATCAGATTCCCTTGACAAACATCATCACCTGCGAGATCTTCGATATCTGGGGTATAGACTTCATGGACCCGTTCCCTAACTCCTTTGGCAACATCTACATCCTTCTGGCCGTCGATTATGTTTCCAAATGGGTTGAGGCCAAGGCCACTCGGACAGATGACTCCAAGGTGGTCGTGAATTTTCTCCACACCAATATCTTCAATCAGTTTGGTACACCTAGAGCCCTCATTAGCGATAGGGGTACCCATTTCTGCAACCGTGTCGTGGCCTCACTCTTGACAAAGTATGAAGTCCACCATAGAACATCTACTGCCTATCACCCTCAAACTAATGGCCAAGCTGAAGTTTCAAACCGGGAGATAAAGTCCATTCTTGAGAAGACCGTTAACCAGTCCCGAAAAGATTGGAGTCTGAAATTAGATGATGCTCTCTGGGCTTACCGTACAGCTTTCAAGACCCCGATTGGGATGACGCCCTACAGACTTGTCTATGGAAAGTCGTGCCATCTTCCAGTTGAGATAGAGCATAAGCCTTTTTGGGCCATCAGGAAAGTGAATATAGATCTAGGCCTCGCCGGTCAACACAGGCGTTTGCAAATTCAAGAGCTAGAAGAATTGAGGGATGATGCTTATGAGAATGCCATGCTCTATAAGGGCAAGACAAAAGCTTATCATGACAGGCACCTCGCCCCAAAACTTTTTCAGTTGGACAGAGAGTCTTATTGTACAACGCACGTCTGCGACTTTTTGCTGGAAAGCTGAAGTCTAAATGGTCAGGACCTTTAGTGGTCATGACAGTTTACAACCATGGGGCAGTTGAGATTCAGAACCCAATCACAGGAATCATCTTCAAGGTCAATGGTCAAAGACTGAAACCCTTTTATGAAGGATTCCAACCCTCGACCGTTGAGGAGGCCATGGTGGATGTCCCACCTATCCAGACCTAGAATGCCACCAAACGTCGAGGTCCCGACGAGTAAACAGACCACACTGGAGGCATTTGATATACCGTCTGCTCTTCTCTCTTTCCCTTATCTTTTTTATATCTCTTTGGATTCTCTGATTTTATTTTTATTTTCTCTCCGATTTTATTTCCTTATTTTTGTCCCTTTTCATCTCCATTAATCTCTGACCTTTCCTTTTCCCATGCAATTTTATTCCTTTTTATTAGTAATAATTAACCTTTATTCTCTCCTTTTGTCATTATCTTACCCAACTATTACTTTTTGAAATTTAAAATTTTATTTTCCTTTTTTAGGTAGTTGGGATACGCACGGGCCGTTGTGATTCAAGCCCAAGATGCCACGTCGCCTGACACAGGAAGCAGAAAAGCAGCCCTCATTAATGAAAAAGCTGCGCTATTTAATGTCAACTACATCTACGTCCCTCTCTCCCACGCTCCTAATTCGTCTTCACTCACATCATGACTCAAACACATCACTTTCATCTATCTCCCTCACCGAACACGCAACCCTAATCTTCACCACCCCCACATCACTGTCCTTCCTCCATCTCCATCCATGGCAAAAACAAAGAAACCCATCCGCAAGCTCGCTTCAGGGCCTCACCCAGTGAATGATCCTGCTAGCCCTACTCCTTCGCGATCCAGATCCCAATCTTCCACCCCTGGCTCATTCAAAACGGCCACACCACCCTCTGTCCAACCGATTCCCTCTCCCCCAGTTGTCTCGTCGGTGTCCGAAGGACGCGAGTTCACTCCAGTCGAGGACGACCTAGAAATCACTGGTTCTATCCCTCCTACCACGACCACAACTCGAGTTGGCCGTGTAGTTAAGCTCCCCCCAGCGTCCTCCACTGCCAAATCCACAGCAAAGTCCAAGTCCAAAAATCCCTCTCCAACCGCCCGAAAGCTCCCCATTGACGCAGTCGTCGATCGCTTTTTAGCCTCCGAGCCAGCCCTAACTGTGGAGGAGGTCCTCAAAGACATCCTCATACCCGATGAGGAGGCTGAAGATGAGCAACCGGCGGAAGCGGAAGAAGATGAACCGGTCGACGATGACGAGGAGGAAGTCGAGCAAGTCGCCGCAGGCGACGATGAAGGATCTGGCAAGAATGACGCCGAGGAGGAAGACGCAGATGCCAAGGCCGATGCTGAAAGAGAAAGAGTTGAGAAGGAAGCTCAAGCCCATAAAGAAGCAGCCGCGAGATCTGCGGCCAAGAAAGGCAAAGCCAAAACTCCGACCAGAGCAGAGCAGCCTGCCGAGGTCGAGACGCCGGTAGGACAGAAGAGGAAGCAACCGCCATCAACTAAGCTCAAGGCCTCGACATCCAAGAAGTCTCGAGGCCCCGAAGAGCCCTCGGATGACGAGACCACGACATCATCCCCTCATTCTGCCTCTCGAGCGACCTCTACCCAGGTGACTTCTGACCTTTCTATGTTGCATAAGTGGCTTATTTTTAATGATAAACCATCAATTGACAAATTGCACTAGTTGAACCATAAAGGCGTTAGCTCCTGTGCGCGCCTGGACATGAATTTCTTGACCACGATGGACATAGCCTCTCGAGTCCGAGAGTTAGTGGCCAATATTGGCTGGGAAACCCTGTTCTTTCCAGAACATCCCACCTTTGTTGAACTCTCCCTCGAGTTCTTCACTACCTTTTGGGTTTCTTCTGAAAATTTAAAGCCCAAGGGCAAATTTGGTCCCCCTCTGTCTACCCCTGGTCTGATTAATTTTAGGCTAGCGAACAAATGGATTCCTCTGTCCCTTAATGAGTTCAATTGCTTGCTTGGTTTTGTTAAGCCTGATGAGATTAATTCTGCTGCCTATAAGAATGCTTTGACTGTTATACCTCGTGTTTTTTATGCTTCTGTTGTTTTTCGTGAATTTACCAATAAACCTGATGCTAAGTATGACCCCAAGGGGAGTAAAGCCCATAAAATTGTTGATCCTGCCTTGCGTATTGTGCATAGATATCTAGCCCTCACTTTCTCGGGTCGATTTGGATCCTCGGGTCAGTTATCTGTGCAAGAACTTTTCTTTTTATGGTGCATGACGCATAAGCGTAGGGTTAATCTTGGTTTTTGGGTTGCTTCGGGTGTCCTGTATGTTTTGAATTGCAACCGTGGTCCTATTTTCGGTTCCCTTATCTCTCTGCTTGCTGTGAAATCGCGTAAGATAGACCTGTATAACAGCAACCTTTCTGAGCCCCTTGCTTTTAAAGACCTCGATGTCCGTACTTTAGATGTTATGGGCCACTTATGTGTTTCACAAAATTTTCTGAGTTTTTCTAGAGGATGTACCCAGCCAGGAGATAAATTTTTCGGGACCCGGATTGGAGAACGCTTCGAATATCCAGACCTTTCCAGACCCCGATCCTCATCCATCCCCCCTGCCTAAGCCGAGCCGTTTCGTCAAGCCCACAGCACATCAGCAGCAGTCCAGCCCCCGCCTCCCACTCTGGTCTATGATCCCACGCAGACGAGACTCCTCCAGGCCATCCTCTGGGAACTTCAGGCTTTGACGGCTGAAGTTGCCCGGCGCAATCTTCCACCCCAGTGACCCCCCCCCCCCCCCCCCGAACAATTCCTTTTTTCTAGCCCTCGAGGAGGGCCCTGAACAATTTTTAATGTTTTCTTTTATTTCGGTTGTACTGTACTTATTTTTCTTGAACACCTTTTGTGTGGCCTTCCCGCATTGAGGACAGTGCGCTGCCTAAGTGTGGGGAGGGATTTATTTATGCGCTTTGCTTGCATGTTTGCATGTTTATTTTCACGCTTGTTGCTTGATTGTATGTTTTTTCGGATTTTTCAAAAAAAAAATCGGATTTTATTTTTAGCCTTGCTAGGAAATTTTCCCACTGCCAGTTTTCAAACCCTCATTTTTTACATGCATTTTTGACTTTTGATGCATAGGAGAAACATGGCATTCATCGCATCTACACCTGAACATGCATTTTTAGACCTACTAGCCCTTATATCCAATCTTGCCCTAGACACCAGTAGTCACAGTTTGATCCCGTGAGCATTTTTGAGCTTCATGCCCTTTGTTTTTTAGTGAAAATGCTTAGCTAGGCACAGTCTAGGTTTGCATAATATCCCTAGGTATAGTCACTGTTAGACATGGGAAAGCTTAGATATGACGGAAAACTTCGCATCAATGTCTTTTTCTTTCTTTTCTCCCCCTCATTTCTCTTCTCTTTTCACACCCCCGACATTCCCCTTCTTTTTATATTCTTTCCTGACCATTTGTATTTTCTTGATCTTTTTCCTTGGCAGGTAAGGTAGCGATTATTGAGGGTAACGTCGAGGGCTAGACACCCGAAGAACGCGCAGACAAGTTCAAGTGTGGGGAAGCAGACGAAAGCAAAAAGACTTCAGAGCAGAAAACAAAAAAGCAAAGATCTAGGGCAAGAAAAAGCAAAAGCTCGAAAGAGTTTCGAGCCCTAGATCATTCAAAAGAAATCGAGCCCCCAGAAAAGTTCAAGTGTGGGGAAGCCAAAGAAGTCACCATCGATGCTGAAAGCAGATCAAGGGCAAGCGCCGAACGAAAAATTAAAAGTTTCATGCCCCGGAAGAATCAAGATTTTGTATCTAGTTCGTGCCCCCTCTCCTACTCTTCTACTCCAAAAACAAAATCAAAATAAAAGGAGGGGGGCATTAAGCAAGCAAAAAGAGTATCCGCATCCGAAGCTTCAACAAGAACGTTTCCCTGCCCTCAAAAGAAGACCTTTGTCTAGCCCCCGAATCATCTTCGTGCCCTCGATAAAAGCTCCCTAGCCACTTCGCCTTTTTCCTACGCCAAGGAATCCATCCAGGTTTTATCTGGTCCTTTCTTATCTTTCCTTCTTTTCTCCCTCATTTCCCTTCTGTTCATCTCCTGCTCCTCTCTTCCACATTTCTAGCTCATTGTGCCCTTTTCTTTCTCTTTGTTGATGTATTATTTTTCAGATCGTTGATTGCCCATGCTTGTGTTCTACAGTACTCGGATTGACGTGCAAACTCTGCCTGTGTTGTGTTATTTGCATTCTTGAGTGATAGCCTAAACACATGTTTTATTCTGAGTTTGAGTGCAAACACATATCTAGGTGAGGACTACTGGTGAATAGGCTTGGTATGGGAAAGTCTGGTTGGTAGGGTCGTTATTCTATCAGCCAGATGCAGGTGTTTTTCTAGGTCTAGATTTGTTCTGGTTGGGTATAGCTTGTCGGATGTCATGTCTATTCTATGTGTTGGGTATTGAAGATGTATGTTATTAAATGAGGTAGTTTTCCAATTTTGTTAATGCTCGAGGGCGAGCATTGGGGCAGTGTGGGGATGTTTGATAACACGTTTCATGACCTCGATTTTACCTTCTTTTCTAGCCCTTCCGGGGGCTTGATCTTGATATTTAACCCTTATTCCAATCTTATTTGCAGATTAACGTCAAAAGAGGGAAAAGATCGAATAGAAGCAATTTTGGAGCATTTCTGAGGATTTCCAGTTTCAAGGCCTAGAAGACCAGATCATTGTCAAGACCTCGACGCGAACCAGACCAGTGCGCTGTCTCTCGGCCTCGACAGCTCTGCGTCTTCTCTTAATCGAAACCAAAGAGAAGCATCTTCAAAGATCCGCACGGGATTCCATGCGTTTCTAGAAGCTGTCAGGCGCGCTAGGATCCCAGAATATTCCCTTGAAAGGACATGTGTTGTCACGCCCTCATTGCTCCTCCTTCCTCTTAGCTGTTTTGTCTCCTAGCTAGTTTTAGGCTATATAAGCTTAGCTTTAGGGTTTTTGTAAGAACGGCTGTTGTTGGAGGATATTTCAGACATCATTTCAGCTTTTATTTTCTGGGGATCTTCTCCTCTTGTCATCAAGAACAACCACTGTTTTGTAAAGGAGCAAGCTTTCTCCTTGATTATTAATTAATCTATCGGTTTCTTCTACGTCCTTCTCTTTTTATTCTCTTTGTTGTTGCATGATTATTAATATCTACTATTTATATTATAGTATGAGTAGCTAAATACCACCTTCTTAGTGAAGAGTGTTTCAAGGGTTGTAGGGTTCGGCTAAGAGGTCTAATGCATGCTTAATATATTCTCTTGTGACACATGATTGTTTACCATTTTAATTCCATGCTTATCTAGAAATGTTAAGAGCCTGATCAACTGTTAGTATTTCTGCATGAGTAATGTCATTTCCATGGTTATACCTGACGCGAAGCTCTAGAATAGTAGTAGACACCTAGCAGAGGCAGCGCGAGAGGCCTCTGTCTAGGGGTAAACATGTATCTAGGGTATGTGATACGAGTCTAACAAGCTGAGCTATCGCGCCCTAGATCTGTCTTACCTCCCCTTCATGGGCGTTCTGAGTTTGGCCTCCCCGCATTCGTACCTGGGAGGATGACGGAACGTCAAGGTCACCTCATATGTGGAAACGGGGGGTGGCTTTTATCTAAGAAGGTAAGCAGGGGATGCGGCGTGGAAACGCGGTCCCTATAGCAGGTCTGTACATGAGTTTGGAATATTTCTGTGCCGATGACTAGCCAACTTAGAAAACAACCCAAAGGAATACCTTTCGCTAAGATCTCTTCCTATCTGATTAATATCTCTTTTATTACTTTTCTTGCGCTCGATCTGTTTTATATTTCTTGCCCTGGATTATATCTTACTTTCATGCCCTAGGTAGTTACTTTACAATTTTGTTTTGTTAGCTCTCATACTCTGCGTCGATCAATTCATTAATCGACATAAACCCCCAAGTGTTACTTCTTCTTAGTCTGTTGCGTTGTCCTTGTCATACATCTCTATCAACGTTTTATTCCTTCAATCTCTGTGGTTCGACCCTGTCTTGCGCTGTACACATTAATTTGTGCATCTAGGCACCAGGAAAATATTAGTATATTTGAGTGCATCTAGGCACCAGGAAAATATTAGTATATTTGAGTGACGATCACCGCCCACCCCTCCGGTGTCATTGCGGCCTCCACTTCCCTTGATAATTTCGTCAGAGTATTCGACGTCGACACCAACGCCAACATCGCCACCCTCGAAGCCCCTCCCTCTGAAGTCTAGCAGATGCAGTTTGACCCCAAGGTGAATCTACGCTTTTGCCATTCTTTAGGTTTCTTCTGATAATGCCTTGATTTGTAATGTTATCATTACTTGTATTGCCTTTACACCTAGCTAAGCTAGTTGCAGTTAAGTACACTAACAGAGTAATTCTTAGGTATGACTGCTTTCATTTGAATAACCACTGTAAATTAAGTAGATGGACGGAACGAGTATCACACCTGCAAAATCCGCGAAAATATGACACCAAATTTTCTACTATAACGGGTGAAAATGTATTCAAGGTGGGCTGTTTTGGAAAGTAGCAATACGCTAGACTGATGCTTCGAGTTGTTGCGTGCCATCAATGAACTCGGACACTCAGATTTATCTATACCTTGACTCAGAATAGGAGCAAGTTTAAGTTTTCTTTGCGAGTATCATTCATGATATCAATAGCTTTATAACAATTCTAGTGAAATAGGGGCAGAAGTGTTGTCTATTCACTCTAAGTTAACTTAACTAGGTTTGTCAGTAGATTATTGCATAATGATAGTGATCCTAATGTTTTAGGAGTAGTTTCAGTCAAATAAAAATGTTGCTATTGGCTGATACTTTTGCATTACTGATTTAACTAAATAAAGTAATTGCAATTGAATAAAATAAATATAATATTAATGATAAAGCATATCGGTTAGTTACAATGGTTTTGGTAAAGAATTTTTTGTGATTTGCATCTATTGAATAGTTGGAATGCTGATATCGGTTGTACTCTTTAGGGTCAAGTGATAGAACTATGAGGCTTTGTGCTATCTGTTGCGTGGAGTCCTGATGGAAGGTGACTGGCTTGTGGTTCCATGGATGGTACTATTTCTGTGTTCGATGTGGCTAGAGCAAAGTTTTTCAACATTTGGAAGGACACTTTATGCTTGTGAGGTCGCTTGTGTATTCTCCAAGTGATCCTCGTGTGTTATTTTCTGCATCAGACGATACTCATGTGCATATGTATGATGCTGAGGGGAAAAGGCTGCTTGCTGCTATGTCTGGACATGCGAGCTGGGTGTTGAGTGTGGATGCAAGCCCTGATGGGACAGCTATTGCGACAGGGTCAAGTGATAGAACTGTGAGGCTTTGGGATTTGAAGATGAGGGCTGCTGTGCAGACAATGAGTAACCATGCTGACCTAGTTTGGAGAGTGGCATTTCAACCACCTGGAGGTAGTGGCACTGGAGCTGGTCGTGTTGCTAGTGTCTTAGATGATAAAAGTATATAACTTTATGACTACTCCTAGATATAGCGTGCTTGTTTTGGTAAGAACCGCAATGATTTGTGGTGGCTTGTTTCGTGTAAGAACCACAATGATTTGCAGACTGACTATAAAATGTGAGCATTTGTTGCTTCTTATTTCATGGATGAGGAAATTGCATGACAGGTTGATGCCATGTTTTCTGAATTTCTTCATATTTGCTTCTTAACTAGCAGAAAGTACATAACTTTATGTTTCTTACTAATAGAAACATGCAATCTAACAGTTTCAGCAATTTATATATACATGACCTTAAAAATAGCAAAGCAGTCTCGTGCTCTTGTTAAAGTACTACTACTTTTTGGTAAGAAAATTTGTTTATTTGAAAGTCACCATTATTCTTCTCATTTCAAAAAAGGAAATCATGGTTGACATATACTTACTTACATAGGATTTCTAATCATCAAAACCTAATAAGCAAAATATCCAACGTATATAAAACTAAGGCGGCCTACAACAAACTTATTAGAGAAAGGGAAAAACTGTCAAACACAACTCAAAAAATCAAGAGTACAAAGTCCTATGGCACCACCAGGTATTCTACTTAGGAGCTCTGTTTTCCAAATAGGTCGTCAAAACATCCATGACAGCTCTGAAATCTGCCTTCACTTGCACTGGGGGGTTAGCATGATGGCAAGCCATATCCAGTATTGCCTTGGAATGGTAATCAATCTTAGACTGCGTGAATTTCAACCCGTGAGCTGTGCTAACCACCACTGTCCGATCCATAGCCCCAATAACCCCACTATTCCTGAGCTTCATCCAAGCTGTTAGCGCAACTCCCGTATGAGGGCATATAAACATCCCAGTAGAATCTGCTAGCGCCATTGCATCTATCAACTCCTCCTCTGTGGCTTCCTCGACAATCCCATTTGACTTCTTTAAAGCATACACCGCTCTATCAATAGAAACCGGGTCTCCAATCTGAATAGCAGAAGCAAATGTAGTATTCGCTTTCACAAGCTTAAAATCTTCATCCCATCCAGACTTATAATGCAAGTAGAGTAGATTCGCATTTGCTGCCTGCCCATTTTTCTGCAATAAGCAAAATAATCAATTAAGATTGGTGCGCCCTGAAATTTGGATTTTCTGATATAAACTTGAATGCAAAATCGAATAGTAGTTACCCTATTCTGATCACAGCGGTTATCAGCCGCCTTATTAGGGTAATCTTCCTCGGTGTCACCACCATTGTTGATTATAAACTGAAAGGCGTAATCCATGATACCACCATTGCATCCTTGGTTATATTCAGTATCACAGTCCACCAGCTCCTGCTCTGACAGAGAGATGTATTCACCAGTCACAATTTGGTTAATCCCCTCCACTGCACCAATTGTGGAGAATGACCAGCAACTCCTTGTTAAGAAAATAAAAAACAACTCCATTAGATTCCTGCTCATGCCATAGGTAAATTGTTTATTCTGCAAATTGTGTCAGTAATCCATAATTGGACCCCAATTATTAGGCTTACAATACAAATACAAAAGCTAAGCCTAAAATTGATAAAAGCAGCTCTACCATGAAATTAATGGAGTTGGCAGAGCGGATGCTCGAGTCAGCGACAATCTTCGCGCAACGAAGCCGTAGATGGCGGATGGCGATGTTGGCAGAGCGGATGCCATCTTTGCGCTTGTTATCGACATAGGAGTCGGTCTTAGAGGATCGAGGCTGGGAAGAGATTGCCGCCGCGGCCATAGTGGAAGAAATGCAAATGGGAGAAGCCCTAGAGGGTTAAGGGTTTGATTTTGGAGTTGGGAGTGAGGCAGTGGGACGTGTAAAAAAAATGTACAGATGTCTATTAATTATTGGGTGGGTATGCCAACTTTTACTTTTGAGTTGGCATCCCCGGAACACCCAAGAATTTTTCAGAGAGTACAGATAGTGGTTTCCCAGAATGTGGGCATTTTTTCCCCTTGCCTTTGTGGGGGTATTTATAGGCACCTGAGTTATTGTCCCGGATGGATAGATACCAGGTGTGGGATTAGGCGCCACGCGGTTGCGGATACCGGTGTGGGGCCCCTCGTTGACGTCGGCCACACCCCGGAAGCAGGGCGAGCAGGATACCGAGTAGGTACTACAGTGGCTCGGAGTTCTGATACCCCGTGTAAAAATCAAAATGCCCAACGGGGTATCTTTTGGATTATCAGACTGAATGAAAAAAAGTAATTTTTTTTTCTACCTACAATTTTATCTGATTGCCGCTCTAAATCCGTTTACATCCGACCAAATAGAGAAATTCGAAGCTCTGTGAATATTTCTCTGTATCTGTCCCGTTTATCACCGGGTTGGTAAATCCTCGCCTATATTAAGGCACGAGCCAAAAATGAGGGGGGGGGGGGGGGGTGGGGCAGAGCAAAATCTAACAATCCCCCCAGGTTGCCATCCCTGGACTAATATCATGTTAAAAGATTAAGCGCATGTGTGGCGTTGCTTTTATGTTGTTGTTATAGTTAATCTCAATTCCCAACATAGGAGAAAAACGGCAATCAATAACAAAGTGACACGCAAAGAATGTCTCCCAGACTACCACTAAGGTTTTGTTTTACTTGTCTTGTCCGCATCATAGGAGGCCTACACTTGTCCTACTTTTGTCCTTTTTTGTCCTCCTTCTTCTCTTCTGTGTGGTTTCTTTAATTAATTTAATTTATTTTCGGTAATGGGCGGTAGCAAATACTAAGCAAAATAACAAAAACTAGCAATTAGCATCAGCAAAAGCAACCATTCCATTTCTCTACCCTTTGAGCTTTCTCTTTCACGTTTCTTTATGGTTATTGTTACTTGTGGTTGTGGAAGCTATGTCTACCCCTGAATCATGGAGGGTAAGTAATGGTCAAGCCTGGTTTGGATAAATTTGTTTTCTTTTACTTTCTGGGTTTTTTATTCTGGAAAAAATGATGAATTTGGTATGAAAATATGTATTTGCGGTGTTCTCCGTTTATTATCTTCAAATTTGTTTCTTTCTCTTGGTTTTTGTTCGTAAAAGATAATATCTTTTAGCATGAGAAGGTTTGCTGATGATATTCTGCGTTTTATGATTTTGGCGGGAGGCAGAGGGATGGATACAGCCTTGAAGAGGGACTTGCGGCTGTTGGGTTCGGGAGATTTCAGCATTTTGTGCTTGCCTATGCTGGTTTCGGTTGGTTTTCTGAAGCAATGGAGCTTATGATCCTCTCTTTTGTTGGGCCAGCGGTTCAGTCCCAATGGGGTCTCTCCTCTACCCAACAGACCCTTCTCACCAGTGTTGTTTTTGCTGGAATGCTTCTTGGAGCCTATTCTTGGGGAATCATTTCTGATATCTTTGGAAGAAGGCATGCACATACCTTATTTACTCTTGTCATGATCTTCTAATTTCTTTTTTCTTTTATTTTCTTATGTATACTTGATTTGGTGTTTCCTGCAGGACTGGTTTCCTAGGGATAACTATGATAACTTGTGGAGTTGGACTCCTTAGTACTTTCTCCCCAAATTATGTATCATTGCTGGTTCTTCGTTCTATGGTTGGTTTTGGCTTGGGTGGTGGACATGTTTTCACCTCTTGGTTTCTTGAGTTTATTCCTGCTTCTCATAGAGGCACATGGATGGTTGTCTTCTCAACTTTCTGGACTTTTGGTACCATTTTCGAGGCTTCGCTTGCATGGGTGCGTTTTGTTTCCCCTCAGTTTTCTGCAGTTATTCATGTTCTCCACAATGATGTTGTTCATGTTCTGTTTTTTACATTTTCCATGGAAATTTATCTTGTGCTATCCTTGAAAAGGGATTTGACACTTTTTTTTTTGTTTTTTTTTCCTCCCTTAAGATGGTTTTGTATCAAGCGGTCTGAAGTATCTGTACATCTTGGGTCAAATAGAGACTCTCTTATAAGAGAGTCTTGCGTCTAGAGGTTTAAAGCAAAAATTGAAGTTTAAGGGTACATTTATGTAAGCAGAAACAATGTCTAACATAGTGTTTTCAAGATAAAAAAATAACTAAGAGTAATAATATCTAGGGTCCATGCCTAAACATCGATTGCTCACTCACCTATCTTTGAACCATTTTTAAACATACCCAAACTGCAGTTGATTTTGACATGCTGGTTATTAAAACCTTTTGATATGCATAACTGTTTCAGATTGTCATGCCGAGACTGAGTTGGCGGTGGCTACTTGGATTCTCCTCCATACCATCTTTTGCCCTGCTTCTCTTGTATTCTGCCGTACCGGGGTCTGCAAGGTATCTATGCATGAAAGGGAGAGTTGCTGATGCACAATATGTTCTGGAGAAGATGGCTTCACTTAACCACAGAGAACTCCCTACTGGGATGCTTGTTTCTGGTGGCACAACTGAACTTGATGAAGAATCTGTCCCATCAAAACAGACCCCTCTACTCTCTTCATCTAACAAAGTGGACTCCGAATCTAAACAAGTCTTCTCATCATTCTTTTTGCTTTTCTCTCCAAAATTGCTTCGAACGACACTTCTTCTGTGGGTATTATTTTTCGGAAATGCGTTTGCATATTATGGTATCGTACTGCTGACCTCTCAATTAAGTAGTGGGCAGAGTAAATGTGATTCGACTATTTTGCTTTTGCGGAACCTCCGAAGTGACAGCCTCTATCTAGATGTATTTATCACTAGTTTGGCAGGTACCACATGTCTAATCCCTCTGTTTGTACTTGATGTTCTTAAATCTTTCTGCTATAGGAACTATTTAGATACGTAGGAGACAAATATGTTTTGAGCTGTGTTTATCAGGTGAGATTTAACTTCACAATTTATATTTCAGAGCTTCCTGGACTTCTTTTCTCGGCATTAATTGTGGATAAAGTAGGCCGCAGGTTTTCCATGGCAATTTTGTTTGGTCTGGCTACCATTTTCCTTCTACCAATGGTTTTCAGCGTGTCTGAAATTCTAAGAACAGCATCATTATTTGAAGCCCGCATGTGTGCCACAGGAGCCTTCACAATTGCTTGCATATATGCGCCAGAAGTAAGTCCAGCATTATTACCTTTCAGTTCTTGTATATGCAATTTCATCGAAGCACAGTGATTGACTTATTATAACGTGTCTAACTCTTGCGAAAATACTTCGTGTTGCTGAAATTGACATGGAAAATTGGTAATACTTGCTGACAACATGAGATCTTCTGCTTAGCTTTGTATTCTTTTGTCGTTGCTCGTGATTTCTTGTCCTAATTCTTGACCTATAGTTTCACTAGTCTTAAATTAACAAAAAGAAGACGAGTGTCGAACAACGTATACATTTAGGAGTTAGAACACTCCAGAGCATCATCGTTCTGTCAGTATTTGGATTACATACTGGCATTTGGTTATTTGGTGGTAAAAACTAAAATGGCTTACTTTGTTTTCCTCTGCAGTTGTATCCAACATCCATGAGAGCAACTGGTGCGGGAGTTGCAGCTGCCGTCGGGAGGATCGGAGGCATGATATGCCCTCTAGTGGCTGTTGGACTGGTGAGCGGTTGCTATATTAAGGAAGCTATCATCTTGTTTCTGGCTGTGATTTCAATTACAGCCATCTGCACTCTACTCTTTCCATTGGAAACCAAAGGACGGGAGTTGAGTGACACGCTCGCGGATTCTGGTACGAAGCGAGTGCTTGTGGCTAGCTAGGTAGGAATTAGCATGTGGCTTAATTGTGCCATCTTTTTGTACCTCCATCTATTCATTTTCCTTTATGCAATTATTCATTATATTTATAATAATCAATATTAATTGATTAATAAATAAAATTTATGAGACTTAATTATTCATCTATTCACTTTCTCTACACTTTTTATAATTAATTTTTTATGTTAAATGTTCACTCTATAAAAGGCTCAGAATATAATTTCTTTGTGGTGTTCATCCTCTCCTTCTCTAATTATTGTCATGTGTTGGTATTTAATTATAAAATTAGACATATTTTTACAGCTCCAAAAAAGAGAGGAAATTCATGTAGTTATCCAAAAAAAATTATGATTTATGTCTATCATAATTATGTGATTTTTTTTAATTATTAGTATTTATCTAACTATTTATTTAAATTTTATTCTAGTGGTTTTTTTATGAAAGTTCTAAGAGAGTGAACCATTCAAGTAAAAAAAATTATTTAATGAAATAATATTTAGTAAACAATCTATCCAAAACATTAATTTTGATGTGTAATAGTTGCATGCATTTCTTTTTTAAATTAATCTTTTATAATTTAACATATATTTATAATAAAAAAATTAAAATTAAATAAAAATAACAAAATACAAATATTCCACGCATAATCGATCGGGTTCGATATTAGAATATATAATTAATATTAATAAGTTTCAGTTTTTATTTTATAATTAATTTTTTTTAATATATATATACACTTAAAAAAATGAAAAAAATGAATGACATTTTTGGTATGGAACTGTAAAACAAGCCACTCAGCCACCAACCTTCCATCCCCAGTGTCTCTCCTTAAGAGAAATAGAAATTTAAGAGTGCGTATCTAGTGTCCTCAACACTTCTCTTGTATCTTCTGTATTTTTCACTAAATATCTTTAAAAATTAGTGTTTTACCCGTCTCAAATGTCTTTTACCCCCAAACAAACGCTACCAAAAGATGCATCCTTTTCTTTCTCAGATCATTGATACCTCAATTTTTTTCTAAGGGAATACTAGTGGTTTTGACATGGCTAAATTGAGATGATGAAGAGATTAATAACACAAGTCTACACTTCTTGCATTGATCATTTTGGGAATTATGATTATGATACAACCTAAAAGCAAATGAATCTCAGTAGTTTCGCTACGTTCGTATGTAATCGATTCACCTTCTTCCTCTTTTCTTCTATTCATAATCAATTAGAACAAAGTTATCCCGTCTAAAATAGGAAGAAAAAAAGCTGTGTATGAAATTAAGAGGTGCTATTGGGGGAAAATTTGCAGGCATTACCTCTCTAGCCACTGTAGAGGTCTTACACTTGCCTCACCAACCGTGATTCTCAATTAATTTTTGGCTTCGCCTGACTTGGCTTTAAAACAATATACAAAACACCAAGAACAATTAAGAACGCTGGAATGGTTGTCATATCAAACACCACCTGCACTTTCCTATCTCTAGTGCAGTGAACTGGGTGGAGGAGGGCTATCGTCGCATTTGCGTGACGAACAAATCTGCAAAAAGTGAGATTCTAAACATTTATATATGCTTTATCAGTCTTTTTATGGAACATTTCCTACCTTAATCATAACAAAAACAAACAGATAAGGCATATCAAAACAAAAAGTGTCTCTGCCTAACACAATAAGTATGCACAAGACTTTCTTTGCAAATTCAAAACAAATATAAAAAGGGTACCCTATGATCTTGGAGATAAAAGAACCATAAAAACGCATGCAGATTGGATCACCAACCTATAAAGGTGCCTAACAGCATCATATAAAAGAAATTGAGGTTCAAATTCAGTAAAAACAATGCAATTTATGCTCGAGATTTCCAGAAGCATGAAGCTTTGAATTAAAACATAACCCAACAATTGAATTTATTATCTCATGTGGACTCTTTTTTGTAGTTTACAAGGATTTGAATCCATGAGCTCTTAAAGGCCTGCCTAACCCCTCACCACTAGCCCAACGCTAGTGGTCTCTCAGGTGGACCGTTTGCAAGCAATTTTGGTTTTATTTCCATTTAGAAGGTGCTTTCCTCAATTTCTTTGCTACTTGTTATGCAAAGACTAAGATACTCAAAGTTGGTTGCTCGCTTGAAGATTACCAGAATTATTGTTGGTAGAATTACACTGAAACATTAAAAAAGTCTAATATCCATATCATAGCTGAGAAATGAAAACTCTTTATATCTATTATTTTTATAGACTACATTGATAGTGATGGATTTCCATTTTATTTATAATACACTTTTGAACAAGTATTATTTTTCATAGATCTAACTCAATTTGACAAAACGAAGTGCCAAAACAACCATAGGAAAACTCGTCATTTCCAAGAAAGAAAAGTTAATTTGTTATACGTTATGAATTTCCAAAAACGCTGAAACCAATAGACTACCACTCAATGAAACTGAGTTGACTCCTAAAGAAACAGGATGGGGTGGGGGGGGGGGGGGTGGGGGGGGCGGGGGAGGAAAGGATACAAGTTCTGATCTAAATGATGTATCGAAAAGCATAAAACTAGAGGTATAGAATAGACCTACAAAAATACTAAGTACAAGGTAATGAGAAACTAACCCTTCTGATGCATCCTCTAATGTATGAAGAAGTCTAATTGCATCAACATAACGTAATTCTCCAGTAACAGTTGAAATCTGGAAGGCAATGAAATGTATTATTTACCGATCCATAATAATAATAATGAATGCTGTCTGTCAATACTAATCAAGAAGGGACAGTTTTATAGCTATGGAATATGTAATGAACAACTGCTGCACTCACTCTTTTCCACAAGCTAACCACATATCTATACTTGTTCACAAGCTCTCTCTCCTTGGACTGAAAGAGTCTGAATGTCTTTTCAGCTAGCTTCTGTTAAGTCTTTCCAATAAAAATGAAACAAGCAGGAAATATACCTGACCATATTATAATGGCTCGAGATCTAAACAAAAAAAATCCATTAAAACATTTCTTCAATGAATATGATGTACAACCAAAATATAGTTGGTAACTTGTGTTCTATCCAAACAACAAACATGAAGATAACAGAGACCAGTTCATCATATTCAAGCACTTCTTTTTATACCTCATGTAAAAGCAGTGTGAATTATAAATAAAGTTGTTCAGGTGAAAGGAAAAAACACTGCCTTGTAACAGTTATTCAATGGTGTGAGTATTATGGATCATGTTGAGCATGTGTATATACACCATTTCCATGTTATTCATTGGCATGGAATCTAAGAAGGATACATGTACGCTCCATGAGTAGGCGGCGAATGGCGGAATTGACTGCTTGTATGGACTCTTCAAGTGTGGTGATGATGTAGCTACGAGCAATTGTATCAGACTGGAACTGTGATATGTGCCATCCTTGAGAAGTTATTGAAAATGGGTTGCATCCCACTGACCACACCCAGTCCTGTCACATGCAAACAAGACATGGCAATTCAATTACTGAAGAAAACAAACTGAACTCATCTACCAAAATCGACCAGGACTTCCAAGAATCCCAAAACCACTATTTCACATGTCACAACATATATGCATGTCTGTGTGAAAGAGTTGGTGAGAGAGATCTCGACAGGGGCCGGACAATGAAAAATTGTTATAAGTGCTTCACATCTTGTTCTTACTAAGACATGCTTGGCGTTGTGAAGTTGAGAACACTACCATCCATCCACTTCCAAAAAGTTAACGGGACTTCACAGAGTGACAACAGAACACTTAAGATGACCTTGAACTTTGATTAAACCTTACTTTAAGAGCTTCCATGCCACACAAAAGGGTCGCTGTAATGGCTGTTTCTTAATGGCGAACATGATCATTGTTTCTTTTATACCCCTTTCTTTTCAGTTTAGCCTGCATCCCACTTACACTTCTTAACACCAATCCTTGCTCCCTAAGTCTCTCTCAAATTTCTCAGAACACCCAAGTTAAATCTAAACATATTTGAAAGTATGTTGAGATGCAACAAATCTAATTGACTCGGGAAATTATGTATTTATCCACGATATTATTACTATGAATCTAAGATCGGGTAGTTTCAAAAAAAGGGAAATGATGTAGTTGATACGAATATCTGGCAATTTTATACACAAGATTATTACTAGCATGTACATTCCTCTGGTGAAATTATTGACGAATTAAAAATTGGAGCAAATTTGCTAACATTTACAGGACAAATGGAGTAAAACAACAGCAATCCTTAAGTATGCCCACAACAACCTGCAATTCTGCAACTCTTATGTTTCCTCCATACTTGCTACAAAACCATGAGAAAAGGCTACCATAAAATTCAACCTTAAAATTTCTGACTTAAGCTAACGACAGCCAAATTGATGTTTCTAAAACCACACATTAGTTCCCAACATAAGTTGTAGATGTATCAGCTTAGAACTCCAAATCTTAAATATGATGACGTCAATATAATGGGACGTCTCCTCTCTGGAAGTCGGAAACAAAAAAACTCAGTCACGTAGCTGGATGCATTGAATTGAATATTTTATTTAACTTCTCAAAGCAGTAGTTTCTTTCACTGTGCATCTGATGGCTGCTAAAATGGCATGGTGCAAATCGGTCCCAAGTAGTTCTCCACGAAAGAGATTGGCTTTGAGTTCTAGAAAAGTCATCTGAATAGTAACTTCTAGCTTTGCAATTTTACTTATTATTGTTTTACTTTCTCTTTCTGCTCTATAACATTTAAACAAAACAATACAGTAATCTAAACGTGAATTACAATATTTTTTGGGTAGAAAGCTTTGCAGCGTGGTTACCACAGTTCTACTATGTTATCAATCAAAACTGCAAATAAAGTAAGTTCACTGTTACCCCATGCATGAATACCTCAATTGCAGTTTCATGAGCATGACTGTAGACAAAATGAAGGGGAAGTAACCCAGCCAGATGTTCAGAAACAGCAGCCAAAGCAGCTTTTATAGGTCTCCTGAATATGAGGAGAGAGAACACAATAAATTTGATATATTTCAATCTTCTTCTCTTTCCTTAAAAACAAAATCATAGTAAAATACATGAACGCCAGAAATGAAGCACAACACTAGATGACCATAAAACTAACCTCAAATCCCATAACAGTGATTGTCCATTACATTGCAGATGGCTTTCCCAGGATGATGGCTCTGACTGGACAACAAGCACCATGTCAGACAGTGCCTTTGCCTGATAATGCCTGTCAACTAATAATGTCTCTCCTTGAATGAACCAGAAGACAGGAATTTCAAGCATCGATCTACTATGGGCGTGTGCCCCTGCATTATTTTATGTGGAAAAAGAAAAGGTATTAACTGGTGTAGGAGACAGATGAAAGTCTTCCATATCACCCGCAGGAGTAAAATTGGAAATAAAAGCTCAAAGACTCCAAGTAAAAAATAAAACTAACAAACTCTAGAAAGTACGAGGTTAGCCTTAGGCCTAGATGTGCCATCATCCACTAATTTGACTACCCCCAAAACAAAAAAAACAAAAAAACAGATATGTCAAGGGCAACAGCAACTGTGACTCAAGCACTAAGATATTCAGGCCCCCAAATCGTGACTCAAGCACCAAGATACCCAGCTCCCCAAATTCTTAATCTGATTTGCCAACATACACGGATGAAACATTTGAGTATTCACAGGACGCAAACATGCATTATTCCATATCAACAATCCTCAAATGCATCAAGCTTTAACCATAAAAAACTGCCCATTTTAAAACTTATCCTCTCATTTTCAAAATCAAACACTTAGATTCCCACACTCAAAATGCAGTCACATATAATTCTTCTGCTCGTGTAGCTTCAATTAACTGACTGTGTTTGTTTACAATTAAAAAGAGTTAGTTCATAATTCCAGAAATACTATTGGTAGGCATTGGCATCATAATTTCCAATGCAACTTCTTCAGTTCTTTCTTAGAACTCTCTTTTTGCATTTCTGACCTACATTCTACCCAGAAAATGCATGTGTTTGTTAAATTAAGAGAACTATGAATATTGGACAATCCAAGTTGCAAAAAAGTGGGCACTCTGGAAAAGGGGGATAAACTGTACAGGATAGTTACAACAGAAATAGAATCTTTCAGAATGGAAGTATATAAAAAATATCAGAAGTTCAAAATATCAAGTTGTAGAAAACCTTTACGAGAACCATGATCATCAAGCTGCCTTTGCAGCTGATACTGCAGAATTGATGAATCCAGATAGGACCTAGTGGTTTTTCTATATGTTCCATTAACAAGTAATAGTGGAACAGCTGCTGCCCGCCGTGCCACTGAAAAGGCCATTGCCAGTGCAGGCTCCTCTGAAAGTACCAGCCTGCATGAAAAGATAACCTTAACGCCAACATAAAATGAATTGTACCAAGGGTTATCAACACCAGAAAAGAAAGAAAACTTTATGTACAGGGAGATAAAAGACAACTTGTGAAGATTGTAATGTAAACCATAAAAAGGTAAGCAGAAAACGTACAGGTGCTCACTAAACATAACTTTCTGTGAAGATAACAACAAGGAAGAAAGCCCACTCTTGAGAGCACCAAGATCCACTGGAAGTTGTTTGATATTCCTAACTTTCTGCATTGATAAACTAAGAGTAAGAATTCTGTCTGGCAAAATGTGTACTTTAAAGTATACTTCACCATACCTCCTGAGTGATAAAAAATAACTGAAAGGATATCTTGTCGTAATGGTGAAATGCTCCATCAGCTACTGAAGGTGATATTATGTGTCTCATTGATCCCCATAGTGTTGCACCTAAATGTGTAAGAAAAGTATCACGCGCAACTGTGTAGTTCTGAAACTCCTGATGGAAGACAAGTAAATGTGAAGACCATAATCATGTAATTCAGAGGCATGATACGAATTCTCTAATGAAAAGGGATACATTGAAACATTCTTTAAATGCGTTAGTTTTTCCTAGAAAAACATATAATTAGGGAGAGTATCGTCAGGAATGGATTTTTTTTTATTATTCTTTTATACCAAAACCAATTTTGGGTAGTTTATTTTTTGGTTCAGGGGCAACAACAACTACCCCCAAAGACCACCCTCAAAACCAATAGGGCATTTTCCCCTTGAACCACAAAAAAGCTAGTCAACTAAGATACAATTTTAGATAGCATTCACAGGGAGATTGCTGAATTCTTAAATTGAAGTTCCAATGGTTTAATTCTAGTGAAATGTCAATGAACTGGTACATGAAACAAGTCATTCCAATTAGAAGGAAGAATAAAACTTGTATTGCACTTTTTAAAATATATGCATTAACTGGAACATATATATGTTTGATTTCTAACTGTTCAGGTATTCCTCTAGCTGTTAGTTTTAGTTAGGGGAGAGGGGATTTAATGGGAGATCATGCTCCTCAGAAGGTCCAAATCCTCAATCACAACTCTCACAGCCTTATGGCCTAGGTATGAGGAATCACATCGTTAGCCAGCCGTGGTGTAACACAAACGATAAACTTTAAAATTAACCAAAACAATATCCAATGATTGAAATTAACGTTCACTTATCAGACAAACCTGTTGTTAATAATAGTAACATCAGTGTGTGAAAAGCAGAATCATATCTAACAGAAAGACTAAGCAGCATACCTCATGAGTATCACTGAATAGATTCCAATTCTCCATCCGTTTTAAGGCCTCTAAAGCCTTATTCTTATGGCTTTCATCATATTCTTCACCATCAAAAGCCTGCAGCTCATTTTTCAAATCCTGCATTCTCTCATCAAGCTCTGAAATTGTAGAAAACAATGTTTCAGCTAACTTCCCCAGTTAACAATTCAAACTAGATGGTAAACAAATGTCTACAAAAGCAATGTTTCTAGCACAACACCAACACCAGGGAAAAAAAGTACCCAGCATTATTTAAACTAAGTGTGCATTGGACTGACCATGGTTTTGGAAAACAGCACCAGATTAAGTTAGCGTAGTCCGAAGGTCACAAAATTGCAAACAGTAGCAGGTGAAACAGAATCATTATTGTCAGATTCGATCCATAAATCAATGAAGCATGAGTCTACTACATTTCTCATGACAAGATAATTTGTGTAATAAAAGTACTGAAAAAGTAAAACAGGTTGTATAATAGACAGTAGGTAGCGGTAAGAAGCCAGCAGCAGTCCATCATACACCTGCATAAAAGGGCATAATGGCTGGGGTGGCATTGGCACTGCAAAAATGCCGCCTGACCCTATAACCCACAAAGTTTACAAGTAAAACAGGAAACAAACTTCAAAATGCAAGTGGAATAAAGCGCTGATATATCTCAAATCAACAAGAATAAAGAAGAGTACCTTCACAAAGAGCTAGCTTAACTTTCCTTCCTTTACAATGCTTGAAGGCAAAAAGCTCATAAATATCTATTTCTGCCAAAAGAATATCGATGGCCTGATGATCCTTCTGAAAAAAATTAATGAAATAACAAATTAAAAGAGGACCAAACCTAAAATGCTTAAACTATGAAGCTAACCACCAGCTATTATTTTAAGAAAAGTAGCAAGTAAGTTCAATTTCAGGTTAGCAATCTAAATTAACAGTTGACAATCCAGCATCCCACTTGGGAGTACTATGAATTCTATTAGCAAAAAAATTCAAGCAGATAACAATATCATTCCAGTACAATGTGTTGAGTGCAAAGATGATTAGTCTTGAGCAAGAACTAATTTCCACACAATCTCAAAAGATTATTGGAAACTAACTAATGTCAAGGCATAGTTCATACTAACCATCCCCTTTCCCTATCACATAATTTTCTAGGCTGAAACACAAGGATTTCAGGATTCCTGACAATCATAGGTTTAACATTAGTTTATATGTAACAAGGTCCAAATTTATCCTTTGCGTTGCTTTTAGCTTTTTTGATGGAAAGTTAGTGGAGAGTAATAAGGAGGGGTAATGCTGAAAAGTGAAGTACTAAAAAGGAAAGTGGACAGTCTCTTTGGGACTGACAAAAAAGGAAAGATGGACAATCTCTTTAGGACGGAGGGAGTATATATTATCCATATCATGCACCCTCCACAATGAAGCTAGTCAAGAACATTAAATGAGCAGATGGCCTCATGGCATGCGGTGGGGAGGAGGAGTTGGGTAACGAAAAAAAAGAGAGGGAGGGGGAGGGGGTGCGATCATGGAAAAAAGGAGAGAAACATTAAACGAAGACACAATACAATTAATCATATCTTATGATTGTAATTCACACATACATCGCCAAAGACCGCGAACTTTTCCTGGATTGCATCCTGTAAGTGATCTTCAGCTTCATCCTCTGAAATCTCTGGATGCAATAAATAAACATATAATTATCATGTGGCTTGAAAAAACTGGAAAGGAATGTATACGGGATGAACAAGACATGCTTCAGAAAACGCAAAAACATTCCACATGAGACTAGACAATAAAGAGTTGGAACTTATAAACCAAAAAACAAAGTCTCTGATAAAAATCTTTTACCAAGCAGATGAAACTAGATTTTTCCTATTTAAAAAATAAAAAAAACCACAATAAGTGCATCAATCTCAAGAGCCAAGCGTATCATACAGACAAAGAATCATTACCCACACAATAGCTGCATCAATCACAGAAGCCACAATATATAGCACCCACAGGCAGAAAAATACATTCTGACGACTGACATCAAATTCACAAGATTCACACCACATAATGAGAGAATTCCATGATGCCAAATTAAATAGGAAAAACAAGAACACAACAAGTATTAGAAGAATGGAATAAGAAAAACCTCCAAAAGTACCTGTTACCGCACCAATTGTCTTTTGCACATTTGGAAAACTTAACTCTGTGCGCACTCCTTCACCACCAACAGCAGGACCCCATGAAAAAGGGCCTGCAGTTAAATCAATAAAAGCCCACCTGATAAAAGTAAAATAAAAAATTGTTGTTCAAGCCTCTGCGACGTGTACGTATGAGAGAGAGGGACACTTGTTCTCACCTGTTCTTCCCGATCCATGTATCTGTAAGGCATTCTGCATGAAGATCACTAAAATCCCCAGACTTCAACTTCTTCTCAAGAAGAAGCTTCATATCTTCATTCTTCCCTTTCAATAACTTGATAGAAAGAAACAAAGAACAATTAGAATGGAAACTATGAAACATTTGCACATTTATTCTATCAACTTGTACCAAATGAAACAGAGAGAGGACATACCTGTAAAACTTGGTTCTCAATAATGTGAGAAGTGTCATTTCCCTGATATAACTTCTCCAGATTATTCAGTGTATTGAGACAGACATTGTACCATTCCACCTGAGATTATCCGAGTATATTTATAACAAACAATGAGTGACAAACATATTAAGATTACTAGTTTGCAACCTCATCAAGACATTCTCAAACCATCTATACAGACCATGGAAAAGGGACCTATGAGATGGTGATATTAAAAGTAAACCGAAAGAAAAGGTAAGAACCGTCATAATCCATAATTTCCGTTTAGTTGATGATCAAAACAATGTGTGCTTCCACGAACAAATCAAATTTGATTGTTGAATTCCCGTGGCTAACCTCAGCTGTAAGAGTTTTTCTCCAAAAGTTCGTTAAACATAAAGCATAATTGCATGGAGAAAAACGAAAATTGATAAATATATTGGAAAAGGGAATTGTCTACTATAACTGGAAAAACTGTTGACGGCAAAATAGCTTGAATGTATGGATATAGGGAAAGTTACATTTAATTGAAGTCCAAACCAATGCTACACAGACACTCAGCAGACCTAACAGTTAATAAAGCAAATGTAAACAGAGAAATACAAGGAAGGAATGGAAGCTCTTTTTCCTTCTATGCATTCCCCATTGCATTCTCATGTGTGCGACCTCTCTTACTAATATCACCAATTTCTTCAGCAAAGCAAGAGCTGTATGCTCCATGCAACTTTCATGCTGTCAAGGTCTGCTATAGAGTGATGAGTTGAATTTTTACTAATTATTCACATCTAGCTACCAAATAATTCACCGTGTTCATTCATGACACAGATTAGTAATAATGAGATGTAAATGGGATATGCAACATGATGGGTCCAATTGAAACCTACATCAAAACGTTTAATCATGTTTCCAAATGGGCAGATCTCTTTTACAAAAGTATGTTCGGAGATGACAAACAATGGTTAATGCTGTGGACAGTAGAGTTCAGTTTTCCGGTTCACTATGGAATCAGGTTTTTGGTACATGGATTTTTGCTCAACCATCTTCTAGAAGTAAAATGTAATCAATTATGATGAACACTTGACAAAATTTCTCCACAGCATCAAACGAAAAAAAGGATCAAAGGGAAGACCAAAAGCATTATGGAAAGATCATCAACATGAGAACTCCGTTGATGCAATTTCAATCAATTGTCTAAACTATTAAAGCTAATACTAAAATTCATAAATGAACAATCTGGAATGATACGTGTATGTTAAACATTTTCTACACCACACAGCACACAACTACCAAGCAAAACCTTAAAGTACGATAGAGACCCAATGGGCTTCACAAATATGAAATAATCAAACTTCGGTAGCCCAAACTGCTTAACAAATACTAGTAATATAATGACCCACATTTCAGAATCAAAGAAAGAAGCAAAATTCAGTAGCTTGCACAACATCTTCAATGCTGATGCTAATTTCATTTCAATGAGTAAATCTAATTCTCCCCAGTTCTCAATAATATTAAATTGTGTTGCACTCAAGAAAAGTTAAAATAACTGAAAAAGTTACATCTTCCACGGATATATTATAATATGACAAACAATTTTAACAGTTTGAGCCAAATGAGTTCTAACCGTATCAGTGTCTTCACTAATTGTCCAGGAAAACTTTGCCATTGGATGTTTTTCATACAGAGGTCTCTTAATTTTATCAAGTGCTGCCAAATGTTTCCAGAAAGTATTACTAAAGGAACAAAATGAGTAAATATAAATACAATTAAAACCATTTCAAGAAGGAAATAAAACGAAACAAAACTGAAGGAATATTCATACCAAGGACACTTTCTGGGATGCTTCCAGGCTGGAGAATTTTTGTCTGCAAGCTCTTATTCTGAGCAATCAAGATAAACAAATGAATGAATTTTGTATCCGGTGATAGAAACATTACAATGGCACCAAGAATGCATACGATGACAGAAAAAACCAAGATAAAATCAGTAAATATCTTTGCTGAGAGTTTGTAGCACAAAAAGACATAATTACCAAAATATACATATTATACTCAAACTGATTGTATATCATAGTTGAACCATATTATATAGTGCTTCAGAAGCACTTTGTTGTTTGTTGTACAAAAACCAGTAAGTGTCGCACTGAGAGTTTGTTTTACAAAAAGGTCACCAAATATACTTATTAGTAATATTGTAGTTCAACCTGACATATAATGCCTAAGAGCAGCCTCACATAAAAATAAATATAAAGAAGGATGTTAAGGAAATACCTCTTTCAGAAAGGATATTTCAGACTCAGATAAACCTCTCCTGCCATTTCAAAATAATCACTATATAAGGCAACCAGGAAAGTTGAACTAAATTGGAATGACATAAACTTTGGGGAAGATTGCACAGAACAAAATAAGGATTGTCACATGGTCATTCTATTATAAACAGGAGGCCTATCATGCTAACTGCAAGCAAACCAGAAAAGATATACATTAAGCAGTCAGGATTTTGTTATTATTTTAAGATGGGCTCGAGCCAGGAATTGGTAAGGCCTATAAAAGTATGTTCTACTCAAATTTCAAATGCTTTAGTGTACAAACAAATGAAAATAGTAAAAGACATCCTTCAGAAATACACACCGGTACCCATATTTAGACCCCTTTAAGTCATGCTTGGGATTGAGAACGAAGATGTTATATGCATGTTCAAGTTGAAGGTATTCAACAAGGCTAGTGAAAAGAGCATCCATTATATCGACATCTACTTGCAAGACAGCATTCTCGTCGTCCCTGCAGAAAAGCCGCCAAATATTTCAGTGAAAACAACAGATTGGAAAGACAAACAGCGACATACGTCTGAAAGGTTCAAGACAATTGATCAGTGAACATATGCCACACAGGACTTGTGATGAACTTTTATCGCTAGGAGAAGCATATGCAGTCTAAAGGCTGGGATGTGACTCATAGAAGTGGAACATTTTACCTGTTGCCAGACACATCATCCTTGCGAGCTAAAATTTTGACGGCTTGCTCAAAGATAGATGTGACCTTTTCACCCATTTGAATGGCATGAACTGAGAAACTGCAAATGCAGATTAGTTATGAGGGGTAGTAGAAAGGGGGAAAATAATCTGGGGCAAAGAAGAAACAAGAAGCAAGCATTACTTGTAATTGATATGGCTGTTCATGGGTAGGTGATGTAAGAGATCTTTATGTACACTAGTCTTGTAAAAAGGTGAGAGAAGCTCCCCGATTGGCGGGACTCGTGTGTGTTGGAAGACATGGTCGATTTTCGTGAACCAACGCTCAAGTTCTTGAGCATTAAGCTTGAATTCTAACAGAGGAGAGAATTACAGGTAAGGTCGAATTGAATGTATAAGGTGAAATAAGAGATTGATGTTGAGATTACCTTGGTTGCCTTTTCCATCAAATCCGATGAAGATGAAATTGACAGGAACGGGAAGGGACATAGAATCCACTTCCTGAAGCTGTAGGTAGCTGGCAATAGTCCCCGCCCTGGTGTAATTAAGGGCTGCCATTTTAGCAGAGGCTGAAGTAGTAGTTGAAGATTCCAAATCCTCAAAATCTGAAAATCAGCAAACCAAATCACATAAGACTAAGCACATCATAATTGTAAAAGTATACTGAACCAAGAATGAATGGACTAGAACATCACCACTTCGGATAACGGCCTCGCTCCAAAACTTACTCTTCTCCCCGAGATTAAACAGAGAGAAAAGAGAAGAAGAGGCTTTGCGATTTCCTCTAACAGGGGACCCATAGGAGTAAGAGTTGTTCCCACTACCTGCAAACTGACCAGCGCCATATACGCATCATTCATCCAATTCAAAACATGAATCTTTCTTTTCCCAACAATCTTACATAACAATTCATAAACTAGAACTTATGCCTACTCATTTTACGCTATCATCGAAATATGTATGTATAACTATGTACTTACAAGCAGCAGCAAGGAAATGAAAACAACGATCATAGTATCAGGAAACGAAGCAGCCACACTGACGACCATTCTTCCGGCTCATACACCGTCTCCTCTTTATCTGACTACCGTGTCCTGGTTTTCCTGTAAGGCAGTAACCACCGAGCAGTCCACTCTTTTACCCCCACGGTAGCAACAACACGATGACAATTTGGGTTGACGGTTTAAACCAACCCGAATAAAAAAGCTGATCCGGTTATTAATTAGATCAAAAGCCTCTCTATACTAACCCAACTCGCTAAATTAAACCAACCCCGGGTTGTTGTTTTTTAATCCGAGCATTCGGTAATTAGATCACACAATATTAGATATTGACTAATTTAGTTTCCAGTCGAGCAGGATCTAAAGGTCACAAATTTTAACCGGTAATTAGATCACACAATATTAGATATAGACTAATTTAATTTCGAGTCCAGCAAGATCTAAAGATCACAAATTTTAACACAAGTTAGAATTATTTTATATCGGTTGACTTAAGTACTCCTGGGTTACTTAGTTAACTTCATTAAAATTTACTTTTAATATATATTAATTTGTCAATATTGAAAAAAAAATACTAATATTATATAAATATGTAAAATATTCATATAAACATATAAAGTTTTCAGTATTTGAAAAACTATGAAAAAATAATTTACCAATCATCTATTTACTTAACAAACAAATAAAAAAGCTATCAAAACGATGAATAGAATATCAAGTACTAAAATACTTCAAATCATTTATCTTCAATTAAAAAAATCACTAAATTAATATTAATATTGGAAAGTAATTTGAAATGTTGTATTCTCACGAGAACTTAACCACTAGCAAATACTCAACCCGCAGCAGCAAGCAGGATTAGCTAGCTACCCAGTAAGTACAACCCTAAAACAAGATGATTTGCATCAACCAAAGATTGACCTTAACCACTTCAAATTATGAGAAGGAAAGCATTTTCATTTCACATTCCCACCATCCACAGTAAAACAACATTCTGCAAAGAATATCCAAAACAAGGCAATTTTCTCCCTCTTTTTTCATCATTATTTTGCCTCCCAAGAATGGGTAACTTTACAAATCCTATTCCGTCAACCAAATGCTTATGAAAAAAAGAAAATAAAAACCAATATTACATCAAATTAGGCATCAGGAACCCTAGAATACAAAATCTACTCCCACAATATGCAACATTAATCCGAAAGGCTCCTAGACATCACCATGCACCGTCCAGGCTTTCCACCTTGAAAGAAAAACAAACCCAGAGGACACTAACTTTTGCCGAACAGCCAGCAACATAGCAGAGACAAATAACCAAAACCAGCTTGTTAGAATGCAGCCAACCTGATGTATCACACCTCTAGCGTCGCCAACCATAAAAAGGAAATCTATACCTCGTCAATGAGAGCAAGGAAATTGTCTTGTCCTAGCAAGCATCTAAAAAAAATGCCTGTAGCAACCACAACTAACTGCTCCTATCTGTTAACATATCTGAAGTAATCTTATCAACAGATTTAATCTTGATTATCACCACCCAATTCAGCTGCCCGTATTTGGCTCTCACCCCCCTCGAAGTTCAAAGCACGAGTCAATTGATGGTCAATGGTATCCTCAGTTTGAGAAACCAAAAGGCTGGAACCATTACCAGGCTGGACAGCAGCATGGAAATTAGTAGCTGGTGTAGTAACAGAAACAGTTGTTGACATTTCCCTTGTAGCTTCTTTGTTACCAACGCCGAAATGGAGAGTTTGCCTAAAACTATCAGACACTTGATTTATGGTCTCATCACCAATCAAACCTGGAGCGTCCATTGTAGAGTTGATTTGCTGTTTGGCCTTCCTTTCCTTCAAAGCTCTCTCTCGCTCGTTATAGAAGTCAAAATCATCTAGGATAGATGTATGTGCAACATGGTCTTTGAAGATTTTCAACATCTCAATACCCTGTTCTAGTTTGACCTGATAATTTCATCAGAGCCAGGATGAGAAAAAAGAGGAAAATGGAGCCATTCAGCAAAAAAAAAGATCCATGCAAAGGAAAAATAAAATAGCAAAGAGCTGACCAAACAACACATTCCTAGTGCTGGGAAAGGGTGTACAGTAACAACCTCTAACTCTAAATAGCACACAAGTTAGGTGTTTAAGATAAGGAACTGAATCAAGAACAAATATCACATTGTCATCAATAACTTCCACAATAATAGAAATTATATCACTCAGTCATCAGATTTACAGTGAATTCTGGATTAAGACACAAAAAAGAGCAAAGGTTTCTATAGGTTTCCCCCTATTATACAACCACAAGTTAATGCAACAAAGAACAAGATATCAATGAACAAAAGCACATCAATTGGTAAAATAATTTGAATTTATTTCCAGTGAGTTATCATTATCACTGCACTATGGAAAAATTATTAACTTCAATATAGCCATACCTCTTGAGAATCACGACTGTGTGTAACAGGCTTATTATCATTATTTTCAAGTAATATGTGTCGGAATCGACTGTTGGGAACATCTTTGATAATATGCCACTTCACTGGGAACTGACCACTCCACCTATCTTGCTGCCAGTAGTCAACATCCTTCTCAAAATCCACAGCTCCAACCATTTCAGCTACCCCACAAAACTGTCCACTAGCATTGACCTACATGAAGGCATTGCCAACAAAACCAAGACCGTCATCACTACATGAGACTACAATAAAAGACGGCAATCAATTTGAAAATGACAAAGGGCACAGGTATCACATTGTCATCAATAACTTCCACAATAACAGAAATTAAATCACTCAGTCATTAGATTTACAGTGAATTCTGGATTAAGACACGAAAAACAGCAAAGGTTTCTTTAGGTTTCCCCCCATTATTAAACCACAAGTTAAGATCAATCAACATGGATCTGTAAACTGTAAGCTGATCAAATTTGTTCCTTTTCAGAGCTGCATTGACATGGCATATCATTAGGGGACCGATCCTACGGATGGTCATATATTTTTTAGCATCCAATAATAATAGTAATAAAGAATCCAAGCTTTGAGTGTTCTACATCAAATGCCCATATTTTTTTAGGTCGTCCTATTTCTAAGTGTCTACTCTATATTTATAATTTCATTTCTCTATAATCTAAAAATTATCTTTTGTAGGTTTCCTAATATCACACAAACAGTTATATTTTTTTATTTAGGGACCTAGCTCCTTGTAAAAACAGTCCCCTTCAGTGGTACCTATTAGATTAGTATGTTTCAATAAAAAAAAAATTCAGTTTCAAGCTCTCTCTGAAGTTGTGCTGCAATTTTTTTTTCCATATGATGCTCAACGCCCTAGTGTTTCATCTCAAGGATACTGGAGAAGTCTAGCATCATCTATTTTTGCCTTCCTATTAATCTATTTTTTCATTTCAAATTCAAGCCTTTAACAAAGAAGCTGCAGAGATGGATAACGGGAAATTTCTCGAAGAAGCTATAGAGATGGTTACTGGGAGAGAGTGAGACTGGAGAAAGAAGAGGGAGAAACCAATTGTTATTCTCTAATTCAACTATTCTGGTTCGGATACAATTGCAAGAAGCTTGTAATAACATCCCAAATAACAGAACAGAACAAATGGGAATGAAGCAAGTAATCCAATTTATTCACAAGCCACAAGTAAACAAATTGAATGGCTAGTTGGTCTGTCATGTGTGGCAAAGCATTCCTACTTAAAGGCACAAAAGAAAATACTGAATGACCCTTCTATTAATTCACATAACAAAACAACCTAACATGGGATGGTAAGGGAATTTGTCTACTAACAAACGTCAGTCAAGTTCCCAAGCTTCACTGTACAAAAGAAAGAGAGAAAAGGTGTACCATATTATGAATACAACAAAAGCAGTGCTGCAACTTCAATTTTTCAATCATCAAATTCTTTCAACATGTTAACTGCTTATCAAAAAGGTTGACTCTAACATGGAGTTTGAAAATAAGCCAGAAACGCCTCCCCCTGACAACTTAAAACACTATTAGACTACCACCAGGCATTAGACATCCTGCATATCACCATGTGACAACATTATGACTGTCTACTTATTCATGGGACTTTCGTAAACCACAACAAAACACTAGTCTTCTATAATAGTGCGGCTACAGACAAGGGCAGGCTTCTAAAGTGAGTGCAGACTCAAAGTAAAATCCTAAGACAAAAAAACGGCAACACATCTGCACAAGATGCCTCTTTCTATTCCATGGACAGCTGTACAAACTACCACCACATATAACCATTTCCTAAAACAGTGAGATCTACCCTGTCTATGGATTAGCCTATCAAGACCAAGTTGCCTAGGAATTGAAAAAATTATGGAAAGTAAGGGACAAGTCATTGAAACATACCGAAAACAAGAGAAAAACTGGGCAGTTGCCATCTTTCTCCTTTGATTCATGATAAGCAGCATCCATTTTTTTGTTCCCATGAGGCGTGCTAGCCCAAACACTGTATTTGATACTTTTATGAACATTATCCTCGCTAAAAGACTTGATTATAAAGATCTTGGCAATATTGTAATCTGTGACAAAATCTGGCTTGTTGTACAAAGCACGATTAACTTTAGAGCCAGAAGAATCTTCACTGAGGTTACCAGAGGAAGAAGAATGTTCAGAGGAGCTCTTGGCCTTTACCCTCGAAGCCCTTGGTCCACGATTATGGTCAAACCCAATTGAATCATTTGAAGCATAAAACGGCTCCTGGTTCCTTTCTTTCCTACGGCCCTTATCAAAGGTGAGCTGTACCTGGTTATTGGCCCCCGCATAAGATACAGAACCACTGCCAAAATTAGAGTTGTGATAAGACACACCATGTTGGTAATGCCCAATGGAGGAACTTGATGTTAATCCATATCCATGCATCGGTGTTTGTTGGGAAACCTGCCACCAAGTAACAATGTCGAATGAACAAAAGTGAACACAGCATGTTATCACAGAGTCAGAAGGCAACTGCTCATTCAACGCTAGGATAAGTATAACAGAACACTCAACATGGCTCTATTATGGGTCACATCAACTAAACAAGCAGTATCAACTCAGAATCTGGCTTCTCACTCCTAAATTCTAGTGCAGAATCCAAATAACTTTTAAATCAGACATAATAAATGTAACTGTGATAAACTCAGAACAGACAACTATATAAAAGAAAAAAACCATATTCATGAAAAGCATTACTAAATAGCAATATCCCTGAACAAAACTTAACTAAACTCAACTAAAGCCTCAATACCAAACAACTTGAGAGAGTTAGATGGATCTTATGCCACCATACAAAATTATCAAGGATTAGATTGCTCAAGAGTTGTTATTTCTCCATACAAAACTAGAAAGGGAAAAAAAAACAAGAAGCATTAGCCCATATGAGGAGCATGGTTTAGATATTTTGAATGTTGGTAGTAACTTGCCAAACCAATTCCTGACAAGATAACAAGGATGAGTGATGAATGAAGGACTAATCATACGGCTGGAAGAAGTTTAGCATCCTAGACTACCCCTAAACTAATAACAACTAGTATCAGGAATTGATGGCAGTATTCTTCAGAAAAACTATCCACAATCTCGAAGGAATAAATCCAACTGTGCTTGTTGAAGAGATTTGTTGTTCTCATCCACCCTATAATTATATGCATTACCAAGTATATTTAAGGCCTAGTCCACTTTCTCATTTCAGACAAAAGATGAACTGAGCTACATGGCTTCAGCAAGGAGTGCTATTCTAGATCCTTCATCAGTTCCACAAGGACAAGCATTTTCCCACTACCTCATGACTTCTCACTAGTATAAACTGCATAGTCCCTTGTCCTAATGGATTCGTGGTTTAAGATGCACTCAACTAGTATAAGAAATTTTTGTGTTACTTAAAAGAAATACTCTTTTTTAAGTGATTGAACAAAAATAATATACAAAGCATGACGAAAAGAAAAAGGAATGCAATAAACATTATAAAAGATATGATTGGTAGAGAAAAGAAGAAAAAGGAAAACCTGCCCGCCGTGATGGTCATATGGCCCAAGAATGCCCATTGGTTGAGGGTAATGGGCTGAAGATGGTAAAGTGGAAGAGCCAGGTGTACCAGACATGTTTCCTCCACCAAATGATCCAAAGGGCAATAAGTAACCTGATCCTGCCCCAAAGGACAAGTTGTCGGCATTACTATCAGATGTCATGAGTTCAGTGGGTGTAAGAGGAGCCGAGGAAGGTGCATTTGGAGGGTAGAATGATGGTGAGAAAGGAAAGTGCTGAGGAGAGTACAATTGGCCGTCTAGCATTATAGAAGGCAGGTGTGTAGCAACAGGGGAATATTGGCCATATGCCATATCAGGATTGAAGCCATATGCAGAATGATACATGAGGGAAGAATTGTCGTTGTAGATAACCTGGTTTAGGTGAATAAAAATAAAGAGGGAAAATAGCACAAATAAAGATCAGTATTGGCTTCAGCATAGAGAATGGAATTGAAGAAGTCAAGAGTGGTGCAATTATCATGACTTACTGGAGGAATATGCAAGGCATCAGCAGTATTAAGATAAGGAGAGTAGGCATCCCAAGCAGCATTGGTATTCGCGTAAGCTGAAAATGTAGAATGGCATGAATATTTCAGATGGCAACATCAGACCAGAAATACTTGGAAGCATTACAATGAACAGATACTAACCTGCATAGGGCATTGCTTGCTCATGAGAAGAGGAAGAGGAAGAAGCATTTGGCAGTGGTAGGATGGCAAAACCTGAAATTGAATCCAGAGACTTCCGGTGTGGATGTGGTGTGAAGGCTGCATCCGGAGAAGGATTTGCTGAAACAGTGCTTTCATCGTGGGGAGAAATTGGCTGATAATAAGGGTACAAAATGAAATGCTAATGGAGGATGATTGATTGGATGAAGTAGTGAATAACAAAAAAGTTGAGAGATCAAAAACCCAACAACAAGAAAAGAGAGAGCGGCTAGTTACCTGCTGCTGCTGATGCTCCATTGAATTAACAAAGAAGCCAATGATAAACTGCATCAATGACAGAGAAACAAAGCAGTCAACAAACTGAAATGAAACAGTAAAGAAGACAAGAAAAACGCGTCGTTTGCCAAGGGCCTGGCGCTAGGAAAGGGAAGATTAGGGTTTGCAGGTAAGGGACAGCGCCCACCTATCTCTCTCCCCCAATATAACTAACAACAATTTCATTACGTACATTAGACGCGAGGACATACCTGTAGGAACGATTTGACCTCGACCTCGACCTCGACCTCGACCTCTTACCTGGATCTCGATCTTATAACAAGAAAGAAGGGCGCGGGCGCTCTTGCTCCATCAATTGATCCGAGACCCAATCCTGACTCCAACCCTTATCAATCCCTTGTTTTGTTGCTTCAATTCAGACAACGCCAAAAATTCTGGGAAATGAGGGTTTTGTGATTTTACAAGCCATCTCGAATTCAATTTAAATCCATCTGCTCGTTCTTTTTTCACGTAAAACTGTGAAGAGAGGGTTTATGTTTTTCCCCTTTATTTACTACCTCTATTTGTTGTCGCTGCACGCTGCCTAAAAATGGCAATTTCGTCCGCGGACATGAATGAGTCTAATATTCATAATTATAGGTGGGTAATATTCGTATATTATAGGTGGGTATTATCCATATATTATAGGTATTTTGCGGGTATGAATATACCCATATCCATAAAGTACAGGTATAAATGTGAGTATAGATAGTGCTTACCACCTTCAATACCCGCAATATATATATAATTAATTCAATATATTAGGGGTGGGAAAATTTTCAGTTACCCGAAATTACGATTTTTCATCCCGAGTTTTTTTTAATTTCGAATCGGAAAGGTAATACTCGAAATTAATTTCGGAACGGAACGGGATCCAGTAAGGAAATCCGAAATTTCCGAAAGTTTTCTCCCTTAATTAAAATTCTCACCTAACCTTATCCTTATCCTTTCAATCTTATCCTTTGAAGTCCTTCCCTCAAATCATCACCACTCTCAATCCCTCACTCTCACCTCAATCACCATCTCCCCCCGCCTCAATCGCCATCTCCCACCGCCTTCACCCTCACCGCATCACCACCTCTCGCCCACCATCCACCGCTGTCAACCATCATCGCTCTCTCTTCACCACTGCACCATCCATTTCCCTCACCACCGAATCACCATCACCGTAGCACCATCCCTCTCTCCTCATCGTCGAATCACCATCTCTCGCTCTCAATTTCACCATCACTGATTCTCTCTCTCTCTCTCTCTCTCGACAACCACGCAAGCATAGGAGAAGAGTGATTTCTCCCTCATTCCCGCATACTCTTATTCATCATCATCGTCATCTACTCCTTTTTGTTTGTAATAAGGCATAAATTATTGTATTCTTCATCGATCCTTCAATACCCGCAATATATATATAATTAATTCAATATATTAGGGGTGGGCAAAATTTCAGTTACCCGAAATTACGATTTTTCATCCCGAGTTTTTTTTAAATTTCGGAACGGAACGGGATCTAGTAAGGAAATCCGAAATTTCTGAAAGTTTTCTCCCTTAATTAAAATTCTCACCTAACCTTATCCTTTCAATCTTATCCTTTGAAGTCCTTCCCTCAAATCATCACCACTCTCAATCCCTCACTCGCACCTCAATCACCATCTCCCCCCGCCTCAATCGTCATCTCCCACCGCCTTCACCCTCACCGCATCACCACCTCTCGGCCACCATCCACCACTGCCAACCATCATCGCTCTCTCTTCACCACTGCACCATCCATTTCCCTCACCACCGAATCACCATCACCGTAGCACCATCCCTCTCTCCTCATCGTCGAATCACCATCTCTCGCTCTCAATTTCACCATCACTGATTCTCTCTCTCTCTCTCGACAACCACGCAAGCATAGGAGAAGAGTGATTTCTCCCTCGTTCCCGTATACTCTTATTCATCATCATCGTCATCTACTCCTTTTTGTTTGTAATAAGGCATAAATTATTGTATTCTTCATTGGTTCATTTGTTGTGATTTTATGCATTATATGTTCATACAACTTGTTGGGTGATTATTTCGGATACCCGATTTCCGAACCGGAAAAAATTTCATAAATTCAGGATCGGGTAGTTGATATGTGCAGTACGAGGTCGGGAAATTTTTTGGTCAATTCAGAATACTCGTACCCGAAATAAAATTTTTGAAAATACCTGAAATTCCCGTTTGCCCACCCCTACTATATAATTTTTTTTTATACCAAAACGGTGACGGGGTCGTTTTGACAATAAATCCAATAAGAAGGTCATTAGGGTAGACCATTACAACAACAAAACCACTCACTGTCTCTCTCGCAGCTCTCTCTCCGTCTCTCGGAGTCGTCACGGCCAACACACAATAGTTACTGAAGTTTTCAGGACTTTGTACTATCAAGTGTGTTGAGCAAACATTGCAAGATCTTGGGGTTTGTTTCCTGAATCCTTAATGTTGTTTTTCCTTGTTATTTAGTTCAAAATTGCTTTAATCATGCCCTTAATGGTTAATGATATAGCCTTTAAGTTTGACACCTTAACAATATATATTTTTCTTTATCATTTTCTTTGTAAAATAACCCACGCCTAGTTGATATTATTTTTTGCTTTTATTATCTTCAGATTTTGTTGGTGTGGGGACATAGTGGGTTAGTTTTATTGTGCAATTGGTGCAAGATGATTCAGTAGAGGTGAATTGTTACTTAATTACTGCAAGAGCAATATCAAAGATGGAAAACTTGGAACTTGGTGATCAACCCCACTCTCAATGGTTAAGTTTTTGCCATCATGGCTAAAACTAAGTAGTCAATCTGAATTTTGTTTATTACCCTCTTTTGACTATTAACATTTCCCAAAAATAACCAATTTACCTTAAATATTAACTGAATATGATATGTTTGTTAGGGATGGCAATTTCGCCCGCGGATATGGATATCCACCCAATACCCGCAATTGTTGGTGGATATTACCCGCATATTGTGGATATTTTGCGGGTATGGATATACCCACACCCGCAAAGTATGGGTATGGATGTGGGTATGGATAGTGCTTACCCGTTCCAATACCCGCACTAAATACCCGCAATAAATAAATATATATAATATTTTAATATATAATTAATTCAATATATAATATATAAGGCACTTGTTGTAGAACCTAGAAGAAGCTAGTTTTATAATTTCTTTCACGGCGAGGGCTTTCTAATAATGAAACATTATATAACCATTTTTTTAATAAAAAATTAAAATTTAAGGTTAATTTTCGTTTCTACCAATTCTAATCCACATGATGATCCTTCCTCAAAATAACATTATAGTATTTATTTATCTTTGAAAAAAGAGCATTGCTTCGTACTTCTTTAAATTTATGAAACCGCTCTAAAATCATGAGTCTTATTATTTTTTATTAATTATTTTACAATTTGAATATACTTTCTTTTTTGTCTTTTAAAATAAAAACAAATGGCCAAATTTTTATTTTCTCTAAAATCAGGTTTTTGTTTATTTAATAATTGTTGGACCTGCAGGCAAACGAAAAATGAAAATCATGTTGGATTAGTGTATCGTATTATTGTGTGGTATTGTTATTAAATTAGATTGATTTTTTTATATATTAATTTGATTGAAATTTGAAATTCAACTAAATTTGCGGGTATCCACGGATATTCACGGGTTATCCGCGGGTATAATTACCCTTTCTTTACCCGCTCCATATGGATGCGGGTGAGGGTATTGCGGGTGCGGGTATGGATAGTGCTTACCCGCTCCATACCCGCCCAATTGTCATCCCTAATGTTTGTGATGAAGTCCCAAACTGATTACACTCCACAAGCAATGAGTGAGTTTGATCTTTATTTAGAGGAGCGTGTCTTGCCGAGATCATAAAATTTTGACATTCTCGTATGGTGGAAGGTGCAAGGAGTTAAGTACCCAACTTTAAAGGCAATTGCTCATGATATTCTAGCTATTCCAGTGTCCACTGTTGCATCTAAGTCTGCATTTAGCACAATTGATAGAGTGATCAGCCCACATCGTAACAAACTTCATACAAGAACCATTGAAGCTTTAATGTGTACTCGTAGTTGGTTGTAGGCAGCTGAACATACAGGTACAATAATAAACATAACTTTATTTTTTCAGTTTTGTACTTATACATAAGCAATTAAGCATCTTATTTATTTATGTGCTGACATTCTTAGGTGGTGGTGGTGCCGCATGTCTAGATTATCATGACACTGACACTGAAGATGATGATGGTAAATAAATTCAAGTTATCTTATTAATAAATTAATAAATAGTTCTCTTTCTATTATATTTATGTTAAGTGACTCTTTTTTTGTACCATAGATTTTTTTTTTGTTTTGTTTTGAAAAAAAAAAATCGGGACCATTTTTTTTGGGTCTGGTCCCGGACCCGGAAACATTTGGCAGGCCGAGACCGGGACCGTGAAATGAGTCCCGTTTTTTGTCGGGATCGGGACTGGTCCTGACCCGAAGGGGCTCGGGTCCGGACCCGTAGACCCGAATTGACACCCCTACCTACACTACGCTCTACAAATAGTTTCCCATTTCCTTCTTAGCTAAGACACCGCACGGTCCTAAAGTACACCTGGTCCATAAATAAAGAGTAAAAAATTTCGCCCCCGCACAAATTGACTTATTAATAATTTAGTCCCAATCGTTTCAACTTATTAGCGCCAATTTTTGGAGGTTGGATATTAACATATTTTTCATGTGATATTAATTGAAATATGTCGAAAATCTCACAGCATGACTAAATCAAAATTGGGTGGAAATGTTTGGGACCTAAGAGTTATGTTTGAAACAATAGCGACTAATTGGTAACAAGTTAATACGTACGGGACAAAATTAAAAAAACAATTAATAAATGGCATACATTACAATGCCACTATGATAACTCATTAAACACTAATTAACAAGGGTGTGTTTGTAGGGTTAAAAATAAGAGGGTAGTTGTTAAAGGGTTAAAGTTTAAAAGGCTTAAGATTTAAAAGTGCAAAAAAATAGTTGGGGTTAGATTTTAAGAATATTGATAATAATTTTAAAAAAGTGATGGATTAGAACTCAAATTCAAATGTTGGAGATCAGGTTAAAGGTTAAGATACTAATTAACAAATAACCTAGTTTTATAGTGTAAAAGTTCAATCCTAAAGAAATGTAAAAGTCACAAGGACAGAACTCGATCCCTTTTACATTCAAACTAAATGAATTTTAATACAAAACGGTCAAAAAAATTAACATTTACTGGGATTGAACTGAGGTTAAACTACAAAAAAGATTTAATGTCATTTTTTTTACCATAACAACTTTATCTTTTTCTCTATCTTGGTTAGAAAGAGACTTTATTTCCATAGTGATTTAATATCTTGAGGTGAGCGTCGCGCCCCGAAAATAATAAAAAAATTCGCGGGGAATACGATGAATCTGAGACCTTACGATGCTCAGCGTAAAATGGCGCCTCGCAACATGCAATGAAGTCGCCACCCTAATTTTTGTCTCTAGGTTTAGGGAACCTAATCATCATCGCATAAAAATAAAAATAAAAATAAAACTAAAACTAAAGGCACAAAAAAGAGGGTCTAAACCCAAGAACAAAGGTTCGACGTCGTATTATGGACTCGGGAAGGTGTTAGGCACCCGAGTCACATCCGAAAACGGTTACCGGTTGATAAGAGAGGTGTTTAAAAGATGCTTGATAAAAATGCGTTTTAAAAGGGGGGCCTTAGAGGAATCGTCACTTTAGTCTTTTCCATGATCGGGACCGTTCAGGAATAATTAATCGTTGGATGGGGTTACCGTTTTCAAGACCGATCAATTATTCCTGACTGTAGTGTGATGGGACTGAATTTTCCGTAAGACTGAATGAGCGCCCTCTTTTTTATCATCGGGCCATGCATGATTAACTTAACTACTAAGTGATTCTATCATGGATTGCTAACAGAGTACAAATTTAAATGAGAGATATTTTAAAATGATAAACCGATGTGGGATCGAAGCCACCAAACACATGCAATCAATATAAGCGGAATTTAAAACAAATGAGCGTGGCATTTAAAGCGAGTCATTAAAACAAGTTGTTCATGTGGGTTGATTTTAATTCTAGCAATTCTATATATCATGCATACGATTAATATTTACGGAAAGCTTTGAATAAATAAAAGGGAAAGAAAGGCGTACTTTCGAGCGAAGCTTAAATTTTAAACCTACAAAACGAGAGTGTTAGTGATAGCTCGAAAAATAGACAAGCAGTTTATGAATGCGAGAATTTAAATAAACAGTTGATATATATCAAAAAATTAAATAATGGTTTGACGCATACGAAGATAAAAACGACGATTTGACGCATACAAAAATTTAAACAACGATTTGATAAGTGCAGGAAAATTTAAATGATGATTTGATGCATACGAAGATAAAAACGGCGATTTGACGCATGCGAGAAATTTAAATGATGACAGTTGATAAGTGCGAGAAATTTAAATGATGATTTGATGCCTACGAAAATTTAAATGATGATTGACAGGCGTGTCGCATGCCCTGCATAAAAGTATAAGTTCAACTCAGTGCTATGCTACAAATTAATGCAGATAGTGGTGAGAGGATCGATCCCACAGAGACAAGCTTTGACTGATTCGTTCTTTCCTTTATAAATAACCAAGTGAAAAACAAGTTTTGGGTTGTAAATTCGTGAAAACAGAAATGTAAATGATTTAAACGAGAGTTGCATATAGAAATATGGTTGGAATGAGATTGAAATCAGTAGGAGAAAGACATCCCCGGTAGAGATATTAACGAAGTGACAATTCCAAGACGTTGATCATTGACAAAAGGATTTTCAAAACCAATTTCATAGAGAAGTTATAGAGATACATCCAGGGGCGATCTCCAAGCCTCCTCCTACTCAAGTCACTCGAGGAGAAGCTCCTCTTGTGTCCCTAACTCCCCTAACAATCAAGGATTGCTGGTTTGTTGATGTGATTAGGAAGGCCCTTCTCAAGACCTTGAGATGGACGCAACTGCGGTCCAGAAATCTCAAATCTAACTCTTTTCTTCTTTTAGTTTTAGGAAAAACATTATCCTATCACTAGTTGTCTACTCGGGTTCTCTGTAGTGCAGAAACGCGGCACCACAGTGATTCTACTGTAATTAATTGTACTGAAATCCAAGTTGATCAAGCTCAAACACGATACAATCAAATTATCATTAAAACAAGCAAGAAAAGTGATATGAAACGCTTTTAATTAAGATCAAAACAAGTCTCACAACAATTCCGGAATTGTCAACCTCTGAATCTCTACCAGAGATGAAGGTTTTTAGTTACAAAACATAACGAAATGATGAAAGATGTTCAAAACAGAAAATAGGAAAATGCTGGAAATTCTGGAAAATAAGTGAAAAAGCTGGTTTTCTCCTCTAACTCCTTGCTCTCGTTCGATGCCTTCCTCTGCCGTTCTCCTCAGCATTTATGGTCCTCCTTGGTGCCAAGATACTCCTCTCTAAGGTGAGACAGCTTCCACTAATAATCCACTTCAGATTTGTTCTTCAAGAAGCATGAGAATATTCTTCCTAAACACAAGAGGAATGTTGATTTTTGTCTTCTATAAACTTGTTAGGAGTGGGAGGAATGTTCTCAGAACCCAAGGAGCTTAGTGTCTATAAAAATGGGGCCCAAGGAGACAAGGAACGCACTCATGACTAAATAATTGCGGCGCGCATAATCATGGTGAGTGCTGTCCAGATCTGGGAACGTCACAGCAGCCTCATCTCAGGGCCTTGAGATGAGTCGGAATGCATCAGCAGAAATTTGCCAAGCCAGCATGATTGATTGAGCTCTAATCTTTGACTTTTCCGCTCCTTTTCCTAATCCTAGGCATTCAAGTGTACTTCTGGAAAAAGGAAGGAAAAAGGATCAAAGCAGCATGTTTATTGCTTCAAAAGCTAAGTAAAGAAGCAACAAAACAAAGTGGAATAACAATCAATCAAATCCCCCCACATTTGAACTATGCTTGCCCCCAAGCATAAACACAAAACACAGAAAAACACAAAGACACAACACAGATACAGCACAGAAACAGCACCCCTCAGGACAGAACATCAACCCCTGGACTGATCTTCACACAAACACTTCAAAAATTAGCTCAATCAAGCAATGCTAAATACTCCAAACACCACAATTGTGCACATATTCAAACAGAGGTATAATAGCATGCTGATCACAAGGAAATAAAATCCTAGGGCCTATGTCTTCTCTTCCTTTGACTCAAAATCCAATCACTGCTGCTGGACACTCAAGCAAAATTATTTAAAAGCACAAACAATAATTAAAGAACAGAAATTGAAACACAAAGTGAGCCAAAGGCTTCTTTTATTCTATTTTTTCTTTTTCTTTTCTTCCTTCTTTTTCTTCTTTTTTTTTTTTTTTCTTTTCCCGCTTTTCTATTTTTTTTTCTTTTTCTCAACCTTCTTTCCGCAAACTCTTTTTTCTTTTTTTTCTTTTTTTTCTTTTTCTTTTTTTTTTTTTTATTTCAAAACACACATGCATGCAGACCTTGATTTCTCACCAACGGTGCTATGATCGGCCCAACAAAAGGGGTTAGCACACGACCGACTGGAAGTTTTTCCATGATGGGGTGATGGTGCCGAACCACCAACACCGTGCAATCCAGAGGGCATGATGAGAAATCCACACAAAAGAAAATTAAAGGTACACAAGCAAACAGAAAATAAAGGACTTAGCAGCAGTAGGAGGATAGGATCCTCATCCCATGATCTAGGGATAAGAAGACAGATCAGCTCTAGCAAAACATTTCCTAGGATCAGCAAAACTAATCATACATCTATGCAAACAAATGCACAAGTTGTAATGCTAAGAGGACTTAAAATTGCAAGATGGAGCTGATAAATCAAGTGTTCACATGAGGATCAGATCAGAGGTTTCAATTTTATTCAAAGGGGGGCTGAAACATAGCAAAAAGAAAAAACGACTCATGCAAAAATGGAAACAAGCAGAAGCGCATGCAACACTAAAAGAAATAAACATGCAGAAGAAAGGAAAATACAGAAAAACAATCAATAGAAGAAAACATGCAACAAAAATTAAAACAAACATGCAAAAGAACAATAAAGACACAAACGAACACGAAAAGTGTCTCCCCCCCACATTTAAAGGACACATTGTCCTCAATGTGAAAGAGAAACACACACAACAAACAAACAAACAGAACGAAAAGGAATTAAAAAGAAAAGGGAAACAGAAGATAAAACCCGGGGTAAAGTTCAAGGTTGGGGAGGAGGTGGCGGCGCCGGAAAAGCACGCCTCAAGACGTCCAGGATGCACTCCTGGGTTCGGTTGCTGGTATTCTGCTGAAGCATCAGTTGGCGGAGGAGAGAGTTCTGATTCCGCAGGAGGACAACAATCTGAGAGGTCGATGAAGGGGAACTGGCAGCGGCAGGAATGTTCGTCTCAGGGCCTTGAGATGGCCCGGCAGCATCAGGAACATTTTCGGGAACAGAGGCAGCATCGATATCATCTTGCCTATCTAGGCGTCTGAGTCTGAAATCTCCCCCGTGCTTGGCCCCGAATATGTGGTCTGGAGCTGGAGTGAACCCTGTATTGTAACACACAAACCGATCCTGGTCTAGATGGACAAAGCCCATCTGATCAAGTGCCATAATATTCATAATTTTCAAGGAGGCACAATTAAATAATTTTGCAGTTTGAAGATCCAGATTGCATATATTCACAGCAAGATGAGTAATGAGCGATCCCATGATAAGCTTATCCTTTTCCCTATAATAATGCAACTGAGCAGCAATCCAATAACCTAAATTGATGGGCTTTTTGTTGACCATGCCCCACAAAATGAAAAGCTCTTGCTTGGAAAGAACACCAGCAATGTGATCTTTCCCAGCGAAATTAGTGGAAAGGACTCTATGCAAAATCCTAAGGGCAGGGTCTAAAATCTGGTGTGCCTTAGCCTTTTTGTCATCAAATTTTAGTTTTGGCTTTCCAGTCAGTTGTTGGTAGGCAGATTGTGTGTCAAAGTCGTCAGGATATTCGCTCAAAGCATTAGCATACCAATCAGCATTCAGTTCATTTTCTTTTACAAAGCCTAAAACAACATTAAATTCATTCAAGGAATAGCGACAAGATTTTCCACATAATCTGAAGTTAATGTCATTAGGCCTAGCAAGTCTCAACCCATCTGTTTCTCTATCTCTAGCTGATCGATACCAAAAAGTGGTATGGAATTCAAGGCACAGTTCAAGGTACGCCGGATGTTCAAGAAAAAAGAGAGGTTCCCAGCCCACATTCCTAACATACTGACGCAATCTAGACTCAATACCCCAAGTGTCAAGGAGTTCAAAATCTAATTTTGCACAATATGGAACAGTTGATTTATATTTTAGGTGCAATTTTTCTTCTTGATCAAATGAATCAAATTGTAACCAACCATTAAGGAATTCTAGGTCAGGGATAACTTGCCTTTTTTTACTGCTGGTTCTGGCTCGTTTGGAGCTCCTTGCACTGCCATGCTTCTCGACTGGTGCTGAGGAAGGCATAGCAACCGCTGAAGGATCTGCTGGCGCTTGGGAAGATGGAGTTTTTGCTGCCTTCTTGGCTACTGTTTTGCTGCGCTTGGGCCTGGGAACTTCAGGAGTAGAGTCAGATGCTCTTTCCTCATCAGCAGGAGTTACTTCTTCAGGAATGCGTTGCTCCTCATCATCACTGCCTTCAGAGGCAGGCTCAGCAGGAATTTCAGAAACCTTTCCCTTTCCTTTGTCCTTCTCATGGCCCTGAGAAGACTGGACAATGGGATGCTGGGGAACGGGCTGAGGCTCTTTTATTTCAATGCCCTTCCTCTTGAGGGATTTTGCAGCAGGGGTGGCCTTAGGTTTGCCGGCCGCTTTCTTAGTCTGAATGATGTTTGCTGCAGCTGCAATCGAAGGGACAGGGATCCCTTTGCGCTTCAAACGGCGCTCTTCCCTGTCATCAATCTTCGGCTGGGGTTGGGCTGATTTCTTTATCATGGACCTGAGCGGTCTATCTTCTGGATCCGAGCTGGACTCAACAGTGATGTCCTGCGGCTTGGATGTGAACGTGGGGTCACTGACCGTGTCGGAGCCGCCGGAATCGGAGTGAGTTGATTCTGTTTGGTGCTCAGAAGGCGACTCCGATCTAGGAAGAATAACTGGTCCCTTTTTGGGTCTTGGGACGAAGGTGGGTGAAGGTATTTTTGTGGGTTGATGGGCTGTTTTGCTTTTGGAACCACCAGTAGCGGTGGTTGGAGGGTTATTTGGGGAAAGAGACGGTGGGTTTGCAGGTGTGTCAGCCTTAGGTGGGTTTTGCATGGGTGTGGAAGGTGGTTGCGGGAAGATAGTGACCAGCGGGCTCGGCGGCGGCGAAGGAGCGGCGACCACGGCGAGGGCAAGCGGCTGGGGTGGAGATTCGAATTTGTCCGAATCCGAATCAGTTGGAGGAGTGTTTCTGCTAGTTCCACGGCGAGCTTGGGATTTCTTGAGTGGCATGGTGGCGGTTAGGTTTTTGGAGAGAGGGCGATTTAAAGTGAGAGAGATGGAGAGAATGTGGTAAACGAGGAGAGTGAGTGTAGCTTTTTGGTAGAGGGTGATATTATGATCGTGGAGGGAAACTGAAGAGGTAGTGGCAAAAGTGAGTTTAACGGGAGTTTTATCCAGGTGGACATGATGACATGGAAAGTGATTTTTTAGGGCCTTGAATGAGAGTGCTTCCTTCTTATAGCGAGTCTGGCTCATCTCAGGGCCTTGAGATGAGCTGAACGCAGCTGCATTGAAATGGCCTTGACTGGAGTTAAATGATACTAAAGCTGGAGGGTACTGACTGCCTTCCAAAAGCTGTCCCCTTTTAAAGTCTTGGACTTGACTATGACATTGTTCATGCTGTATCATTAGGAACCTCCAGTGTGGTGCTCTCCACATTTTGTTCTCGAAAACCTTCATAAAAGGGCTTTAGGCGCTGCCCATTGACCTTGAATACTTTGCCCGTCTGCAAACTCTGTATTTCTACTGCACTATGGGGGTAAACATTAGTAATAATGTATGGACCAGTCCAACGAGTTCTGAGTTTACCTGCCATGGTGTGAAATCTCGAGCTATAGAGGAGTACTTTCTGCCCAGCTTTCAAGGTCCTAGGATGAATGTTCCTGTCATGGTACATTTTCGCCTTGGCCTTGATGATGGCTGAGTTCTCATACGCTTCGTTCCTCAACTCTTCAAGCTCCTGTATTTGCAATCTCCTATGCGTACCGGCAGCAGTAAGGTTCATGTTACATTGCTTGATTGCCCAAAAGGCTTTGTGTTGCACTCCAACGGGTAAATGGCAAGTTTTACCATAAACCAACTTGTAAGGTGTGGTCCCGATAGGAGTTTTGTATGTTGTTCTGTAAGCCCACAAGGCATCATCAAGCCTTTGGCTCCAATCTTTTCTCTCTGGCCCGACAGTCTTGGCCAAAATAGATTTAATCTCTCGATTTGATAGTTCCGCCAACCCATTCGTTTGAGGATGGTATGCTGTGGACACACGGTGAGTGATATTGTACTTGGAAAAAAGTGATGCTACCACTCGGTTGCAAAAATGTGTGCCTCTATCACTGATTATAGCTCTTGGAATTCCAAATCTGCTCAAAATCTGAGATTTTAGGAATTTCACCACTGTCTTCGCATCATCAGCCCTTGTGGCTTTGGCTTCCACCCATTTCGACAAGTAATCTACTGCCAAAATTATATATGTGTTCCCATCTGAATTAGGGAATGGTCCCATGAAGTCTAATCCCCACACATCAAAGATTTCACACACTAAAATCGGTGTGAGAGGCAGCTGATGTTTAGATGTGATATTTCCAGTTTTTTGGCAATTTTCGCAAGTTTTGCAAAAATAGTAGGCATCTTTGAACAAAGTGGGCCAGAAAAAACCTGACTCCAGCACCTTCGAAGCAGTCCTTCTAGGTCCGAAGTGCCCTCCACAAGCGAAAGAGTGGCTGAATTTAAGAACGGATGGAATTTCGTTCTCAAGAATGCATCTTCGGAGGATCTGATCTTTTCCCATGTTCCAAAGGTACGGATCATCCCAAATATATCTCCTGGAATCCCTCCTGATCTTCTCCTTCTCAGCTGTGGAATAATCTCCATGAAATTTTCCAGTTGCCAAGAAATTGGCAATATCAGAATACCACGGCCTCATCTCAAGGCCTAGAAATAAGCTTTCATCAGGAAAATTTTCTCTAACAGGTTCTGGTTGCGCATCCACCAACATTCTGCTCAAATGATCAGCTACGAGGTTTTCTTTGCCCTTCTTATCCTTGATTTCAAGGTCGAATTCTTGCAGAAGAAGAATCCACCTAATCAGCCTTGGCTTAGCTTCCTTCTTGGCTAAAAGGTACCTCAAAGCTGCATGGTCAGAGTAGATTATTACTTTGGTTCCAAGAAGATAAGAACGAAATTTATCTAATGCAAAAACAATAGCAAACAGTTCTTTTTCTGTGGTGGTATAGTTTCTCTGAGCATCATCAAGCATTCTTGAAGCATAATAAATCACATGTGGATTTTTATCAATTTTCTGCCCAAGGACAGCTCCTACGGCTGCATCACTTGCGTCACACATGATTTCAAAGGGTCTGGTCCAATCTGGCGGTTGTATTACTGGTGCAATAGTCAGTTTTTGTTTCAAGGCTTCAAACGCCTTCTTACAATCATCATTGAAGTCGAATTTGATGTCTTTTTGGAGCAGCCTGCACATAGGCTCAGCAACCTTCGAAAAGTCCTTAATAAAACGCCTATAAAAACCTGCAAGGCCTAGAAATGAACGCACATCTCGCACGCAAGATGGGTAAGGTAACGATTCAATGACATCAATTTTAGCTTTGTCCACTTCCAATCCTTTTTGGGAAATAATATGTCCTAAAATTAATCCTTGATTTACCATAAAATGGCATTTCTCATAATTAAGAACCAAATCAGTCTCAATACACCTATGTAAGATTTTTTTCAAATTTTCCAGGCATTGATCAAAGGAGTCTCCATAAACAGTAAAATCATCCATGAAAACTTCCATTCCTTTTTCTACAAAATCTAAAAAAATACTTACCATGCACCTTTGAAAGGTAGCAGGTGCATTACACAATCCAAAAGGCATTCTCTTGTAGGCAAACGTGCCAAAAGGGCAGGTGAACGTGGTCTTTTCTTGGTCTTCATCGGCCACGGGTATTTGATGGAATCCTGAAAATCCATCAAGGCAACAGTAATGTGATTTACCTGCCAATCTCTCAAGTATTTGATCGATGAACGGGAGAGGAAAATGATCCTTCCTCGTTGCGTTGTTCAGCTTCCTATAGTCGATGCATACTCTCCAACTATTTTGCTCTCTAGTGGGCACGGGTTGGCCTTCTTCGTTTGTCACCACTGTGATGCCTGATTTCTTGGGCATAACCTGCACTGGACTCACCCAAGAACTGTCAGAAATAGGATAAATGACACCAGCAGCAAGAAGCTTTAAAATCTCCTTTTTTACGACTTCCATCATTGGAGGGTTAAGCCTCCTTTGTGGCTATCTTGTGGTCTTGCTGTCGGGTTCTAGGTGGATTTTGTGAGTGCAAATCGTGGGTGATATCCCCTTAATGTCAGCAATGGTCCAACCTATTGCTCCCTTGAATTCCCTCAATATTTCCAAAAGTCTCTCCTCTTCTGATTTTGTCAAGCTGTTAGAAATGATCACGGGAAGACTCATCTCAGGGCCTAGAAATGAGTACTTCAGGTGGTCTGGCAGTTTCTTTAGGTCCAAGTCCGGTGCCTGCAAAATTGAGGGTTGGAGTTTAATGATAGATTCTGGAGCATCGAAGGTCTGTTCAATACCTGCACACGCTTGGTGTTCTCCCAATTCCTTGACAACACTTCGAATTTCTGGGCTGATAGTGTAATTACTTTCCAACTCCTTCGCTTCATCCCTATACAAACCATTCCTAATGACATATTCAAGAGGGTCTGAATTTTTAATTTCAGAAACATTATCAACAAAAGGGTCAATAATATCTAAGAAATTAACAGAGTGTATGTCATTTGGGTACTTCATAGCATCATACATATTAAACTTAATTGTTTCCTCACCAAACTCAAGAGTTAGACAACCATCATAAACATCAATTTTGGCACGAGCTGTTCTTAAAAATGGTCTACCCAATATTACATCAGTAGTTTTTGAAACATCCTCATTCTGCATATCTACCACATAAAAATCAACAGGGAAAACAAAGTCGTTCACCTGCACCAAAACGTCCTCAACCACACCTATGGGGTAGATGATTGATCTATCGGCAAGTTGAATGACAACTCTAGTTTCCTTGAGGTTTCCTATGTTCAGAGTTTCAAAAATAGAAAGGGACATGACGTTTATACCTGCTCCCAGATCACACAAAGCTTTGTCTATCTGTTTGCTGCCAATTTGACAAGGTATTGCGAAAGTTCCTTGATCTTTGCATTTTGTAGGAAGCATGGCAGCAACGTGCTCACTGAAATTCACCCGTTCTATTCCAGCTAGTTTCTTCTTGTTGGAGCAGAGCTCCTTCAGGAATTTAGCGTACTTGGGTACCTGCGAAATCATGTCTAACAAAGTCACGTTAATAGGAACTTTCCGGAAAACTTCAAGTATTTTCTTCTCATCTTTTTCCTTTTGGGCTTTTAAGGACCTTTCGGGAAATGGAGGAGGGATGTTCTGGACTTCTGGGAATTTTTCCTGAGCTGCCGGAGTGTCTTTTGCTGGAGTAGGTACTGGTGCACGAACTTCTGATTCAAGAGTGATTTCAGCTTCAGCTTCTGGTTGCGGTCCTGGTCGGCTCATCTCAGGGTCATGAGATGGACCTGTTCTGGGTGGTAAGTCTCTGCCACTTCTCAAAGTTATGGCATTGAGGTGTTTGGGATTGTCTACTGTGTTTGAGGGTAGCTGGCCTGAATTGTTTTGCTGGCTCATGGTGAGCTGTGCCATCTGTTTTTGGAGGTCAGCTATAGCTCCTTGGGTAGTTTGGATGAATGGTTGTAGGATTTATTTAAGTGTATCTTCAAGTGGTGGTGGAGGTGGTGCAGTAAGTTGTAATGGTTGTGGAGGTGCTGGTAATTGTGGAGGTTGAGGTTGAGTTGGGGGTTGATTTGTTGGGAAGTTTTGCTGATTTTGTTGGGGTCTGGACTTGAAATTTCTCCATTCAAATGGAGGTTGCTGCTGATTTGGCCCCCACCCATAGTGAGGGTAGTTCTTCCAGCCTTGATTGTTGCTGTTGTTGTACGAATTGCCTTGGTGAGGCATGGCTGCATTAGCTTGCTCTACTGGTTCAGCTATAAGTGGACAATCATGGGTCATGTGACCGATTTGGAAACAAACTCCACAAGGTGTCACTTGCTGCGGTGGAATTTGGTGAATTTGGTCAATTGTGGCTGGAAAATTCTTCATAAATGTGGAGACCTCTTCCATGTGTCTCTCAAGGGCAGCCACATTCAAGTTTTGAGCAGCTGATGTGCGGTCATACGTCCCGTTTTGTTGGCAATTATCTGCCAAGGTCTGAATAAGAGCTCTTGCTCGACTTGGTGTCAAGTCCAGTAATGCTCCTCCTGCAGCAGAATCAAGTTTCTCCTTGTCCTTGATGCACATGCCATCATAAAAGTATTGTATCAAAGATTGTTCAGGTACACCATGTGTTGGGCATACTTCTTGGAGGTCTTTAAACCTCTGATGGTATTCACCAAAAGATTCATCTCCTCGTTGCTGGATAGCAACAAGGCTCTTCCTCGCAGCTCCCGCTTTGGTAGCTGACCAGTACTTCTTGAGAAAAGTGGCTGCCATTTCAGCCCAAGTGTTGATTGAATTATGTGGGAGGCTGAAAAACCAGCTCTTTGCTGAGTCTTCTAAAGACCATGGAAAGGCTCTCAATTTAGCTCTCTCAAGAGTGACACCAGTTGGTTTTAAAGCATCACATTCAAATTGGAATTTTTGTAGGTGCTTGTAGGGGTTTTCGGATGCATGACCCCTGAACTTGCTGAGGTTGTGCATAACGTTTGACTTCACGGCCCAGTCTTGTGGCACTGGACGGTAGTTGATACACAGGAAAGACTCCTGCTCTGCTCCTTGGTTGAGCTCTCTTAAGGTAGGTTTTGTCGGATCTGCCATTTCTGGTTCCGCAGGTTGGTCTATCTCAGGGTCCTGAGATGGATCAGCTTCGGATTCTGAATTTGAACCTGATGAAGAAAGTTCGGAAAACTTCCTCTTCGAAAGTCTGAGAGTCGTTTCTGTTCTGGAAATTTCTGAAATGAAAGGTAGTGGTTGCGAGTTTGAAGACCTGGTCATGAACAAGAAAACAAAAAATCAGTACACATTGTCCCCGACAACGGCGCCAATTTTATGACAGGCGTGTCGCATGCCCTGCATAAAAGTATAAGTTCAACTCAGTGCTATGCTACAAATTAATGCAGATAGTGGTGAGAGGATCGATCCCACAGAGACAAGCTTTGACTGATTCGTTCTTTCCTTTATAAATAACCAAGTGAAAAACAAGTTTTGGGTTGTAAATTCGTGAAAACAGAAATGTAAATGATTTAAACGAGAGTTGCATATAGAAATATGGTTGGAATGAGATTGAAATCAGTAGGAGAAAGACATCCCCGGTAGAGATATAAACGAAGTGACAATTCCAAGACGTTGATCATTGACAAAAGGATTTTCAAAACCAATTTCATAGAGAAGTTATAGAGATACATCCAGGGGCGATCTCCAAGCCTCCTCCTACTCAAGTCACTCGAGGAGAAGCTCCTCTTGTGTCCCTAACTCCCCTAACAATCAAGGATTGCTGGTTTGTTGATGTGATTAGGAAGGCCCTTCTCAAGACCTTGAGATGGACGCAACTGCGGTCCAGAAATCTCAAATCTAACTCTTTTCTTCTTCTAGTTTTAGGAAAAACATTATCCTATCACTAGTTGTCTACTCGGGTTCTCTGTAGTGCAGAAACGCGGCACCACAGTGATTCTACTGTAATTAATTGTACTGAAATCCAAGTTGATCAAGCTCAAACACGATACAATCAAATTATCATTAAAACAAGCAAGAAAAGTGATATGAAACGCTTTTAATTAAGATCAAAACAAGTCTCACAACAATTCCGGAATTGTCAACCTCTGAATCTCTACCAGAGATGAAGGTTTTTAGTTACAAAACATAACGAAATGATGAAAGATGTTCAAAACAGAAAATAGGAAAATGCTGGAAATTCTGGAAAATAAGTGAAAAAGCTGGTTTTCTCCTCTAACTCCTTGCTCTCGTTCGATGCCTTCCTCTGCCGTTCTCCTCAGCATTTATGGTCCTCCTTGGTGCCAAGATACTCCTCTCTAAGGTGAGACAGCTTCCACTAATAATCCACTTCAGATTTGTTCTTCAAGAAGCATGAGAATATTCTTCCTAAACACAAGAGGAATGTTGATTTTTGTCTTCTATAAACTTGTTAGGAGTGGGAGGAATGTTCTCAGAACCCAAGGAGCTTAGTGTCTATAAAAACGGGGCCCAAGGAGACAAGGAACGCACTCATGACTAAATAATTGCGGCGCGCATAATCATGGTGAGTGCTGTCCAGATCTGGGAACGTCACAGCAGCCTCATCTCAGGGCCTTGAGATGAGTCGGAATGCATCAGCAGAAATTTGCCAAGCCAGCATGATTGATTGAGCTCTAATCTTTGACTTTTCCGCTCCTTTTCCTAATCCTGGGCATTCAAGTGTACTTCTGGAAAAAGGAAGGAAAAAGGATCAAAGCAGCATGTTTATTGCTTCTAAAGCTAAGTAAAGAAGCAACAAAACAAAGTGGAATAACAATCAATCAATGATAATTGCGAAAAATTAAAGATTTGATGATTTGCAGGAAAATTAAACAGTTAATGGTTTGCAGAAAATTAAGTAGTTGATGATTTGCAGAAGACATTGAATAAATAAAAAGGGGTAGAAAGCGTACTTGCGTTGCGTGAACTTGATCTACCTTACAAAACGAAAGTATTAGCGACAGTTCGATCGAAAATAAATAATGAACAGGTAAAATAAACATTTAATTAATTTCAAACAAACAAGCAATTAATTAAACATGACAAAATAATTTAAACAAGTCATTATTTATTGCATGTGAGAATACGAGCATTGGTAAATAATTAACATGGCAAAAATTACGAAAAATGGAGCATACAAAAATACTCCCTCCGTTTTCGAATAATCGTCACTTTTGTACTTTTAGTTACTGTTCACTTTACATGACTTTTTGGTGTTTGTTGTACTTTTTGTTACTATTTCAAAGAGTCAATTATTCAAAAACAGAGGGAGTATTCATACGATTTAAACAATGACGTAATTTATACATTAAATAAGACGCACGAGTATTTAATTAAATGTAACACACAAGTGCTTAATTAGATAAGGCATACAAGTATTTAATTAAATATAACATACGATTTAAAACATGGCATAAAAATAAAGAGAGCATACGAGCAATTAATTTAAATACGGCATACGGGGCATGTTATTACGAAAATAAAGTGACTCGAACAAATGGCGAAAAATTATTTGGGCCGAGCCCACATGCTGGAATTAAATTAAAATGGGCCAGGAATAAATCCTAGGCCCATGACTTAAATTGGAAGAGGGGAGCAGATGGGCTTGGCTTAAGCCAAGGCCCATCTGTGTTAAAAAAACAAAACAAAAGGACAGGCTTGGCCCGTCACCTTTCTTCCTCCTTGAAACGCTACTGTTCTTCTTCTTCCTTGCGCCGACCCCACTGCCGGCGACAAGGAAGGTAGCTCCGACCACCAAAACACATAAAAAATGTCACAATGCAGCACGACTAGACTGCGACCAAAACTCAACAAGAATTAAATCATTTCATCCACAAACGAGGAGTAATTTGACACTTGAATATATATATGCATAAAAATCAAAAATTTGCAATTAATTACACAAGGCAGCAGGCGTTTAAATTGAAGCAAGCAAAACGTTTATAACTAGAGAAAGAAGTGTTTAACACAGGTTTTAGCCATTTATTGATTGATTAGGATGGAAAACAAAAATTGACCAAAACTCTAGAGAGAGAGCTTGAAAAAATACTTACAGTGCTTGCTTCCTTCGCTTGGACTGATGTTGATGATGAAAGGGTGCGTCAACCCCGTCCGTTTTAAGGGTAGAAGGGCAGGGTATTTATAGGAGGAGAGCTTGGACGAATGTGTGGTGGGCAAGCCGTGACGCGGCTCGATGATTTGCGTGGCTGAGAATAAAAGGAAGCCACAGGAAGGAGTGACTGGGCATGATGACGATGCTTCCTTCTCGAAGCAATGATGAGGCTCATTCTCGAAGTAATGACGAGGCTTCGAATTGGAGAGGAAATGGCTTGGGGGAAAAGAAAAGGGAATGGATGGTTGGCTTAATTAGGTGACCGTTGGATGGTTGACTAAGTGAGCAGTCAACCAATCCAACTGTTGATTAAAAAGAAAGAAATAAAGATGCTTATTAATTAATATGGGCTCGATCTATCAGTGCGACGAAACTGGTGAGAAATTTGAACGAAAGTAACTGCGTTGTAGAGAAAAATATGACGGTCGAAATGACGCGAACAAAATTTTAAGCTCAACTCTCTAAACGCATTTATTTTGACAAAGTGTCGAAAAAGCTCATTCGGGACCTAATAAGACTAAAAAAGTAAAAGAACCAAAATGATAGATAAAAATGAAAGAATACGAAAGGACTCGAGCTGGGCTGAGAGATCAAAAACGGTTAGCGAAAAAATATAAAGATAAAGCGACTATAATTGATTAAGCACGTTAAAATACGGGCATGCTATTTTGCAGGTGATTGAACGTGCTAGCATCAAAATTTGGGTAGCAACAGTTGCCCCCTCTTTACTGTCTGACCCAAAATACAGTGTAACTGAAATTTTTGATAAGCAGTAAAGACGGTTGCCCCAAGTTTTTACCCGGTTTTGAATTCATCCTAACTAGTGGAAGTGGGGGTTTATGCACAAAGCGTAAAAATAGAGTCGCTCAAGGAGGAGTATTTATTATGCAGAAATGTAGAATTATGTAAAGACATAGTCGCTCAAGGAGGAGTATTTAGTTTAGGCAGAAAAGTAGTCGCTCAAGGAGGAGTATTTGGATATGCAGAATAGAATTTGGTTATGTAGAAAAGTAGTCGCTCAAGGAGGAGTATTTAGTTTAGGTAGAAAAGTAGTCGCTCAAGGAGGAGTATTTGGATATGCAGAAAAGTAGTCGCTCAAGGAGGAGTATTAATTATGCAGAAATGTAGAATTATGTAAATGAGAGTTGTAACGTACCTTCGCTCGGATATTGATTGACGGTAACATACCTTCGCTCTGATGTTGATTTGATATTCGAGGTGACTGTTTACGAATTTTCAAAATATGGTGTGGGGACGTGACCTGGCACAACATTAAAAGACAGGGTGTATGTGGGGACGTGACCAATCACAACACTAAACAGACAAGATGTGGGGACGTGACCAATCACAACTTTTAAATGACGAGGTATGTGGGGACGTGACCTATCACAACACTAAACAGATAAGATGTAGGGACGTGACCAATCACAACTTTTAAATGACGAGGTGTATGTGGGGACGTGACCAATCACAACTTTTAAATGACAAGGTGTATGTAGGGACGTGACCTATCACAACACTAAACAAACAAGATGTGGGGACGTGACTAATCACAACTTTTAAATGACAAGGTGTATGTGGGGACGTGACCTATCACAACACTAAACAGACAAGATGTGGGGACATGACCAATCATAACTTTTAAAGACACGATGTGGGGACGTGACCTGAACACAACGCTAACAGACAAGATGTGGGGAAGTGACTAATCACAACTTTTAAATGACAAGGTATATGTGGGGGCGTGACCTATCACAACACTAAACAGACAAGATGTGGGGACGTGACCAATCACAACTTTTAAATGACAAGGTGCATGTGGGGACGCGACTTATCACACACTAAATAGATGGTGTAAAAGGAAAGCAAGTCTTACCTTGAACTTACCGTGATGACGTCACTCCGGGAGGATAAAGCTTCGTTGATGTCACTCCGGGAGGAAGAAAGTTGTTGATGCTGTCACTCTGGGAGGAAGATAGTTTTGATGATGCCACTCTGGGAGGAATAGATTTGTTGGCGTCACTCTGGGAGGATAAAGTTGCCGATGCTGTCACTCGGGGAGGAAGATTTGTCGATGTCACTCTGGGAGGAGATAGATTATTGATGTCACTCTGGGAGGAGATAGATTATTGTTGTCACTCTGGGAGGAGATAGATTTTGATCGAATGTCAAAAATGTAAATGACGGCTCCACTGGGGGGGTATAAGCGTTTGACATGTAACGGACGTTGCTTCGGGAGGATAATGCGCGACCCATAGAAATATGAATGATTTGTCCTAATGATGTCCCTCTAGGAGGAGGAAAATGCAATGATGTCACTCTAGGAGGAGGAAAATGCATGATGTCACTCTAGGAGGAGGAAATACGTGCTGTCACTCTAAGAGGAGGAAATACAAAGCTGTCACTCTAGGAGGAAATGTAAAAATGCGGAAATTTAAATGACGTCGATCCCGTAGGAGAAGACGCGAGGTGTAGAAATAAACTAATCGTCACTTTAGGAGGACGAAATGTGAATGTTGTCACTTTAGGAGGAGGAAATGTATGATGTCACTCTAGGAGGAGGAAAATGCATGATGTCACTCTAGGAGGCAGAAATATAAAGCTGTCACTCTAGGAGGAGGAAATGTAAAATGCAGAAATTTAACTGGCGTCAATCCCGTAGGAGAAGACGCGAGGTGCAGAAATAAACTAATCGTCACTTTAGGAGGACGAAACGTAGATGATATCACTCTAGGAGGAGGAAATGTATGATGTCACTCTAGGAGGAGAAAAATATAAATGATCACTCTAGGAGGAGATATAATTTGATGATGTCATTCGTTGACGTCACTCTGGGAAGAGACATATTCGGGGATGTCAATCTGATGGGATAATTTTGATGTTGTCACTCTAGGAGGAGATAATCATTGATGGCACTCTGGGAGGAGGTATAATTTAATGATGTCATTCGTTGACGTCACTCTGGGAGGAGATATATTCGATGTTGTCACTCTGGGAGGAGGTAGGTTTGGAAGCCATTGCGTGAATCGAGTTTTGACCGGACGTCCTTTGGTCTGATGTTGGTTGATAGTAACGTACCTTTGAGGGAAATGTCTCTGATAGTGAGGAAGATGGTTTTCTCGGATAATGAGGATGGTTGTCTCTGATATTGAGGAAATGATGATCTTCTCTGATAATGAGGAAATGATCTTCTCTTACTGAAATCTGTTGTCTCTGATAGTGAGGAAGTTGATGATCTCTAATAGTGAGGGTGTTTGATGATCTTCTCTGATAATGAGGAGATGGTCTTCTCTGATAGTGAGGACGTTGATGAAATCGGTTGTCTCTAATAGTGAGGACGTTGATGATCTCTAATAGTGAAATCAGTTGTCTCTGATAGTGAGGGTGTCTGATGATCTTCTCTGATAGTGAGGGCGTTGATGATATTTGATAGTGAAATCGGTTGTCTCTGATAGTGAGGACGTCGATGATCTTCTCTGATAGTGAGGAGATGGCCTTCTCTGATAGTGAGGGTGTCTGATGATCTTCTCTGATAATGAGGAGATGGTCTTCTTTGATAGTAAGGACGTTGATGATCTCTGATAATGAAATCGGTTGTCTCTAATAGTGAGGACGTCGATGATCTTCTCTGAAAGTGAGGAGATGGCCTTCTCTGATAGTGAGGATGTCTGATGATCTTCTCTGATAATGAGGAGATGTGGTCCTCTCTAATAGTGAGGATGTTTGATGATCTTCTCTGATAATGAGGAAATGACGATCTTCTCTGATAATGAGGAGATGTGGTTTTCTTTGATAGCGAGGATGGTTGTCTCTGATAGTGAGGACGTTGATGATGTTTGTGAGATCCGAGGGATACCGCAAAATTCGGACGTTTGGTGAAGAGATGAGATCCGAGCGGGGATACCGCAAAATTCGGAAGTTGATGTAGAAAGTATAAATTTGACATCCGAACGGGGATACCGCAATTGTCGAAAGTTGATGCAGAAAACGTAAATTTGACATCCGAACGGGGATACCGCAGTTGTCAGAGGTCGATGCAGATAAGAGATCCGAGCGGGGATACCGCAATTGTCGGACGTTGATTTGATGGTGGGGGAAATGGATCACCGCACGAAATTAATTAGGGAGTGGTAACGTACTCAATTCGATTGTTGATTGGATTTTGATGAAAATCCAAGATGAGGGCATTATAACGATTTCTTCATCGAAGACCCAATTTAGGAGTGGTAACGTTCTCCATTCGATGCTAATTGGATTTTGATGAAAATCCTAGATGGCGAGGGCTTTACAACGATGTTGTCATCGAAGACCCATGGTTGAGGAGTGGTAACGTTCTCCATTCGATTTTGATTGGATTTTGATGAAAATCCAAGATAGCGAGGGCTTTACAACGATGTTGTCATCGAAGACCCAATTGAGGAGTGGTAACGTTCTTCATTCGATGCTGATTAGATTTTGATGAAAATCCAAGATGGCTAGGCTTTACAACGATGTTGTCATCGAAGACCCATGGTTGAGGAGTGGTAACGTTCTCCAATCGATGTTGATTGGATTTTGATGAAAATCCAAGATGGCAAGGGCTTTACAACGATGTTGTCATCGAAGACCCAAGGTTGAGGAGTGGTAACGTTCCTTATTCGATGTTGACTGGATTTTGATGAAAATCTAAGATGGTGAGGGCTTTACAACGATGTTGTCATCGAAGACCCAAGGTTGAGGAGTGGTAACGTTCTCCATTCGATGTTGATTGGATTTTGATGAAAATCCAAGATGGCGAGGGCTTTACAACGATGTTGTCATCGAAGACCCATGGTTGAGGAGTGGTAACGTTCTCCATTCGATGTTGATTGGATTTTGATGAAAATCCAAGATGGCGAGGGCTTTACAACGATGTTGTCTTCGAAGACCCTTGGTTGAGGAGTAGTAACGTTCTCCATTCGATGTTGATTGGATTTTGATAAAAATCTAAGATGGCGAGGGCTTTACAACGATGTTGTCACCGAAGACCCAATGGCATGAGATTTTACTGGAGCAAATCTGTATCCTGCAAATTGAAAGGAAGCAAACACAAAGCAGTAACAAATAGAAAAAGGAGAGAGCAATTGATAATGTGAGAAATATCTTGTATTCCGCCAACATTTAAACCTCGACTTGCCCCCAAGTCTCTTTTTGGAATGAAAATGACCTCTTTGTTTTAAGAGAAAATCAAATCAAGTATATTCTTTTGAAAAATGTTCGTTCAGTTTTCGTTATATAAACAGGATTGATACAAGTCTAGATAACGTCTGCGTCTTGTTCAGGAAATAACGACCTCAAGGACAAGACTTTCCCATGACATGCAACTGTAAGCAATCCTCACCAGACATTAGTGTTTGCGCTCACACTCAGAAAATAAAGCTATGTGTTTACACTCCGAAAAATGCAATAAACATAGCACAATAATTAAATTTTCACTGCCAATCCGAGTTAATAGACTTCAAATGAAGATGCACATGCATGGGTCTGCTAATAATCAACAAGATTTTGCGAGGGAGGAAAAAGGAGGATTTTGTAGAAGAAAGTATTGTGTGTTTTTTGGCGAGAAGGTTTTAATGAGTTTGTGCTCGACGACTGATTGCGATGAGGACAAATTGCAGTGAACGATGCTTGACGATTTGATCGTGGTGAAAGCAAAGTGCACAAATTGTTGAATCTCTGCTTGAGATGTTCCTTCGGGATTGTTTAGAGGGCACTGTGCCTAAGTTCTTCACTATTTGCGGGGAATGATCTCTTTTCCTTTTGAGATCATTTTGCCATTGATATTTGATCATTTTTTTTGTTTTGTACTTGCTTTTGATGTTGTTTTGGTGTTCCTTGAACACTCTCTTTTTGATTTCGAGACCATTTTGACGAACCGTACCAACTTTTGAATTTTCGCAGGGAATGATATCTTTCTTTTTTCTTTTTTTTTGTTTTGAGATCATCACTCGTTGTTGACGAAGCGCACCTAGTTTTTGAACCTCCATTGGAAATGATCTCTCCCCCTCTTTTTAGATCATTTTTATCTTTTGACCATTTTTGTACTTGTTTTTGTTGATTGTGTTCCTTGAACATATATTTTTTTTTTTACACTTTTTTGATTTTTTTTTGAGCAAGCAAAGCAAGTACAGTTTTTATTTGATCTGTCATCCTCTCTGTCTTTGGCAGAAACCTCCAAGTCTTGATTTATTTGGCCTTCTTCGGACGTTGATTTGTCAGCGATCCTCTAAGGGCTTCCTCGTCATTCCCTTGCTTGATGTGTAACTTCAACTCTAGTTTAGCGGTCCCAGTTGAGCACTACTCACTTGGTTAGGAGAAAATACGAGGCTAGAGTGTTTGATAGAATCGTACATAGTGTACGAAGTATGCATTTAAGGGCAAAAAGGTTGAAAATGAAAATGTGGAAGAAAAGCAAAGCAAAGTCCAATGTCATCTTACTGCTATCCAATGTCTGATGGTTCATGTACCTTGGATATTATGCAAATCTAACTAGCACATAGTTTAGCATTTACCCTTACGAAAGAAACAAGGCGTGAAGGCCCAAGATACTCGAGTAATAGATAGATATATATATTTTTGCGAAAGTTAAGGATTTTAGCAAACAATATGCGCACACATTTGTAGCCATGTAAATCATAGGCATTTTAAAATTGCGGAAATGTAAGTTGCGGAAACATAAATTACGGAAACGTAAATTGCGAAGAAGGAAATTGCAAAAACGTAAAGGACAACTTCCCTAAAAAATGAGCTTTGATATTTTTCAACACCTTCTTTTGGTCGTCACTTCACTCACTTGCCCCCAAGTTTATCAGTCTCATTGTACTTGAAATGTAAAACTGCGGAAATGTAAATTGCGAGAACATAAATTACAGAAACGTAAATTGCGGAAGGGGAAATCGTAAAAACGTAAAGGACAACTTCCCTGAAAAATGAGCTTTGACATTTTTCGACACCTTCTTTTAGTCGTAACTTCACTTGCTTGCCCCCAAGTTTACAAGTCTCGTTGCCCCTGAAATGTAAAACTGCTAAAATGTAAATTGCGAAAATATAACTTACAGAAACGTAAATTGCGGAAGGGGAAATTGTAAAAACGTAAAGGACAACTTCCCTGAAAAATGAGCTTTGACATTTTTCAACACCTTCTTTTGGTCGTCACTTCACTCGCTTGCCCCCAAGTTTATAAGTCTCATTGCACTTGAAATGACAAAGGAAATAAATAGAAAATTCACGGGAAAAAGATATCCCCAGATGTTTTGAATTTAAAATTTAACAAAAAAATAGAAATATTGAAAGGAACACGGGGGTTGCCTCCCACGAAGCGCCCTTGTTTAAAGTCGTAGGCTCGACTATTGGCGAAGCTTCCTGGTTGAAAGGAACACGGGTTTGAACCACCGCACAAGATTGAAACGTGGGGTTTTTAACCACCGCCAATTTTTTGAAAGGTGGAGTTTTGGACCGCCACACGATTTTATTTTTTATTTTTTTTTAACTGTGGGGTGTGAACTGCCACACTATCTTTTGAAAGGTGGGGTTTAAACCACCACACGATTTTTTGAAATGTGGGGTTTAAACCGCCACACGAATGTTTTTTTAAAGGTGGGGTTTTGAACCGCCACACGATTTTTTGAAATGTGAGGTGTGAACCGCCACACTATCTTTTGAAAGGTGGGGTTTAAACCGCCACACGATTTTTTAAAATGTGGGGTTTAAACCGCCACACAATTTTTTTTTAAAGGTGGGGTTTTGAACCACCACACGATTTTTTGAAATGTGGGGTGTGAACCGCCACACGATCTTTTGAAAGGTGGGGTTTAAACCGCCACACGATTTTTTGAAATGTGGGGTGTGAACCACCACACGATTTTTGAAAGGTGGGGTGTGAACCGCCACACGATTTTTTGAAAGGTGGGGTTTAAACTGGCACATGATTTTTTAGAATGTGGGGTTTAAATCGCCACACAAATTATTTTTTAAAGGTGGAGTTTTGAACCGCCACACGATTTTTTAAAAATGTGGGGTGTGAACCGCCACACGATTTTTGAAAGGTGGGGTTTAAACCACCACACAATTTTTGAAATGTGGGGTGTGAACCACCACACGATTTTTTGAAATGTGGGGTTTATACCGCCACAAGATGTTTTTTAAAGGTGGGGTTTTGAACCGCCACACGATTTTTTTGAAATGTGGGGTGTGAACAGCCACACGATCTTTTGAAAGGTGGGGTTTAAACCGCCACACGATTTTTCTTCATCGAAGGCAAAAGAAAATTTACAAAAAATGGAAATCATGGTAACAAGATAAATAGAGCCACGACAAAGCATATATGATCATGATGCATGTATTGGGGCTCCGATTCTGACTTTTCTAACTGGCTTGAACAGTTCCCGGATGATACCATGAAAAGGTCCCTAAAGTGTCGTCCAGTGTCCACCGATTCCTTGCGGAATTAGGCAACCTTTCGACTATCTTTAGGGGTTCATCCGAGTTGGGATTGGTGAACACTACCCAGGACATATGTCCTAGGGCGTCACTACTACCCTCTTAATTTGGTAATTGTCCTCGGGGTGTAGGGTACTTGATTGCATTGCATTTCATCATGTTTTTACTATCCATTTACTTGTTATTTGGGCAGTAAACCTACTGATTTATCCTTGTATTTCCCATATCTTAGCAGTTCTGGTCTGGAGACAATTTATAGAAGAATCTGATCTGAGGAGCGCTGAAGCTGTTTTCCCGAGTCTTGGCCTAGCGCTTGGCCAAGACTCCGGCCAAGACTCATCCGCGAAAGAGGAATCATGAGCAGCGGCGTTGGGCCTTGCGAGCTGGCAAATCACAGCTGTCCAGCAAGAAAGAGAAGGATCAAGAAGATATTTATTTAAGAATCCTATTAAGGATCTCCTTCCATCTTTTGTATATTTTAAATTCCTATTTTTATTCAAAACAAATCAGGATAATTTATTTAGGAGATTAATTAGGAGACTTTTTAGGAGATTATTTAGGAGATTGAGTTGGAGAAGGACAGAGGAGTTTTAGCTTACTTATAGCTGAACTCGTTCTCCTCTCGGGTCTCTTCTTCTCCTCTCTTCCGATCTCCACTCTTTTCTTTGATACAATTTTGCTCCGGATTCAATTCTTTGAATCTCGGATTTAATTTATTTATGCAATCAAGTATTTTATTTTTCTATCTATGAGTATGAGTAGCTAAACACTTGTTCTTGGTAAGGGTTGATGGGCTGAAGTTCTTATGCATTCGTGAGATCAAACCGTACTTAATAATCTCTTCTCTCGTATTTATTTATTTCTTGAACTTAATTTATCGCTTACTCACTAGAGACAAGAGTTGGCCATTCTTGCACCCTAGTAGAGAAGAGTTGCAACCAGCCTAGAAGGAAAGGGAGCACCCGTCGGCTAGGCGAAGTAGGTGACTAGTCTCGCGCCAGACTAGAAGAAATAAGTGATCTAGGTCAAGACCAGATTGACAACCTAGGGTTTCCACAGGGAGACACCTTGGCCTAGGTACTGTCTTCCCCTATACCATTGAGGAAGCGAACAGTCATTCAAGACAGGAGTCAAACGGATAAACCCTTTAACCAGCAAGGTGTCCCTTGGCTAGGATTATCAGGAAAGGGAGCACCCGCCAGGTAATTTGAAGAGGAGGGAAGACAGGAGTGAACAGGAGTACCTCCACTCTATAGCAGTACTATGAACGAAGAGATGAATACCCTTGAGTCTATGATCGAAGTATAAGAACAGAAGCTCTCATATCACCCTTACCTAGAATTCCCTTTTACTTGATTTATTTCAATCTTGACCCCTGTCTAGGCCAAGCCTTTGGCCAATACTGTTTTGTGCTATTTTTTTTTCTTCTGTTTTTGTCTTTATTTTCAGATTCAACCAACCAAATTCAGTGACGAGGAAGTCAACCAAGAACTACATTTCCTAGAGGTCTCTGTGGATCGACCCTCTTACCCCAATCTACAAACTCTTGTGGACAGTGATAAGTTGTATTTCTACCCCCTTTTCCATACCTATTTCACTCTTATATTTGACGCGTTCGACGCGCGATCAGTACTATGAAATGCATATGACAATTGATATCAAGGCAAATAAATAAGCAAATCAGCAATTTATCAAAGCAGGTAAATAAACAAATAAACACCTCAAAAAAAATAAAACCGGCTCCGACCCTAAAGTCCCTAGTGAAGTCGTCAAACTGTTGCGCCCCGAAAATAATAATAAAATTCGCGGGGAATACGACGAATCTGAGACCTTACGATGCTCGACGTAAAAGGGCGCCTCGCAACATGCAATGAAGTCGCCACCCTAATTTTTGTCTCTAGGTTTAGGGAACCTAATCGTCATGGCATAAAAATAAAAATAAAAATAACTAAAACTAAAGGCACAAAAAAGAGGGTCTAAACCCAAGAACAAAGGTTCGGGGTCGTATTATGGACTGAGGAAGGTGTTAGGCACCCGAGTCACATCCGAAAACAGTTACCGGTTGATAAGAGAGGTGTTTAAAAGATGCTTGATAAAAATGCGTTTTAAAAGGGGGCCCTCAAAGGAATCGTCACTTTAGTCTTTTCCATGATCGGGACCGTTAAGGAATAATTAATCGTTGGACGGGGTTACCATTTTAAAAATCTTTTCGGACGGGGTTACCGTTTTCAAGACCGATCGATTATTCCTGGCCATAGTGTGATGGGAGTGAATTTTCCGTAAGACTGAATGAGCGCCCTCTTTTTTATCATCGGGCCATGCATGATTAACTTAACTACTAAGTGATTCTATCATGGATTGCTAACAGAGTACAAATTTAAACGAGAGATATTTTAAAATGATAAACCGATGTGGGATCGAAGCCACCAAACACATGCAGTCAATATAAGCGGAATTTAAAACAAATGAGCATGGCATTTAAAGCGAGTCATTAAAACAAGTTGTTCATGTGGGTTGATTTTAATTCTAGCAATTCTACATATCATGCATACGATTAATATTTACGGAAAGCTTTGAATAAATAAAAGGGAAAGAAATGCGTACTTTCGAGCGAAGCTTAAATTTTAAACCTACAAAATGAGAGTGTTAGTGATCGCTCGAAAAATAGATAAGCAGTTTATGAATGCGAGAATTTAAATAAACAGTTGATATATATCAAAAAATTAAATAATGGTTTGACGCATACGAAGATAAAAATGGTGATTTGACGCATACGAAAATTTAAACGGCGATTTGATAAGTGCATGAAAATTTAAATGATGATTTGATGCATACGAAAATTTAAATGGCGATTTGACACATGCAGGAAAATTTAAATGATGATTTGATGCATACGAAGATAAAAACGACGATTTGACACATGCGAGAAATTTAAATGATGATTTGATGCCTACGAAAAATTAAATGATGATAATTGCGAAAAATGAAAGATTTGATGATTTGCAGGAAAATTAAACAGTTGATGGTTTGCAGAAAATTAAGCAGTTGATGATTTGCAGAAGACATTGAATAAATAAAAAGGGGTAGAAAGCGTACTTGCGTTGCATGAAGTGACGAAAATCTAAGGCCCATCTGTGTTTAAAAAATTAAAAAAAAGGACGGGCTTGGCCCGTCACCTTTCTTCCTCCTTGAAACGTTACTGTTCTTCTTCTTCCTTGCGCCGGCCCCACTGCTGGCGACAAGGAAGGTAGCTCCGACCACCAAAACACATAAAAAATGTCACAATGCAGCTCGACTTGACCGCGACCCAAACCCAACAAGAATTAAATCATTTCATCCACAAACGAGGAGTAATTTGACACTTGAATATATATATGCATAAAAATCAAAAATTCGCAATTAATTACTGTCGCGCCCCGAAAATAACAAAAAGTATTCGCGAGTATACGACGAATCTGAGACCTTACGATGCTCGACGTAAAAGGGTACCTCGCAACACGCAATGAAGTCGTCACCCTAATTTTTGTCTCTAGGTTTAGGGAACCTAATCGTCATGGCATAAAAATAAAAATAAAAATAACTAAAACTAAAGGCACAAAAAAGAGGGTCTAAACCCAAGAACAAAGGTTCGGGGTCGTATTATGGACTGAGGAAGGTGTTAGGCACCCGAGTCACATCCGAAAACGGTTATCGGTTGATAAGAGAGGTGTTTAAAAGATGCTTGATAAAAATGCGTTTTAAAAGGGGGCCCTCAAAGGAATCGTCACTTTAGTCTTTTCCATGATCGGGACCGTTAAGGAATAATTAATCGTTGGACGGGGTTACCGTTTTAAAAATCTTTTCGGACGGGGTTACCATTTTCAAGACCGATCGATTATTCCTGGCCATAGTGTGATGGGAGTGAATTTTCCGTAAGACTGAATGAGCGCCCTCTTTTTTATCATCGGGCCATGCATGATTAACTTAACTACTAAGTGATTCTATCATGGATTGCTAACAGAGTACAAATTTAAATGAGAGATATTTTAAAATGATAAACCGATGTGGGATCGAAGCCACCAAACACATGCAGTCAATATAAGCGGAATTTAAAACAAATGAGCATGGCATTTAAAGCGAGTCATTAAAACAAGTTGTTCATGTGGGTTGATTTTAATTCTAGCAATTCTACATATCATGCATACGATTAATATTTACGGAAAGCTTTGAATAAATAAAAGGGCGCCTCGCAACACGCAATGAAGGGCGCCTCGCAACACGCAATCAAAAATTCGCAATTAATTACTGTCACGCCCCGAAAATAACAAAAAGTATTCGCGAGTATACGACGAATCTGAGACCTTACGATGCTCGGCGTAAAAGGGCGCCTCGCAACACGCAATGTAGTCGTCACCCTAATTTTTGTCTCTAGGTTTAGGGAACCTAATCGTCATGGCATATAAATAAAAATAAAAAACTAAAAATACTAAAGGCACAAAAAAGAGGGTCTAAACCCAAGAACAAAGGTTCGAGGTCTTATTATGGACTCGGGAAGGTGTTAGGCACCCGAGTCACATCTGAAAACGGTTACCGGTTGATAAGAGAGGTGTTTAAAAGATGTTTGATAAAAATGCATTTTAAAAGGGGGTCCTCAGAGGAATTGTCACTTTAGTCTTTTTCATGATCGGGACTGTTCAGGAATAATTAATCATTGGACGGGGTTACCGTTTTAAAAGTCTTTTCGGACGGGGTTACCGTTTTCAAGACCAATATGGGATCGAAGCCACCAAGTACATGCAGTCAATATAAGTGAGAATTTAAAATCAAACGAACATGACATTTTTAAGCAAGTCTTTAAACAAGTTGTTCATGTGGGTTGATTTTAATTCTAGCAATTCTATATATCATGCGTACGATTAATATTTATGGAAAACATTGAATAAATAAAAGGGAACGAAAGGTGTACTTTCGAACCTACAAAATGAGAGTGTGAGTGATAGCTCGAAAAAATAAATAAGCAATTTATGAATGCGAAAATTTAAATAACAATTGATATTTATCGAAAAATTAAATTATGGTTGGACGCATACGAAGATAAAATGGTGATTTGACACATACGAAAATTTAAATGATGATTTGATGAGTACAGGAAAATTTAAATGATGTTTTGCATGCGAGAAATTTATATGATGATGGGCTGGGCGCAATTTGAAAAACCAAAGAAAATGGGCCAGGAATAGTTCCTGGCCCATGGAAATAAAAAGAATGGTGATGGGCCAAGCCCATCACCTTTCTTCCTTCTTCCGTGTGGGACAAGCCCATTATGACACTATTTATCATCTTCTAGCTTTGGGCGCTAGCGCCACTGCCGGCGGCCAAGCTCCGGCCACCCGTGGCCGAAACGAAAAACCTTCGTAACGAGATGCTCGTCTCCTCGACAACTTCCCGACCGTACGAACCTCGAATTTCGGTTCAAACCGTACCGAGTTTAATTTTGAAAAAATGACAAAAATGATAATTACTGAAAAATAATTAATTCATAAGATTTATCTAACAATTTAACAAATTAAAAGTATGTATTTAATCTACAGCATGCATATGTATTATTGGCATAAAAATAAGCAATTTATTTGATCAAAAACGCATTTAAACAATTAAAGGAAAGAAAGCGCATGAAAAATGAAGGAAAAAATCTTTAAGAAGCTTACTGAAAAGCTTGAACTTGTGGCAATCGATGCTCTACATGAGTTATCAATCAAGGGGGAGAAGTAGCAAGGCTTTCTAGAGGGTGAATTCGTGTTGAAAATTGGTGAAGGGAGCCTCGTATTTATAGGCTTGAGTCGCATGGATGGCGGGACGCGAGGGCTGCGCGTGGTGGCCGGACGTCGAGGTGGTGGAGCTAGGGGTCGTGAGGTGGCGAGGCTAGGCGTGGAGGTGATGGCTTGAAGGGACAGGAAGCGACGGGAGCAAGCAGCTCGGTGGCTTGCTCCGCTGCCCCGTCGCTTGGTGCATGTACACCATGCACATTAAATCCCATGTCATTGATCTGGTTGACTTTCCTTGGTCAACTTGATCAACGGTGATGATCAAAAGTCCCTTTAAGTCTATTTAAATGGCCTCGAGCCATTTTCGCGAACAAACGTTCTGAATTTTCGAGCCGAAAGTGCCAGCCCGTAGGGAAAAATAAGAGGAGTTTAACCGTCTACAGCGAATGACGAGAATTTTTCATTTAACGTGTTTATTTTCTCGTTCGAAAACATGAAATGTTCGGACAAAAAATAAATGACGTTATGACAAAAATTACGCGAAACGCTATTGGTCGGCGTGAATAAAAAAAGAGTAGGTACTAGATGATGGAAAACATTCTGAGTTCGAGCTATTGTTCGAGGGAACTTACTCGGGTCCAATAAAAGCTCGAACAAAAATAATAATAAAAAAATAATATGCTAAAAAATGTGACAAAATACTAAAAATCCTAAATTTCATGCAATGACCTAAAACGAAGAAATAACTAGCAAATGACTAATGGATAATTAAAAACGTGATTTTTAAGGCTGAAAATATTAATGATAATAATAATGAAAATACGTGACGAAAAATTAAAAGCGCGATTTCGAACACTGACGATGATAATGACGATGAGAATTTAAAAATACTAACGACAGTAAATTAATTAAAAATGACAGTAAGTTAAATAAAATGACAGAAATGCTAAATTTAATTAAAAAATGGCGTCAAAATTCTAGTATCAACAGCAGGTCTTATCGAAGTATTTGATAAGTAGTAAAGAAGGTTGCCCCTACATATCCGAATTTTGGCGACACAGCAGGTCTTGCCTCAATCTCACCGTGATGATGTCACTCTGGGAGGAGGTAAGTTTGTTGATGTTACTATGGGAGGAGGTAAGTTCGTTGCTGTCACTCTGGGAGGAGATATTGTTGTAGATGTCACTCTGGGAGGAGATAAGTCGTAGATGTCACTCTAGGAGGAGATATATCGTAGATGTCACTCTGGGAGGAGATATTGTTGTAGATGTCACTCTGAGAGGAGATAAGTCGTAGATGTCACTCTGGGAGGAGATAATTGTTGATGTCACTCTAGGAGGAGGTAAGCTTGTTGATGTCACTCTGGGAGGAGATAGTTTGGTTGATGTCACTCTGGGAGGAGATAGTTTTGATGATGTTATTCGTTGATTAGGAAACATAAATTGTAAAAAAAATAAATTGTAGATGACAATTACATTGACAGGAATGGAAGGTAGTTTTGCGAAAATGTAAATGACGGCCTCACTGGGGTGGGTGGGCGTTTGACATGTAATGGACGTTGCTTCGGGAGGATAATGCGCGGTCCGCAGAAATACAAATGATTTGTCCTAATGATGTCTCTCTGGGAGGAGAAAAATGCAAATGATGTCACTCTAGGAGGAGGAGAATGCACGACGTCACTCTAAGAGGAGGAAATACGTGCTGTCACTCTAGGAGGAGATAATAATTATGCAAAAATGTAGAATTATGTAAATGATGTCACTCTGGGAGGAGAAAAATGCATGATGTTGTCACGCTGGGAGGAGGAAATGTAGTACAGAAACGTAAACAATGTCAATCCCGTAGGAGAAGACGTGAAATGCGAAAATTAAACTAAGGTCACTCTGGGAGGAGGAAATGCATATGATGTCACTCTAGGAGGAGAAAAATGTTGATGCTGTCACTCTGGGAGGAGGAAATATAAAATGCGGAAATTTAAATGACGTTAATCCCGTAGGAGAAGACGCGAGGTGCAGAAATAAACTAATCGTCACTTTAGAAGGATGAAACGTAAATGCTATCACTCTAGGAGGAGGGAACGTATGATGTCACTCTAGGAGGAGATATAATTTGATGATGTCACTCTAGGAGGAGATAAGTCGTAGAGGTCACTCTAAGAGGAGGATTCGTTGATGTCACTCTAGGAGGAGATAGTTTGTTGAATGTCACTCTGGGAGGAGATAGATTCGTTGTCGTCACTCTAGGAGGAGATAACTTTTATTTGGTGATGAGGAAATTGATGTTGCCACTCTGGGAGGAAGTAGTTTGTTTGAATGTCACTCTAGGAGGAGGTAGATTCGTTGCTGTCACTCTGGGAGGAGGTAGTTTGTTGATGTCACTCTTTGCTCGGATATTGATTGACGGTAACATACCTTTGCTGTGATGTTGATTTGATATTTGGGGTGACTGTTTATGAATTTTCAAGATATGGTGTGGGGACGTGACCTGACACAACATTAAAAGACAGGGTGTATGTGGGGACGTGACCAATCACAACACTAACAGATAAGATGTGGGGACGTGACCAATCACAACTTTTTAAATGACAAGGTTTATGTGGGGACGTGACCTATCACAACACTAACAGAGAAGATGTGGGGACGTGACCAATCACAACTTTTTAAATGACAAGGTGTATGTGGGGACGTGACATATCACAACACTAAACAGATAAGGTGTGGGGACGTGACCAGTCACAACGTTTTATATGACAAGGTGTATGTGGGGACGTGACCTATCACAACACTAAACAGACAAGATGTGGGGACATGACCTATCACAACACTAAACAGATGGTGTAAAGGGAAAGTAAGTCTTACCTTGAACTTACCGTATGAACTGAAATGAGGAGTGGTTGGAAGCCACCGTATAAAATAAGGTTGATATGGATGACCAAATCGTTCATGAACATAGGAGGATGTGGGTGACCAAGTCACCGCACGACGTAAGTAAAAAAATCTGGGTAACCAAGTCACTGCATGACATAAAGAGGATGTGGGTGACCAAGTCACCGCACGACATAACTGAAAAGTGGACGACCAAGTCGTCACATGACATAAGTGAGAACGTGGGTAACCAAGTCACCGCACAAACTAAGTGAAAACGTGGGTAACCAAGTCACCGCACGACATAAAGAGAAGTGGACAACCAAGTCGTCACACCAAAGTGAGTGACCAAGTCACCACACAACATAGAAAGAAAAGTGGACAACCAAATCGTCACACCAACGTGGGTGACCAAGTCACCGCACAACTAGACAAAAAAGTGGACGACCAAGTCGTCACACCAACGTAGGTGACCAAGTCACCGCACAACTGGAAAGAAAAGTGGACGACCAAGTCGTCGCACCAACGTGGGTGACCAAGTCACCGCACAACTAGAAAGAAAAGTGACGACCAAGTCGTCGCACCAACGTGGGTGACCAAGTCACCGCACAACTAGAAAGAAAAGTGGACAACCAAGTCGTCACACCAACGTGGGTGACCAAGTCACCGCACAACCGGAAAGAAAAGTGGACAACCAAGTCGTCGCACCAACGTGGGTGACCAAGTCACCGCACAACCGGAAAGAAAAGTGGACAACCAAGTCGTCGCACCAACGTGGGTGACCAAGTCACCGCACAACTAGGTTGGAAGTGAAGCGGTAACGTACCTTCATTCGGATGTAAATTGGATTTTATGGATGGAAATCCATGACGAGGGCATTACAACGATTTCTTCATCGAAGACCCATGGTAGAGGAGTATATTTGTATCCTGCAAATTGAAAGGAAGCAAACACAAAGCAGCAACAGATAGAAAAATGAGAGAGCAATTGACCTATGTGAGAAATATCAAATATTCCTACATTTAACCCATGGCTTGCCCCCAAGTTTTTTTGTTTGAAAATGATTTTTTTATTTAAGAAAATAAATTCAAGCACCCCATTTTTTGTGGATAAAATGTTCGTTCAATTTTCCTTATATGAACATGATTGATTCAAGTCTAGATAACGTCTACGTCTTGTTCAAGAAATAACAACCTCAAGGACAAGACTTTCCCATGGCATGCGACTGTAAGCAATCCTTACCAGACATTAGTGTTTGCGCTCACGCTCAGAAAACAAGGCTATGTGTTTACACTCCTAAAAAATGCAATAAACATAGCACAAAAATTAAATTTGCAATGTCAATCCGAGTGAATAGACTTCAAATGAAGATGTACCTGCATGGGTCTGCTAATAATCAATAGGACTTTACGAGGGAGGAAAAAAAGAGGATTTTGTAGAAGAAAGTGTTGTGTGTTTTTTGGCGAGAAGGTTTTAATGAGTTTGTGCTCGACGACTGATTGTGATGAGGACAAATTACGGTGGACGATGCTTGACGATTTGATCGTGGTGAAAGCAAAGTGCACAAATTGTTGAATCTCTGCTTGAGATGTTCCTTCGGGATTGTTTGGAGGGCACTATGTCCCAGTTCTTCACTATTCGCGGGGAATGATCTCTTTTCCTTTTGAGATCATTTTGCCATTGATATTTGACCCTTCTTTGTTTTGTACTTGCTTTCGCTGTTTGTTTTGTTGATGGTGTTCCTTGAACACTTTTTTTTCTTTTTGATGATTTTTTCTTCTTTTTTTTTCTTTTTTTTTCTTTTTTTTCTATATATTTTTTTGCAAGTAAAGTAAGTACAATCTCTCTTCTTCTTCTTTTTGGTCTGGTCCGTTCTCCTTTCTGTCTTTGGCAGAGGCCTTCAAGCCTTGATTTATTCGGCCTCTTCTGACGTTGATTTGTCAGCGATCCTTTAAGCGCTTCCTCGCCATTGCCTTGCTTGATGTGTAACTTCAAACTCGTGTTTAGCGGTCCCAGTCGAGCACTACTCACTTGGTTAGGAGAAAATACGAAGTTGGAGTGTTTGATAGAATCGTACATAGTGTACGAAGTATGCATTTAAGGGCAAAAAGTTTAAAAATAAAAATGTGGAAGAAAAGCAAAGCAAAGTACAATGTCATCTCACTGCTATCCCATGTCTGACGGTTCATGTACCCTGGATATTATGCAAATCTAACTAGCACCTTGTTTAGCATTTACACTTATGAAAGAAACAAGGCGTGAAGGCCCAAGATACTCATAGGGATATGTTTGTGATTGTTTACGTCTAAACATGTCGTGGATATAAGAGTTAACAGACAAGATCATGCACGTTTATATAATTTCTAAAGAACGCTTAAGTTATCCGTGACGTGATAAAATGATGAATATGCTTGATTAAAAAACGTTCAAAATGTGGGATTTTTGTTTTCCCCTCTTCTTCTTTTTTTAGCCCAAGTTGCACATGTATAAAGAGAAAATTTTGCGAAAACTAAGGATTTTAGCCAACATGACGCATGCACTCTTGCAACAATCTAAATAGTGGAAATTAAAAATTACGAATACATAAATTACGGAAACGGAAATTGCAAAAATGTAAAAGGACAACTTCCCTGAAAAATGAGCTCTGACATTTTTTGACACCTTTTGGTCATCACTTCACTTGCTTGCCCCCAAGTTTACAAGTCTCGTTGCACCTGAAATGCAAACCTACGAAAATGTAAATTGCGAGACCATAATTTACAGAAACGTAAATTGAGAAAGGGGAAATTGTAAACATAAAGGACAACTTGCTTGAAAAATGAGCTTTGACATTTTTCAACGCCTTCCTTTGGTTGTCACTTCATTCGCTTGCCCCCAAGTTTACAAGTCTCGTTGCACTGAAATGAAGAGACAGTTAAATAGTAAATTCATAAGGAAAATGTATCCCGAGATGTTGAATTTAAAATTAACAAAAAATAGAATAATTGAAACGAACACGTGGGTTGCCTCCCACGAAGCGCCCTTGATTAAAGTCGTAGGCTCGACTATTGGCGAAGCTTCCTTGCGATCAAGATTGGCAAAAGCGCGGGGGGGGGGGGGGGGGGGGGGGGTGAATCACCACATTAAATTTTTGACGAAAAGTGGGGGTGTAAACCGCCGCACAAAATTTTGACGAAAAGTGGGGTTTGAACTGCCACAAAAATTTTGACGAAAAGTGGGGGTTTGAACCGCCGCACAAGATTGAAACGTGGGGTATGCACCGCCACACGATTTTTGAAAGGTGGAGTTTGAACCGCCACACGATTTTTTGAAATGTGGGGTGTGACGCCACACGATATTTCTTCATCAAAGGCAAAAGAAAAATTACAAAAAATGGAAATCATGGTAACAAGATAAATAGAGCCACGACAAAGCAGATATGATCATGATGCATGTGCCTGGGCTCTGATTTTGACTTTTCTAACTGGCTTGAACGGTTCTCGGATGATACCATGAAAAGGTCCCTAAAGTGTCGTCCAATGTCCCGATTCCTTGCGGAATCGTGTAACCTTTCGACTATCTTTAGGGGTTCATCCAAGTTAGGATTGGTGAACACTACCCAGGACATGTGTCCTAGGGCGTCACTACTACCCTCCTAATTTGGTAATTGTCCACAGTCCCCAGGGTGTGGGGCACTATGAAATGCATATGACAATTGATATCAAAGCGAATAAATAAACAAATCAGCAATTTATCAAAGCAAGTAAATAGACAAATAAACACCTCTCAAAAAATGAAACCGGCTTCGACCCTAAAGTCCCCAGTGAAGTCGCCAAACTGTCGCGCCCTGAAAATAACAAAAAGTATTCACGAGTATACGACGAATCTGAGACCTTACGATGCTCGGCGTAAAAGGGCGCCTCGCAACACGCAATGAAGTCGCCACTCTAATTTTTGTCTCTAGGTTTAGGGAACCTAATCGTCATGGCATAAAAATAAAAATAAAAAACTAAAAAACTAAAGGCACAAAAAAGAGGGTCTAAACCCAAGAACAAAGGTTCGGGGTTGTATTATGGACTCGGGAAGTTGTTAGGCACCCGAGTCACATCCGAAAACGGTTACCGGTTGATAAGAGAGGTGTTTAAAAGATGTTTGATAAAAATGCGTTTTAAAAGGGGGTCCTTAGAGGAATCGTCACTTTAGTCTTTTCCATGATCGGGACCGTTCAGGAATAATTAATCATTGGACGGGGTTACCGTTTTAAAAATCTTTTCGGACGGGGTTACCATTTTCAAGACCGATCGATTATTCCTGACCGTAGCGTGATGGGACTGAATTTTTCGTAAGACTGAATGAGCGCCCTCTATTTCATCATCGGACCATGTATGATTAAATTAATTACTAAGTGATTCTATCATGGATTGCTAACAGAGTACAAATTAAATGAGAGGTTTTTGAAATGATAAACTGATGTGGGAACGAAGCCACCAAGTACATGCAGTCAATATAAGTGAGAATTTAAAATCAAACGAACATGACATTTTTAAGCAAGTCTTTAAACAAGTTGTTCATGTGGGTTGATTTTAATTCTAGCAATTATATATATCATGCGTACGATTAAGATTTATGGAAAGAATTGAATAAATAAAAGGGAACGAAAGGCGTACTTTTGAGCGAAGCTTGAATTTTAAACCTACAAAATGAGAGTGTGAGTGATAGCTCGAAAAAATAAATAAGCAAGCAATTTATGAATGCGAAAATTTAAATAACAATTGATATTTATCGAAAAATTAAATGATGGTTGGATGCATACGAAGATAAAATGGTGATTTGACACATACGAAAATTTAAATGATGATTTGATGAGTACAGGAAAATTTAAATGATGTTTTGCATGCGAGAAATTTATATGATGACAGTTGATAAGTGCGAGAAATTTAAATGATGATTTTGACGAAAAATCAAAGATTTGATATTTGCAGAGAATTAAGCAGTTGACAATTTGCAGAAAATAAAATGATGATTTGCAGAAAATTAAACAGTTGATGATTTGCAGAAAATTAAACAGGTGATATTTGCGAGAATTAAAAATGCGACTGACCATATAGGCGGTAAATTAAATGACTGAATTTAAATTGCAGAAAGTAAATTGCGAAAAATTAAAGTGCGAAGAATTTAAACAGTTGATAGGTACGAAATTTTAAAGTGACAGTACGAAAAATAATCATACGAAACATACGAATATTTTACGAAAAATGTGATCCGAGGTCTCGGAAAAATGAAAATGGGCTGGGCCCAATTTGAAAAACCAAAGAAAATGGGCCAGGAATAGTTCCTAGCCCATGGAAATAAAAAGAATGGTGATGGGCCAAGCCCATCACCATTCTTTCTTCTTCCGCGTGGGCCAAGCCCATTATGACACTATTTATCATCTTCTAGCTTTGGTCGCCGGCGCCACTACCGGCGGCCAAGCTCCGGCCACCCGTGGCCGAAATGAAAAACCTTTGTACCGAGATGCTCGTCTCCTCGACGGCTTCCCGACCGTACGAACCTCTAATTTCAGTTCAAACCGTACCGAGTTTAATTTCAAAAAAATGACGAAAATGATAATTACCGAAAACTAATTAATTCGCAAGATTTATCTAACGATTTAACAAATTAAAAGCATGTATTTAATCTACAGCATGCATATGAATTATTGGCATAAAAATAAGCAATTTATTTGATCAAAAACGCTCGGTGGCTTGCTCCGCTGCCCCGTCGCTTCCATGGTGCATGTGCACCATACATATTAAATCCCATGTCGTTGATCTGGTTGACTTTCCTTGGTCAACCAGATCAACGGCGATGATCAAAAGTCCCTTTAAGTCTATTGAAATGGCCTCGAGCCATTTTCGCGAACAAACGTTCTGAATTTTCTAGCCGAAAGTGCCAGCGCGTAGGGAAAAATAAGACGAGTTTAACCTTCTACAGCGAATGACGAGAATTTTTCGTTTAACGTGTTTATTTTCTCGTTCGAAAATATGAAATGTTCGGACAAAAAATAAATGGCGTTATGACGAAAATTACGCGAAACGCTATTGGTCGGCGTGAATGAAAAAGAGAGTAGGTACTAGTTGATGGAAAACATTCCGAGTTCGAGCTATTGTCCGAGTGAACTTACTCGAGTCCAATAAAAGCTCGAACAAAAATAATAATAAAAAAATAAAATGCTAAAAAATGTGACAAAATACTAAAAATCCTAAATTTCATGCGATGACCTAAAACGAAGAAATAACTAGCAAATGACTAACAGATAATTAAAAACGTGATTTTTAAGGCTGAAAACATTAATGATAATAATAATGAAAATACGTGACGAAAAATTAAAAGCGCGATTTCGAACGCTGACGATGATAAAAATGCGATGAGAATTTAAAAATACTAACGACAGTAAATTAATTAAAAATGACAGTAAGTTAAATAAAATGACGGAAATGCTAAATTTAATTAAAAAATGGCGTCAAAATTCGGGTATCAACAATTACACAAGGCAGCAGGCGTTTAAATTGAAGCAAGCAAAACGTTTATAACTGGAGAAAGAAGTGTTTAACATAGGTTTTAGCCATTTATTGATTGATTAGGATGGAAAAGGAAAATTGACCAAAACTCTAAAGAGAGAAAGCTTGAAAAAATACTTACAGTGCTTGCTTCCTTCGCTTGGACTGATGTTGATGATAAAAGGGTGTGTCAACCCCGTCCATTTTAAGGGTAGAAGGGCAGGGTATTTATAGGAGGAGAGCTTGGACGAATGTGTGGTGGGCAAGCCATGACGCGGCTCGATGATTTGCGTGGCTGAGAATGAAAGGAAGCCGTGGGAAGGAGTGATTGGGCATGATGACGATGCTTCCTTCTCGAAGCAATGACGAGGCTCATTCTCGAAGCAATGACGAGGCTCATTCTCGAAGTAATGACGAGGCTTCGAATTGGAGAGGAAATGGCTTGTGGGAAAAGAAAAAGGAATGGATGGTTGGCTTAATTAGGTGACCGTTGGATGGTTGACTAAGTGAGCAGTCAACCAATCCAACAGTTGATTAAAAAGAAAGAAATAAAGATGCTTATTAATTAATATGGGCTCGATCTATCAGTGCGACGAAACTGGCGAGAAATTCGAACAAATGTAACTGCGTTGTAGAGAAAAATATGACGATCGAAATGACGCGAATAAAATTTTAAGCTCAGCTCTCTAAACGCATTTATTTTGACAAAGTGTCGAAAAAGCTCGTTCGGGACCTAATAAGACTAAAAAAGTAAAAGAACGAAAATGATAGATAAAAATGAAAGAATACGAAAGGACTCAAGCTGGGCCGAGAGATCAAAAATGGTTAGCGAAAAAATATAAAGATAAAGCGACTATAATTGATTAAGCGCGTTAAAATGCGGGCATGCTATTTTGCAGGTGATTGAACGTGCTAGCGTCAAAATTCGGGTAGCAACAATGAGGGAGTAACTTGTTTCCTTTTTTGTGGAAGTTGTGGCTATATCTCCAGCGAGGTATATCCCCCTCCTCCCTCTAGTTTTGCGGCTAAGAGCCAAAGTGAAGAATTCTTTTGGTTTTATTTTCTTATTTAGTTGATAAGTTGCTTATGGGACGGAGAGTTGTTGAGGTGGGTGCTAAATGCAGCATCTAAGCAACTACGTAGAGATATTTTGTGTCTTTTTTGTGGTAATTTTTGGTCTTTAAGTGGTGTTGCTAGTGAAAGCTTCTAGTTTGGCCTATTTCTGAGGAGTCTAACTAGAATGTGTTTAATAGTTACCGGATCTGTGAACCTCACTGTCCTTGGTGCCTTCGGGGTGCCATTTTTTGGTGGTGCTGAGGTGTGGAGATTGCTATATCATTATTGGTTAGTATGTTTGCTATTGAGGTATGCTAAGGTTTAAGATTGGTTGAGTTTTTTTAATTAAGTCTCGAAAAATAGTGAAGAAGTGTCGCTTGTAATAATTCACGAGCTTTTATGTCAGCCTCCTCTTTACAGCTGGAGTAATTTTTCAAGTGTTTTCATTCCATTTGTGATAGTTGTGCCCATGTGGAGATGAAAACTATTGAGTTTATATTTTGTTCAAAATTTCCTAAAATTGGTTGTCCAAGTCTTTTGTTTCCTTTAATAGTGCTAAGATGTTGCTAGATTGATGTTGCTAGATTGTGGTTAAGGCTAGATGGAGTTTGGTATTGAATGGAAAACAAATAGAAGTGGAGGGAGAAGAAAGAAAATGGGAGGGAATAAAATATTATCCTTGAACTTGGATGTGGGAAGATAAACCAGAAAGAAAGAAGAGGTAACACAAAAAAATGATGTAAAACCCATCTAAAAGTTTCTACTCATAAACGGATGAGAATTGAATGGAAAACTCCTTGGTTAAACTTTTGATAGTTGTTTCCAAAACTACCCATATTTTTACTTTATAATAAATGCGATTATTAACTGATCTAATAGAACTAGTCTTTTGTTTCCGTTAATGCACTCATAATAATAAATAAAAATTATTTAAATAAATAAGAAAATAAAATAAACATTAATATTTTATTTTTATCTTCCGCTAATCTTTTGCATTACTTCATGTTCATTGTTTAACATTTATAATTCTCTCCTCTTTTCTTTCCTCTCAACCAAAAAGTACATTACACTTCTTTGTGTAACTATTTTTCGGGTTTTGCATTCTTCATTTTGGATGTGATTTAAATTTGCGTTTAAAATTTCACTAAAATGCGTCTTATTCATGCTTTTCTTTTAATGGAATTCTAAATTTTTGTCAAGAAAAAAAATTGCAAATAAATATTTGTAGGTTATTTTAGTAAAATAAAAAATCTTAAATAATCATATTAAAAATAATTTTCAATAGTAAATTGAAAGAAATTAAACATATAAAACTAAGAACTACTCATATAAGACTTATATTCAATTGAAATATAAAACAAAAAGGAACTATCTCTTTTTGTCCCTCTTGCTTCTCAAAATTTAGACTATAAATATAAAACAAATAATAAATAAGTGAACCTAGGGATGAATTAAAAGAAAGTAATAATAATTCTGGTGGGTTGGTAATAATAATTATCGTATACATGACAATATAACACAGTATGATAGTAATAATATAATATTCAAAAGTTAAAGTCGTAATTCTATTTTCCTATCATCTTAGGTAAGATTTAGAATTGCATTATAAATATTTTTTCTTACTAATATTGTTTACATGTTTTATCCTAAAAGTATGTGTTTTCATTAATTACAAATAAAAAAATTACATAAATCATTCTTCTATATTTATAGAGAAAAATGCACCCTACAGTCCCCAATGTTTTACAAAAAATTCGATTGGGTGCGAAACGTATCTTTTTATTTAATAAAATTCCTAATGTTAATCTTTGTCCTTTAATTAGATCTCTACTATGAAAAAATCTGACCGTGACACCACATCTTAATGTCTTTTATTTAAAAAAATATATATTTTAATAAATGGGACTCGATTTGGAATATTAGAAACAAGAAAAATGTTTTAAAAAAAATATTATTTTTGTTAAAGAAAAAACAGAAGAAAAAAAGCCTTAAAAGATTACTCCTCCTTTTCCTCGTCATCATTAGCCCATCATCACTCATCACCATCACGATCACTATGCTATCTCCCAAGCTAAATAGAGTTTTTTGCTCCACATATGGTGATGGAGATAGAGTTGCGTTAATAGCAACTCAAGAAAAAAGAAGAATTTTTTTCTCCACATGTATTGCGCTAATTCTAGATCTATAATTCTAGTTTTTTTTGATTGAAAATTCCAGATTTGTAATTTTGTGATCAGCTTGGGCGATAGATTGTGTTAATAGCAACTCAAGAAAAAAGAGAGATTTTCCTTCATAGCAACGTGTTGTGAGAGAAGAGAAGAAGAAATGTGCAGGGAAGAAAAAGAACAAAGAAAAAGAAAATACAAGAAAATGGGAGAAAAATAGAAAGCGCTTCATTTTTACGGAGGACCCACTGGGACCGGATCCACCTCCTTTAATGTTCTCTGAACGGTTTAGATTCTTCTAACATGACTGGTCATATTCAAAAGAAATTAGAAAAGCTCAATCCACTGAGACCTACTTTTCTGACCAAGATATATTAAAAAATAAATTTTAGCCAAATATTTTGTGCCATATCATTTTTTTTATGGCAAGGATTTGATTGGAGGACAAATATTAACGTTAAATTTTCATTAAACTTAAGAATACTTTAAGTATCTAATCGAATATTTTATAAGATGTTGGAAACTCTAAGGGGTAGTTTTTTAATATTTATATAGCTTATATTTACATATCTTCAACTTTCTTTTTCTTCCATGAATACCAAACTAATCTGCAGCAAAGTGCAAAAAAAAATTAGCTACTTAATTTTCAAAAACTTAATTTTACATCGAATTTAAATAAATTGAGATAAGGCGTGTCAAAAAGACTTAAGCCTTATAGAAAATTCTCCTTCCTCAACCTTATATTTAATTATTTATTAGGGTTTTAGTTAACATGGAATTCAATCCCCAACATCCCCTCACATGCAACCGACCATACAAGCTTAACATGTGGCATAGACTCTAGATAGAATCATCGTTTGACCGTTAGGCCATAGTGGGTTATGCCACCATGTCGTCTAGTTGATTTCAATGCAAATGAATCGGTTTACCATAATTATTAGATGCACAAGAAAGCGACATTAAACAAATTGGACGACTGAGTAAATCATATGGTGAAGGAAACCAGAGTTGAAGTCACTTGCTTGGCATTCGTACTTGAACAATAAATTTATCTAAGAAGGATGAACTATAGTTGAAAGATGATTATTAGCGGTTGAACATAATCAAAACAATAACAAATCAATCTAATGAGTTTCATCGTTCAAAGGTCTTTTATTACTACATCAAAAAATTCCAATTATATTACATACTATGTCTGTATATTACAAAGTAAATAAATGAAATGAAAACAATACACTACCTTAAATTAAAGTGAATCTATCCATTCTATGTCGAGCATGAGGAAATCATCCAGTTGTAGGTTCTCTATAGAATCTTGAGTTGCTCTGGATGGAACATGGTCGTCTACCATTGTAGTTTCTGTAGTATTTGAGAGAGGTATAGTAGGAGACAATGGAGTTGTTGTTGTTGTTGATGAGGATGAGGATGGTGCTTCATTAGCAGAAGCATAACGGAAGGCAATACTTTTTATATCTTTAACAGATAAGGTATCCAAATAGCCATCTGGAAGCTCTGGCTTTTTGTTGGCAGGAAAATTAAATTGACCACATTCACCACGGATGCAATACTGGGCAGCATCGTATGCTCGAGCAGCCTTCTCGGGGGAATCATAGGAACCTAGCCATATTCTTTGTCCACTCTTTGGAACTCTTATCTCAGAAACCCACTTACCCCATGCTCTCATTCGTACACCCCTATAACCTCCCGGGCTTCTTCCACCTCCACCAACTTTTTTTCTACTCTTAGATTGCAATGAATTCATGTAGGTGGTAGATTGACAAATGCAATTGATAATCAGACTGTGAAGGGAGAATGAACGGGTAAACTTGGAAGTAATTTATTAATTAGATATACATGAATAAAGCATAGAATCAAAAGAGCAAACTTCATGACGATGGCAATAGCTGTACGTGGCAGCTATGATATTGTTAGATTTTGTCAGCTTGCCGTAGATGTAGAGTTTCCTTTAGAAAAGAACATCAATTGGAAAGACACGAATCAATTATCTTGACACGAATCAATAACAAAGAATTAGATTTAATTAGAGCTCAATCTATAACAGATTTGGATTAAGTAAATACGGAGCGTATCCATTAATCTAATTAGGTTCTGAACATGTTAATCCATTTCTTTAACAAATGAAATATGGGTGTATCTCATTTGGATCTAATAGAAACTCCATTCAATTCTAATGATAAAAATCTTTATTATAATAATAAAAATTACAAGCAATGAAATGTATACTAATTAAAATTTCTATTCTAAAGCAGATAAAAAAAATGTAATTTAATTTGATAATAAAACTAGCAATGATAATGATAAGAGTGAATTGAAATACATCTAATTAAATATACATTTTTTGAAATATTTAGTGTTACATGTGAATAAAAGCTCTCTTCGCAAAAACAAAAGATCAAAAAGATGAGGTATTTAATTTTTTTATTTTTTATTTAATGACTTAAAATCTTGTGTACTTTAATGTTTTAATTATTTACCTTCATGTAGTAATTATTTGTTTAATCATCCTCTTATATTTAGATCTGACATGTTCTCCGATAAAAAAAATCTATCACGTCATCAAAATTACGCCACGTCAAAAGTGGATAATTAATAAAATATTAAAATATAGGAAGTAATTAATCAAAATATTAAAGTACAGGGTTTAATTAATTAAACCTGAGGAAAAAAATAGTGAAAATAAATTAACTAAATATCGTGAATATTTAATTAAATATTGAATATTTTTACACTTAACTAGCTGAAATTAAATTTCATAAATAGCTCATATACTCTTTTTTATATAAATAAAAAAGGAGAAGAAATACTTCTTAAATTAATTAGTTAAATTAAATTTACGTAATTTAAATTTTTTTTTTATCTCTCTTTTAAAAAGGCCTCTTCTCAAAGTAATGTATTTATTTATTTTACTAGGGTTAAGAGAGTTGGTTGTAGCATAATGTAATTTCCTTGGTGTTATTAAAATATAAACATTATAGTGCATTTTTTTTCACACTCATATATATTATAGACAGTCAAATAAATTATGTTTAAATATAAATTTGGTCACTCTCGTATACTTGAAAAAAATCCTTCATCAAATAGGATTATAAAAGTTAAATATTCACTAGGCACTTGAATAATATAACATAATATTATGATTTTTGAAGAATGATATTATTAATATTTAAATATCATTGTGCATATTTCTTTTTTATTGTTTATTAATTTTGTTTAAAAAATAATTTTTGCTGAACCTTTTTAAGTTACAAATTCACGTCACAATAAATAAATAAAAGCTTAATGACATAAAATAACCCTGAATTTTAATATTTTATTTAAGTGGAACCCTGAACTATTTTTTTATTTAATTACAATCCTGGTCTGCGCGAAAAATGTCAAATTACCCCCTACCGTAACCGAGATCCGATGTGGCAGCGTTGACCACCGTTATGTGCCTTCTCAGCGACTATCAGGGCGCCACGTCAGCGTGACCAGGGGGGTAATTAAACAAAAATATTAAAGTTCAGGGTTGTTTTATATCTTTTGTCATATTTATTTTATTATACTTTCTGTTTTTGTTTCTTTTTTATTTTTTCTTCTTCAATTAATTCCTACTAGATGGAATTAATGTTTCGTTACCTTTCTATTAATAATCATAATTAATCAGATTAATTATATTTACCTCTAATTGCTATATGAAGCATTAATTCCAATTCTAATTTCATTATTATTATTACACCGTTAAGTTATTTTCTAGGCAACCTTATTCTCAGATTAATCATAATCACTTCTAATTCTAGCAATGAAGCATTAATTCCAATTTTATTTTTATTTTTATTATTATTATTATACCGTTGTATATAAAAAAGAAAGGAAAAGAGAAATTTGGGTTATTGATTAAATTAGGTAAAATGAAATAAAACAACCCTGAATTTTAATATTTTGATTAATCGCAACCCTTAACTTTTTTTTTGTTTAATTACCCCCCTGGTCATTATTACGTGGCATGTTGACGTGGTGCCCTGATAGTCGCTGACAAGGCACATAACGGTGGTCAACGCTGCCACATCGGATCTCGGTTACGGTAGGGGAGTAATTTGACATTTTTCGCGAAGACCAGGGTTGTAATTAAATAAAAAAATAGTTCAGAGTTCTACTTAAATAAAACATTAAAGTTCAGAGTTGTTTTATGTCATTAAGCCAATAAATAAATAATGTGCCACTGTGCCTTCGGAAGCAGTGCGTGCAAAGTTGACAGGTTCGTGACACGGTCATTAGAAGAGCAATTTCTCTCGTCGTCAGGATTGAGATTTTGAGGTGAAGAACATCCTCTGGAAGATCACATATTTCCAAGACAAGAATAAAAAAGATTGAAAAAAAAGAACCACACGAGAAAGATGTGCTAAAAGGTTTCCTCTGCCTCTGCCCCTCTATGTATGGAGGGATATGTGAGGTCGGCGGGAAAATTAAAGTTCTGCGTCTTTCCTAAGCAATCCTAATGCGGACTGGATTTCTATTAAAAAGCTTTTTTTATTCTTTGCAACGACAACAACGTAAGGAAGAGCAAAAACTGCAAAAATATCATATATGGATACTTCTCAGCGCCTAATACTTCCAAGTTGGAGCAATGAATCGAGCCTTGAAGAAGTCTAGCAATTTTTCTCTAGGAGGAAGAGATTCTTGAACAAGATTGGAGCTAAGATATTTTTTTTTAATAAGCGGAGATTATATTAAGAAGAATAGCCATGATACTCATCAATCCAACTGCAAAGAACTGGAAATTTCTCTTTTGTCACCAATTCCATCCCATTAGCTTCTGTTATGACCCCAACCCAGAAAGCTACGATGTTTGCTACAATGTCTAAAAACCCAATCTTGTCTCCTCCAAAGAACTTCTTCCCCTTTAGCTCATCTTCTAATGTTTTCAGATTCTGACATGCTTCTTCTATGGCCTTCACTTTTTCTCCATCTTTCGCCCAACTAATTTGCCAAACTGCCGTAAGACACTGAAAGTATAACAAATTCTTGATTTAGCTTACTGGGTCAGAACTAATCTTTAAAATCTACATGTCAAACTTAGTTCGCTCGAAATCAAAATGGTGAAAACGAGAAAGAGAAAAAACGTTTACCTTCTCATCTATGAACTTGGCCCAGAATCTTGCGATGGCTCGGTCATAATGATCTTGGGGCAAGAATGGGTTTTGCTTCCAGGTTTCATCAATGTATTCCAGAATGACTTGGGATTCAGCTATTGGTTTTCCGTTGTGTATGAGGACTGGGATTTTTTATGGACATGATTGTATTTGGGCAGCAAAGGACTCTTGTTGGCCAGATCTTCTTCGAAGTATTCATACTCCACACCTTTCAATTTCAGAGCTAACTCCACTCTTCGGCTAAATGCGCTACCCCATGTTCCTATAACTTTCACTTCAGACATATTAATCTAACGTTTTTACAACTAATTAAGGTGTTTTTTTTCGGCAATTAAATGTAGTTTGCTGTAATTCTTGTCTTGTTTGGCTACGTATTTATAGGAAGAAAGCGATCAAGATTTCTTAGCAAGCAAGTCGGTGTGTGTATCTTGTTTTGAATAATCCCATGATGTTTGATGAGAAGTCAATGAGAGTAGGTGGGAATTGTCGTTGGCACTCCTCACTTCAGTCATGCATGATGTATACATTTCTGATTTCTCCCAATCCCAATTTTTTCCACAATTTTAGTCACTGATAAATTCCAACTAGATTTTAGGGGGCAAAATAGCATTTTTAGACAAATAAAAGTAGGGTTTAATAATAAAAGAATTATTTGGATAATTTTGTTCGATGCACCGCTGCTGAGCATACATACCATAGTCATTATAACCAAACCGGATAAGCTTTTATAAAAATATCTGGTTTGAACTCTGCAGACAATAGCAAGTCTGATACAACTACAAGTAAGAGGGTTGTATGCCATATGCAAATTGATGGCAGCTTAGAACGTCTTAAAGCAAGCTTAGTGGCCAATTCATCAGGTTGAAGGGTTAAATTTCTGAGAAACATTCTCACCTTTTGTCAAACCAGGAATTATTTGTTTTATTATTACAATTGCAACTATACGTGGTTGGACCATTCGCCAACCTGATGTTAAAAATGCCTTTTTTTATGGGTTTTTCTCTAAACCAGTCTATATGGAACAACCTCCAGATTTTTCAGACCCCATTTTTTCCTCTCATGTTTGTCGTTTAAAGCGTGCTCTATAATAGCTTCTAGGTTATGAATCATTAGTTCATTAGAGTTTACCTGGATTCAACTGTTAAGTGAAAGTTTAACTGGGTTCAACTATTAAGTGATTTAAAATTCTTCATCTAGTAAACCACTCAACTCTACGAATTGAACTGGTTGAGTTATTGAAAAATAATAATACATGTGCATATTATACCCAAATATTATACCCAATTTTATACTCCCTCTCTGGTCTTCAATAAATGTCTTCCTCGCATCCCAATATTCAGTAGGGAACGCATATCGAGGAGGCCGGATGAGGTACTATTTGACCCCAAAAAATTCCGTACTTTTTTTCGAACGTACGTTAATCCTTAACGTACTTCCGAGAAAAAATTCGGGGCAAAATTGTATCAAATAACGACTGTTCCGACCGTCTTAAGATACGTTCCGAAACAGTAAAAGCAAATGCTAAAACGACATATTTTGGAGACCGGAGGGAGTATAAAAAAAAGTATTAACTTAGTAATTTAAAATCATGAATTATAAATTAACTATATTAACAAACAAATAAATAACTTAAGCACAAAATCTTGGAGTACTTCCTCCCAATATATAACAAGGCACAAAATTAAAGAATATACATCGAATTGTGTTAGTGTTCCATTGAATTAAGGATTTGCATTTGCTTCCATTCATAATTATACCTCATTTTTATTTATTTAAAAAGAACAATAATAAAAACGACAATATTTGTTTTGATTTAAAAAAGATGTAACTTAACTTTGTTTTTTTATTGATGTTATCTAGGTCATTGATTCATTAATTTTCTGGTTCAATCAGTGAAACTGTCCACCATATATGCCATATTAATTACTCATGCTACCTAGTATATTACCTAGTTTTTTATCATATGATGCAAGAGCAACAGCTATACCATTTTACCTAGGAGGTAAAAAAAAAAAGGCATTTCAAAACACCAAATGGACAGAGCTGTAGATGCATTTCTTACAATTTCAACACCTATCCATATTGGTTCAGATCCAACTAATTATGGCGATGCTAATTTCTTAAGGGACTTGAAACAGCAAGATCAGGACAAGGGCTACTTAGATCACACTGGGTTTGGGGCTCACTTACACTCCTCCCATTTTCAGACTTGCGCCCATATCTCACCGTGTCTTTACTTTCAGTACTTCTCCGTGTTCTTCCCCCGTCTGAAGGATTGCAGGGCCTTGGATCCTCATAAAGTGTCACGCACGTGCCACTGCTTTCAAACACCACATCTTCATCCCTTGTCTGAATAGTCTCTAGTAACTCAACCACCTGGTTCATGAGGGGCCTACCCTTCGGATTTTGGCTAAGACATTGGTACGCTAAATTGGCCACTTTCATTGCGGTTCTAACAGAGTACTGACCTTCCATTCTCATATCAAAGATCCTCAGAACCTTCTTGTTGTGGTTCAAGAGTGGGCGGGCCCACTCAACCAAGTTGTGTTCTCGACTGGGTCTGCTCTTGTCCAATGCTCTCCTTCCTAGAAGCATCTCAAGTAGGACTACTCCAAAACCATATACATCACTCCGTGCGGTTAAGTGTCCTAATTATAACATATAAGATAGTGCATAAGTGCTTATTACGGTTATAAGAGATGTCTAGCAGCAACAACAGAGCAAAAAAAGATGGCAAATAGAAATGCTTGATACAACAGAATTCTCATGTTTCACCTTCACCAACTTAGAAGTTCAATTTTAAATTTACTCTGTTGGATTGGTCTTTGTGGAGGCTTAAGTAATGTGAAACGGTAACAATACTAAGAAATGGATTCGGTGGGGAAATAATGAGGGGAAAACTGCTTATACACAATACACATGGAAACCTTTTTTGTTTTTCCTGAGGAAGTGCACAAAGGAAGTTTATAAAATGTAATCAGTCTAATTGTAAGAATGATTTTTATGCATCAAGCATGTTCCACTATGACAAGAAAGAATATAGACGTTTCTATTTTTCTTCGTTCTGCCAGCGTCTGTGTTCCAACAATCAGAATGCAATTTATGTCGCTACTCTCATGTAAAATAAGCAAACATGAACAGATGAAGAGCTTTAAAATGTATTCATTGATCATTCCCCTAATCACTGTTATAACTGTGTTTGTCTTACTAATTAGCCTAAAATTTCAAGTGCCAATAAATGTATGACCAATGCAATTTCCCATCACACACTCACCAGTCATTACATATTCTGGGGCAGCATATCCATATGTACCCATCACCCGTGTAGATACATGAGTCTGATCTCCCATAGGTCCATCTTTTGCAAGGCCAAAGTCTGAAAGCTTCGCATTAAAATCCTGCAAATACACACCACAATTTCAGTAAGGTAACCTCAAAGCATCAAACTAAACAACGGAAATAAAATATGTACACTCCTAATCACAAGGTATAACACGTTCCTAATAAAAGATTCTACACGTGCATTATAGGTGGTTTTCCTTCCTTTAAGTGGCCCTTTGGGCTTATCAGAACAAAACAGTCACTTTTTGGTCAAATTGACAATCTGATTCAACAATGCTGCGTTAAAAATGAAATAGGTTTTCAGCCTGTGTGTGTCTGTGTGTATCGTGTAAGCAGTAAGAACCCAAGAGTTAGTTAGGTGATACAACAATACAAAACGACAAGTGAGGTAAACTAATCATGATATGCAACATCAGATAATCGGAGTCTGTAAAATATAAAATGAAATAAGATACAAAATTACTGACCGCGTCCAATAAGATATTAGATGTTTTGAAATCACGGTATATGATGGATCTCTCTGCACCATGAAGAAAAGCAAGTCCTTTTGCTGCATCTAAAGCAATCTTCATTCTTTTGGACCATGTCAAAGTGCAACCAACTCCTAGCAGTCACAAGCAAGTGGACAGAATACAGTGAACATATTTTCCTTGAGAGGAAGCCCAAGATTCGATGAAAGAATTAAGTCCTTGAAAAGAATTTTATAGAAATGATGTTTGGAAGTATGAAGAGCATCAAACAATCACGAGCTAAAAGACCTTCCACACCATAACAACATCAGAGGACCGAGAAAATGGAGCTACTCAGAGCTTTTTTACAATCCTCCTATTGTGATAGTTATGTCATTCAGATGCCACTGAGAACCAAACATATATTATTGCGATTTATTAAGCACTTTTAGCCTATGAGAACATTCATTCCATTGTCAAGAAAACTTTGCATGAACCCAGACTTGTGCAAGATGGCAAAAAACCATTGTTATAGAAAGTAATCTATCTAAAGTCTAAACAAGCTAATTTTTTAATTTTTTTTTCTTTTGTTTCTATAGGGAAAATTGAAACTTAAACAATCTAAAAGATAGAAGCCAAAGAAAAAAGAAATAACTCGCTAGGGTTTAAGCTCAAACAATCGATATATTGCTTTTCCTCAACTTTCTGATCAATGATGGTTAAATAGCTGTTTGTTATATGCATAGGGCCAAGAATTGACACGTTCACGCATTTTATCATATCTTTTCAAAGGCAAAGTAGTTATACTGTTTGCTTAGAGATCTTACACAAGGATGAAAAAGGTGTTTCTCATAAATTAATATGCAAAGACTTCCATATCAAAACAACATTGCTTTAAGCTGTACCAGGTGTTCTCTAAAGAATCACTTCCAAAATGCCTTAGTAAGAAGATAATTTGCACCCTAGCTATATTGAGACAATAGGTTCTTGAAAGTTATCAAATTCATCTCCACCAAATTATGCATAACAACTCATCCACATGCAGTATCACCCATTCCTTGGTAGATCCCCAAAAGTGCAAAACAAAATAGAAAATTATAGACATAGAGGCTAGTTTTATTTTTGTGCTGTTCTGCAGAGACAATTAAATCTGCGAAGTACATGCATTTCCCATAGAAAAAAAACGCATAATCATGCTTATTTGGTTGAACATTTGCACTAGAAGAGCATCTAAAATCAGTACTTGTTTGTTCAATCTTGTAAATTTGTATTAGTTACATTGATGTTGATAACAAAAGGATTGGATATTGAGTGTCTTCATTCAAGACTTCAAGAGTATTTTATATTTGTATGAAAATAGATTTTTCTGAGCACTCAAATGGGTTATATGAAAGATACAGAATATCTTTTTTGGATCATAATATCAATTGTGGCTTTAAGAAAACCACAAAAGTATCAATATTTTAAGTTATGTTTATAAATCAGACCACATAAGGTAGGCAACTTTGTTAGTCAATAAATATATATGTTCAATATTAAGTACATGCAACTATTGATAAGTTGCACGTGAGATTAAAGCACCTAAGTTACAATAGTTACATTGACTAAGCACTTAAGAAATAAAAAATCTAGTTGATTTTTAAGTATAAATAAGTCTAGTAGAACCTGTAAGTGATTTAGATTTATGCTTGAATTCAAATCATCTATCCTTATTTGTTTAGTAGACAGTTGTCTAGTAAAACCACAAATATTTTCTTTTCAGGTTTGCTAGTTGGTAGAGGTTTAACCTCAATTTGACCAACAACTAAGTTTGTTTGGTTGTCTTTCAAGTGTGCGTATATTTTATAGTAAGATTTGTAGGTTAATAAGATTTGAAGTTAATTTTGATAAATTCATTTGTATATACATACATATAAAAGGATATTAGGAGAAACAAATAACAAGGGACTAAACTGAAAATTAGTATGTTTACAACCAACCTCTAGGTTCTTGAAAATTAATCACCATTGTGAAAGAAGTTCTTGTTATAGATCTAATATCAGTTTTCGAGGCTCATAAATACCTATGCTTGCAATGCTCTAGTAACAATTCAATAATCAATTACTATGAGAACTTAGATACAGTAAGAACTATTATTGTAATGGGTATATTCTCCATTAATTGATTTATAGTATTCACAGCCCTAGAACACCCATTTCATTTATTTTACTTCCTAACTCACCTCACAACTGTTATTTTCCCAAGTAATAATCCAGTTGAAATCCTAACCAAATTTCTTTTACCTTTAAAAAAACAACCTGAACACTTAAGAACAGCACTACCACTCTACAATTTTTAGCCCATTATATGCCAACCACTACATACGTCCCCTTCTCCTAACAGATGGTCACCACGGGGACAAATGAACATTATGTCCAAGGATCATTTCCTTCTAGTTTTGCTTTCCATATTACTTGAAGTAAAATTATCATACTTGCCACATGAGATTTAACTTGAAATACTATGTCCAACATGAATGAAATCACCAGCATGACATTTGGTACGAAAATTTGACTTTTGTGATCTAAATTGGTTAATCTAAGCAAATTAATTTGATTGCCATGCTTAGTATTGAAATATTGAGCAGCAACAACAAATCAAGAGTATATCAGACACTTACTACGGAAAAGATGTTTTTCCAGGCTCCCACTTGCCATGTATTCATAGACCAATAGCCTGTGCTCATCTTCACAACAATACCCAATAAGCTTCACAAGATTTGGATGACTGAATTGACCTAAATAGTTGACTTCTGCCTGCAAAAAGAAAAGAAAAAGGAATATTATAATGCAAACAACTGTACTCCCCCAATTAAATAGCTAAAATAGGAAAATAGTTGGATCTTCTACAACATAGTACACTAGGAAACAAACAGTCATCCATCATATTTCACCCAGAAAAAAGCATCATACTTTAGTGACACCTAGAGTCTATTCTCCAACGTGAATATAGGAATTGTTGGAAGGGAAAAGAAAAATCACATTTATATGTTGCCCATCTTATATCTCTCTCATCTAAACTATGAACCCATTTTTGAAGCCAAAAAAGCGAAATTTGTTTCTCAAATTCAACAGAAGATCACTTAAACCACAAAATAATTGATGCATTTGTAGCACTGTAATACCAGTCAAAGAAAGTTAACAGCACCCAATGCCATCCATAACTGCAACGATTGCAGACAGCTATCATGCAAGCATTACCATAACCATGCTGCTTATAGATTTAGAATATACTCTAAAAACATTATGGGAATTTTGCCCCAGTTTAATATGCATAGACAAGTAGCCAAACCTAACTATGTTCACATTAAAGCATTCTAGAGTTTACATACAGGTATGCATGCAATGCAACATAAAAAAAGGAGTACATAACCTTCTCTCTGATTTGTCCAAAAACATTGACGACTGTTTGACTTGCAGATTCTAGGGTTTCATTTAAAACAGAACTTCCCCACTTTGTTTTTTTAATTCCGAAATACAGCAATCATAATTCAGAATGAAAATAAATGTTCCAAAGAAATATGATAAGGCCTACCAGCCATTCTCTGTCACCTTGTAGCCCGTCGGGATTAAGCTCCTTAATAGCAACAGAAGTTGTTGAATAGCCTGGCCTAACGCTCTCGTCTATGACCCCTTTATAAACAACTCCAAACCCACCCTCACCAAGAATAAAATCTGGGCGGAAATGCTTCGTGGCCAATGTCATTTCCTCATAGGTAAAGTTATCGACATTAGTATATCCAGGACTTCGGCGTAGATCAGTGACATTCTTGGGAACACCAAATGAGTCTCGCCGGGCATGCTCACTTGGAGACTGATCAGAGATGTGACCTAATTGAGGAAATTTTATAAAGACAATGTAAATACAGTTATGATGAGTACATAAAAGAAACAGACACCGCACCAGTTATACGTTGCAAATATATAATCCACATTATTACAACCGTGCACCAAAAGTCAATAACAATGCATTTAGACTTTTGCTTCTTTTTCCCATTTTTTGATAAGTAGCAAGCAACAACATAAAAGTAATGATAAAAAACTCCAACACTAGAACCCACAATTTGAGATTAACCTATTTTTTATTGTACTAAAACAAAACTGTGAAACGAAAAAAGAAGAGAAAAATATAATCTTCAGGATGATTTTTCATTGATATTTCTAAACAAAATAATATGGAGAAAGGGATTCCTTAGATTCTTGAAGCGGCACGAAGAAATGGTAAACAAATGCGGAAGAAATAAAACAAAATAGAAGGCAATGTAAATGAAGAATGTAGGGGGAGAAGAAGAAGAAGAGGAGGAGGAGAAACCTTGGTTCTTGTTGGTGGAAGAGGATAAGTGGTCTCGTTCCTGCGGCGAGATATGGCGATCGTCTTCTTCAATACTGAAACAAACACCCATCAACTTCGACCTCAAACCAAATCGGGATTTATGATGGCTCTTCATCTTCCCATTTATCAATCAATCGACAACCAACCAACTCTCTCTCCCGATCCGATCTGGAATCCAGAATTGCCCGTTGCGCTGCTTTCAATTCTTTTTTCTGAAAGAAACGACACAACCCACCACCACCAAGCAACTTCTTGCTTCTATTTTTTATTATTTATATTTGTTATTTTGTTGTTGGTATTTTATTTCTTCTCTGAAAAAAGAAAAAGGAAAATTCAAAAGTAAACGGTATGATTGAGACCAAATAATTTAATTTAATTAAATCACAAATTGGATCTTTGAAAGACTAGCCGACAATAACGCCAAATCAAGCGGGCCCTGCCCCTATCCCTCACAATAAGTCACGATAATTACCACTTTACCATTAAAACGCTATAAACAAAATAAAAAAATCAATCAAAACCTTAAAAAACAGGAAAATAAAAATTAAGCATCAATTCGGTTCGACCATAAATAAGTTGATTTAGAGTCAATTTCCATTTTTTAAAATTTTAATTCACTTATTTTACTAAAATTTTGGAATTTCTATCTGAATTCAGTGTTTTTTTTATAATGGTTTAATTCTATATTATTCTTTTTTTATAGATCCTAATTTATTTTAATATAAATTAGCATTTATGTATTAACTTTTAATTCAATTTATAATTAAAGGGTGTTAAATAAATAAATTTTCAAATTTTACATACATAAATAAATCTCATAGCTTTCAAATATATATTAATTTAATTGATTTATAATTTTGGTAGTATTTAACTTTATAAAATCAATAAATTATATTTTATTTATGGATATAAATTATAATCTGAAAAGTTCTTAGAGTTTTAATATATTTCATCAAAATAATATTTTAATATATATAATTGAAAATCTGGAAATTAATAGTGGCAGCAGCTCATTGGTGGAAAAATATTATGCATTAATGTAATTTATATACTAAATATTCTACTCTAATAAATCCGCATATATATTCACGTAATGGCATTACTGTAAGGTCCGTTACGGTGCTTCCTTTGTTTTTTCTTTTGGTCCTTCTTCCAATTCTTCAATCCGTGAACATAATCAAATACTCCCTCCGATTTTTATTAATTGACTTTCTAAAACAGTAGATAAATTTAAAATAATAATTTTTAGACTACATTTTTTTAACTGTAGTTTTCAATTTACCCATTTTTTATAGTATAATTACAATAATATCATTGTACCAAATTAATTGGTTGGGTAAAAAAACTAAGACAAAAGACATAAATCGTAATTATGACTCAAAACGAAAGTTATTTGGACCACATTTTCAGTAGAAAAATGACAGTTATTGAAAACCGGAGGGAGTAAATCTTTAATTGTGTAAGAATGATAACTATTCTCTAAATATGAAGTATGGATATCTTTTTTTTTTACCGTGTTTTGTGTCAGATTCATTTTCACACCAAAACAGATATCAACATCATATGTGTTTGATTCATCACCTCCCATGTCCAATATTTTCTGTCACAGTTCTCAAATGGATATTTAATGTAAAAAATCAGTAAAATTGACCTTTTAAAATTGATTTGAATAGAATTAATAATAAATTGTCAATTTCCCCACAATTCTAATAAATTTTATATTTATACATATAATTTAGAATTTATTTTTATATGATATATATATAAGTCAATAATTAGGGGAATAAAATCTAATTCCGATAGTTGATAATTATTTAATAAATTAAATGGCACCAGAAAAAAGAAGAAACATACGCCGTTACGGTTTGCCAATTACCAGTTACCGTGAATATATATATATATATATGGAAATTTGTAAGAATGAGATATTTAGTATTTAAATTACATTAATGCACAATTTTTCCCCATAAAATTATATCATAACCTTATCATTCAGATTTAGTTTATTGCTTTCTAAAATCTAAAACTTAATAAATTTTACCAAATTAAATGAAGTTTAAAAAAAATATATATATGTTTTTACCATATAGATACGTTTTTTTACAATATAACTTATTCATTACCTTATATTCTAATTTTTTTATTAATAATATGACTAAATATTTGATAAATTTGGTCTGGTTGGATTTGATGGTTGGTGGTGGTCGGAATCGGTTTTGGTGTTTGGTTTGGTCGGATACTAGTCAGTCGATTTTTGTGGTGTGTTGGTTGATTTGGGTGATGGTGGGAGTATTGTTGGTGGTCAGCGGCTAATCGGTTGCTAATTTCATAAAAATGTAATTACAATTTAACACCAATGAATAAAATAAATTATAAATAGTGATAAGATGTTCAATTCTTTAAAAAAAAATAGTGTGATACAAGTTTTTCAACGACCAATTGTAACAAACAAACTTTAAAAATCAGTGTAATACAAGAGATTTTTCATACTATGCAGAATAGGCGGACGGGTCGTGGACTGATGAGTCTTAAGCTTGATATCAGTAAAGCTTACGACAGAGTGGAGTGGCAATATCTACGCCAAAATTTGCTCAAGCTTGGTTTTCACATCGGGTAGGTGGACCTCGTTATGCGTTGTGTCTCTACAGTCTCGTACTCTATTCTGGTGGAAGGTAACCCTGGTCCGACTTTCAAACCTATGAGAGGTCTTAGGCGGGGTGATCCCCTATCCCCCTATCTTTTTATTCTTTGCACTGAAGGCCTTTCGGCGATGCTACGTGAGGCAAATCAATCTCGCCTGCTTCATGGTATTTCGGCAAGCCAGGGGGGTCCCTGTGTTAGTCATCTTTTCTATGCAGATGACAGCCTTATTTTTGCTAGAGCCTCTCCTAGTGAAGCGGATGTTATTGCAAGAATTCTATCTACCTATGGGGATGCTTCGGGCCAAATGATCAATTTGGAGAAATCGGAGATAGTGTTCAGTAGGAATGTCTGTGGAGCTATGAGGTCCACTATTCATCGCTATCTTGGTATCAGAGTGGTGACCCATCATTCTAAATACCTTGGCCTTCCGATAGGCTTCGGCCGTTCAAAAAAGGCTGCCTTTAGCTCGATTTGTGATCGCTTATGTAAACGTTTGAGCGGTTGGAAAGAGAAGATGTTATCTCAAGCCGGGAAGGAAGTTCTGATCAAGTCTATTGCGCAAGCTATCCCCACCTACTTAATGAGTTGTTTTGAGATGTCCCTTGGGGTTTGTAAGGAGTTGGATCGTGCCATGAGACAGTTTTGGTGGAGGGGAAGTGAAGGTAAACGGAAGACCAGTTGGATCTCATGGGATGTGCTATGTAAGCCTAAACAGGAGGGTGGATTGGGTTTTCGCAAGTTGCGAGAGTTTAATCTTGCGCTTCTAGCTAAACAAGGGTGGCGCATTATTCAGCATCCTACCTCTCTTCTCGCCAGGGTGTTAAAAGCCAAATATTTCCCTGCAGGTCACTTCCTTGATGCCGCGCTTGGATCCCGTCCTAGCTTCATTTGGAGGAGTTTCTTGGCTGGTCGTGACGCTCTTGCTAAGGGTTGCCTTTAGTAGGTAGGGGATAGTGAGTTGATCCATATTTGGAAAGTTTTGTGGGTCCCGACCTCCCCCACTGGACTTATCCAGGCACCGGTGTCTCGCCTACAGTCGGATGCGACAGTAAGCGAGTTGATGGATCATGATAGGGGTTGTTGGAACGACTCTCTAGTTCGTGAGATTTTTGGCCCGACTGAGTGTAATGCCATTCTGGGCATGCCTATTAGTTTATTCCGCCCTCCTGATAGACTAGTTTGGCGGTGGTCATCCTCGGGGAAGTTTTCGGTAAGGAGTTGTTACCACTTTCTCCTTTCTGATAGATCCGCTGGGGTCGATTTCTAGTGGTCTGGGTTGTGGAAACTTCATATCCCACCCAATTTCAAGGTTTTTATTTGGCGTTTGGTGCATGAGGGTCTCCCGACTCGGACCAAGCTGTTGACTAAAGGTATTATTGGAGATGATTCGTGTCCGTTCTGCCATCAGGCTCCCGAATCAATTGATCATCTCTTTCTGCACTGTGCGTTTACTATGGACATATGGAGATGTAGCCATATCCTTTCGAGCTGCAACTTTGCCCCTGTTTCGACCCTACATGACTGGTTGGGGGTTGTGGGGTCTTCTGCTCCAACCTCAATTCTAGAAGAGGTGCTATCGATCTTTTGGTCTATTTGGTATGCTAGAAACGACCTTCTTTTCAACCAAGTTGAGCCTTCTCCTCGAGAAGTCCTTTTTCGTGGTGCTCGCTTGTTGGGAGATTATAGGAGGATTGATGAGCGTTTGTCTGTCGGGCCTGGGGTTTCCGAACAGGTTTCTACCTCAGCCTAGATTCCCCCCGGGGAGGGGATCATCTGTCTTAGTTCAGACGCGGCGGTTGGTCCTGCGCGAGTTGAATTGGGATTCATTGCCCGGGACTCTTACGGAAATTGTATCTTTTCAGGTCATGAGTGTGCTCATTTCCACATTGATGTCGCAGTAGCAGAAGGTCTAGCTGTTCGTAGGGTCCTCCAAATAACCACCGAGCGAAACCTTAGCCATCTCCGCATCCAGTCTGACTGTCTTGTGCTGATTCAAGCTATACTTTCTAGCTCTCATTCCTTTTCCAGTTTGGGGGTCATTGTTGCTGATATTATTCGTCTTGCCGCTGATTTTAGTTTATGTAATTTTGTGCATGTTCGAAAAACTGCTAATGTAGATGCTTATGCTCTTGCTAGGAGAGCTCTTACATTAGGCTTGACTGAATGCTGGGACAGTTTGTGTCCTGAATGTCTTGATTGTTTTCTCAATCCTCAGTAATGAAAGTTATCTTTTTTATCAAAAAAAAAAACAGACTTTAAACAAATTGGAGGTTTTTGGGTTGAGAAATTATGATGAGCTGACAATTAAAATAATTACAAACTCTGATGAGAAAAACAAATATGAAGATAAAGGGAGTAAAATATAGTTATAAAAAACTCCTTATTTATTTTTAACTTATACGTGGTTATAGAAATTAACTTTATTTAGGCTTCTTACTCTCTTTCTTTATCAAGTCACTTAAAGAGTCACTTTATTAAAAACTCTAACTATTTAGCAACCTTAAGGTTCATTTATATGATTTAACTAACTAATTAATAAAACTAGAAAGAGACTACGCTTAGCCAAGACCACAGTTCATTCTGGTATTCAAATCAAATTGTTTATTCTCTCTAATCTTAAAGAACAATTGTTATGCTGAAATCTATATAGTTGTTTACTTGATCCTTCTAACTACGTAGACTCTGAAATCATAAAAAATAACATTAATCGTTCAAGTTAAAACCTAGACCAGCCAAATCACAATTCAAACAAGAACTATATTGACAAGAATTCATAAAACAAAGAAATATAAATGCAAAAATTAATGGAAACAATTAGATCTCACAAAATTGGTATTGCTTTTATTACGAATAGAAAGCTTAGCTAGATATAAACATAATTAAAAAGCATAAAAATTAAATTGCATAAAAATCTCTTATCTCAAGGAGAAAGACGATGAGAGCAAGCAGAAACTAGAATTCAATCTAAAAGATAAAATTTAAATTAAGAGATAAAAGTTATATCCCCTTTGAAAATAAGGAAGAGATTAAATAAAAAAATTCTCCTTTTCTAAAAATCCCAAAAATAGTTCTGGACAAAAGATAGACCAAATCTCAAAATGGTAGGCTTTCAGGGTGTCCCTCTCTCTTTAGAAATCTGTTGCACATTAATTAACTGTCTTGGCCAAGACTTAACAAATTTGCTCCAGAAGCTATCTTGGCCGGGACTTAGCAAAATTGCTCTAGAATCTATCGTGGTCGAATATTCATGCATAATTTTTTGGGGCTTTTTTCTTCTTTCTTTCATAAGTCCCTCCAGAGATTACCAATTGCAAAAAGGAATGAAATAGATTCTAATTCGTAAGGTTACTATTTAAAATGCAAACAATTAGATAGAGATTATTATCAAAGTAAGCACACAATTAACAGTCGGTGACATAAAATAAGGAAGAAGATGAAGTTTTGGTGCTTTTAGGGTTTGAGTGAAGTAGTTGGCTACTGGTTTAGAATTGGGTCAGTTGGGTTTGGGTTAGGGTTTGTTTAGGCCAATCAGGGGCTCTTGTTTGGTGTTGGTTTGGTGGTTAAGTGGTGGGCTAGCTGGGTAGGCCCATTAGGGGATATGAATTTGATGGCTTGGTGTTTTAGTGGTTAGGTGAGGTGGCTGATGGGCCTGGTTTTGGGCCAGTTAGAAATGCAAGTTAAATAGGTGGCTGATGAGCGGCTTTGACTCCATTTTCCAGTTATTTTATTTTATTTTTCATTCTAAATTGGTACAATGTTAGTTATTGATGATTATGTTTACCTAATAATTAGGATTAAATATGCATACCTGATGATGAAAGCTAGTTGTTGTTTTAGCGAAGATTTAAAATCGAACATAGTTTAATCTCACTTAGTTAAATATTCGCATCAAATTTAACTAATCTTTTAACTCGGTAAAATTTTTAATTAATTGGAATACGTGAAAATCATTCACTTTCTGTTTACAATTGGTCCACGTTGATATTGATGATGCAGAGACAAATAGGATCGCAGTGTCTTTAGCGGGTTTGGCTATGGAAAGGGAGGTTAAGGCTAATTTTGCTGAGTTTCAGGTGAGTGCTAATGTGTTGTCATACTCCATTTTAATTTAATTTATTTGAGACAAGAAAAATTATCTTTAACTAATTTTTTCCCATTGGTTTTTTTTTTTATATCTTGTATGATAGGAGTGGTTGGACAGATATCCTAATAGTGAAGCAATTGTGGATGGAGCAAATGTTGGGCTTTACCAACAGAATTTTGCAGAAGGTGGATTCAACATTTCTCAGGCTATACATTTTAAGTTGGTTTCATTCTTCTTGGCCCTATGTTTTTTATTATGTTAAATATGTTTTTTTCTCCCAAACTTGCCATTGAGCAGTTGGATGCTGTGGTGAGAGAACTATATAATAAGAATGGGAAAAAGTAGCCATTTAGTTTTTAGAAAAATGATGTTTTTTCGAAAAATGTGTTTACTTTGCGTAAGTAATTTTCCATTTGAGAATGAAAATAAAAAACCTCTGTTTCAAAATTAATGAACAAAATTGGAGAGGGCCAAAATTGTGTTTTCCATTTTTCACTCCAAACTGAAAACACGCGTCTGTATTTGTCCCAAACAGTGTCCTTTAATGATTTTTTCATAAACCCACTTTTGCCCTTCTCACCTCTCACTCTTAACCCAAAGCCGTTCTTCGTCCTTCTTCTCCATCGTCCCAATTTCTTCTTCTTCTGCTCTGCTATCTTCTTCACTTCTTCCTCCCAGCGCCGAGAGATAGGGGTATACACGGGCCGGTCTGGTCCGGTTCTTGGGCTAGAACCGGACCGGACTTACCGGTTCGTGTTTAGGACAGAACCGGCCCAGCCCGGACACTTCCGGTCCGGGCCGAGCCGGTTCCAATTTTTCCGGGCCGGACTGGGCCGGTTCCGGTTCTGGCCCGAAATATATATATTTTTTACTTAAAACTTATTATTGCACACAAATACAAAAAAAGTGGGAGCCAAGAGGGTTTGAACCTCTCCCATTTAATATAATAAGTGATGAGTTAACCATTGAACCAAATGGAAACTTTGATATTATTATATATATATTTTTTATATATAAATATATAAATATATATTTCCGGTTCTACCGGTTCTCCGGGCCGGTTCCCGGATTTGAGGGATGGAGAATCGGACCGAACCGGAACTTTCCGGTCCGGTCCGGTCCAGGTCAAAAAAAAAAAAAAAAAGCCGGTCCGGTTTCTGGTCCGGCCCGGTTCTTGTACACCCCTACCGAGAGATGGTCGTGTTGGTGGTGGCTCCCGGCGGCGAGAGGGAGATAGGTGTTGATTTCTCTCTCTATTCTTGCAGCTCTGGAGGTAGTTTTTTTACTTTTCTTCTGCTTATCCGCTGTTTGACATCTCCGCCATCCTCTGCTCCTCTTCAAAGCCACGAGCTTCATCTCCATTGTCCCTTTTGCCGGGTAATCTCCTTTAATATATGTTGCTTCGTCCAATATCGATATAATTAATTTATTTATGTTCTGAAATTGAACAAAATTCAAGATTTTATTTTCGCGGAGTTTGTTTTTGGCTCCTTAGAATTCAGTCAAAGTCTCTCTAGCTTACTTGCGATAGGGTTGTTTGGGCCTTAGGATAACCGATCTGATTGCGGTTCTCTATCGCCCCCAAATCATAACATTCAAAATGAGAATGGACGTTCTCATTCATTATCATGGTGAATTGTTCGGTTCTATATAAATTTGAGGTTTAAATAGAGGGTTTGTTTTGTTGTTGAGGGAATGACTGGAATTTTTAAACTTTGGTGTTTCTTCCACTGTTTGGTGGGGTTCCTCTGGGTAGTGCAAAAATGATAGGAACTTGATTTGCATTGATACAAATAACTGTGTTAGCGGAATTGCTGTATGCAACTTCCAGTCTTGTTGTTCTCAAGTTTTTATGAAACAAATTTGTGATGACCTTGATGATTTTTTCTTCTTTTCCATTTTTGCTACGGATTGTTAATTTATTGACAGGGAATGCTAATCGCTGTTAAATTCAGCATTAATTCATTTCGATTATCTTTTTTGGGCAAATATATACACTTGAACAAGTAGCTGACCACTTGAAAGATCGTTGTCAGAAGCTATTCAAGGGGTGTAAGAGTTATATGTAAGTCCTCTTCATTGTTTCTCATAAAAGGTTTGATTTTGTCATGTGAATGTTAATGGCAATGTAATTTGAGCTCTCTTTATCATATCCAATCATGATTGTAATTGCCTCTGTTTAAATTTCGGCACTATCTTCTGTTGTTGGAGTTGGACATTTGCATTGAATTGGATTTTGCCCACACGTGATAGCAAATCACTGCTGACTGTCTGTGTCTTTTATTACTTGCTTAGACTTGGCATGATTAAAACAGTGGTGGAAATATGCGTAATTTATTAGTTCTTTGGCCATATGTTTTCCATTTCTTCAATGAATAAAAAATTTGTTAGTATCTTCATCTTTTGTTTCAGTAAAACTTCACATTTCATTTTCTCCTTGCCCTTTATCAATTCATTTGAAATTCTGTACTCACATTATTTACCTTGAAAGGTTTGGTCTTTACCAGCATATTCTCCTTATTGCTTCATGAAAAGCCACTTCTTTTAATGCTTCTTATGTTGGTGGTGGTCTGCCATTTCCAGTCTCTCTATACATTGTGATTGCATCAGATAGTTGGATTGGCTAGGTTTTTGTCCACAAGAAAGATTAGGATTAAGGTCTTAGCTGGTATGAAGAGGATATTGGGGCGATGTTATAAGTGATCTTTTTGTTATTGTCAAACTATTATAGCTTTTAGAGGTGTATTTTCAAAATTATTTGATCCTAAAGTTTGAAATTTTTAGTTGTCTATCTCTTTTTACATCTTAGTCATTCTTTGCGGTGTTTTTGGAACCGGACCGGACAGCGAACCGGAAATGGAAATTTCATGGTTCGACCGGGTTCAACCGAAAAAACCGGATTGAACCATTGGACCGTTTTGAACCGGAAACATATCGAACCGTTCAATCTTAGATAATTTAACCGGATTGAACAGGCTGGTTTTTAAATTCTGATGGGCTGACCCATGCTTGTAATGGGCCGGCCCATCAAATTTTCAAAAATAAAATAAAAAAAATAACCAAAACCAAAACGGCGCCGTTTTGGTTAGGCACATAATTTTTCCCATTTGTTTTTAAAAAAATAAAAATAAAAATAAAAATTCAAAACAGCGTCGTTATGCATTGAACCAGCCGGGTTACTATCGAATCGGCCGGTTCGCCGGTTATCAAAAAACCGGCCGGTTCGGCCGGTTCAACCCGGGTCACATGCATTTCGGTCCGATAGGCCGAATCAGACCGGAAACCCAAAAAATCCGGTTGAACCGGACCGAACCGGCCGGTCCGGTCCGGTTCCAAAAACACTGCTTCTTTGTCTCCTTTTTCAACTTTTTACTTTCCTGAATATATTTTGGTCCTGGAGTTTTAATGGTTTCAGTTTAGTCACTTTTCCTCTGTTTTTAATAGTTTTTACATTTCACCCTAGTCACAATGCCTGCCACTAATATCATAGAACATGAACTTGTACTCTTTGTAGAATTACAATTATGTTCGCTTGCGTTACTCCTTACTTGAATTTCCCACTTCTAGGGAAGAAAGAATTACAATTCTCCAAGTTTGGTTCATGTCTTTGCTAAAGTTTGAATTCCATCATGTTCCTTTTGTTCCCCAAAAGTGAATAACTTTTTCTTTTCTTTTAAAATAGAACTGAAATAATTTTAAAGTGTTTTTGGCTGGGTGGATGCATTACTTATTGAAAGTTATTGTAGATTTTAGTGTAACTACGAAACACCATTTTCCTTTGAAGAAAAAAATGTATGACTCGATTGTTATATATTTGTATTTTTCTGTTGATTCTTTTTGCATCATCGTTTGCGTATTGTCAGCTCTAAACTATATGAGGAAACAAAACGTAGAACATCTTCTTTTTGGGGTTTTATTGATGTTTTTTGCTGAGCTGGAGTAACGCGGGTCAGCGAACACTGTTGATTATACATTCTGCTTGTTTTTTACACTGGTCTATCGACAAATATCTTCTGTAGCAGAAGTTTGCTAATGTTTTGCTTGGTTTTCTACAGGGCAGCTGTTGAAGAAGTATGTAAAGCAGACACCACCTTTGCTGATTCTTTGGAAGCATTTGGTGCTGGTCAAGATGATCATGTTAGTGTATCTATAGGAGGTTGTTGAGAAGTATCTGTCTTCATGTTTTATGTCGCTATGAAAGCTGAAAACTGCCACTTTCTCTTTTGAAGACAAAGGCACAAGCAGATACATCACCACAGACTTGTTTGGTTGCCTTTGGAAGAAAAGAGAAAGGGTGTGCTTCTTCATTTATAGCATAAAAAATCCAACATTTTGGTTTGGTTGTCTATTTGGCATCAAATTGGAAGAGCTGTTTTTGTAATATAGTTCGTATTTTGTTCACTTGATCCAGGTCCTGTCTTGTCAAAGCTTGTCAGTGCATTTCGTGAGCTAGCGCTCAAGCGTCATGACGCTGACGTCCCAAACAGAATTGATTTTTTGCAAGAAACATCCCAACGTCATGATGCCCAGGCTCAAGCGTCATGACGCCCCAAACAGAAGTGCTGGGTTCTTGCAAAAAAATTCTAGAGTGATGACGCCCAGGATCCAGCGTCATGACCCCCTAAACAGAAGTGATGGGTTCTTGCGGAAACATCCCAGCGTCATGACGCTCCAAACAGAAGTGATGGTTTTGCGAAAACATCTCAGCGTCATGACGCCCAAATACATTTTCATTTTTCAAAAAATTGGAAATTAGTGCGAAATAAATACGTTTTCTAGTTTTTCAAATTTGAAATTTTGTACAGTTAGTGCAAAGTAAACACGTTTTCCAGTTTTCGGATTGAAATGAAAAAGTTCAAAATTCAAAAAAATAGCCCTTTTTCTACCTAAGATTTCTCCGAAGTAAATGCGCCCTTATTGTCTTGGAAGACCCTTGGTGTAGAGACCCTAGTGAGGAGTGGATGAAAAATGATGTTCTTTATACGAGTGCACATGGTTCCACTGATGATTGGTATAAACATCCAAAAAACTCCTTTTTTTTTTTTAATTTGGTGAAGAACTATCTATTTGCTATTTGATTTTTTTTATTTGAAATTTCATCTTTGCACGGCGCTTTTGTGATATGGCGGTACTATTGCTCTCCTGTTTGAATGGTGCTCTTAATACCATACAGAAAATTTCATTGTGATGATTAGAATTTCCCCTGCCTCGGAAATATTAACTGGTTGTGATTTAGTTAGCTATAAGATTATCTTCTGCATACTGATCCATTTTTCTAATTCAGGTATTGGCTTTATGCTGCTGTGAAGCTAAGGTGCTTGCTAGTGACTAACAAATGCGAGATCACATATTTGAACTCCTAGGACCCAGCTTCTTTCTAGTGGAAAGAAAGGCATCAGGTATGCTCTATCTCAATATCTTGTGTTACCATTAGGATGAATACTAGCAATGGGAGTGGACTAATAAATAGAGATTAAATTTGAGTAGAACAACGCAACAAAATGCTCTTGGCTTACCTTATGAAGGCCTTTTCAGTTAAGTAGTTATAATGAGTATTCGTCTTTTTCAAATGACATGAAGAACGATGCTTTTTGCAAACAAAAATAGGCTTCTGGCATTTACATTGTCAAGAGTTCTTTGTCAAAATGATACATCGTCTCAAAACATCTTACTAGAGGACCTTTTACATCGTATCAAATTGTCAAATGTATAAGGAGAAATAGGAAGAGAGTAATAGCAAGAAATCATTATACTCGTGGCCTACTTTATACATTTGACATTTTGGTTTCCTGTGTGCAGGTTCGACATACTTTCATGAAGCGGACCTCGAAACTTCTGATGCCCTATTTTCCATGGCCATTCAGGTAAATTTTATTCTGGTTGAATATGTTTCTAGTATTGGTTATTTTACTCAGACTTAGGGGTGAGCACGGGCTAATTCGGTCCGGTTTTTGGGCTACAACAGAACCGAACCGGAAAAGTCCGGTTTTGTCTTGACTAAAATCGGACCGAACTAGAAAATTTCGGTTCTGTCCGGGTTAGAATCGAACCGGAAAGTTCGGTTCCGGTTTTTTATTTTTTTATTTTATAAAAACGATGCCGTTTGTTTGAGTTTTTTTTAAATTTATTTTTTATTTTTTGGTAAGATTTGTGTTGTCAAAACGACGCCGTTTTGACAACTATTTTGTCAAAACGGCACCGCTTTGGTGTTAAATACACCGTTTTGGTAATTTTTTTTAAGTAATGATTTTATTTACCAATTTATAAATAATAGCCTAATATTATAACGATATTTTAGTATGATAAATTTTTACATTTTATGATACAAAACATATAAAAAATTAAAGTGACTAGATATTAATAAATAATAAGTATTAGTACATTGAAATGTAATGAGTACGTTTAACAATTATCGAGCACGTGTCAAGAAGTATCGATTAAATACAAATATTAAAATATCGAATATGACTTACGAGCCTAACATATACACATGAAGAATTTTCAAGTATAATCGTGCTTCATAGCAATAAGATTAGATCAGTTACATTTCGAGCTTCAAAATTATCATCTTCACAATACAATAGTTAATTAGTTATAATTAACTCAAGTAAATAATGATATTGAACTATATATACCCTAAATCTAAATCATAAATATCCATTAACCATTATGAAAATTTATTATTTTAGTTGTCGTCTAATTAGTAATTATATTTTTTATGACAATTGACATGATTCTTTCTTACAACAATATAATTCCCTTTTTATTAAGTAAAATACTCAACAATAAACATATAACTTAATAACTATGTATTAAAGTAATAATCAATGGTAATATTACTAGTATATGTTGTATTATTAATAATTAAAGATTTTAGTGTATACATAGAGTTAATTGATGACATGACTATTACAATTTACGATAATATACTTTTACTCTTATTAAAATTTTCAATTTCTTACAACGAAAAGAAATCCTCATAATTCTTACATACTTTATTTCTTAATAAATTTCTTCTATTTAAAATTTCAAATAAACTCTTTTAATTACATTTAAAAAAAAATAAAAAATGAGGTCTTTTACTTAAGTTTAAAAGGAAAAAAAAATGATTAAAATTTTCTATTTCTTAATACGGAAAAAATATTTTTTCATCATAATAATTTTTATATGACTTTCACGATAAAATCTCTTATTTAAATAAAAATAAAATGCAAAGATGAGTACTTTTAATTAAGTGTAAAAGGAAAAAAAGATGAATTTTAATTAAGTTTAAAATTGGTTAAGAAAAAAAAGTGAAAGAGGGGGCAAGAGGATTTGAACCTCTACTGTACGGCTAGGATCGGTGTTTGTAAAAAAGTAAAAAAATAACAGCAACAATTCGGGCCAATTTGGTGCGGTCCCGATTCGATTAACGGTTCAGAACGGTTTTTGCTCACCCATACTCAGACTCCCATGTGTTTGTGAGAGAAGGACCTTTTTGTTTAGTGTGTTGCTAAGGTCGAACACTAGACCAGTTGACTTAGGATTAGTTTACTCTTTAATTATTTATACCAGTATTAATTTTTCTTGAACGGGTGGGTAATCATTTCCTTCAGGAATCTGAAAAGGGGTCATGTCATTTGGCCGTAGCATCAAATGGCAATGAGGAGTCTGCACAAAGTTGGGTCTGCACAACTAGGGCAAGTGGTGGTGATGCTCTTGAAGATCATGTGAACAAGGAAACTTGTGATGAAGGTCAGAGTATTTCCGGCTATACTGAAGTGAATAGCAGGTAGGAGTGTACAAAAATCGGATCTAATTGGAAACTGCTGGTTCGATCCATCTTCTTTTTTTAAACCGTAAAATGGAGAACTAGACCGAACTGGAATAAACGGTTCAGTCTGATTCTCTATCTCTAAAAATTAGAAACCGAACCGGAAAATTGGGAACTTGTTTCACACACACATGGGTTCAAAGCCCATTAATCAACTTCTCTTTCTTTTTTCTTAACAAAACCAGTAAAAAAAAAAAAACAATACAGATTAGAACCGTAACCGTCTCGGATAGAATCGAACAAAAATAGTTACAATCCGAACTGAACCGTTAGTTATAGTTTAGTCCGGTTTTCTCTATCCTAAAATCGTAAATTTCCGGTTCAGTTTATTAATTGTGTGTATTACACAACTATATATTATTAAGAAGGGCGTTTAATTAACTATTATTAGCACACATAAAGTTACAACTATTTTTTATTTATTTAGCAGCCATGAAGACACCTGACATGACCCAGCTGGTGGAAATCCAGATTTCCTTAATTAATTTGTTCCATTTCATCTTCAAGGAATCAAGGGGGGCATTTGCGCTTGTAAAGGTTACACTTTCTCGGCTTAGGGACACAACTCTTTCTGGAGTATATGCTGCAACCTAACCCTGGGGTCACAGTTCCTGCAGCATTATAAATTAGCAAGCGCATGTATATGTATAACGTGTTAATTATTTATGTTTTGATAAATAAAAATGTTAATATTAATATTCTCAGCAGTCATAGTATATAGTATAAAGTTGTAGTATATCAACTAACGAGGTAGGTTGTCATAGGTTCGATACATGACGGTGTATAAAGAATGGAATGTATGTAGGTACTTACCATCAGTAGAACCATGATCAAGCAATTGGCGAGCACTAGTTGAGGAGGAGGAGGAGAGAAGGGCGATAATAATGAAGAGAATACATATCGCAAATGCCTTCATCATATGTATTTCTATAACCCCTTCGCAGGCGCTGCTCCTATTTGTAGTAGCTATGATGCAACCCAACATTTTGAAAAGTAAGACACTACTGTCAAGCTGCCAGCCAATGACATCCACTTGATTGAAGATAAGGTTATGGAATTTTTCCTCAAAAATGAATGGCCTGATGCATATATTGTCGGAGAAATATCAATATCACTACATTGAATGATATTTTTTAGGCATTAAATTTATAAAACTATTCATTGTAACAATTCTTTAATGAGATCATTTAATAAGCTAAGTGGATTCATATTTTAAAAAATATAAAAAAATAGATATCAGTAATATTTTGTTTGGGTAATAGGAAGTAGTAACCTCTCCTAAACTATCAGTCAAATACAAATGACTCTCTAACTTAAAAGTCAATGCATTTAACCCGTTGAACTAATTATTTGGAGCAATTCACCCATTCTGCTAGAATTTTTCAAATTTTCGTCCATATTCTAACAGTAAATCTTTCACCGTAGTGTTAAGTTGACTCCAAGTCAACAAGTTTTTTTCTTGTGACCAAGTCAATACGAGTACTAAATGGCTTTTTGGCATGGCATGCAAATTTCTAAGGTCCTTGGGATAGGTCTTTGGTGTTATATTGTACTCATTTGAATCGTTTGGATTTATATCCTCAGCTGTAATTTCCCAAATTTTCTTCTATTAATGAAATCTCGATTTAACCCAAAAAAAAAAACTAAGGAAAATTCACCATAATACTTTATTTTGACACCATAATTTTAATTTATTATTTTATTTTTACCATTTTCACTCGTAAATTTGAATGAGTAAAAAAAATTACTTATTAATTTTTGTTTTTATCCTACATTTTTAAAAGACAAAAACATGAATTTAAGATAAAATAGAGATAGATTAAATTTTATGGTATGCAAATAAACACTTGTGTTGTGAAAATAATGACTCTCTATTTTCTAAAAGAATATATATCTATATGAAAAAAAAAATTGTTTCTTAAAAAAAGGTTTTGAAGATTTTTATTCCCACATCCTAATTATATTATTGAATGAGGCATCCTTATCTCCAATCTTTCGATATTAAGAATTTACCAAGAAGGTCCCATCAAGAGACCTAAGCCAAATCTACCTATTCTTTACTACTATTAGAGAAATAAAACTTCACCCATATCTTCACATGAGTTTCCCTAAAGACCTCATTTCATTAGAAGACCAACACTTCCTATATTTACTTTGCATTTCTCTCAGCTTTGAACTATGTAAAACTCACCAATTTGGCCCATCAACTCACACAAAGTAATATTATGGGTGTACACAGACCGGTTCTGATATGATCCGGCCTAGTGTAAGTAAGCCGAATAATATGTGGAGCTTATGGAGGATCTAGCCTAAAGAGTCAACTATAGAACCAAACCAATCAAAGATGAAACAATTAAAAATACGGACGAGCAACAGATCATATAATACGAAGGGACGATGGAAAGGATAGATATTACCGGGAAATGAGAAGGTATTTGGATGGAATGTGAATAGCGATGAACAAACACGAGACTTGATGAAGCTCAAATCGTCGAAAGGCAAGCAATGCGTAAATATATTTCATTCACCCAAAATGTCGTCGAAACAATTACAACTGATTTCCCGGAGAGAGATCGGGAGGAGTGTTCTCAACTCAAGGATTTCTCTCCAAGAAGATGTGATGAGTTTAAGGACCTAGGTGATAGGAGAAGGAGTGCTCTCAACTTACAAATATCACTCAAAGTCTAAAAACTAACTAAGAAAAGAAGGAAAAGAGCTATTTATAGTTCGTATACAAAAATGGGCTTGAAAAGCCCAAAATGCAGATTTCGGGCAATGTCTGGCGACATGTCGCCTGGAGCCTAGCGGCATGCGGCTAGCTTCGGCTTGGCACTTGCGCAAATTGCCAATTTCTGGCGGTATGCCGCTTGGAGGCTGGCGGCATGCCGCCAACTTCGGCTGTAAACATGTCCAAAATGTGTTTTCCTGGCGGTATGCCACTACAACCCAGGCGGCATGCTGCCAGCTTCGGCCATGAATTGATCAATGGGTTTTCGGCCTCCGAAATGATGGGCAATCATCATCCACGTACGGCTTGGTTCTTCACTCCCATCCTTGATCATCTGGGCTTCAATCCAAAGAGTGGTGGGCTTGGTCATGCTCTGGGTAATTGACCTCGGGAGTGTGTTCGGGATCACATCATCTCCTCCTCCTTTGAAAGGATTCATCCTCGAATCCAATTCTTGAGCGTCCTCGGCATCTTCTTGGCAAAGAGATAGGCCATTGACGTTGAAGGTGTTGCTTATCATCTCATACTTGCTAGGAAGGTCGATGACATAAGCATTGGCGTTGACGCGGTGTAGAATTTGGAAAGGACCATCGCCTCGGGGACTTAGTTTACCCCGCTGATGGTTGGGAAACTGATCCTTGCTCCAATGAAGCCAAACCCATTGACCGGGTTCAAAGGAAGTAGGCGTCTTGCCCTTGTTGCGCTTGGCTACTTCTCGTTCGTTCATGCTCTCAATATTCTTGCAGAATTGCTCATGGAGCTTCTTGACTTTGGCAGCTTTGGTATTCCTATCTACACACTTAAGAGAATTCAAAGGCAAAGGTGAGAGATCAAGGGGGGTTAAGGGTTTGAACCCGTACACCACCTCAAAAGGGGAATAACCAGTGGATGAATGACATGCATTAATATAGACAAATTCAACAAATGTGATACAATCTTCCCATTTCACCCCATGCTTAGCAATCATCACTCGAAGTAGTGATCCTAAATTCCTATTCACCACCTCCGTTTGCCCATCCGTTTGAGGAGTTTAGTACCCAACTTCGCCCACAGAGTTCACAAAAAACGGCTTAGGAATTTGGTATCCCTATCACTCACAATACTTTTTGGCATACCATGTAGCCGTACAACATGTTGAAAGAATAAAGATGCAATGTGTGTGGCATCATGTGTTTTTGAGCATGGTATGAAATGTGCCATTTTTGAGAAACGATCCACCACAACAAAAATAGAATCATTGCCATGTGTAGACCTAGGAAGACCTAACACGAAATCCATTGAAAAATTGACCTAAGGATGTTCAGCAACAAGCAAAGGCATGAAAACCGCGTGATGTTTAGATATGGATTTAGCAGTTTTACAAACAACACATCGGTCCACAATGTTATTAACATCTACTTTCATTTGTGGGTAAAAGAAGTGCGATTTCAAAACATGCAACGTTTTGGCCCTACCAAAATGTCCACTCAAAGCTCCCCCGTGAGCTTCCAAAACAAGCAATTCCCTAATGCTAGAACGGGGTATACACAATTTATCATACTTGAACAAATAATTATCATGCCTAAAGAAATGCATATATGGTCTATGTGCACATGTCGCATATATGTCACAAAAATCCTCATCATTCTCATACAACTCAATCAAATGAGAAAATCCAAATATTTGTGCATCGAGAGAGTTCAAAAGAGCGTACCTTCGCGAGAGGGCGTCAGCGACCACATTTTCCTTGCCTTGTTTGTACTTGATGATATATGGAAATGATTCAACGAATTCCATCCACTTTGCGTGCCTCTTATTCAACTTGGCTTGTCTTTGAAGAAATTTGAGGCTTAGATGGTCGGTGTGGATGATGAATTGATTGGCTAGTAAGTAATGTTCCCACACCATAAGCGTTCTCACTAAAGCATAAAGTTCCTTTTCGTACGTGGAGTAGTTGAGTTGGGCGCCGTTGAGCTTCTCACTGAAATAGGAAATGGGGCGGCCCTCTTGGATTAGGACTGCTCCTATGCCAACCCCGCTCGCGTCACACTCCAACTCAAAAGCCTTAGTGAAGTCCGGTAAAGCCAATACGGGTGACTTCATAAGTCGCTCCTTAAGTTCCTTAAAGGCCGCGGCTTGTCGATGCCCCCACTCAAAAGTGACATTTTTCTTGGTCAATTCGTTGAGTGGTGCGGCGATTGTTGAGAATTTAGGCACAAAATGGCGGTAAAAGCTTGCAAGGCCATGGAAGGATCTCACTTCACTAACATTTTTGGGAGTTGGCCAGTCTCAGATGGCTTTCACTTTGTCTTCGTCAACTTGTATGCCACCTACACTTACAACAAAGCCAAGGAAGTGCACTCTATCCAAACAAAATTCACACTTGACAAGTTTAACACATAATTGATGCGTGCGCAAGTGTCAAGTATGGTGCGCAAGTGAAACACATGTTGTTCAAGAGAAAGGTTATACACAAGAATATCATCAAAATACACAACATATTTCCCAATGAAATCATGCAAGACATAATTCATCAATCTCATGAATGTACTAGGAGCGTTGGAAAAACCGAATGACATTACCATCCATTCGTACAAATTGTGTTTGGTCTTGAAGGTGATTTTCCACTCATCTCCTTCGTGCTTGCGTATTTGATGGTAGCCACTCATGAGGTCAATTTTGGAGTACACCTTGCTCCCGCTTAATTCGTCAAGCATGTCGTCGAGACGGGGAATGGGGTGACGGTACCTCACGATTATCTTGTTGATAGCCCGACAATCGACACACATTCTCCACGTTCCGTCTTTCTTTGGCACAAGTAATACGGGGACGACGCAAGGGGACATACTCTCTCTAATGAAACCCTTGCTCAACAGCTCCTCGACTTGCCTTTGAAGCTCCTTCGTTTCCTCGGGATTGCATCGGTAGGCCGACCTATTGGGTAAGGCCGCTCCGGGTACTAAGTCTATTTTGTGTTCTATCCCGCGGATTGGAGAAAGGCCACTAGGCATCTCGGATGGGAATACGTCGTCAAATTCCTGCAAAAGGGAGACAATTTGACTTAGTAGAGAAGAAGTAGGGTTAGTCTCAATATTTAAGCAATGCACCTTGTACCGAAATACAAGTCACACTTTGTTGGCTATAAGAGCACGTCTCACATCCTTACCCCTCGCTATCACACTCAAGTGTTTAGGCTCACTCTCTCTACCATGGTTGATTTTGTCATGGCGTGTATTCAATTCTCCTTTGGCCTTCTTCTCTCTTTTCCTTTCTTGTGGGCCACACTCACTCTCTTTTAAAATACCATGCTTGCTTTTTTCATGGCGTGTTTTCAACTCATGGCTCACATTTTTCACTCCGCTCAGTGCATGCTCATTTTTTTTCATGCACGTTCTTTTCCTCATTCACACATCTTACATTTTTCTCTTCACTCTCTTCTCTCAATTTTCTCATCAAACAACCTGTTAAACGAAAAAAGAAGAGAAAAATATAATCTTCAGGATGATTTTTCATTGATATTTCTAAACAAAATAATATGGAGAGAGGGATTCCTTAGATTCTTGAAGCGGCACGAAGAAATGGTAAACAAATGCGGAAGAAATAAAACAAAATAGAAGGCAATGTAAATGAAGTATGTAGGGGGAGAAGAAGAAAAAGAGGAGGAGGAGAAACCTTGGTTCTTGTTGGTGGAAGAGGATAAGTGGTCTCGTTCCTGCGGTGAGATATGGCGATCGTCTTCTTCAATACTGAAACAAACACCCATCAACTTCGACCTCAAACCAAATCGGGATTTCTGATGGCTCTTCATCTTCCCATTTATCAATCAATCGACAACCAACCAACTCTCTCTCCCGATCCGATCTGGAATCTAGAATTGCCCGTTGCGCTGCTTTCAAATCTTTTTTCTGAAAGAAACGACACAACCGACCACCACCAAGCAACTTCTTGCTTCTATTTTATATTATTTATATTTGTTATTTTGTTGTTGGTATTTTATTTCCTCTGAAAAAAGAAAAAGGAAAATTCAAAGTAAACGGTATGATTGAGACCAAATAATTTAATTTAATTAAATCACAAATTGGATCTTTGAAAGACTAGCCGACAATAACGCCAAATCAAGCGGGCCCTGCCCCTATACCTCACAAAGAAGTCACGATAATTACCACTTTACCATTAAAACGCTATAAACAAAATCAAAAAAATCAATCAAACCTTGAAAAACAGGAAAATAAGAATTGCGGGTCAATTCCTTTCGACCATAAATAAGTTGATTTGGAATCAATTTCCATTTTTTCAATTTTAATTCCCTTCTTTTACTAAAATTTTGGAATTTCTATCTGAATTCAGTATTTATATAATGGTTTAATTCTATATGATATTGTTTTTATAAAACCTAATTTATTTTAATATAAATTAGCATTTATATATCAACTTTTAATTCAATTTATAATTAAAGCGTATTAAAGAAATAAATTTTCAAACTTTCCATACATAAATAAATCTCATATCTTTCAAATATATATTAATTTAATTAATTTATAATTTTGATACTCCCTGTCGCGCCCCTTTTTCGTTGAAAACGAGTTTAAGGTTCGGGACGGATGCTAAGCATAAATGGATGCCTCGCATAATATAATGAAGTCGCCACCCTATTTATTTTCTAAGGTTTAGGGAACCTAATGTCATGGCATAAAAAATAAAATAACAAAGGCATGGGTCTAAACCAAAGAACGAAGGTTCGAGGTCGTATTATGGACTTGGGAATGTGTTAGGCACCCAAGTCACATCCTTAAAAAAGGTTACCGGTAAAAAGGTGTTTGGAAAACATTTTTAACACAAAAATGAATAAATAATCGAAGCATGTCAACCAGTCCCGCGCCCGAAAATGGGCCACCTTCCAATCATTTACAAGGTAAACGATAGTAAAGTGTCGGCCGAAATCCTGTTACGAAGAGTGTGACACTTTCCAATCACTTAAGCATTTTTTCATACGAAAATGAATGAATAATCGAAGCATGTCATCTAGTCCCATGCACGGAAACGGGCCACCTTCCAATCATTTACGAGGTAAACGATAGTAAAGTGTCGGCCGAAATCCTGTTACGAAGAGTGGGACACTTTCCAATCACTTAAACATTTTTGACACACGAATTGGGCCCTCAAAGGTGACGTTACATCTTAGCATTTTTGTCGGGACATTATTATTTCCGATCGGGACCGAAGGACGGGGTTACCGTTTGTTTGTATACTAGAGCGGACGTTCCTCCCCTTTTTATCATCGGGCCATGCATGATTAATTAATTACTACGTGATCCTATCATGGATAAAAACTAACATCGTACCATTTTTATGAATGCATATAACCATGTGGGATCGAAGCCACCATGCTCACATATCAATATATAGCAATTAATTTCATGGCATAAAAAAACAAGTGATTTAAACAAGTAAGCATGTGCGTTGATTTTATCATGCATATGAATACGACATGCGTTCTTTAATATTTTTAAATAGCATGCATACAAGTAATATTTGCGGAAAGCATTGAATAAATAAAAAAGACTAGAGAGCATACTTGCGTTGCGTGAACTTGATCAACCTTGCAAATTGAAAGTGTTAGCGATGGTTCGGAAATAATAAATAAGGAAAGAGCGCATGCAAACGTTTATTTAATTTACGACAAGTAAGCAATTAATTAAATAAAACATAGCATAACAAATAAACAATCAAGTGAACAATTTATTTTGCGGCAAATAAGTGAACAATTAAATGGACATGGCATGCAAGTAAACAATTAAATAGACATGACATGCAAGTAAATAATTAAATAGACATGGCATAATTAATAACTAATTTATTTATAACATGCAAGCAATTACTTAAATAGACTTAGTAGGCGGCTAAACATTTTATTTCATTCGAACATACAAATATTTCATACGAAAATCGACACGTAAAAATATTTAAGCAAATCGTCATACGAGAAGTCATATGAAAAATTCAACATGGCATAAAGTAAACAATTTATCGCATATGAACATGTGAACAATTCATACGATATTTAAATCACGAAAAATAAAATAAACATATTGCATACGAGCACGTAAATAATTCATACGATATTTAAAAGACGAAAAATAACATACGAATATTTCACCAAAGTTGACGAAAATAAATAGGCCGGGCCCCACATTTTAGATTTTTGGACATGTGCCAAACCCAAATTTTAATTTAAAACAAAGATGGGCTGAAACCCATCACCTTTCTTTCTTTCTTTCTATTTTTCCCGCCAGCCCACCTTACCTTCTTCTTCTTCTTCACAACGCCGGCCACCATGGCCGGCGACCAAGACCCACATACTTCAATGAAACACGACCAAAACCAGTGCAGAAATTCCAGCAACACAACAGCAGCCCAAGTCAATCAAAACAGCAAGTAGTTTTAATGAAAACAGTGGCAAATTTCAGCAAGGAATATCAAGCCATTTCACATGCATATGTTGCTATTAATTACTCAAGACCTCATGCAATTAAATTGAGGCAAGGGAGATGTAATTAGCATGAAAAATAAGCATGTGAGGCAAGTTTTAACAATTTATTCATGCATTTTAAGCAAAAATGAAAATTAAAGAGAAAACTAAAAGAAAAGCTTACCTTGTCCAGGAGAGATTTTAGCCAAGAAGGTAGTGCAAGAAAGGGAGATTAAGAGGAGATTTTGGTGCCCTTGGTTCATTGCTGGTTGCCTGCTATTTATAGAGGAGAAAAAAAGTTGGAGTCGGTTTGCATGTGTGGCTGCAAACCAATGGGAAGAAAAGTGGGAGGTGATGATGAGCTCTAGGCCGGAATAGTGAGCTAGGGGAGGTTGCTTGTGGCCAAGATTGATCGGATGGGACACTGTGATGATCTAGGTGAGCTGGTGCCGAGTTGGAGGGTGAGAATGAATTAAATGACATTAATGTGAAGTTTATCCTAATTTAGGACACAAACGGGATATTTTTTATACGAGCGAAATCGCTTGAAAATGAAAATAAATCCGAGCCGAGGAAAAGTTGGAGTCGGTTTGCATGTGTGGCTGCAAACCAATGGGAAGAAAAGTGGGAGGTGATGATGAGCTCTAGGCCGGAATAGTGAGCTAGGGGAGGTTGCTTGTGGCCAAGGTTGATCGGATGGGACACTGTGATGATCTAGGTGAGCTGGTGCCGAGTTGGAGGGTGAGAATGAATTAAATGACATTAATGTGAAGTTTATCCTATTTTAGGACACGAACGGGATATTTTTTATACGAGCGAAATCGCTTGAAAATGAAAATAAATCCGAGCCGAGGAAATCACAACGTGTAGAAAAATAAGATGAGAAAACTAGTATACAGTGAAGAAATGCAAAACTTGATTCAACACATTTATTTTCTCTTTCGGAAATGTTAAAAGTTCGGACGTAAAATAAATGTCCTTACGACAAAAATTGAACGAAACCAAACTCGCTGGTGTGAAAGAGAAAAATAGTACGTAATTATCAATTAAATAAATAATACGTTCGACCCACGGTCCGAGGAAACTTACTCAGGACCGAGAAAAGTTCGAGCGAAAAGACAGTCGGAAGTACGAAAAAAATGAAAAGGCATGAAATGACACGGAATATTAAACAAACTAACCTAGGACCAAGAATCGACAGAAATTTGACCTAGACGAGCTATTAAATACGGTAAACATAAAAATACGTAAATGCGTTGACGAAAATCAAAAAATACGATTTAGTCGAAAATATGAGAAAAATATGAAAAATTCAAAAGGCGTGAAATGACGTGAAATATTAAAACAAATAGTCCATGATCAAAAATCGATTGAAATTTGACGTAAACGGGCTATTAATGCGACATGCAATAAAACAAAAAAAGTTGTGATGTAAGTCAAAATTCGGGTAGCAACAGTTGCCCCCTCTTTACTGTCTGATAAAAAATACAGTGTAAGTGATAGCATGTTTTTATGCATGATTTTCTCCCCATTATCTCGCCAATTTAAGGCATGATTCTGCTAATTTACCCTTGTTTTCATTACTATTGCAGATCTAGGCCTAAAAAGGGAGTTTATGAAAAAAGATGCGTTTTAGGAGCATTTTGTGCGAATTCGAGCTTCAAGTCCAAAGTCGAGGTCCCGACTCCAGAACAACATTCAAGGTCCCAAATAAGATTCCCCATTCGGGCCCCCGAAGGGCGAAGAACGACATTTCCACTTGTCCTCTTGCCAAAGCTTCCACGTGATCCCTCTGACGCTTCTCTGAAAGTTCTGCACTGATCACAAAATACCTACTCTCTGACCATTCCAGACCTTGAGCCCAATTCAGATCTACCAAAGCTGGACAAATCAGACCAAGAAACCAGCTTTGTGCTTTTCAGCTTTATGCTTTAGGGAGCATGGTTGCTTTGTGATAGGCTTTCCTTAAATGCATTTTGTCCCTAGTTTTGACTGAAGATATTTTTTGTGCTTGGAGCTCTAGATTATAAGGAGCATCCAAGGAGTAGTTTAGGACATCCTATCATATCTTACTTTTATCTTAGCATAATTCTTAGAATTAGTTTTCTTAGACTTCTCTCTAGTTTATCTCTCTAGTTCTTGTTAGCAATCTCCTCCTTTGCCGCCGGGCTTGAAACATTTTTGGTTTAGTAATCAAGTTTTCTTCCCTTAATCTATTTCTTTACTTGTTATGCTCCCTTTAATTATTATTTATTTATCTTCAAGTATGAGTAGCTAAATCTTTAGTTCTTAGCAAAGGTAATTCAAGGGTTGCAAGGGCAGATTCGAGGCCTAAACGTGGTTAATATATTCTTGCTGCCATATTTAATTGCTTATCATTTTAATTACATTTTCACTTGTGGTAATTAGAGGCTTGATCAACTGATAATTTCTATGAGTGATTATTGTCATCTATGTGATAAATACGGAAGGAAAGTTGCATGGAACAAGTAGACATCTATCTAGTAGTAACTGCGCTGAAGTGGTCTCGACTAGCTAGGGTGAGTAGTTGATTAGAGCGGGGTCACGAGCCTGACAAACTGAGGGACCTTTAGCTCTAGATGTGTCTTTTCTTATCTTCATGGGCAGCCTAAATATGGCCCTCCCGCATTCGTGCCTGGAGGGATGGCGGGCTGTCAAGACTACCTCATATGTGGAAACGGGGGGTAGTTTCTCTTAAGAGAAAAGTAGGAGATATCCGAGGAATCTGGTCCCCATGTCACTTCTATGATTGCATGAGTAGAATATTTCTGTGCTGATGACGATCGGGCCCCCGAATGCAACCTAAGAATACCTTTTGCTAAGATCCTTCTTTATTTGACTCATTGTGTTTATTTCTCTCTCTGCTTTATTATTCTGCTCTTGATCACTGATTTGTTATATTTTATCCTTCGGGACCCCGAACTGACGACTCGAGATCCCGATTACTACTTTCATAGTTAGAATTGTTAGCTCCAAATCTCTCTTGGCTAACTTGCTTAGTCAACAAACCCCCCCTTTGTGTTACGTTTTTGTGTTTTTGTCTTGTGCTTCCATTCAAGACCTTGAATCAGTCTCTCTCAATCCTTGTGTTCAACCCTGACTACCACTGTACACATTAACAATTGTGCACATATTTTCAGGCATTATAAATTGTATTTGAGTGACGATCAAATTGACGTCGTTGCCCGGGATTGTTTCAGGACTGATTTATTTTTCTTGTTTGTATGACCAGGAGATCTACACCTGATCTACTGCCCCTTGATCACGAGTTAGGAAGGACAGAAAGAGGACTTCGACGATTAGCGTGAGGATCTTCCAATCCTTGCGTTTGGGACCTCGAACGCCTTTTCGCTCTAGAAAATCTCGACAATCCGGACCCCGACGACATACCACTTGTCCACCCAGAAGGACCTGAAATGGATGATCATGGTCCCGAAGGGAACGATATTCCACCATTACCCCCAGTAATCCCGACCATCGATGAATTCAATGCTGCCCCCGCGTCCCCGACCAGCTGCATTGTCTGGCCAGAAGTCCCAAATGACTAGGAGCACAAATCTGCCACTATACACCATCTACCCCTTTATCGAGGGCTGGCTAAGGAGAACCCCTACCATCATCTCCAACAATTACACTCCATCTGTGACACCATGAAACCCCACAATGTTAGTATTGAGCATGCTAAACTCCGCGCCTTCATGTGGTCCCTCAAGGACGATGCCCTCGATTGGTTCTATGACTTGCATCCTCAATCTATCAACTCATGGGCTGAAATGTCCAAGGCTTTCACGGACAAATATTACTCGGTATCCATTGCCATGGTGACTCGTAAGCAACTAGTGTCTACTCTCCAAAAGGACACGGAGGATCTTGAGCAATACTATGAGCACTTCAAGAAGATGCAAGCCTTATGCCTCCTCGCATAATCTCTCCGAGCATGCTCTCATCTAGTATTTTTGTGAAGGACTCAAGGCCCGAGACAAGGCCCTGCTCAATGCCGTTGCAAATGGCTTCATCACTAGACTCACTCCCGCTGCCGCCAAAGACACTATCGAGCTCATGGCCGAGAACAACCTCCCTCTCAATAATTCCACCAGCAATCAAGACACTCGAGAAGCAGCCATGGAAAATCAATTAGCATCCATCACCAGTATGCTTCAGAATATGGCTTCGGGACACCTAGTCCAGATCAAGGCCTGCCAAATCTGTCAACTTTCGGATCACCCCACGGACGCATGCCCTTTCATCCCCGAATAGATGCCTGTCAATGCTGCGGGAGGATTCAATGTCTCGTATGGTCAGAGCAACAATCAAGGCTGGAGACCGCCAAATTATGGATGGAATAACTCTCAACAGGCCGGACCTAGCCATCGGTATGGACAAAATCCATACGGAAATCACCCCCCTCCCTTCAACATGCAAAATTTCAAGCCCCGGCCTAATTTTTAGAATTATCAATATCAGAGATAGCCGCCACAAGACCAGACCTTCGTCGCGCCCCCGAATGAGGATCCCTCCCCTGATAAGAAAAAAATTGCGGAGCTTGAAAAACAAATACGTACTCTCATGGCCGAAATGAAAGAGGTGAAAATGGAGGAAGATTTCCAGGGCAGACAGAACCCAACCCGAAGCATGAGGCATGTGCTATGAACCTCCGTAGTGGTCTCGAGATACCCTCTCGCGTCCATCCAGACCCCGACTCTGCAAAGGACAATCAAGGTCCCGAAGCTGATAATGTTATTCAAGGTCCCGAATGTGACAACAGCGCACCGCCACCTCCAGAACAGCCCACTGAGCCTACTGAACAGCCAAAGAAGTCTCGATTCAATGACGCAGCTCTCGACCATTTCTTCTCTGGCAAGAAGTCTTGATGTAAGAAGAAGCAACCCGTTGAGGAAGAATTATCTCAAGAGTTCATTAACAAGGTACTCGAGCCCCCGTTCCCTCAAAGGTTGGTCAAGAAGAAAGATGAGGAGGATCGGGACATCTTTGACATGTTCAGCAAGGTCATTATCAACATCCCGCTTCTCAAGGCTATCAAGAACATGCCGCGATAAGTGTGGGAGCTAACTTTGCACAAATAAGTACAAATTCACCGAGGTGAATCGGATAAGTGTGGGAGCTAACTTGTCTGCTCATATCCAACGCAAGATCCCTCCCAAATGAAAAGACCAAGGCATGTTCACTGTCCCGTGCAGAATTGGCACAATCGACATTGGGAAGGCTATGTGTGATTTGGGGGCCGGAATTAATGTTATGCCCTTGACTATCTACAACAGCCTCGGACCCGGGCCCTTGAAAGAAACCACACTGGTTATCCAACTTGCAGACCGCTCGGTTGTCTATCCCAAAGGCATAATCACGGATGTTCTTGTCCAAGTAGGCGAATTCCTATTTCTAGCGGATTTCTATGTTCTTTCCATGGAGAACCCAACAACCACCAAATCTTCGGATGTACTTTTGGGGCGCCCTTTCTTGGCCACTGTCCGTGCAAAAATTGATGTCTATGAAGCCTCCATATCCCTCAAATTTGATGGGGAAATCATATGTTTCAATATGTTGGACTCCATGAAGTATCTCTCTGAATTTTCAAGTGTCAATTTTATTGACGTGATAGACCCCTTTGTTGAGAACATTGCTGATCTGAATTCTATCGAGCCCTTGAAGCTGGCTCTCGACCGAAGTCTCACCCCTGAATCCTTGCAGGAGATGACATCGTCCATTGCGGTCCCTACCGAACTATGCTCAGTCGTATCAGCTCTAGAGGAAAATGTTGTCCTCACATTCGAGCCCCCGAACGAGGCTCCCGAATGCGTAGATCATATGCGGCTTACTCCTTCTCTAGTGCAAGCCCCTGACCTTGAACTCAAGGCGCTGCCCTCACATTTGAAATATGCTTACCTCGAGGAAAAAGAATCCCTCCCTGTTATAATTTCTAACAAATTGGAGGGAGCTCAAGAGGCTGAATTGGCAGAGCTGCTCAAAAGCTTTAAACAAGCCATAGGCTGGACAATGGCAGACATCAAGGGTCTATCACCGTCACTGTGCACCCACCGCATTCATCTTGAAGAAACCAGCAAGACAATCCGACAGCCCCAAAGGCGCTTGAACCCTCCCATGTTGGAGGTGGTCAAGAAAGAGGTTTTGAAGTTGCTTGATGCCGGGGTTATCTATCCTATTTCTGATTCCCCATGGGTCAGTCCTGTTCAGGTGGCCCCGAAGAAGACAGGTATAACCATCATTCTGGGTCCCGAAGGTCTGCCAATTCCCTCCCGAATCCAGAATGGGTGGCGTGTATGCATCGATTACAGACGCTTGAATGAGGCTACCAGGAAAGATCATTTCCCACTTCTCTTCATTGATCAAATGCTAGAGCGCCTTGTGGGCAAGACACATTATTACTGTTTAGATGGGTATTCGGGCTTCCACCAAATTCCAGTCGCCCTCGAAGACCAGGAAAAGACCACTTTCACTTGTCCCTTCGGGACCTTTGCATACCGACGCATGACCTTTGGGTTATGCAATGCCCCGGGTACATTCCAGAGGTGTATGGTCAGTATTTTCTCAGAATTTGTAGAGGAGCGCATCGAGGTATTTATGGATGATTTCACGGTCTATGGTAACTCTTTTTCCGAATGCCTTTCTAATTTAAAGAAAATTTTGCAAAGATGTGTGGACACTAACCTTGTACTTAATTTTGAGAAATGCCATTTCATGGTGGATCAAGGGCTCATCCTAGGCCACATCGTGTCCAGCAAAGGTATCGAAGTGGACAAAGCTAAAATTCAGGTTATCGAGACCTTGCCTTACCCTTGAATATTCGACATGTGCGCTCTTTCCTTGGTCATGCAGGATTTTACAGGAGGTTTATCAAGGAATTCTCCAAGATAGCCCACCCGATGTGCCGACTGCTGCATAAGGATGTAGAGTTCATATTTGACAAAGAGTGCAGAACTGCCTTCGAGACCCTGAAAGCCAAGCTTATTTCTGCCCCAATCATTCGGGCCCGCGACTGGACACTCCCGTTTAAAATCATGTGCGATGCTAGCAACCAGGCTTTGGGAGCGGTTCTGGGGCAGAAAAATGATAAGGAGACTTACGTCATCTATTACGCTTCTAAGTTGCTGGACCCCGCACAGCAAAACTACACCACGATGGAGAAAGAGCTTTTAGCGATTGTCTATGCCCTTGACAAGTTTTGGCAGTATCTCTTGGGTACTCAAGTGATTGTTTATTCAGACCATTCAGCGCTTCGATGTCTACTTAAGAAGGCAGACGCAAAGCCCAGACTTATCCGATGGATCCTCCTGCTCCAAGAATTCAATCTAGCAATCAAAGACAAGAAGGGAACGAAGAATTGTGTCGCGGACCACTTGAGTAGGCTCCCGAATCAAGAAGATGACTCCCGAGTGGTCATTTGAGAAACTTTTCCGGATGAACATTTATGCCTAGCTGAAGCAGCAAGATTCCCGTGGTTCACGGATATTGCAAATTTTTGTGCCACCGGTGCTTATCCAGTCGAGGCCTCGAGCCCTGAGCAGAACCGAATCCGGAAGCAAGCAAAATTCTATGTTTGGGACAACCCCTACTTGTGGAAACATTGCTCGGATCAAATTGTTAGGCGTTGTGTCACAATGGATGAGGTCCCGTCGATCCTCAAGTTCTGCCACTCAACCACGGAAGGAGGGCATTTTGCTACAAAAAAGACCGCACTTAAGGTCTTGGAAGTCGGTCTATATTAGCTGTCGATTTTCAAAGACAACTATTACTTTTGCGCCACTTGCCCTCGATGCCAACCTACGGGGAACATCGGAGCAAGGAATCAAATGCCCTTGACCAACATCATTTCTTGTGAAATTTTCGATATTTGGGCCATCGACTTCATGGGTCCCTTCCCAAATTCATTCGGGAACACATACATCCTACTTGCAGTGGATTATGTCTCCAAGTGGATTGAAGCTAAGGCCACCAAGACGGACGATTCAAGAGTAGTAGCTGATTTCCTTCGGACCAACATTTTCAACCGATTCGGGACCCCTCGAGCTCTCATCAGCGATCGGGGGACGCACTTATGTAACCAAATAGTCTCCTCTTTACTCAACAAGTATGGAGTGACCCATAGAGTATCCACAGCTTATCATCCCCAAACCAATGGGCAAGCTGAGGTCTCGAATCGGGAGATTAAAGCTATCTTGGAGAAAACCGTCAATCAATCAAGAAAGGATTGGAGCCTCAAGCTTGGAGATGCGTTATGGGCATACCGTACAACATTCAAGACCCCGATCGGTATGACACAAGGCGTTCTAGGCCATTAAGAAGGTCAATATGGACGTGAATTTAGCCGGCAAGGATCGCTGCCTGCAAATTCAAGAGCTTGAAGAGCTTCGGGGGGATGCTTACGAAAACTCCATGATTTACAAGGGCAAGACCAAAGCCCAACACAATAAGCACCTCATCCTTAAGACTTTCACTGTAGGGCAAAAGGTTTTATTGTACAACTCCCGTTTGCGAGTTTTTTCAAGAAAACTAAAATCTAAGTGGACGGGACCTTACAAAATCACTGTCGTGTTCAACCATAGGGCAATCGAGATCCAGAATTTAGACAATGGTGAACCGTTCAAGGTTAATGGCCACCGACTGAAACCATTCTACGAAGGATTCCAGCCCACAACTGCCGAAGAGATGAGGGTAGAAGACCCCGCACTCGGGACCAAGAATGAAGAAGCAACGTCAAGGCCTAGACGATAAATCAAGGCCAAGTGTGGGGAAAGCCCACAGATTTCTAACCTTCTTCCTCCCTCTCTTTTTAATTTTTCAGTTTTTCAATTCCGAGTCAAACTTAGTTCTCTCTTTTTCTATGCACACTTCTTATCTTCCCTATGTAGTTTTAATTAGTTTTGTCTCCTTTCATCCCCATTTAATTCCTATGTCCTCTTCTTTTCTCTTCTTTCCTTTTAAATTAATTTCAAATTGAGTCAACTTAGCTTTTTCCTTTTCTTTATTAGCACTTTTTATGTTACCTAGGTAGTTTTTATTATCTTTATCTCCTTTCCTTTTCATTTAATCCCCTTTTCCTATTTTCAAAATTCAAAAGCAAATCACCTTTTTCTTTCCTTTCCGCAGGTGCAGGCGCATGCTGTCTTGGGAACTTCTCGGCCTCTCCCGGCGTGCCAAGTGGAGAACAGAGACCGAGGAAATCAAATCTCCTCTTTCTCTCCACCTTTTCGTATTTCCATAATCCCACTACCCCACGCCACCTCCTCACTCCTTCGTCCGTTCACTAACCAACGCACCCTTCTCTCCTATCAACTTCCATCAATCAAAACAATATTTTCCATTTTCTCCACAAAAAAATATTTTTTCCATTTTTTCTTCTCTCCCGTGGCAAGAACGAACCTAAACCTAAACAAACCCACCACATCTCACTCATCCACCCCTCCCTCCACAACGTCTCAGCTGCCAAAACACCAACCAGCTACCGACCCACTACCATAATGTTTTCAACCCATCTTCTTCCCATCTCCTCCGACCTTCACATCCTCAGAATCTTTCCGATCGGACCCCGCTAGATCGGAGGAAATCCAAAGCCACACTAACTCCGAGCCTGACATCGAAATCATCAGTTCCCAGCCGCCGACGTCCACCATGACAAGATCTGGGTGTGTCGTCCGTCTCCCTCCGACCACAGCCGCCGGCAGCAAGGCTAAGAAGATGCCTCCAAAGAAAATGGCGGAGAAGAAACCAGAGGAGAAACCGGCGGTGATGCCAGTTAACTCTATCCCGTTGGAGGTCGAACCGCTGGCGTATGGCGTGTGAGAAGAGGAGCTGGGGCCGAACCATGGAAACGATGAGGACACCAAAGAGGAGGAGGTAGAAACCAGCTCGAGCCTCTGGGAGGCAAGAAGGGAAGAAAAGGAAAACTTAGAGGCAGGAGTAGATCAGTGGTCCGACGAGGACAACCCAGATCTCGATGAGGCAGCCAAGGAAACGGTTAAGGGAGCAGAAGCGGAATTTCAAGACCCCGATCAGGACGCTCAAGGCCCCAAGGGAGTGGAAGTTGGCGAGGTAGAGGCTGAAACGACTGAGGTTGAAGTTGCTCCACCAAAGCAGCCTAGCCCTAAGAAGGAAAAAGGAAAAAGGAAAATCGCCGGCCAGAGCTGCGAAATCAGCCTCTAAAATGCCGGCTAGAGCGGCGAAGGTGGCACCCAAGGCTCCGGCCTCTAAGACCCCAGCCTCTAAGAAAAGGAAGCTCTCAGCAACAGCCAAGGGCAAAGAAAAAAAGGAAGAGACCCCCCGAAAATCCCAGAAAACTGCAGAGGAGGAATCATTTGAGACCCCGTCACCCCCTTCCGCTTCAGGACCCCGAAGCCACCAACAGGTAACAGCTGACCTTTGTACTTTCAATGATTTATTCAAATTTCCTGATAAGCCATCAATAGATAGGATCAGTCTATTGAACAAAAAGGGGGTAGCCCAATGTCCTAAGCTAGATCTAGAATTTTACACTAAGATGAGTGTTGGGTCCCGAATCAGGGAACTGTTTAGGGGGATAGGGTGGGAAAGCTTATTTTTTATGGACCAGCCTATATACATGGAACTCACCCTAGAATTCTTTGCTAGTTTCTGGTATACACCTGAGTTGTTCAAACCCAAGGGTAAGCAGGATCCCGATCTCTCTGCCAAAGAATGTATCAATTTTAGGTTGGTTGGTAAGTGGCATCCCATATCCCTAGATGATTTCAATGTGTACCTTCGATTCGTCCGTCGTGATGAAGTACAAGGAGATGAATACCAGAATGCCTGCCCACCATTCCAGCCGACTTTGACAACAATGCGGCTCTTCGAGAGCTCACTGGCAACCCCGAGGCAGTGTTTGATTCTCACAACACCAAAGCCCATGACATTTAAGACCCCGCACTCCAGATCCTGCAACGCTTCCTTTCCATCGCATTCTCAAGAAAATTCGGGACCTCGGGCCAGCTAGCTCAATCAGAGCTGTTCTTCCTTTGGGCTATGCACCACCAGAAGAGAGTCAACCTCGGGTACTGAATCGCCACCTCAGTCCATAACGTCGCAAATGCCCCCCTGGGTCGCTCTCCTATCCTCGGGTCCATCATCACCAGCTTGGCCGCGCATCTGTACACCTTGAAACCCAAGGATCTGAACCTGCACCAGCATCCATCATCCTTCAAGATCCTCAGTCTCAAGACCCTGGACATGATGGGATTCCATTGTGTTTCTGATGGTGTTTTGAGTTTCCATGCAGATAATAAAGGCAAGATCGAGGGAAAGTTTGAGTACCCTGATCCTTCAAGGCCCCGAGCCCAGACTCGTGCTCCTGATGCTGCTTTCTAGGCTGCCACTTCAGCTGCTCCCCCTCAAGGTCCCGAACACATGACCCCTAATGACACTACCCATCGTCTGCTCAACGCCATCCTCAGCCCCAACCGCGCAATCCTGACAGAAATTCGAGCCCTCACAATTGAAGTTGCATGACGCAATCTCCCTCCCTCTTGATCCTGAACAGTCTTCTCCATTGCCCCTATGTGGGCTGATTAAAAATTTTCAAAACTCCTTTATATTCTGTTATTTATCTACTATATTTTGAACTGCTACTTATTTTGTACCCTTCTCGCATTGAGGACAATGCGATGCTTCAGTGTGGGGAGGGTTGAACTGCTAGTATCTAATTGCTATTTTATACTTGTTTTATTTCTCGGATTTTCATCTTCAATCGCTGCCCAGTTTTTGAAAACTCCCAATGATGGACACACACCTGACTTGTGCACATAGAATGAAAATGTTGTCTGTAGTCAAGGTCCCGAATATTTCTTTCTTTGCCTGTTACGCCTTATATCTGCTTCAAGACCTAGACACCAGTAGTAAAAAAAATAGCACATTGTGAGCATTTGAGCCTTTATGCCTATATTGATTGTTTGAGTGAATGCATGACTAGGTACTGGCTAGGTTTGCATGATATCCATGGGTGTAGACACGAGTAGACATAGGAAAGTAGCAAAAGGACGAAGTCTTCGCATCAAATTGTCCCCTCATTTTTTTCCTGTTTTGTTTCATTCATCTTTTCCTCGATACCCCTCTTTTTCCTCCATTCTAACCATTTGAATTTTCTTTGATCTTTCTCTTGGCAGGTGAGCGGTGTTGTTGGGAGCATTATAAAGGGCTAGACTAGATGAACGAAGCAGCAAAGGCGAAGTGTGGGGATCCCACAAATTTAAGACCCCGACTCAGGTACAAATTCAAGACCTCGAAGCTAAATGAAGAAGTCAAGGGCAGAACAAAATGAAAAAATCACTTCCCATCCACAACAAAACACAAGTGTGGGGAAGTGAAATCAGAATATCCAGCCCCCGAAGAACAAGGTTTCAATCCTCAAACAATCCAGGTCTCTCTCTCTCTTAATTCAAAAAAAAAAAAAGAAGAAGAAAATAGAAAAACAGAGATATAAATAAAAGAGAGAGAGAAGAGAGGAAGTTCGAATTATGAAAAAGAAGAGGAAAATCAACAACCAACGTCCATTCAAGGTCCCTAACGAAGTAAGCAAAGATCCCCCTCGAAGAAGAAGAATCTAGTCTAGCTTTCGCCCTCAGCAATATTGTCTCACCATCTCGATTCTTTCCTACCAAGGTAGCGTTCCAGGTTTGAGTTGGTTTAACCACCTCCTCATTTCACTTCCTTACTTCCCCTCTTCTCCACTTTTTCTTCTCATTATACTTCATTCTTCCACTCCTTCCATTTCCTCTGATCATTTATTTTCCTTGCTTCCCCTTCTTGCCCCCGATGCGGAGTCTTTTGATTGCTAGATTGTCTATGCATGTGTCTAATGTACTCGGATTGATATGCAAACTTGGTTTTGTGCTGCGTTTTCTGCATAGTTGAGTGTTTAAACACCTAGCCTTGTTTACGAGTGTGAATGCAAACACCGATCCAGGTGAGGGCTGCTGGTGAATAGGTTGATGTGGAAAAATCTTTTCTTAAGGGTTGTTATCCTTCTGATCTGATGCAGGTGTTCATCTAGGTAGAGTCTGTTTTCATTCGGGGTCCCGACTGTTGGAAAGCATGCTTATTCTCTGTGCTATGGTTTGGTGTGTTAGTTCTGTTTTGGGGACTGTTTTAAATTTTGTAAATGCTCGAGGGCGAGCATTGGGCAGTGTGGGGATTATTTGATAGCATGTTTTTATGCATGATTTTCTCCCATTATCTCGCCAATTTAAGGCATGGTTCTGCTAATTTACCCTTGTTTTCATTACTATTGCAGGTCTAGGCCTAAAAAGGGAGTTTATGTAAAAAGATGCATTTTAGGAGCATTTTGTGTGAATTCGAGCTTCAAGACCAAAGTCAAGGTCCCGACTCCAGAACAACATTCAAGGTCCCAAATAAGATTCTCCATTCGGGCCCCCGAAGGGCGAAGAACGGCATTTCCTATCCTCTTGCCAAAGCTTCCACGTGATCCCTCTGACGCTTCTCTGAAAGTTCTGCATTGATTACAAAATGCCTACTCTCTGACCATTCCAGACCTTGAGCCCAATTCAGATCTGCCAAAGCTGGACAAATCAGACTAAGAAACCAGCTTTGTGCTTTTCAACTTTATGCTTTAGGGAGCATGGTTGCTTTGTGATAGGCTTTCCTTAAATGCATTTTGTCCCTAGTTTTGACTAAAGATATTTTTTGTGCTTGGAGCTCTAGCTTATAAGGAGCATCCAAGGAGTAGTTTAGGACATCCTATCCTATCTTACTTTTATCTTAGCATAATTCTTAGAATTAGTTTTCTTAGACTTCTCTCTAGTTTATCTCTCTAGTTCTTGTTAGCAATCTCCTCTTTTGTCGTCGGGCTTGAAACATTTTCGGTTTAGTAATCAAGTTTTCTTCCCTTAATCTATTTCTTTACTTGTTATGCTCCCTTTAATTATTATTTATTTATCTTCAAGCATGAGTAGCTAAATCTTTAGTTCTTAGCAAAGGTAATTCAAGGGTTGCAAGGGCAGATTCGAGGCCTAAACGTGCTTAATATATTCTTACTGCCATATTTAATTGCTTATCATTTTAATTACATTTTCACTTGTGGTAATTAGAGGCTTGATAAACTGATAATTTCAATGAGTGATTATTGTCATCTATGTGATAAATATGGAAGGAAAGTTGCATGGAACAAGTAGACATCTATCTAGTAGTAACTGCGCTGAAGTGGTCTCGACTAGCTAGGGTGAGTAGTTGATTAGAGCGGGGTCACGAGCCTGACAAACTGAGGGACCTTTAGCTCTAGCTGTGTCTTTTCTTATCTTCATGGGCAGCCTGAATATGGCCCTCCTGCATTCGTGCCTGGAGGGATGGCGGGCTGTCAAGACTACCTCATATGTGGAAACGGGGGGTAGTTTCTCTTAAGAGAAAAGTAGGGGATATCCAAGGAATCTAGTCCCCATGTCACTTCTATGATTACATGAGTAGAATATTTCAGTGCTGATGACGATCGGGCCCCCGAATGCAACCTAAGAATACATTTTGTCCTTCTTTATTTGACTCATTGTGTTTATTTCTCTCTGCTTTATTATTCTGCTATTGATCACTGATTTGTTATATTTTATCCTTCGAGACCTTGAACTGACAACTCAAGATCCCAATTACTGCTTTCATAGTTATAATTGTTAGCTCCAAATCTCTCTTGGCTAACTTGCTTAGTCAACAACCCCCCCCCCCCTGTGTGTTACGTTTTTGTGTTTTTGTCCTGTGCTTCCATTCAAGACCTTGAATCAGTCTCTCTCAATCCCTGTGTTCGACCCTGACTACCACTGTACACATTAACAATTGTGCACATATTTTCAGGCATTATAAATTGTATTTGAGTGACGATCAATAACTGAAATTTTTGATAAGCAGTAAAGACGGTTGCCCCAAGTCTTTACCATGTTTTGAATACATCCTAACTAGTTGAAGTGGGGGTTTATGCAAAAAATTGAGTCGCTCAAGGAGGAGTAGATAGATATGATTTGGGAAATATAGTCGCTCAAGGAGGAGTATTTATTATGCAGAAATGTAGAATTATGTAAAGACATGGTCGCTCAAGGAGGAGTATTTAGTTATGGTATGCGGAAAAGTAGTCACTCAAGGAGGAGTATTTAGATAGACAGGAATGTAAGACAGGAAAGTAGTCGCTCAAGGAGGAGTATTTAGATAGATAGGAATGTAAGACAGGAAAGTATTCGCTCAAGGAGAAGTATTTAGATAGACAGGAATGTAAGACAGGAAAGTAGTCGCTCAAAGGGAGTATTTTAGATATAGTATGTGGAAAAGTAGTCGCTCAAGGAGGAGTATTTAGATAGACAAGAATGTAAGACAGGAAAGTAGTCGCTCAAGGAGGAGTATTTTAGATATAGTATGCGGAAAAGTAGTCACTCAAGGAGGAGTATTTAGATAGACAGGAATGTAAGACAGGAAAGTAGTTGTTCAAGGAGGAGTATTTTAGATAGACAGGAAAGTAGTCGCTCAAGGAGGAGTATTTAATTATGCAGAAATGTAGAATTATATAAAGTGAGGGTAGCACTCGCACTTCATACGTTTTGACAGAAAAGTAAATGAGAGTTGGAACGTACCTTTGGTTCAAGGCAACTTACCTTTGGTCGAGCCTTCTGACGGCTCAATGTGAATTCGCTAATGGTTGTCTTGGACAGCCATTCCGCTCTTCTCAATTTGATTGGATTCGTTCGACAAAATCCATGGCGAGGGCATTACAACAACGTTTCATCGAAGACCCATGGTTGAAGGAGTGGTAACGTTCTCCATTCGATGTTGATTGAATTTTTGACAAAAATCCAAGGTGAGGGCTTTACAACAATTTCTTCATCGAAGACCCATGGTTGAAGGAGTGGTAACGTGCTCCCTTCGATGTTGATTGGATTTTAATGAAAATTCAAGGTGAGGGCTTTACAACGATTCCTTCATCGAAGACCCATGGTTGAGGTGATTCCATCAAAGCGTATCTGTATCCTGCAAATAGGAAGGAAGCAAATACAAAGCAGCAACGGATAGAAAAAGGAGAAAGCAATTGACCTACGTGAGAAATATCAAATATTCCTACATTTAACCCATGGCTTGCCCCCCAAGTCTCTTTTTGGAACGAAAATTACCTCTTTGTTTTAAGAGAAAATCAATTCAAGTATATTCTTTGAAAAATGTTCATTCAGTTTTCGTCATATAAACATGATTGATACAAGTCTAGATAACGTCTGCGTCTTGTTCAGGAAATAACAACCTCAAGAACAAGACTTTCCCATGACATGTAGCCGTAAGCAATCCTCACCAGATATCAGTGTTTGCGCTCACACTCAGAAAACAGGGCTATGTGTTTACACTCCTAAAAATGCAATAAACATAGCACAAAAATTAAATTGCAATGTCAATCCAAGTGAATAGGCTTCAAATGAAGATGCACATGCATGGGCCTGCTAATAATCAAAAGGACTTTGTGAGGGAGAAAAAAAGAGGAATTTGTAGAAAGGTATTGTTCTTTTTGGCGAAAGTTTTATGAGTTTTGTGCTCGATGACTGATTGTGATGAAGACAAATTGTGGTGAACAATGCTCGACGATTTGATTGTGACGAAGAGCAAAGTACATGAATTCTTCTTCTTTTGTTGAGGCGTTCTTCTTCATGGTCATCTTTGCGATCTTGATTGACTTCTCCTTTTTTTTTTTTTTTTTGCACTTGCTTCCGTTTTTGTTGGTTTGGTGGTTCTTGAGGCGCATTTTCTTTGTATTTCTTTCTTCTCGTTTTCCCTTTTTTTTCCCTTTTCTTTTTTTTTCTCTTTCTTTTCCCCTCTTTTTTCTTATAGGTACTAATAGCAAGTGAAGCAAGTGCAATTTTTGTTTGGTCTATCCTCCTCTCTGTCTTTGGCTGAGGCCTCCAAATCTTGTTTTATTTGGCCTTCTTTTGACGTTGATTTGTCAGCGATCCTCTAAAGGCTCCCTTGTCATTCCCTTGCTTGACATGTAACTCCAATTTGGCGGCTCCAGTCGAGCACTACTCACTTGGTTAGGAGAATAAGAGGCTTGGTTTTGAGTGTTTAATAGAATCGTACATGGTGTACAAAGTGTGTGTTTGAGGGCAAAAAGGTTAAAAAATAAAAAATGTGGAAGAAGAGCAAAAGCAAAGTCCAATGTCATCTTACTGCTATCCCATGTCTGATGGTTCATGTACCCTGGATATTATGCAAATCTAACTAGCACCTAGTTTAGCATCTACACTCATGAACGAAACAAGGCATGAAGGCCCAAAATGCTCACAGGGATATGTTTGTGATTGCTTACGTCTAAACATGTCATGGATATAAGAGTTAACAGACAAGATCATGCATGTTTATATAATTTCTAAAGAACACTCAAGTTCTCCGTGACGTGATAATATGATGAACATGCTTGATTTTAAGGAATATTATAACGTAAGATTTTCAAGCCAAGCAAATATATTTTTATTTTAGTTTTTTATTTTTTTTGCAAAAACTAAGAATCTTAGCAGACATGACGCACACACTCTTGCAACAACATAAATTGTGGGAATTTAAAAATCGTGGAAATGTAAATTGCAAAAACAGAGATTGCGGAAACGGAAATTGCAAAAATGTAAAAGGATAACTTCCTTGAAAAATGAGCTTTGACATTTTTCAACGCCTTCCTTTAGTCGTCACTTCATTCACTTGCCCCCAAGTTTACAAGTCTCGTTGCATCTTATGGTTGAATCCGAGTTTGATAATTTAGGCCGCAAAAGGGAAAGTGGTTCTAACTCGCGGGATACTCATGCCATGAGAAGGTGTAGGACACCCCAAACAGCTTGGCTAGAGGCCTCTCTTTCTTTTCCTTGGAGATTTTAACGAAATTGGCCTTGGTTGGTTGATATCCCAACCCATAATGGTCTCCGTAGGTTTTAGGGGATGTTAGGCTCTTCGCTCCCGGTAGCATGGTTCCTAACCTTTTCCCTAGCTGAGAGTCATCTTTTGACGTTCATTGGCAGCTAACATGGATCCTTCGGGTATGTGGGCTTTGGAGATGGCCGATCCTTTTGCTATCCATCTTTATTCATGACTTCGGGGGCTTGGAATGAGCTCTCCAATGTTTCGGTGGTTTCGAAGTAGGGTACGGAAGAATGCTTTGCTGGGATCAAAGCTTCCTCCACATTTATCGTGATGAGGATATCGTCCTTTACATACTTGATGTATTGACACCAAGAAGAAGGAGCGACCCCCCGTCGTGTGGATTCAATATGGTGGAAAAGTGGCTTCGGATTTAATCCATATTGTGTAGATGGTTAACCAACCGCGTTAGGAGGGTGTTTGCCGCAGATGCGTTGACAATTGCAAAAAGATCTGTTCGACGTAGAGGGTCCCCATATCGTGCAGCAAAGGAGAGACAAACCCAAAATCTTCCTTGATTCACTCCTCGGTCGTCTTGGATTTGTAGTATGGCCATCGTGCATGTACACAAAGAGAGTTCGCGGGGAGTAACTGTGTGTGACCGAATGGAATATTTAGCCATGGTTCAAAATTTGAGTCCGCAGTCGGGAGCGATGCTGGGGCTCTATAGGAGGAGGACTACTCTATCCTATCATGGCGACGAGTTGTAGCATTTGTAGGAATGACGTATAAAGCCAATGGTTGCGAATTGCTGTGCTTTGGGTTTTACCCCTCCCGTAAAGTGTGATTACTTATCTCAAGCGCTTGCCCCCTAAGTTTATCTCCTCTTATCTTTTTCTCTGAATTTTAAGCTAACCCGCGTGGAATCTCAAACTCGACCTTAGTGGCGGCCGCAATTTCCTCACCCGAAATGACATGGTTTGTTTTTTTTTTTTAGACAAGTTTAATTTAAACCTCATTCTAAGGAATACGAAAAAGTACAAGCCTTTTGACATGACAAAGAAAGTCGTATATTTATAAAAAGGGAACGTGAGTTCTTACAAAAAGGGTTTCGACAAAACAACAAAAACATGCATATTTATTATAGGCCACTACAGGAGTACCGTAGTTATCCAGTTATACACAAGCCCCTCAGATTTCTTCATGCGCCCTGAGTTGATCTTTCTCTTCCAAGATTGCAAGTACGGAGGGCCGGGTCTGATGATGCACTGACAGCGGGAGGGCTTTGATTGATGCCTTCAGGGTGCTACACATAACCTCTTCTGGCTAGCGCACTAGAGAGCTCTCCTTTGGTTAGTCTCGATACTAAGGAATCCGCAATCTCTTCTCTCGAAATAACTCTCTCTTTCAAGAGGGTCGATGGTAGTGTTAGGTCCTTCGGTTGGACTTTCAAAGGAGACCCATCCGCTCTTGATTAAGTGATGAAGTTTTCCTTTAAAGGCGATGCAGTTTTCTAGTGCGTGCCCCTGAACTCCAGCATGGTACTCGCATCTAGTATTAGGATCAAACCACTTTGGGTAGGGAGGTCGTTGAGGTCGGGTTGAGGTGGGCACTATTTTCCCAGCCGCTAAGAGATGTTGGTAAATTCCCCCCAATGGGATTGGAAGAGGTGGCAGTGGTCCCTGGTTCTGATGGTTGTTTTGGTTTCTTGGTTTTTTTGGTGGGTTATATGGTCTAGGTGGTGTAGGTCGTGGTGTTGGCAGTGGGAAGGGTGAAAATTATGCTGGGTATTGAGGAGTCACACTGGTGATGGGCGTTGATGAGGAAGGGAAAAGAGCGGGTTGATATAGTGATGGTGAAGGGTATGGTGGTGGTGGTGGGAAAGGTCGTCCGTAACCAGGCTGACGGGAGACGAAACTGACGTCTTCCTTAGTACGAAGTGCTCTCTGCGGGGCTGTTTCAATCTTTCTTGACTTGATTCTCTGCTCAACTCTTTCGGCCCCTAGAACTAGGTTATAAGGGCTATCATAGGAGAAATGTAGTTGAGACTGATCACCACTAGGAGGATGAGTTTCCGAAGGTCCAGGGGTTATGACTTGAGTAGAATGTTCCCGAGATGGGTGGAAACATTGGGATTCCGGATGATCCTCATCTTCACCTAACTTGAATGTAGGTCTAGTCAAAGGAGGATAAAGAGGTGCACTACTTGGAGCGCTTGTACCTTGTCTGATTACAGTGCTTGTGGTAGCGGTCTTGGCGAACGCGGAGCTACCGAAAGAATCCGGCCATTGCCATTGAATCCCAGCAATGGATAATGGTTGGGTTGTAAAAGGGCATGTAACGCTTGATAAGAAGTTAAGTGTTATCTCATCTCGCTCTTTTTCCGCTTGCAGTGTTCGTTCGGTAGCAACCCAAACTTGCTCTTCTAATTCTGCTATTCTAGCTGCCAATATCTCCTCTGTCTTAATTTGCTCGGCCATTTTTCGTGCTTGAAGTGTAGTTACGGGGAGCCTTGGTGGAGTAGTTTTCCTTCGAGGAGCTATGGTTAACCTGAAAAGTAAATGAAGAGAAGTAAGTATAAGCGATAATATGCGTATGATATGCAACCTCGAGGCCTCCACGCTGCTTTATCAATCTCCCGGCCACTCTTTCACTTGATACTTTTAGGGGGAGCGAGAAACGGGACTATCTTGGATTGGTGCTTCCGGTGGAGGTATGAAGGAAGTCTTCATTCAGTCTAACGACGCAAAGTGATCTTGGACACTATCAATGAAAAAAAAAGCCTTGAAGCAAACCGACGTTAGTGTTTATCATGCTTGGAACTCTCCTTTTGTGACGAGCTTATGAGCCTATTCTTTATTCGAAGAGCGAGGCCATCATGTCTAGGGGTTTTGACGAGTAATTGAGTGACGAAAGTGATAGAACTCGGCTTGGAAGCACTTGGAGCATCATTCGGAGGCCGAAAGTGACTTTGGGGGTCCTTGGGGCCGATGCTGGTGGCATGCCGCTAGGGGCCAACGTGGCTTTTGTAGGCTTGCATTCTAACCTTATTCATGAGCGATTTACCGCCCAGAAAAATCTGAAATTTGGCATGGGAATACTTCAACCTGTTGACTACGTCTTTCATGTTTTGGCCGAGTAGAAATTCTGAGCAAATCACGTTGATATTGGCCCAGGAAAAAGAGCGCGCGGCTGAGACCGAGAAGAGCAGCCATCCTCACGTCTAAATTATTTTTGAGAGATTTGTCACCCAGAAAAATCTGAAATTTGGGAAGCGTAAACATCAGGCTGTTGCCTACGTCTTTCATGTTTTAGTCGAGTAGAAATTCCGAGCAAATCGTGTCGATATTGGTCCAGCAAAAAGAGCGCGCAGCTGAGACCGAGAAGAGCAGCCGTCCTCACGTCTAAATTATTTGTGAGAGATTTGTCACCCCACAAAATCTGAAATTTTGTGAGGACATACTTCAGCCTGTTGTCTACGTCTTTTGTGTTTTAGTCGAGCGGAAATTCCGAGCCAATCGTGTCGATATTGGCCAAGACAAAAGAGCACACGACTGCACAATATTTGGAGGTCGAAAGATAATTTTGAAGGGGTTTGGAGCCGAAGCTAGCGGCATGCCGCCAGAGAGAGACCTGAGAGCCAATCGTGACTTTTCGTAGGCTTACAGTCTGAATTTTTTTGTGAGAGATGTACTACCCGGAAAAATATGAAATTTGGCGTGGGAATACTTCAACCTGTTGCCTACGTCTTTCATGTTTTGGCCGAGTGGAAATTCTAAGCAAATCGTGTCGATATTGGCCCAGGCAAAAGAGCGCGCGGCTATGACCGAGAAGAGCAGCCGTCCTCACGTCTAAATTAATTGCGAGAGATTTGTCACCCAGAAAAAACTGAAATTTGGTGAGGGAAAACTTCAGCCTGTTGCCTACGTCTTTCGTGTTTTAGTCGAGCGGAAATTCCGAGCCAATCGTGTCGATATTGGCCAAGATAAAAGAGTGCGCGGCTGCGCAATATTCGGAGGTCGAAAGATAATTTTGAAGGGGTTTGGAGCCGAAGCTAGCGGCATGCCGCTAGGGGCTAGGCGGCATGCCGCCAGAGAGACCTGAGAGCCAATCGCGGCTTTTCGTAGGCTTACAGTCTGGTTTTCTTTGTGAGAGATGTACTGCCCGGAAAAATCTAAAATTTGGCGCGGGAATACTTCAACCTGTTTCCTACGTCTTTCATGTTTTGACCGAGTGGAAATTCTGAGCAAATCGTGTCGATATTGGCCCAGGTAAAAGAGCACGCGGCTGAGACCGAGAAGAGCAGTCGTCCTCACGTCTAAATTATTTGCGAGAGATTTCTCACCCATAAAAATCTTAAATTTGGTGAGGGAAAACTTTAGGTTGTTTCCTACGTCTTTTGTGTTTTAGTCGAGTGAAAATAATGAGCCAATCGTGTCGATATTGGTTGAGACAAAAGATCGCGCGACTGAGACCGAGAAGAAGCAGCCATCTACTCATTCTGAATTTGTTTGTGAGAGACATAATGCCCACAAAAATCTGAATTTTGGTAAGGGCTAACTTCCAGGTGTTATGAACGTCTTTCATGTTTTGTCCGTGTGGATATTCGGGGCGAATCGCATTCATATTGGTCCAGGTAAAAGAGTGCGCGGCTGGCCGAAAAGAAACAGCTATCTTCACGTTCTGAAATTTTTTATGAGAGATGTGCTATCCAGAAAATTCTGAAATTTGGTAAGGGTGAACTTCCATGTGTTATGAACGTTTTTCATGTTTTGGCCAAGTGGAAAATTGGAGTTAATCGTGTTCATATTGGCCAAGGTAAAAAGTGTGCGACTGAACTCAAAACAACTATTTCTTGCATTCTGAACTTTTTGGTGAGTGCTTCTATTTCCAAGGTTAGTCTTTTGTGTTGGTGTCCTTTTGGCTTCAGGTATTGTTTTTCTTGCGAGGAGAGTCATATATTCGGGAGTAATGGTCTTTTAACATTTTTTGCAAAGTGAAAAAGAAAAATCACATAATTTATCTGAATAATTTACGAGCTGTCATTGACAATTTTTCCAATAAGGATACAACCACTATATATTGGATCAACTATCTAGATTCATCTAAAAGCTTAATAGACAAAGTCTAGCAATTACATTGGGCAAAAAGCAAAATTTTGGTGTGTCGGGTGCATGCCCTTTCTTTCGAAGGCGTCAATCTCGGAAGTCGTGGTCCGCTTGTCCATTCCAAAAGTATTCTAACGATGCCATTTCTCCCCTTTTCATCATCACTTCGGCTTCTAGCGCAGCCACCCGTGCTCGTAAGGTTTGGCTTTCCTCGCTTTTCTCATTGGCGTGAGCCGTCAAAACCTTTATCACTTCGTTTTTGTCTTTGATTAAGGCGCTAGATGCTTCCCTCTTGCATACTTCCCCGACTATACGCCTCTTGAAGTCATCAAAAGCCGATCTTTGATTGGCAAAGTCCCTCCGGATGTTGTCTTGGTGGCGTCTTTCCCATTCGCGTACCTGGAGCTCTAGGTCCATTTTTTCCGTCAACAAGCCTTCTTTTTCTAAGGCAAACCGATTCCTTTCTTCCGTTACTATATGCAACCGATTTATTAACTGGGCGTGGGCCATGATCTCGAGTCCTTTGCCGGTGTGGGACTCGCCCTCTTCTTCCATAGGCTTGTGATTTTCAGGGCGGGGTAGAATATTGTCGTTGGTTCGATTCTTCCTCTATTGCGGGTATTCTAGCATTGGCAAGGTGGGGATGGTGTGTCCTTCGAGGCAAAAAGGATGAACCCAATCGTGGGCGTATTGGAAGCAATTTAGATTCTCCGCTGTATGGGGTAGACTTGACTCCGTCATGCCAAACGTTGCGGGGATTATCTTCATGATGCAAAATTGTCTCAAGGCAAGAGCGGGGCAATAGTGGACACAACCTCGATCTCCAATCAAAGGAACCCACGACAAGGGTCCGCAGCACACTATGGGGTTGGCGGCCCGTAGCCACTTGGCATGCCAATCGAAGTCTTCTTCTGAGAGGTTTAGGAACCTATCCACCCAAACGCCTTTGCCTTCCATCTCCCAACGGTTGGTGGTCACGCGGTTATGACTTCGATCAAAGGTCCTGAACCGGAGTGGATCGCTGAGAAGAGAGATCGACTTAGTGCTTGCTTGAAGTGGCTAAGTAGCCAGGCTGTTAACAATTGAGTGCAGCACGTGAGCTTCCATTTACCTTTCCTTCGGCAAAGGTCCAAAGAGCGAAAGGTCTCGGCTAGGATGGTCGTTGTAGGGTTGATAGCGTTGGCCTCTATTTTGAAGAAGACGTTGGCTGCTTCAAAGTCAATCATGTCCTTCATTTTGGGGAACAAGACGAGCCCTACTACCGCAAAGGCTAGAATCCCTAAGCGATCTTGCCCTTTGGACCTCTGAAACTATTTTTTGATGTCTGACCAAACCCCACACGCAATTTTCTTCTATCACGCTAGTCACGATTCCCAAACCGCGATCGAGCTTAGCCTTGACGCTAGAAGAATCAAAGCGAATATTCCGATAGATGGCCGAAATGGGAGATGCAAAGCCCATCAGGGCGGAGTACTCTTCCAACGTAGGGGTCAAGTCTATTCCTCCATCGAAAGAGAAGCAACGATAGTATAGATCCCAAAATTTTAGGGCCGCTCGGATACAACCCCAATCGGTCCTAACATCAGTCATTGTCAATAAATTCCCGTAGTTACGTGCAAACTGAGCCTCCTCCTCCCGAGTCAATTCATTCCTTAACCTCCTAATCTAGGTTACGTCAAAGTCCGTAACCTCCACCTTTATCTTACTTGTGATGTCGAGGATGAAACTAGGTTTGAGCATGTCTCCTCGTGTGGCTTGGTTATCAAAGCTTCTACCCCCGAAAGTATCAAGTGAAAGTAAAGTAGGCACTGTCATTTGAACAAAGCAGGATGGGTCATGGGGAGAAATAAAATAGAGTTTAAGGGTTAGTAATTTGCACAAAATGTGTTACTAGGTTTTTTACATGCATTACTAAAAATGGTGCGGAAGGGAGAAAAAAACGTAGAAAACATGGTAAACCAAGCCATGATAAAACAAGTCTGATGCGCATGATGGGGGTTTTTGACGTCGACTACAGTTCTAATGGCCTGAAGGTTCCCGGCGATACCATAGAATTGTCCTTAAAGTGTCGTCCGGTGTCCATCGATTCCTTGCGAAACCAGGCAACCTTTCGTACTAGCTTTAGGGGTTCGAGCGGGTTGAGTTTCATGAACATTACCCAAGACTTGAGTCCCAGGGTGTCACTAATCCCCTCCTAAACTTATTTGGTAGGTGGGTGTAGGGCCTATGCATGAAATGCGTATGACAGTTGATCAAAGCGTATAACAAATACTTACGATAACAGTTTATTAAAACAAGTAAAAAAACAAACACCTTTTAAAAACCGGCTTCGACCCTACTAGTCCCTAGTGAAGTCGCCAAACTATCGTACCCCCTTTTTCGTTGAAAATGAGTTTAAGGTTCGGGACGGATGCTAAGCATAAATGGATGCCTCGCATAATACAATGAAGTCACCACCCTATTTATTTTCTAAGGTTTAGGGAACCTAATGTCATGGCATAAAAAATAAAATAACTAAGGCTTGGGTCTAAACTAAAGAATGAAGGTTCGAGGTCGTATTATGGACTTGGGAAGGTGTTAGGCACCCAAGTCACATCCTTAAAACAGTTACCAGTAAAAAGGTGTTTGGAAAATATTTTTAACATAAAAATGAATAAATAATCGAAGCATGTCAACCAGTCCCGCGCACGGAAACGGGCAACCTTCCAATCATTTATGAGGTAAACGATAGTAAAGTGTCGGCCGAAATCCTGTTACGAAAAGTGGGACACTTTCCAATCACTTAAGCATTTTTTCATACGAAAATGAATGAATAATCGAAGCATGTCAACCAGTCCCGCGCACGGAAACGAGCCACCTTCCAATCATTTACGAGGTAAACGATAGTAAAGTGTCGGCTGAAATCCTGTTACGAAGAGTGGGACACTTTCCAATCACTTAAACATTTTTGACACACGAATTGGGCCCTCAAAGGTGACGTTACATCTTAGCATTTTTGTCGGGACATTATTATTTTCAATCGGGACCGAAGGACGGGGTTACCGTTTGTTCGTATGCTAGAGCGGACGTTCCCCCTTTTTTATCATCGGGTCATGCATGATTAATTAATTACTACGTGATCCTATCATGGATAAAAACTAACATCGTACCATTTTTATGAATGCATATAATCGTGTGGGATCGAAGCCACCATGCTCACATATCAATATATAGCAATTAATTTCATGGTATAAAAAAACAAGTGATTTAAACAAGTAAGCATGTGCGTTGATTTTATCATGCATATGAATACGATATGAGTTCTTTAATATTTTTAAATAGCATGCATACAAGTAATATTTGCGGAAAGCATTCAATAAATAAAAAAGACTAGAGAGCATACTTGCGTTGCGTGAACTTGATCAACCTTGCAAATTGAAAGTGTTAGCAATGGTTCGAAAATAATAAATAAGGAAAGAGCGCATGCAAACGTTTATTTAATTTACGACAAGTAAGCAATTAATTAAATAAAACATGGCATAACAAATAAACAATCAAGTGAACAAATTATTTTGCGGCAAATAAGTGAACAATTAAATGGACATGGCATGCAAGTAAACAATTAAATATACATGGCATAATTAATAACTAATTTATTTATAACATGCAAGCAATTACTTAAATAGACTTAGTAGGAGGCTAAACATTTTATTTCATTTGAACATACAAATATTTCATACGAAAATCAACACGTAAAAATATTTAAGCAAATCGTCATACGAGAAGTCATACGAAAAATTCAACATGGCATAAAGTAAACAATTTATCGCATACGAACATGTGAACAATTCATACGATATTTAAAACACAAAAAATAAAATAAACATATCGCATACGAGCACGTAAACAATTCATACAATATTTAAAACACAAAAAATAACATACAAATATTTCACGACAGTTGACGAAAATAAATAGGCCGGGCCCCACATTTTAGATTTTTGCACATTAAAAAATGGGCTTGGCAAATTTTAATTTAAAACAAAGATGGGCCGAAACCCATCACCTTTCTTTCTTTCCATTTTTCCCGCCAGCCCACCTTACCTTCTTCTTCTTCTTCACAACGCCGGCGACCAAGACCCACATACTTCAATGAAACATGACCAAAACCAGTGCAGAAATTCCAGCAGCACAACAGCAGCCCAAGTCAAGCAAAACAGCAAGTAGTTTTAATGAAAACAGTGGCAAATTTCAGCAAGGAATATCAAGCCATTTCACATGCATATGTTGCTATTAATTACTCAAGACCTCATGCAATTAAATTGAGGCAAGGGAGATGTAATTAGCATGAAAACTAAGCATGTGAGGCAAGTTTTGACAATTTATTCATGCATTATAAGCAAAAATGAAAATTAAAGAGAAAACTAAAAGAAAAGCTTACCTTGTCCAGGAGAGATTTTAGCCAAGAAGGTAGTGCAAGAAAGGGAGATTAAGAGGATATTTTGGTGCCCTTGGTTCATTGCTGGTTGCTTGCTATTTATAGAGGAGAAAAAAAGTTGTAGTCGGTTTGCATGTGTGGCTGCAAACCGATGGGAAGAAAAGTGGGAGGTGATGATGAGCTCTAGGCCGGAATAGTGAGCTAGGGGAGGTTGCTTGTGGCCAAGGTTGATCGAATGGGACACTGTGATGATCTAGGTGAGTTGGTGCCGAGTAGGAGGGTGAGAATGAATTAAATGGCATTAATGTGAAGTTTATCCTATTTTAGGACACGAACGAGATATTTTTTATACGAGCGAAATCGCTTGAAAACGAAAATAAATCCAAGCCGAGGAAACCACGACGTGTAGAAAAATAAGACGAGAAAACTAGTATACAGTGAAGAAATGCAAAACTTGATTCAACGCATTTATTTTCTCTTTCAGAAATGTTAAAAGTTCGGACGCAAAATAAATGTCCTTACGACAAAAATTGAAGGAAACCAAACTCGTTGGTGTGAAAGAGAAAAATAGTACGTAATTATCAATTAAAGAAATAACGCGTTCGACCCACGGTCCGAGGAAACTTACTCAGGACCGAGAAAAGTTCGAGCGAAAAGACAGTCGAAAGTACGAAAAAATGAGAAGGCACGAAATGACACAGAATATTAAACAAACTAGCCTAGGACCAAGAATCGACAGAAATTTGACCTAGACGAGCTATTAAATGCGGTAAACATAAAAATACGTAAATGCGTTGACGAAAACTGAAAAATACGATTTAGTCGAAAATACGAGAAAAATACGAAAAATTCAAAAGACGTGAAATGACGTGAAATATTAAAACAAATAGTCCATGATCAAAAATCGATTGAAATTTGGCGTAAACGGGCTATTAATGCGACATGCAATAAAACGAAAAAAGTTGTGACGTAAGTCAAAATTCAGGTAGCAACACTCCCTGTCAACTCCAATAAATGTCATTTTCCTACGGATTTTTACTGTTCATAATACTTATCATTTTATGCATTCCGAAACATATTTTGTGCAAATGACAAAAAAAAATTATGCATCAACCCAATTTGATGATAGTGTGGTAATTTGAGTAAAAATTAGGAATAAAAATGAAACAATGTGGAATAAAATAAGATCAAAGATCATTGTCCTACGAATTTTTACTATTTCAAAAAGTCAATCATTGGAGTCTAGAGGAAGTAGTATTTAACTTTATAAAATCAATAAATTATATTTTATTTATGGATATAAATTACAATCTGAAAAGTTCTTAAGAGTTTTAATATATTTCATCAAAATAATACTTTAATATATATAATTGAAAAACTGGAAATTAATAGTGGCAGCAGCTCATTGGTGGAAAAGTATTATGCATTAATGTAATTTATATACTAAATACCCTACTCTAATAAATCCGCATACATATATATTCACGTAATTGGCGTTACCGTAACGGTGCTTCCTTTCTTTGTTTTTTCTTTTGGTCCTTCTTCCAATTCTTCAATCCGTTAATATAAATCAAATACTCCTCCGCTATTTATTAATTTACTTTCTAAAACAGTAAACAAATTTAAAATAATAATTTTTGAATTACGTTTTGACTGTAGTTTTCAATTTACCTATTTTTTATAGTATAATTATAATAATACTATTATACCAAATTAATTGGTTGGGTAAAACAATTAAGACAGATGGCAGAAATCGTAATTATGACTCAAAACGACAGTTAATTTGGACCACAATTTCAGTAGGAAAATGACCGTTATTGAAAACCGGAGGGAGTAAATCTTTAATTTTGTAAGAATGATAACTATTCTCTAAATATGAAGTACGGATATCTTTTTTTTTTACCGTGTTTTGTGTCAGATTTATTTTCACACCAAAATAAAACATCAACATCACATGTTTTTGATCCACCACCTCCTATGTCCAATATTTTTTGTCATAATTCTTAATGATTAATGGTATCAAATGGATATTTAATGTAAAAAATCAGTGAAATTGACCTTTTTAAATTGATTTGAATAGAATTAGTAATAAATTGTCAATTTTCCCACAATTATAATAATTTTATATGATATATATATATATAAAAGACAATAATTAGGGGAATAAAATCTAATTCCGATAGTTGAAAATTATTTAATAAATTAAATGGCATCAGAAAAAATAAGAAAAAGAAGAAACATACGCCGTTACGGTTTGCCAATTACCAGTTACTGTGAATATATATGGAAATTTGTAAGAGTGGGATATTTAGTATTTAAATTACATTAATGCACAATTTTTCCCCTAAAATTATATCATAACCTTATCATTCAGATTTAGTCTATTGCTTTCTAAAATCTAAAACTTAATAAATTTTACCAAATTAAATGAAGTTCTTAGAATTTTTTTTAATCTATTTTCACCAAACAGATACGTTTTTTTACAATACAACTTATTCATTACCTTATATTCTAATTTTTTTATTAATAATATGACTAAATATTTGATAAATTTGGTCTGATTGGATTTGATGGTTGGTGGTGGTCGGAATCGATTTTGGTGTTTGGTTTGGTCGGATACTAGTTAGTCGATTTTTGTGGTGTGTTGGTTGATTTGGGTGATGGTCGGAGTATTGTTGGTGGTCGGCGGCTAATCGGTTGCTAATTTCATAAAAATGTAATTACAATTTAACACCAATCAATAAAATAAATTATAAATAGTGATAAGATGTTCAATTCTTAAACAAAATTAGTGTGATACAAGTTTTTCAACGACCAATTGTAACAAACTTCATATACATATGATCATTCATTCAATGGTATTCATTTCTGACTTATAAGTAGTTATAGAAACTAATATTATTTAGGCTTCTTACTCTTCTTCTTTATCAAGTCACTTAAAGAGTTACTTTATGAAAAACTCTAACTATTTAGCAACCTTAAGATTCATCTATATAATTTAACTAACTAATTAATAAAACTAGGAAGAGACTACGCTTGGCCAAGACCACAGTTCATTATGGTATTCAAATCAAATTGTTTATTTTCTCTAATCTTAAAGAATAACTGTTATGCTGAGATCTATGTAGTTGTTTACTTGATCCTTCTAACTATGCAGACTTTGAAGTCATCAATAATAACATTAGTCATTCAAGTTAAAACCTAGACTGGCCAAACCACAATTCAAACAAGAACTATATTGACAAGAATTCTGAGAACAAAGAAATATAAATGCAAAAATTAATGGAAACAATTAGATCTCATAAAATTGGTATTGCTTTTACTACGAATAGAAAGCTTAGCTAGACATAAACATAATTAAAAAGCATAAAAATTAAATTGCAAAAAAATCTCGTCTCAAGGAGGAAGACGATGGGAGCAAGGAGAAACTAGAATTCAATCTAAAAGATAAAACTTAAATTAAGAGGTAAAAGTTATCCCCCTTTGAAAATAAGGAAGAGATTAAATAAAAAAATTCTCCCCTTCTAAAAATTCTCAAAATAGTTCAACAACGACAAATCATATCTTTTATTCTGGACAAAAGATAGACCAAATCTCAAAATCGTAGGCTTTTAGAGTGTCCCTCTCTCTTTAGAAATCTGTTGCACATTAGTTATCTATCTTGGCCCGGACTTAGCAAATTTGCTTCAGAATCTATCTTGGCCAGGACTTAGCAAAATTGCTCTAGAATCTATCGTGGTCGAGACTTAGATATTCATGCATCATTTTTTGGGGATTTTTTCTTCTTTCATTACTCCGTCAAGAGATTACCAATTGCAAAAAGGAATGAAATAGATTCTAATTCATAAAGTTACTATTTAAAATGCAATCAATTAAATAGAGATTATTATCAAAATAAACACACAATTAACGGCCGGTGAGATAAAATAAGGAAGAAAATGAAGTTTTGGTGCTTTTAGGGTTTGAGTGAAGTAGTTGGCTACTGGTTTGGAATTGGGTTAGTTGGGTTTGGGTTAGGGTTTGTTTAGGCCAATCAGGGGCTCTTGTTTGGTGTTGGTTTGGTGGTTAAGTGGTGGGCTAGCTGGGTAGGCCCATTAGGGGATATGAATTTGATGGCTTGTTGTTTTAGTGGTTAGGTGAGGTGGCTGATGGGCCTGGTTTAGGGCCAGTTAGAAATGCAAGTTAAATAGGTGGCTGATGAGCGGCTTTGACTCCATTTTTCGGTTATTCTATTTTAAATTTGTTTTTTCATTCTAAATTGGTACAATGTTAGTTATTGATGATTATGTTTACCTAGTAATTAGGATTAAATATGCATGCCTGAGTTGTTGTTTTAGTGAAGATTTAAAACAGAACATAGTTTAATTAATTAGAATACGTGAAAATCATTCACTTTCTGCTTATCATTTTAGAATTGACTAAAATGCTATTTTTTCTTGTAACTATTCGGGTAATTAAACTAGGTTAAAATCAACCCAACCGATTTAAAACTAAAACATCGATTGCTTTTAAGGGTTTCTATTATTGTTTATTTTTACTTGATTTTTAAACACCTTTTTAGACCAGTAACTGTGTGTTTATTGCCTCGGTTGTGGACATATGATCCAGCTTTGTTTTGTTACTGGGAGAGTAAACGTGTTCGGTCACTCTAGGAAGACCCTTCGTGTAGAGAGCCTAGTGAGGAGTGGATGCAAAATTATGTTCTTTATACGAGTCCACATTGTTCCAATGATGATTGGTATAAACATACAAAAAACTCCTCTTTTTTAATTTGGTGAACTATCTATTTGCTATTTGATTTTTCTTTTTTATTTGAAATTTCATCTTTGCACGGCGCTTTTGTGATATGGCGGTACTATTGCTCTCCTGTTTGAATGGTGCTCTTAATACCATACAGAAAATTTCATTGTGATGATTAGAATTTCCCCTGCCTCGGAAATATTAACTGGTTGTGATTTAGTTAGCTATAAGATTATCTTCTGCATACTGATCCATTTTTCTAATTCAGGTATTGGCTTTATGCTGCTGTGAAGCTAAGGTGCTTGCTAGTGACTAATGATGAAATGCGAGATCACATATTTGAACTCCTAGGACCCAGCTTCTTTCTCAAGTGGAATGAGAGACCTACTTTATACATTTGACATTTTGGTTTCCTGTGTGGAGGTTGGATATACTTTCGTGAAGGGGACCTTGAAACTTCTGAGGCCTCCCCTATTTTCCATGGCCATTCAGTTTATTAATTGAGTGTATTACACAACTATATATTATTAAGAAGGGCATTTCATTAACTATTATTATCACACATATAAAGTTACAACTATTTTTTATTTATTTATCAGCCATGAAGACACCTGACATGACCCAGCTGGTGGAAATCCAGATTTCCTTAATTAATTTGTTCCATTCCATCTTCAAGGGGGGCATTCGCGCTTGTAAGGGTTCTTACACTTTCTCGGCTTATTAGGGACACAACCCTTTCTGGAGTATGTGCCGCAACCTGTCCCTGGGGTCACAGTTCCTGCAGCATTATAAACTAGTAAGCGCATGTATATATATAACCTGTTAATTTTTTATGTTTTGATAAAAAAAAAATGTTAATATTAATATTCTCAGCAGTCATAGTATAAAGTTGTAGTATATCAAGTAACGTACTTTTCATGAGGTAAGTTGTCATAGGTTCAATACATGACGGTGTATAAAGAATGGAATGTATGTAGGTACTTACCATCAGTAGCACCATGATCAAGCAATTGGCGAGCACTAGTTGAGGAGGAGGAGGAGAGAAGGGCGATAATAATGAAGAGAATACATATCGCAAATGCCTTCATCATATGGATTTCTATAACCCCTTCGCAGGCGCTGCTCCTATTTGTAGTAGCTATGATGCAACCCAACATTTTGAAAAGTAAGACAATGACATCCACTTGATTGAAGATAAGGTTGTGGATTTTTTCCTCAAAAAATGAATGGCCTGATGTATATAGGCATTAAATTTATAAAACTATTCATTGTAACAATTCTTTAATGAGATCAATTAATAAGCTAAGCGGATTCATATTTTAATTTGTTATTTTAATTCACGGTATTTCGTTTTGTTTCGCTTAATTTGTATCTTAGCATTTTTCATGTTCGAATTTTTATCGCTTACGAGAGAATTTTTATCGAACTATAGAGCGGACTTTTCGTCGCTTACTGTATACTAATTATTTTATTTTATTTCGTTCTATGTTTTAACAATTTCAGTTCGAGTTTTTATTTATTGTCAAGAGAGATTGCTCGTACCATCAGCTCGAACCGAATAAATAAAAAGGAAAATCAAAGGTTCATCACAACTGTTGATGTGGTTGACCAAGGAAGTCAAACCAAATCAAACGGCTTGTATAATTACCACGTCATTAGGCCATCTTCCTCACTTTGGTTCATGCACAAACCAGAGAATTGGGCTCGTCCTCATCTCCTCGCGATCCAGCCACCTCACATCATCACTCGTCATCACTCTTCGTCATTGCTCTGATGTCATCGCTCCGACGTCATACCACCCTCATCCTCGCCGATAATCATCAAATATTTTATCGTTTATCGATTATCTTCTCGTACCGATAATCTCGGTCAAAAGGAGAAATCAACCTGTGTCCCTCCAACAAGTACACTTTTCTCACCCTTTTATTTATTTTAACGTTTTTTCACATATAATCGTATGCATGAATAATTGAAATGTTAGAATTTAATTCGCTTATTGGGAATAATCACTAAATTAGAACTTTTATGATTTTTAAGCATGATCTAAACACCTCTTTTATCCGGTAACCTTTTTGGATATGACTTGGGTGCCTAAGTCCTTCCGGAGTACATAATACGACCCCGAACCGCTGTTCTTGGGTTTAGATCATTTTTTGTGCCTTAGCTTTTTTTATTTTTATATTATGACAATAGGTTCCCTAAACCTTAGACAAAAATAGGGTGACGACTTTATTGCATTATATGAGATGAGTCCAATTTTGTCTCACATCTCGTCCCGAATCGTGTCGCTTAAAATTTTCAAAAGAGGATGCGACAACTTGGGGACTTCACTGGGGAATGATATGGTCGAAGCTGAATTTTTTTGAGGTGTTTATTTTTTTATTGTATTTATTCTGTAAATTGTTGAATTTTTTTGTTGTGATTTTTACATGACTAATTGTTTTTCATGTATATACTTGATATGACAAATTATTGTATTCTCGTCTGATTTTTTTATGCATGACTGTTGTTTGTTTACTCGCTTTGATAAATTGTCATTTCATTCACATTTTCACTCACAATCCCTATTGGCGGGCAATCCCAAATAAGGTCGGTAGTAGTGAAGTCCTGGGGTCCAAGTACTGGTAAGCTTTCATGAACCCTAACTCAGATTCAAACTCCTAAATGGATTTAGCGCCCGATTCTTTTTATGATTCGGTAAATTTATAGTATATCAACTAACGTACTTTTTATGAGATAGGTTGTCATAGGTTCGATACTTACCATCAGTAGCACCCTGATCAAACAATTGGCGAGCACTAGTTGAGGAGGAGGAGGAGAGAAGGGCGATAATAATGAAGAGAGTACATATTGCAAATGCCTTCATCATATGGATTTCTATAACCCCTTCGCAGGCGCTGCTCTTATTTGTAGCTATGATGCAACCCAACATTTTGAAAAGTAAGACAATGACATCCACTTGATTGAAGATAAGGTTGTGGAATTTTTCCTCAAAAATGAATGGCCTGATGTGACGTATATACTGTCGGAGAAATATCACTACATTGAATGATACTCCCTCTGGTTTCTAATAAATATTTTCCTCGTATCTCAATATTCAGTAGGGAATGCATATCGAGGAGGCCGGATGAGGCACTATTTGACCCCAAAAAAATTCGATTTTTTTTTTGAACGTACGTTAATCCTTAACGTACTTCCCAGAAAAAATTAGGGGCAAAATTGTCTCAAATAGTGAGTCTGCCGACCGTTTTAAGATACATGCCGAAACAGTAAAAGCAAAAGCTAAAACGACTATTGTAACGAACCGAAGGGAGTATTTTTTAGGCATTAAATTTATAAAACTATTCATTGTAACAATTCTTTAATGAGATCAATTAATAAGCTAAGCGGATTCATATTTTAAAAAATATAAAAAAATAGATATCAGTAATATTTTTTTTGGGTGATAGGTAGTAGTAACTTCTCCTAAACTATCGGTCAAATACAAATAACTCTCTAACTTAAAAGTCAATGCATTTAACCCCTTGAACTAATTATTTGGAGCAATTCACTCATTCTGCTAGAATTTTTTCAATTTTTTTTTAAAATCTTTCACGTAGTGTTAAGTTGACTCCAAGTCAACTAGTTTTTTTCTTGTGACCAAGTCAATAAGAGTACTAAATGGCTTTTCGGCATGGCATGCAAATTTCTAAGGTCCTTGGGATGGGTCTTTTTGGTGTTATATTGTACTCATTTGAATCGTTTGGATTTATATCCTCAGCTGTAATATCCCAAATTTTCTTCTATTAATGAAATCTCGATTTAACCAAAAAAACAAATGTAGAACTAAGCCAAATAGTTTATTTTTACACCGTTTAATTATTGCACACATCATTTTAGTTTTTTTTTAAAGCTTTTATTTACCTATTTATATATAATAGCTAATAGGATACATAAACGATACACGATATTTTAGTATAATAAATCTTTACATTTTATGATACAATACGTATAAAAATTTAAAGTGACTAAATATTATATAAATAATAAGTATTGATATATCGAAAGGTAATGGATATGTTTAACAAATATCTATTACACATCCGGAAGTATCGAGTAAGTATAAGTATTAAAGTATCAAATACGACTTACGATCCTAACATATACACATGAAGATTTTTCAAGTATAATCGTGCTTCATAAGATGATAAGATGAGATCACTTACATTTAGAGTTTCAAAATTCTCATTGAACAATATAATAATTAATTAGTTAAACTCACGTAATGCGTAATACATTAATACAATTTAAATTTAAATCCTAAACCTCTAAACAATTAACTCAAGTAAATAATGATATTGAAATATAGATACTCTAAATCTAAATTATAAATATTTATTATGCAAATTTATTTTTTAGTTGTCGTCTAATTAGTAATTACATTTTTTATGACAATTGACATAATTTTTTCTTACAACAATATAATTCTCTTTTTATTTAGTAAATACTAAACAATAAATATATATCCATGATATACCTTAATAATTATGTATTAAAGTAATAATTAATGGTAATATTACTAGTATGTGTCGTATTATTAATAATTAATAGTCTTAGTTTATACATATAGTTAACTAATGACATGACTATTACACTTTACAACAATATACTTTTTTCTCTTATTAGAATTTTCAATTTCTTACTACACACAAAAAAAATCCTCATAATTATTACGTAATTTATTTCTTAATAAAATTTCTATATAAAATTTTAAATAAACTATTTTAATTAAGTTTAAAATAAAATATGAAAAAATGAGGTCTTTTACCTAAGTTTAGAAGAAAGAAAAAAATGATTAAAATTTTCTATTTCTTACTACGGAGAAAATATTTTTTCTTCATAATAATTCTTATAAAATTTCTTTAGTGAAATTTTCATTTAAAATAACAAATAAAAGGAAAAAAAATGAGGAATTTTAATTAAGTTTAAAAGAAAAAAATTATTCAAATTTTCTATTTCTTAATTCATACTACTGAGAAAATATTTTTTCCTCAAGACGGTGGGAGCTAAAGAGATTCGAAAGGGGAGATGAAGAGTTAACCAGTAGAACCAAAGCTAAAATTTGATATTAAAATGCATATATATATGAAATGATTCTTTCGGTTTTACGGTTTAGTTTACAGTTTTTAGATATCGCATGTCCTAATGATATCGCCTGAAGCTAATGATATTGCCATATCTAGCTATCAACAAGAGTAGGTATATCCTATGTCACCCAACAAGCTCATCAGTTCATCAAATGACTCTACAATATAAGACAACGCATATTAATTGAGAACTGATACGCAAACATTCTTTGTGGAACAAAATAGACAAAACTTAAATCACATTCATGTTGGAAAAATCTCCATGCCCAGAATCGAATAAAAAATACAGCAAACATACAATATCGAAAATTTACGTGGAAAATCTCAAATGAAGAAACCACGAGACCAACTCCGAATAATCTTCCATTAATAATAAATTATTAGGTTTACAATCACATTAATACCAAAAAGTATTGACTCTCACATTCTCTCTCAACTCAACATTTCATCTAGATCGAAGAGAACACATTAAAAAAATAAATACCCTCACTGATTATTTTTCTCTCAAACATTAACAAAAAAAATACTCCATATTTTTCTCTCAATCCCTCTCACAAACCGCACACATCACTTATTCAATTCTTCTTTGCCTCAACTTTTTCTTTTCACGGTTGCACATTTCTCCCCTACACACAAGCATTTATAGGCGATAGAAAAACAACTTTTGCTTTTCTAAAAGATGGTGCCACAAAACATGGAATGGTGCTCCACCTCAATTTGTTCCCCACTTTATCAATTAATTATGTGTGTCCCCTACAATTCAATGCAACTCAAGCTACATTTTGGACATGAATGCACTTAGGAAATCCCGAGAAAGACCCTAAGTTTATGGTCGAGGTACCATAAATATCCCCTCATTTTTAGGCTTAAGACACATTGAATACAATACTTACTACACAAAACCAACCACATTCCCTCTCATTAACTTCCCCTTGATTACAATGAAATCTCGCTTTGATTTCTTACTAAATATACTTTGATTTCCTAGCCAAGATCTGACTAGGCATCAAAGTGTTTATACCGAGATCTTTCCTGTGACTTTAAGGTAATTAGTCGGAGCCATTCAAGCCAAAGAACGAACCAAGATCAAGTGAGTAAAAAAATCATATAGGACTTTACCAAAATACCCCTACCCCTAATTCTAAAATTATCAAACTAGGTGCTCAAGCATTTCATCTTTTAATTCTGAGAGCATCCTGCATAGTCCATCCAAATAATTATGGAGTTACACCAATAATAGAACTATAACTGATTAATTTCACTCACTTTGATTGCAAATATTCATATCATGGGGAAAACCATATAATATATTTACCAAAAATCTACAAATATACCCTAAACAACTAACCCGCTCGACCCCCAACCCCAAGAAAACATAAAGCATAACTCAGTCCATTTTGCAAACTACATGTGTAGTATATGATTTTTAAGGGATTGTCATTTTTCAACGAGAGTAACAGTTCAAAACATTTTCGACGGTTTATCCCATCAAAATTCGTGCGGTTTCTTATTTCAACAGATTTTCTATTAAAAGTTCTCTTTTTCAACACCAATTTGCAATTCGATTCTAACTACCAACACGTTTTTCTTCATCCATTGCTCTCAACTATAAAAAAATGCACCATATTCGCTAGAGCGGGCAAAAGTATGGTGCAAAAGCTTTAAACCATCTAATTAGCGCTTCAAGGTTGCACCACGCTTACTTGAGCAGGTATGGGCAAGGTGCATGATGAACTGTTTTTAAAATAACTATAATACATTCACGATATGATATGATAATTACTTGATTTCATGATAAATAAGAGGCTTAATTGATACTCCCTCCGTTCCTAAATACTTGTCATTTTTCTACGGATTGTTACTATTTGGAGTATTTGTTATTTTATCTTTTTCAAAGTATATATTTTGTGCAAATGATAATTTTTTTTTTGAATAAACCCAATTTGATAATAATGTGTTAATTTCAGTGGAAATTAGAAAAAAAAATGAAACAATGAGGAATAAAATAAGTTCGTTAATCAACGGTTTACGTTTTTCTACTATTTTAAAAAATCAATTAATTAGGAACAGAGGGAGTAAAAGATTACAAACGTAGGACTGAAAAGAAGAGAGTACCTAAGCCAAAAAAAATTGTTCAGATACTTTTAGCAAACTAACTAACGAACCACGTTTAAGATTCATTCAGTCAATGTCATTTTAGTAGATACATTTCCCTTGATGCATTTTTGTTTTTTATGAAATCGATAGGAACATTTCCTTACTTGGAAGAAATGGTACTGAGCTACTAGGTTATTGGTAGTTCCAGAACACACTAACTTGGGTCATGATCGTGGTTCCTACCAGTTTTGTCACAGTACTCTCAGTCGGAGGCACTCGCAATTCACAAAATATTCAGCCTAAATTTACCTCACCACCAAATATTCACTTCACTTGTAGGCTCTTGGCCACCAAATAATTGGAAATGTGACTCACATTTACTTGCAAGAATCCCTGTTTGGACTCCGGTAGCTACTAGCATCAGAGCTCCTACCTGTAAAAATTAGTGATGTACCAGTTAGTACAATTCAACCTACATTGCACTTTTCTACCACACATTCATAATAATATTACTCCCTCCGGGGCAAAATAAACGTCGTTACGCATAATGAGGTGGCCCGAATGACTCACTATTTAACCTAAAAAAAATTCCGTACTTTTTTTCGAACGTATGATTTGCGTATGTTCGAAAAAAAGTTCAGAATTTTTTGAGGTCAAATAGTGAGTCATTCAGGTCACCTCGTTATGCGTAACGACGTTTATTTTGCCCCGGAGGGAGTAGTAATTACTATTACTATTCATTATTTTAAGGTCTTCATTTTGCACTCCTACCTTCGTTGCCCTTACAATGAAAATACAAGTTGATGAGGATTATGCATTCACAAATAGAAGATATTGACTTACCCCATAGTTGGCGCAACTTCATTGCAAGTCGGCTGAAAGATTTTCTTTCAGAAGGATCGGAAAACCCCAAGTTCATAGCCTCCTGAACTGCAGAAAAGAATTCTTGCCTTGCTTTTGCAGTGAGGACGAGATAATTGGGTCCATGGATTATGCTCAAATCTACCACCTGAAAGAAGAAAGATACTAGTAAAAAATGTTCGTTTTCCAAGATCTCGTAGTTTTATCTTACCACAAAGTAACTTATCAGACAAGTCAATAATTTGCCAGGTTCAAACCACTCGAGGCAACAGAATCGTATTAAAACCAAATCATACGCTTACGTTGTAGCTGAGTAACAAGAAAAGAACAAAGAGATTCACATCTAATGTAAAAGAAGATTACAGGAAATTGACCAGCCACAAGCGTTCAAGCATCCACTTTCTTAATTAATATATATAATCAATTTTTGACAACAAACATCAGATTAAAATCTAGGGTGCTATTAAATGGAATGCGAATGCATGTTATTATGCTGCATCATACATATATAACATCTACTACATGCTAAATGGGCTAAACTTTTGCTAAAACCTATTGGATTGGAAAATGTCTCTACAGTCCCTCATCACCTACATCTCAACAAACAATCCCAAGACTTCACAATAGAATACATTTGGAGCTATGTGAAATGTTGTCATTTCCATATGTTATATTAGATGGATAATGAAACAAAGAAAAAATGGGAGAAACTATAACCAAGGGGTAGAAGACACTAGAAAAATATGACAGTAAAGCACTTGCCTGCTGCAACCAAGGAATTATAGATTTCGTAAATCTTTGTTCCAAGAAATATGATGCCAAGGTGCAAAGAACGTCGCTAGCAGTCCTGTGGGATAAGCTTTCCAATACAGGGCCAGTTCTATCAAGAAGCTCAATCAAAACAAGTTCGTCACTTGAACAGAGAGCTTCCACATATGCAGAGTCTAGGTCTCTATCACATGGAAAACCTTTCACACACTGCAATGAGTTCTTGCTACCTGGACCATTTTGTCTTGCATTGGTAACCGACTCTGAAGCAGAGACATCAATTTTTCTTGCTTGTCCCATGCTCTGTACTCCTGGCCTAGAGCTTTGCTGCATAATCTTCGCTATAGCATTGCTACAGGTTGTCATAGCGAAATTAATCCTCCTATCTTTGGCCTGTTCGGTTGAATTGATTGATCTGCTTCTAGAAACTGTTTTCTCCTCCCAGATATTAGAATTCTTTGCAGAATACAAGGAAGCCTCTGAATTGCTACCATCTACAAATGACCTAGGAGTGTACTCTGATAATCTGGGGGAAGAAACACCTTGACTCTCCTTCATAAGTTTAGAGACCAGTGAATGAGAGTGTCTCCCTCCTTGCATAAGAGCATGGACTACTCTATCTACTTCCTGTTCTAAACCAGATACCTTAGACTGTAACATAGATAAGTTATCCATTACGCCAGTTGAAAATACCTGGAAAATTACATTATACCATTAGAAGCAAGCAAGAGATTGTTAGTGACATTGAAGAGAACATTTGTCCAAATATTCAATCATTTTGAAGCAGAGAAGGTGACAGAACATTGAATTAAAGAATACTAAAAAATAAATAAATAAATAAATTTAAGAGAAAAAAAATATCCATAAAACCAAACTACTAGATGGAAAATGCCATAACCACTGACTTGAAAGCAAACATTAATTTTAGAAGCTAGAAAAGTTTCATACACAGACACACATATTCAAGATTTTTTTGACCTTTAAATTTGAATATTCTAGCTCTCTAAAGTGACTGAGTGGAGAAGTTCATATCTGATAACTTACTTAAATAAATAGTGGTCTCTTCATGGTGCTCATAATCAAAGGTAGCATCCCAGACACGCTAGGTAAACAAACATAAACTAAGACAAAAGCGGCAAGAGACATAAATCTCAATTCAGCCTGTGGAGAGACCCATAACAATAAATCATAAAAAATATTTACCTGTAGTAGTTCGATTAAATTGGAATGTTTATTCTCGATACCAGAAAGTTGCTTCTGAACACTAGCCATTTCTCTAGCTACCTGTGAACAGCACCCATGCAAAGTTTGAGAGCTGTTCACAGTGACTGTAGAATCAAGACTGCTGCGATCATGCGTCTTTGTGGTATAAATTTGTTCCTTACTAGCTATCCCTTCAACAGCTAACTGCTGGTTTAGTCCCCATGGCTTCAGCAAACCACCCTCCACAAGTGAATCATGAGAAACAGTCATAGATTTGGTCTCAAAGTTATCAGCAACGAGCTTGGAAACTGATGAATAGTCTAGCTTATTGTCCATTGGCACATATTCACACCTTCTGTCTTGTGTGCATGTAATGTCAGTGCTCATACCTTCTAATGTCTTGGTAACTGAACTACCCTCAGATTCCTCATTGCAGAGATCTCCTAAAGAAATACTGTGGGCTTTTGGTACTGCAATTTCAATGTGCCAGTCATCTGCTTTTGAATGATGAGAATCCACAAGATTTTGGCGTGTTTTCCTAGCTGACAGTGGAATCCTTCTTTTAGCTGGGTCTGAAACACATTTACTAGTTATAGGTTCCTTCAGAACAGAACCGCTGTTGCTGGTCATATCGCTGTAGTCATCTCCGCAGAAGTTCTCTGTATGGAACATGCTATAAGCTGGTGGAAAGAACTTATACAAAAAGAGCAAAAAGGCATGACATGCAAGGAAACTGCAGAGGGACCACAACGCAGTGCAAGATTCATGGTAGATTTCAGAAATGTTACTCCAACAAATCACCCAGATTGAAGAAATCAAGTCATAACACAGTGCAAGAGCAATGAGCCTATAGAAGTGCAGGTAAAGGAGGTAAACCACTAAAACATAGAGCCAAAACAGGCTTCATAAAAGTTCAGACAACTAAAGGCTTTAATGTTTCTTTAATGTCACACACAAAACAAGTGAGATGACTACATCATATTTTTCTGGATACTGTAAATAAAGCTAATTCTCAGTTATTTAAAATCTATATGGAGCTGTTATATGCAGTTAAAAGTGAATGAGTATTGTCTAGCAAAACCTTTAATGCAAGACCCAGCTTCTGAAGGTTCAGGAGAGTAAACCCCTGGAAGAGTTTTCCAGGCCTGCAGGGCGTGCAATGCGGTGTCCCTAACTGGTTTCACCTATAACAGTAGTACGGAGGAACAAATTTATATGCTGTAGTACACCAAAAGAGAAGGGTATGAAGTAAACATTGATTTCCACAAACAACACTTCACCTTGTCAAAACGGCAGGATTCAAGAGACTGAATGCAGGAAGGCATGAAAGAGATGAAGCAGGGAGCCCGGGTGGAGGCGATTTCTCCCAACGCCATGGAAGCTGCCTTGCGCGTGGTCCAGTCGGTGTGGGAGAGTGCTTGCTGGAGGGAGGAGATTGATGCGGACAGGAGATTTGGGGAAGGAGCACCCCCCGCGAGGAGGATGGAGGTGATGAGGTGGATGAGGGCTGGTTTGGGCATGAAATGTTGAGAGTTAAGAAGGCTAAGAGTGCGAGGGAAGATCCGGCGGAGAATCGGGAGAGGAGGATTGGGACTGTGGCGGATAAGGGATGCCAAACACAGCGCTGAACCCCACTGGGAGTTCTTGTTCTGTTCCGCCAGCGCTTCCAGTAAGGGCTTGGCGAGCACAAGAAACAGCTGCTGCTGCTGGTCGCCGCCACAGAGCTTGGAGGCGAGAACGGCGGTGGTTGAAACGCAAGCATCCCGGACGAGGGAGTCGGGATCCTTGAGGCGCTTGACGATGGCGGCGACGATCTTGGAGAGGTGCAGAGGATGGAGAAGGTGGAAGGAGGCGAGGACGGCGATGAGGCGGATGCATTCCTTTCGTGTCTTCTGATCCTTGGGGTTGTTAGGGCTGAGGTTGAGAGTCTCCAAAATGCAAGAGAGGAAAGGTGAAACGGCGTCGGTGGGAAGACGCTCCGCCGTTCTTTCCAGCTCCTCCACGCCCAACTGCCACGTGTCCCTGTCGGCGAGCTTGTTCAGCGCCGTGATAGCTCTCTGTTTCAGCTCCTTTGCCCCTCCTCCGCCTCCGCCTCCTATTCCTCTGCTCTTCTTCATCATTGCCGCTGATTGATTCAGCTCTCCAGATTATAAGATTTGAACAAGGTAAACGGACCAGATTCGAAATCGGAGTTTGAAAAATTACTGCTACAGATGATAAGTAAACAGATGCATTGAGATTAGTGAGATGGAAGCATCTCTCCCGCTCCGCTCCCTCATCATCCTTGAGCTTCTTTTTCTCTCTCTTGTTTTACGATTGTGTTTTCAAAATAAATTATTATATTATTGCCATTTTTTTAATTTCTTTTTTTAATGTTGAACTTCAAATTTCGCGCTCACTGCTTTCATTTCGAAATTTGGATAGCTGGGACGGGCCCACTTCTGTTTCGATTTATGCCACGTTCACAGATCGGCGGAGGTGGCATTTTGTGTTAGTAAGTAGAGTAATGCTAAACTCGACAACCAGACTTCCTAAATTCACAGCCCGAATGACGTGGCCATCTATTTATAAAATTGTCTTTACTCTTACATCCTCCCTCACCCGAGCTTCATTTCAATTAGAATATCAAATCCCGTTTTAGGTTTTTCAATTCGTCCTCCCTCACCCAAACTTCACCCAGCTCTCTCGGCCACGACCTAGCCCACCTCCACCTCCAACGCCAACGCCACCTGCAACCTCAACCTCAACCTCCAATTTCTATCTTCTTATCGTTTGTTTATTTCTCCCACTATATTGGTCAATTTTCAGGGAGATACTACCTCGTCATTGAAGGTAAGCTGAGCTATTTCCCTGTGTGATGCAGGTGGCGTTGGCGTTGGAGGTGGCGGTGGGCTAGGTCGTGGCTGAGAGAGCTAGGTATGGAGAGAGTTGGGTGAGGGAGGAGGAATTGGAAAACCTAGAACGGAATTTTGTATTCTAATTGAAATGAAGCTCGGGTGAGGGAAGAGGTAAGAGCAATGGCAATTTTGTAAATAGATGATGTGGCGTTTGCCACGTCATTCGAGCTGTGGATTCGGGAAGTCTGGTTGTCGAGTTTAGCATTACTCTAGTACGTATTAATTTCCTATTGTTTCTCGTTTTATATCTATTATTTTAAAAAAAAACAATAAAAACTATGTTTGGTAATACTCCCTCCGTCCCTCAATAAATGTCGTTTTAGTTTTTGCTTTTACTGTTTCGGCACGTATCTTAAAACGACCGGTAGACTCACTATTTGAGACAATTTTGCCCCTAATTTTTTCTGGGAAGTACGTTAAGGATTAACGTACGTTCAAAAAAAAATTCGGATTTTTTTGGGGTCAAATAGTGCCTCATCTGGCCTACTCGATATGCGTTCCCTACTAAATATTGGGATGCGAGGAAGACAAGTAATTCAATCCAGAGGGAGTATTATTTACTATTTTTTGCTATGAACAATGTTTAGAAACAGAAACATAATCTTAAAAATCAGAAAATATTTATTTTCTATTTATTTTTGTTTTTAATTTTTTTTATAGTCTTAATTATTATTTTAATTAAAGTTTTTAAAACCGGATTGAAAAATAGAACGGAAAAAGCAAAAGATTCAAGAGTTAAAGGTTTATGCAGGTTAAACCTAATTGAGTATTAAATATTTTATATATACTAAACTCATTTTTCTGAAAAAAATGTGAATTCTAAATTAATTTAGTAAGGAATTATTAATTTTAAAATTAATTTTTAAAATATAAAAATTAATTTGGTATTTAATATATTGTGATGCAATGTATAACCTAAAAATAGAAGAATTTGAAACTAGGAATAAATAATGAAATAAACCAAAAAATATGAAGAAAAATAGTATAAAATTTGAGACAAACCTGATTTGATCTCATGCTGAATTATATATATTTTAAATAATATGGTTACATGCCATGGTTCAATTTATTTTGCATAATTAGAAATCCAATTTCTAGGGGGAAAATAAGTGTGGTAATTGCGAAAAAATGGAGGTGAATTTTGAATTTTTGGTGTTGTTGGGGTGAATTGAAAAAACTAGACAAGTATATGGACTAAAAAGGACTTAATTTGATCCCTAATGTATGAAAAATCCGTCAAAAAATCTATCAAAAATCAAATAAAAATAAAAGAAGTCCGTCGAATTTGTGGGAAAAAAATCCATCGGTAAATTGTCTCACTTTTATAGTGATTGTTTTATCAATACATTTTCTTGTAATTTAAATTCTTTCACTAAAATTTCATTCACTTTTCTAATATTTTATTTTGTTTTCTTTTTGAAAATGTATGCCACAGATATTCCATTGATACTCTATTAATATGAGGAAATTGATGAGGTATTTTCCTAGTTATCCAGCAAATTAAGTACGCGAATGACATTCAATCTTTCGTATTTTTTATTAGCTTATATTTTATCAAAGCAAGAACACAAGCGGTGTGTTGTGGGAAAACTCCTTAGAGTGTTTTTAGGTAATTTTAGTCAACACGTAAGAGGTGGACTAGTTTAATAATATTATGATACGTATTTTAAAAAATAATATATCATTAAAATTGACAATTCATCGTGTTTCTCCCGGATAATTAATTATTGAAAGAAAAAAATTAACTTCCTTAAAATAAGTTCCCTTCTTTTACCATACTTCTCTCCTTACTTAATTTTTTTTCACAATCTAACTCTCTTCCATCCAATATTTCTAATATTTCTTTTATTTCTTTTATCAAAGTGAAGGAAAGAGTGTGAATTTGATTGTGTTTATTTTGATATATATTTCTATCTAATTGTATGTTTTTAGATATAGATATTATTAATTTTAGGTCATTTCTCTTCCTTTTTGTAGAAGTAGGATCCAATAGTAATGGAGAAGAAAAAACCCAAAAGATTTAAAAATTGCCGAGGAATTTCTAACTCTTACCTTCGAAGCATTTTAGAGCAAAATTGCTAATTCTAGTGATTGAGCTTAAATTGTAGTGTTTTTTACCACTTGTTTTCATGCATTTTCGAATGGTAATTCTATTGATTTCAGTTGAATTCCATGATTATCACAGGAAACAGATCTGGAGAGGAAACTAGCAAAAAGGAGCAGAATCGAGTCAATTCTGAACAAGAAGTGAGCAGACGCCTTTTTTGGCTGGTCTCTTGGCCAAGATGAGCAACTTAGTTGGCAGAATCCAATAACATCAGACAGACGCCCTTCTTGGTCATCATCTTAGCCAAGAAGGACATTCTCAGCAGACAGCCTAGCGGAGCGATACTCGCTAAAGATTCCTATAGAGATGTCGTTTGTTGATCTTATCCAAAGAAGAGATTGAAGCGATATCTCTCCTCCTTTATCTCGGTCTTGTAGTCTTGTAGTTGAAAAGGGAGAGCGTTTAAATACAATCTAGATTTTAATTAGGATTTAATTTTTATTTTCTTCTTAGAGATTTTATTGGCAGAGGAGACTATATTTACGGTCCGCCTAGGTTTTTTAGGAGACTCTCCTTCTTCTTCGCGAGAACGGGGCGGCCCTCTTTGTTCTTCATTTTTTCTATTCCATTTGCAAACTTTGCTCCTTCGGAAACGAAGGCTATTTCTATCTTTCAATATATCTTTTATTAGTTTTCAATATGAGCATGAGTAGCTAAGCAAACCATTCTTAGTAGAGGCGTTTAAGGCATGAGTATAAACTTGCATGAGACCTAATTGATTTTATTACTCTTTAAATTTGCATTTGATTGATCTCATTATAATTTCACTATGTTTTCTAATTAATTTCAAATCTGGCCAATCTAGGATTGAATAGACTATCACGACAGTCATTCCTCTTGGCCATGGATTATTGACCAAGAGGATCGAAGTAGACACCTAGCACTGACGGAATATCCGCGAAACCGCTATGGTGAAAGCTTAATCAGACTTAGTCCCGACTGACACCCGAGGATACTAGGTTCGGAGTTGTCTTCCCCTAATCGATAATCAGTCAAATTAGTAAACCCTTTAACCAACAAGGTGCTAGTTGGTTAGGCATCTTTTCTAAGCGTACCTGAGATGGTGTTGATACAAGAGGGAAGTAGGGGTCATAAGCATACCTTGACCCTATAGCAACTCTGTAGATTGAAGATGAATACACCTGCGTCAATGATTGCTGCTCATATCTCATCACCCCTAGCCTCTACTAGGAATTCCTCTCATATTTGATTGTTCCGTTCTAGACTGCCTCTTGACCAATAATCTCATTCTTGGCCCAGATTGTTTACTTGATTTATTTTCCGGCTTTAGTTTTAAATAGAAACCCTCAATTTTACCTAAGTGTTACCACTAGTCCTTACAAGCACACTAAAATCACACCAACACTCCCTGTGGATCGAATCTCTTACTTGCTATTTATAATTAACTTGTTCTTAGTAGTGAGTTGTAATTTATATTATTTTTGACGGATTCAACTATAATTTATATATGTTTTTGTTTTTGCAGTTGATGATTTAGCTCCGGGACATTGTCATGGAAACACATAAATAATTGTTAAACATAAAAATGAAATCAAATCTGTAATTCTCGAAGGGAAAACTACAGAGCTAGTTCTATCAACAATTGAGAAGGAGGAGATGGAAGATGTCCGTGTCCAGTGGCTTTTTCTAGGGTTTATCCATGGCTAAGGAAAATTCCCCTTTTCTCAGACTCTTTAATGATCCAAATTTCAAAACTAAATATTATAAAATTAAAATTGTTCAAATTCAAAAACTAGGATAAAGATAAAATATTGTTTGTTAAAAAAATGATTGGATCAGGATCCGTGAGTCCACTTAGCAACCCTCTAGTCCATATCCAGCAGTCGCTCCAATCCACATGCGACTCCGTGATTCCACACCCAGCAGGTCTTTAGCTCGACAATCTTGGCCAAGTCTGCGGCCAAGATAGCTTCTTTTTCTGATACAAGCTCTAAGGCTGGCATGTTTCCCAGTCTCTCCACCTCCACGAATATCTGCACAAGTAAGGAAATTTGACATAGTTTAAATAGTTTTACCATTCAATTTGCCAAAATTAAATGGTAAAAATATATGAAAATAACGATCAATCAAATCTCCCACACTTAAACAATGCTTGCCCCCAAGCATACTAACTCAAAATAAAACAAAACAAAACACACAAAGAAAACAAAAATCAAGACAAACACTTGAAATCAACCATTTACCCCATCATCCAGAATAATTCAAACACTTCAGTTCCCCCATTTCCGTATTACTAAGGCCTACCCAATGCCCCAAACATCCCAAATCCACATAATAAAAAATTCCAAGTACTCCATGGCAGAATCATGCAAACCAAGACAAACAGCCACTATCTTCCTTTTCTTCCTATGATTCCCAACTGCTATTTTTTTTCATAAGCCTTGTCATTTTTACTAGAATTGATATGCTTGTAGTTTCTTGAATATTCCCACTTGATGAGGCAGAAATATCAAGACAATTGAAATTCATCAATGCCACTGGTTTTTCTTTTTCTTTTTTTTCAAAGTAGTTCTCTAAACATTCTAACTTATTGAGGAAAGAATACCAGAGCATAATACAACACAATTCAAAGCTTAATTTCTTTTTATTTCTCAACAGCTTTGTGTCAAAAGGATTTTCCCAAGGTGAAACAGTGGTGACTTGTCCTAACTACAGATTCTAGTGTTAAGCACCAGAATTTATGGTTATGTGGAAAGAGGATGCTTAAAGAGTACCAGGAATTGTACTCTTGCAGGCATTGGATATGTTAATCCAGTTTATTGCCCTAATAAGATGGCATGGGGTCAAAAATTGAAGCATCCTCATATCTAGGTGAATGGGCAAATAGAGTCAAGAGCAAGTTAAAGTTCAGATTTTTGAAAACACACAGAACATGACAAAACATGCAATCCTAACTAGAAACATACAAATTTTTTTTTTAAAAAAAATCATGCAAAAGACTCTACTGGCTAACACTAGACTGTCTTGGCATGTGCCTTGGCCAAGACATCCTAAAAGTATCTAAACAAAAAAATTTCATGTATCAAACTGTAAGAAAAAAACACACAAAAACTCTCCCCACACTTGAAAGACACATTGTCCTCAATGTGTGTTAGAGTTAAAAAAAAAATTGAAGAGAAAATAAAAAATAAAACAGAAATAAAAGAAAGAAACAACCCGGGGGGGGGGGGATTAGTTTGTTGGAGGTGCTCCTGTTGTAGGACTGCCTAGCGGAGGAGTAGGCTTTGGAGCTTCATCTTTCGAATCTCCTGAAGAATCTGTCTCCATGTATGCATCAAGTTTCTTATGCAGACTGGCGTGGGCTTTGTCCACGGCGTGAACTAGCTTGTGGCAATGCTCGATTGTGGCAATGCTCGATTGTGGCAATGCTCGAGGGTTTCTATGATCTTTTTGGACTGGGTCTGTTGTGCCTCGAGGATCTTCTGGAGCGGATCACATGCTGCAGTCTGTTGCTTATGGAAGAAGTTTTGATTGTCCACGAAAATTTACAGCATTGCTTTCTGCTGATCAAGAAGGGCTTGGGCCCATTGTGGCAGCTGTGGCTCTTCTTCCTGCTTAGGTTCAGGGACATCATCTTGGCCACTGGCTTGACCAAGATTGACTACAGGTTCTGCATTTGTATTCTTGTCTGGTGAAGGTTCATCTTCAGTGAGCTTGATTGGCTTTAACTTGTAGACTCCTTGATACTTCTTCCCAAAGATGTGTTTTTCAACTAGTGTGAAACCTACATTAAAATGCACATAGCCTTTTTCCAAATGGAAATGACCCATTTGGTCAAAAGCTTTAAGATCCATAATTTTCACACCACAAGACTCATGCAGTTTGACAGACTCCAGATCTAGACCCCTAGTAGAAACAGTAAGTTTGGATATTAAAGTACTTATAATGAGCTTAGCCACTAGCTCACAAGCCTGAATCTGCCTCACTATCCAGTAGCCCAAATTAACCATTTTTCATGCAAGATACACCACAAAAGGAACACCTCAAGTTTAGACACATTTCTAGAAACATTAGTTTTGCCTGAAAGATTAATGGACAGAATCCTCTAAAGCATCCTCAAGATGGGATCTCTAATCTTATGGGCCTTGGCATTCTTGTCAAACTTGATTTTTGGGTCTCCTGTGAGTTCCCTATAGGCTACTATTTTATCCCAATTGGAGGGATAATCAGTCAAGGCATTCACATATTCAGCAGATTTAAGCTCATTATCATCCACAAAGCCCATCATTACATTAAAATCATCCACAGGAAAATAGGACCAGATATCACACAACCTGAAATTAACTACATTAGCAGTGTCGCAAAGATATTCGCGAGTGTGCAACGAACTTGAGACCTTACGATACTCGGCGTAAAAGGGACGCCTCGCAACATGCAATGAAGTCGCCACCCTAATTTTGTCGCTAGGTTTAGGGAACCTTAATCGTCATGGCATAAAAAATAAAATAAATAAAAAACTAAAGGCACAAAAAAGGGGTCTGAACCCCAGACAAAGGTTCGGGGTCGTATTATGGTCTCGGGAAGGTGTTAAGCACCCGAGTCACATCCGAAAATGGTTACCGGTTGATAAGAGAGGTGTTTAAAAGGTGTTTGATAAAAATGCGTTTGAAAAGGGGGCCCTCAGAGGAATCGTCACTTTAGTCTTTTCCACAATCGGGACCGTTCAGGAATAATTGATCGTTGAACCGATCGATTATTCCTAACCGTAGTAATGGGATTGAATTTTCCGTAAGACTGAATGAGCGCCCTCTATTTTATTATTGGGCTATGCATGATTAAATTAATTACTACGTGATTCTATCAGGGATAGCTTAGCAGAGTACATATTAAATGAGAGGTTTTGAAATGATAAACTAATGTGGGATCGAAGACACCAAGTACATGCAGTCAATATAAGTGAAAATTTAAAATCATACGAACATGGCAATGTAAGCAAGTCTTTAAACAAATTGTTCCTGTGGGTTGATTTTAATTCTAGCAATTCTATATATCATGTGTACGATTGATATTTACGGAAAGCGTTGAATAAATAAAATGGAACGAAAGGCGTATTTTCGAGCGATGCTTGAATTTTAAACCTACAAAGTGAGAGTGTTAGTGATAGCTCGAAAAGTAAATAAGCAATTTTATGAATGCGAGAATTTAAATAATGACTTGATGCGTACGAAAATTTAAATGCTGATTTGATGTATGCGAGAAATGATGATTTGACGCATACGAAAATTTAAATGATGATTTGATAAGTGTAGGAAACTAAATGATGATTTGCTGAGTGCGAGAAATTAAATGATGATTTGATAAGTGCAGAAATTTTAAATGCTGATTTGATAAAGTGCGAAAATTAAATGATGACGGTTGATAAGTGCGAGAATTTAAATGATGATTTTGATGAAAAATTAAGGATTTGATATTTGCAGAATTTAAGCAGTTGATGATTTGCAGAAAATTAAGCAGTTGACGATTTGCAGAAAATTAATAGTTGATGATTTGAAGAAAATAAAACAGTTGATATTGCAGAAATTTAAATAGTTGATATTTGCAGAAAATAAACAAGTTGATATTGCAGAAAATAAACAGTTGATGATTGCAGAAAATTAAATGCAGTTGATATTTGCGGAAAATTAAATGCAGTTGATATTTGCGACCGACCATGTAGGTGGTAAATTGAATTTAAATTGTCGAAAGTAAATTGCGGAAAATTAAAGTGCGAAGAATTTAAACAGTTGATAAGTACAGAAAATTAAAGTGACAATACGAAAAATAATCATACGAAACATACGAATATTTTTACGAAAATGCGATTCGAGATCTCGGAAAAATGAAGATGGGCTGGGCCCAATTTGAAAAAAAAGACAAAGAAATGGGCCAGGAATAGTGCCTGGCCCAAGGAAAATAAAAAAAATGGTGATGGGTCAAGCCCATCACCTTTCTTCCTTCTTCCGCGTGGGCCAAGCCCACGTATGCCACTATTCATCTCCTTCTTCCTTGGTCGCCGGCGCTACTGCCGGCGGCCAAGGTCAGGCCACAGGTGGCCGTTTCAAAAAGTCTTCGTATCGAGATGCTCGTCTCCTCGACGACTTCTCGACCGTACGAACCTCGAATTTTAGTTTAAAACGTACCGAGTTTAATTTCAAAAAAACGATGAAACCATTAATTATCGAAAACTATTTAATTCACATGATTTATCTAACGATTAATCAAATTAAAAGTATGTATTTAATCTACAGCATGCATATGAATTAATAGCATAAAAACAAACAATTTATTTGCTTAAAATGATGCTAAACGAATTAAACGTTGAATGGCTTGAACTTTGACGATCGATGCTCTACATGAGCTATCAATCAATGAGGGAGACGAAGCAAGGATGCTTAGAGTGAATTCGGTGCCCTTGAAACGTTGAATGGCAGTGGCCTTTTATAGGCAAGCGATCGCGTGGACAGGAAGTGCGGCGGCGCGCGTGGAGGGAGGACGGCGTGCGCTGACGGGGCTAGGGCTGCAAGGTGGCAACTACAACGGCTGAGGTGATGGCTCGAAGGGACATGAAGCGACGAGAGCAAGCAGCTCGGTGGCTTGCTCCGCTGCCCCGTCGCTTCCACGGTGCATGTGCACCATGCACCATAAATTGTCAACCGTTGATCTGGTTGACTTTCCTTGGTTGACCAGATAAACGGTTATGATTAAATGACCCCTTAAGTCTATTTAAATGGCCTAGAGCCAATTTTGCGAACGAACGTCCCCAATTTTTGAGCCGAAAGTGCCAGCGCGTAGAGAAAAATAAGGCGAGTTTAACCGTCTACAGCGAATGATGAGAATTTTTCGTTTAACGTGTTTATTTTCTCATTCGGAAACATGAAATGTTCGGACGAAAAATAAATGACGTTATGACAAAAATTACGCGAAACGTTGTTGGTCGGCGTGAACGAAAAAAAGAGTAGGAACTAGTTGATGAAAAACTTTCCGAGTTCGAGCTATTGTCCGAGCGAACTTACTCGGGTCCAATAAAAGCTTGAACAAAAATAATAATAAAAAATAAAACTGCTAAAAATGTGATAAAATACTAAAAATCCTAAATTTCACGCGATGACCTAAAACGAAGAAAAAACTAGCAAATGACTGACGGATAATTAAAAATGTGATTTTTAAGGCTAAAAATAATAATGATAATAATAATGAAAATACGTGACGAACAAATAAAAATGCGATTTTGAATGCTGACGATGACAATGACGATGATAAAAATGCGATGAGAATTAAGAATGCTAATGACAGTAAATTAATTAAAAATGATGGAAATGTTGAATTTAATTAAAAATGGCGTCAAAATTCAGGTATCAACGGTTGCCCCCTCTTTACTGTCTTATCGAAGTATTTGATAAGCAGTAAAGACGGTTGCCTCCACATATCCGAATTTTGGCGACACAGCAGGTCTTACCTCAATCTTACCGTGATAATGTCACTTTGGGAGGAGGTAAGTTTGTGGATGTCACTCTGGGAGGTGATAGATCGTTGCTGTCACTCTAGGAGGAGGTATATTTTTGATGTCACTCTGGGAGGAGGTATGCCTTTGATGTCACTCTGGGAGGAGATAATGGTTGTAGATGTCACTCTGGGAGGAGATATTGACGTAGATGTCACTCTGGGAGGAGATATTATTGATGTCACTCTAGGAGTAGATATTATTGATGTCACTCTGGGACGAGATATTTTTAATGATTTTATTCATTGATGTCACTCGGGGAGGAGATAGTTGGTTGTTGTCACTCTGGGAGGAGATACTTTTGTTGATGTCACTCTGGGAGGAGGTAGTTTTGATGACGTTATTTGTTGATGTCACTCTGGGAGGAGGTAAGTTTGTTGCTGTCACTCTGGGATGAGGTAGTTTGTTGCTGTCACTCTGGGAGGAGGTAGTTTGTTGCTATCACTCTGGGAGGAGGTAGTTTGTTACTGTCACTCTAGGAGGAGGTAGTTTGTTGCTGTCACTCTGGGAGGAGAAAGGTTTTGATTGGATGTCCTGCAAAGGTATAAACTTAGATCTATTCGGATATCGAGAGAAACATAAGTTGCAGAAAATGTAAATGACAACTACTCTGACAGGAATGGAAGGTAATTTTATGAAAATGTAAATGACGGCTCCACTGGGGGGTATAAGCGTTTGACATGTAACTGACGTTGCTTCAGGAGGATAGTGCGCGATCCGCAGAAGTACGAATGATTTTTCCTAATGATGTCACTCTAGGAGGAGAAAAATGCGAATGATGTCACTCTAGGAGGAGAAGAATGCATGATGCTGTCACTCTGGGAGGAGGAAAATGTAAATGATGTCACTCTATGATCGCGCGTCGAACACGTCAAATATAATAGTGAAATAGGTATGGAATTGGGGGTAGAAATACAACTTATCACTGTCTACAAGAGTTTGTAGATGATGGTAAGATGATCGTCCACAGAGACCTCTAGGAGATGTAATTCTTGGTTTGACTTCCTCGTCACTGGATTTGGTTTTGGTAGAATCTGAAAATAAAGACAAAACAGAAAGAGGTAAAATAGTTCAAAACAGTATTGGCCAAAGGCTTGGCCTAGACTAGGGTCAAGATTGATATAAGTCAAATAAAAGGGAATTCCAGGTAAGGGTGATGTGAGAGCTTCTGTTCTTATGCTTCGATCATCGACTCAAGTGTATTCGTCTCTTCATTCATAGCACTGCTATAGAGTGGAGGAACTTCTTTTCACTCCTGTCTTCCCTCCTCTTCAAATTACCTGGCGGGTACTCCCTCTCCTGATAATCCTAGCCAAGGGACACCTTGCTGGTTAAAGGGTTTATCCGTTTGACTGCTGTCTTGAATGGTTGTTCGCTTCCTCAATGGTGTAGGGGAAGACAGTACCTAGGTCAAGGTGCTTCCCTGTGGAAACCCTAGGTTGTCAATCTGGTCTTGACCTAGATTACTTATTTCTTCTAGTCTGGCGTGAGACTAGTTGTCTACTCTATCTAGCCGGCGGGTACTCCCTCTCCTTCTAGACTGGCTGCAACTCTTCTCTACTAGAGTGCAAAGATGATCAGACTTTGTCCCTAGTGAGTAAGCGATGGATTAAGCTTGAGAAATAAATAAATACAAGCAAAGAGATTATTAAGCACGATTTGATCTCACGAACGCATAAGAACTCAACTCATCAACCCTTACCAAGAACCGGTGTTTAGCTACTCATACTCATAATTGAAAAGATAAAATATTTAATTGCATAAATTAATTAATCCGAGATTTAAACAAATCCGGAGAAAAGTATAATGTCGAAAAGAGAAGAAGGAGGAGAAAATCCGATGAGGGACTGATCCCGCACAGAGAAGAGCCATGTTCGGCTAAATAGCCCTAAAACTCCTCTATCCTACTCCAACTCTACTTCCTAGAAAATATCTAAAAGATTGTAATAATAAATTGTTTGAGTTACAATAGGAATTAAATCACAATTACAAAAAGAGGGAGATCCTATGCGGGATTCTTCAAGAGATATGCGCTTCAGATCCCTCTAAGATTGCGGGGCAACTGCTACTTGCCAGCTGCAAAGCCCAATGGAGAAATGGCCCAAGCGGATGATGATGACTGCACAATCGCAAAAGAGTCTTGGCCTAAGCCTAGGCCAAGACGATCTGGCTGGTGCGCTGGTGGTTTCAACCGAGAGATTACCAGTGCCGCTTGGCGAGAACCAGATGTGCTGTCTAGTATGGATGTGTCCAATGTTAATGCCTTGTTAGAAATAGAAGGGCCTTTTCGCATTCGGGAATTCGCTCGGTTCAGGCCTTTGTCAGAGTGTGTCGTTGGTGAGTTTTTTCTTTTATCGCCTTATCGCTTCGATTTTCTTGTCATGTTGAAATATTTTATCGGCAGGTAACGCTGAGGGTCGATCCTCCGGGGAAAGTGACGCTCCTCTGAACGTGGTGCCGCTTCAGACATTACCTCCTTCTCCTCCACCTGAAGGCTCTAGTCGTCCGCCTATTCCGCCGCGAGAGAGGAGAAACAAAACCGGCGCGACACGCAATACATCTGCTCGACCTTCCCGTTTCCTTGAGAATTGGCTACCGTCTCGCGGTAAGGGAGTGGCCCCAAGTAATCCCGTGATTGAAGAGGTTGACAGCCATAGCGAAAGCATGGATACTGGTTCCGAGCTGTGTCATGCCACTCTTGCCCAACGGATGAAACTTAGGTCGAGAAAAAGTGAACCCGCAGCGGAGTCAACCGAGGACGATAGCGAAGAGATCACCGCCGAGACAGAGCGTCTCATAAAGAGAGTTCGTAAAGAGAAATCTGACCCACCAATTCCTCCCGCGGAGGAAATTAACGCGGTTCCTACCGAGGGAGTTAACGCTTCACGCGTTTCGGATCCCTCGCCAGTGACGGAAGTTGTCAAGGTGCCCTCTGCCATTCCTCCTAAAGTTAATGAGGCTTCAGCAGCGGCGGGCTCTCCCTTGGTGTCTGGCGGTCCTAGCTCTCCGATTCACTCTTTTATTCCTGATGTGATCTTACCGGCTTCAAATCCGATTGCTCCTCCTAACCCTTTCCCACAGAAACCTCAGCCTGTGTTTCTTTCTTCGATTTCGGGCATTGGTGATTCCGTAGAAAGTTGTTCTCCTCCTTATATCGCCAATCTTTCCCTTCAAGGCCTTCAAGGCCCCACCACACATCAGCTGGACTTGTCTTCCCTTGGTACCGACGACCTTCGTGCTTTAGGGATATCAGACCCGCTATCGCGAGAAGAACCAGTGGGCCCAATAGTGGGGCAAATGTTTACTTCTTCGAAGTACAAAGAAGAGTTCCTGCGGCATCCTCCTGAAGTACGACATTCACGCCTTCTGACTGACATGCTGGCCAGTTTCCGCGAGCTAAATTACTTTCTCGAAGATCAGCGTGACAAGGTTCGGCCATCTCTCGATTTGAAGGCAGAACTACACGCTGCCTTAGGGAAGGTAAAGGAGCTGTCGCAGCTTCAGGAGCGAAACCGGGTGGAGTTGGACGACTGTCGTGCTGAGCTTGCTCGAGAAAAATCAAAAGGGAAGGCTAAGATAGAGCTTCTGGAGGCGGAATTGGTGGTGGCTGACAAAAAGAATATCTTCCTTCGCGAAGAGATAGCATCTCGCGATGCGGATTTGGCCAAAGTACCTTCAAGGATAGCCTGGTGGAAAAACAAGACCATGAAAATTTGTATCGCTGAATTTATGAGTCTCCATTGCCAGGGAACCGTTAATTCGTCAGTGCTGGCCGATTATGCTTCTAAGAGGATGAAGTCTCTGGGCGAAGTTGAGGGAGATCTTCCTTCTAAGAATGGGGACTGCGATGTCCGCGAGGGCCCATGATTAATCGAAGCTGTTCCATTTAGAAGATTTTTCTGCCTATTTGTTTCTTTGTCTTGTAATAACGCCTCGTTGTGCGACAATATTCATATTTTACTGCTATTTGATTTTTATTCCGCCTTTTTGAAGCTGCCTTTTTTCATTAACGCCTTCTCGCGTTATCTCCTTTCTTGCGATATCGCTTTTGTTTTTTCCAAGAGATGGTACCTGCTTTTCAGAGCATTTAATGCTTGCTATCCTTTCATTAGAAAAGTCGTGATTGTGCAGGCACACGTGTCTATTTCTTCTGGCGCTATGGGCTAGCGTGCTTGAGAATTTTACCTGGATCGAGGTGTTGTAGCGCTTTTCTAGAATTGCACTCATTGCCTGAGTCTGTTTCTCATGTCGCTTCCACGCAACGACTGTGGCATCCGCCGTTTCGTTTGATTACTAGGGTTATAAAACCCAATATTTATTCTTTTCCTTTTCTTTTATCATCCCACTTTCTCATACTTTCTTTTAGCCGTCTTGTTTTCTCCCCACTATTCAGGGCTCTTCGAAGTGCTTTATTTCTAAAGGTATTTCCTTTTTCCTCCATCGTCCTCTTCATCTTTTATTTTTAATTCTGCCATGGCTAAGACTCGCTGCTCTGAGTCGAAATCTGCCGATGAGAAAAGGATGGATATTACTGCTAGTGTTATCACATCTGAGGCCGCTCTCCGTGAGCATTTGGCCGCCCATAATGCTGATATCCCTGATGATTATAAGACCACTATTGCCCCTGAGTCACTACGTTTGAACAGCGTTCTGACGGGCAATCGTAGGGTCTTGTACGCGTAAATGTTCCGTTATGGTTTCCGGCTTCCTATTGACTCTTTTGTGAAAGAATTGCTTGTTGCTGGCGATCTGAATCCGGCCCAATTATCCCCAAATGCGTATTGTTGTGTTTATGCTTTTCTGGAACTTTGTAAATACAAAGGGATTACTTCCCCTTCCCTTCTACTGCTCAAATCTCTTTTTAAGCTGATGAAGTGCCGGGGAGTGATAACGATATCGCCCCGTTTTGACGATGACTCTCTTAAGTCTTTTACTTGGAAACTCCTCCACATCGAGTCTTCCGTTGATGCCTGGAAAAAGGAGTTCTTTGTGATAGATCTTCCCGAAGGTCTTGGTTCCTGGTGGCGGTATGGGTTTAACCAAAACTTTGATGATGCTGTCTGGAGCCGACCAGGGACCCTTCCTCCATGTGAACAAGACTGGCTAAACAAGTTGCTCAAACTGGAAATCAGCGTTCACATCCGTCAAGTGGCTTGTAGAATGGACATTCATTCTTGTGTTAAACGTGAGTGTCGCGTTACTCCCTTATTTGTTATCGCTGATACTAATGCTGACGTTATTTTGTGATCTCGCAGCGACGGATCCCAACTATAAGCCTGAAAGCGTAAGGAGACGCCTGAAGAGGGCTCAAGAAAGAGGAGAAAAAGAGAGGGCCACCTCCACGGAAGCTACTGATAATCCCACGGAGCTGCCGGCTACTTCCGCGAGTCTTGCTCAAGTATCCTCTTCTTCGGCCGGTGAGGGGAATACTGCCATTCCTTCAGGCGTTCCCCTCGTGATGAAGTTTCGGCTTTGCTGGCTTCCCAAGTATTAGCGTCTGCAGCGGAACGGGAGGCTTTCCTTTCCAAGGACAAGGTCAATTGGACGAACTCATTACGCTCCAGCCTTTTCACTAACATGATGAAGTTCCATTATTGGGCGGTTGAAGCGCAACGTCAGACTGCTTTTCTTTCCTCCTTATTGGAGGAGCTATCGCGGGAGCGAAATGAGAAGGAGAAGTTGTTGGAGGAGCGTAAGCAACTATTATTAGCTCAACAGGAGCTAAAGAAAAAACATTCTGATTCCTTGGCAGAAGAGAGGGCCAAAAATACTGTCTTGGAGAATGAGAAGTTATCCTTGGCCCAAGAGAAGGCTGCCGTGGAGGAAGAGTCGGCCGATAAGAGTTTGTGGCACGCCGAGCAGACTGCTGCTATTTTAGTTGCTTGCTTTGAGGAAGTCCATGGGGTCGATGCGTATAAGCCTGATGATGTTACGGCGGCTTTCATGCGAAGATCTGCTCATCTTAATGAGGAGGGTTTTCGCCAAGCCAAAGCGGCAGGCTGGAAACGGAGGAACCCCGACAGTTGACATTCTTCGAGGCTTTGCCGCCCTTCTCTTAGTGATCAAGCATCACTAGATTGTTGTAATTATTTTGGCCGCTGAAGTTCATGACTCCTTAAAACACTTTTGGTGTAATTAGACAGCTTTTATCGCTATCTTTCCTTTCATTTAGTTGTCTCCTTACGACCTTCTTTGGCGTTGCCTTCGCCCCGTTATCCCGATGCGCTTATTTTTTCGAGTAGCTCCTTAGCAGTCCCACCAAAATTTCAAAATTCGATATCGGGTTAGTTCTCCTGGTAAGTCTTACGATATCGCTGCTTATGAGATCATTACTCCTTTCGCTGCCCGAAAAATATTCTGCACATTCTTAATTGTAAACCATCAGTAACAAAACACGTTACGAAGGATAGTAATTACCCGTAGGAGCCTTTCCGCTACCATCATAGGGCGTCATCTTGGAACCCGCGTGAGTCGCTTTCGCTATCAGCTCTATACTTCACCAGGGATTACACATCTGGCTACTAGCTGGGATTTCACGATTCTCCGCGTTTCCCTTTTTCTTTTTCACGATCGACCCGTAAAGTGCCTCATCTTAGTGAGCTGTCGGATCGGGACGACTATCACAAGGCTAGGGAGTTTTCACTTTTGGGCGTTGGCCTCGCGTCTAGAACCGTGTCCTTACTTAATGGCCTGGCTGCAGCAGCCCAGCCGTTAAGATAGGATTCTTGTCTCTAGAACGGAGTTTCTATTCCTTTGGGGCATGCCTTGTCTTGATGGGCCGTCTCCACGAGAACGGTCAGTACAAGAAAAGGACTTTTCACCCCCAAAGATACCGGGTAGTGCCCTCACTTAATGAGCCATCTGATCAAGATCGGTCATCACAAGGATAGGACTTTTCACCCCCGGGGGCGTCCAGGATCTTTCAATCCGACTCTAATTCAAGGTATGTTGGGTCGTGCCCTCACTTAGTGGGCCATCTGATCAAGACCGGCCATCACAAGGATAGGACTTTTCACTTCCCAAAGATACCCCCTTTTTTATCTGCACAAAGGCAACCACAAACACCCACGAAAGCTCTCCCCTCGAGTGTTAGTCATGGTTAGGGTTGACATAAATCAAAGGTGCAGATAAAATTAAATTCTAGAGTAGTATAATTTCAAACGAGCGATATTCCAAGAGTTGGATAAGGGTGTACCATCGAGCGTCTCCAGATGATAGGCTCCTTTTCCGACAACGTGGGTGACGCGATATGGTCCATCCCAGTTTGGACTGAGTTTTCCCATACGTTGCCCTGCCGCTCGCTTGTCTCGGAGCACCAGGTCACCGATTTTCAGCAACCGCTCTTTGACGCGCCTGTTATGATAGCGGGCCATCTTTTGTTTGTAATGCTGCGTTTTCAGAAGGATTTCTTCTCGGACTTCTGGTAACGCGTCCAGGTCGGCTCGTAATCTTTCCTCATTCAGTTCCTCTCGAAAGTGAGCCACCCGTAGGCTCATGGTTCCGATTTCCACCTGTGTAACAACTTCGGTTCCAAAGGCCAACGCGAAGGGTGTTTCTCCGGTGCTAGTCTTTACGGTCATGCGGTACGCCCACATCATGTATGGTAGCTCATCAGCCCACTTCTTTTTAGACCCTTCTAGGTTTTTCTTGATACCGCTGAGGATGCTCCGATTGGTTACTTCCGCCTGTCCATTAGTTTGCGGATGAGCCACGGAAGAAAATCGTTGCTCGATCCCGAATTCTGAGCACTGGTCTTTAAAGAATTGGCTGGTGAACTGCGTTCCGTTATCGCTGACAAGGACGCGAGGTATGCCAAACCTCATGATAACTTGATATTTGAAGAAACGCCAAGTTTTTTCTGCTGTGATTGTGGCGACCGCTTTAGCTTCTGCCCACTTAGTGAAATAGTCTACCGCCACTATCACAAACTTCAGTTGGGACCTTGCCTTTGGGAATGGGCCTAGGATATCGATCCCCCATTTAGCGAAAGGACAAGGGGCGATAATTTCAGATATTTCAGTGGCAGGTTGCCGAGGAATTCTGGCATACTCCTGGCACTTAGGGCAAGTTTGCACATAGTTGTGGCAATCTCTCCGGATGGTGGGCCAGTAGAATCCGGATCTGAAGACTTGTGCCGCCAAGGTGCCACCTGATACGTGCATACCACATACCCCCTTCATGGATTTCGCGCAAGGTATGAAGACCTTCTTGCTCAGTTATACATTTGGCGGCTGGGTGAGAAAAACATCTTCGAATCAAATCCCCGTCATAGTACGTACAACGAGCTGCCTATTTCAGCACCTTCTTCTTTTCAGCGGTATCTTCAGGCAGTTCCTCGTGTTTCAAGTACTTGATTACGGGAATTCGCCAATCACTCTCACGCTTCTCTACACAAAAAGATGCTTGCTCTTCCATGAAGGATGGTACCGCTAGCTCACGATAATATACGCCTTTGGGTATGGACACTTCCGGATTCGCGGCTAATTTGGCTAGATTGTCAGCTTCAACGTTCTCCTCTCTGGGAACGTGCTCGAAGCTGACTTGCACGCCCTCTTTCTTTATCTCCAATAGTTCTCGCTTTACTTTAGCGAGATATTGAATCATGATGGGTTCCCGGGCCTGAGAGTGCCCCAAGACCTGGTCAATTATTAACTTGGAATCACCACAGATTTTTAGACGCAGGTCTCCTATTCTTCCAGTATCGTACCTCCCTTTCCTTTCCCTATTCTGAGCCCGACTAGCAACGCTTCGTACTCTACCGCGTTATTAGACAACGGCTATAGGATTCGAATGGCGTATCGTATTTACATGTCGTGCGACCCATTTATAAAAATTCCAGCTCCAGCTAGCTCTTGGTTTTTGGCTCCATCCACATGGACGATCTAAAGGTCCGTATAAGTTTCTGGGAACGGGAGATCCATATCGCCCCATTCCGCTTCAGGTATGCCGGCCAAGGGGTCCTCTGTAAAGGTACATTCCGCTATGAAATCAGCCAGGATATGAGCTTTTACGGACGGTCGAGACTGATACCTTAATCCATACTGTTCTAGTTCAAGCGCCCAGATCAATATTCTTCCAGAGGATTCAGGCTTTCGAAATATTCTTTTCAGAGGCTGGTCCGTAAGCACAGTGACAGAATAAGACTGGAAATATCGGTCCATCTTGCGGGTGGCCTGTATAAGAGCGAACACTATTTTTTCAATTCGGGCGTATCGCAATTCCGCATCCTTCAGAACGTGACTCACAAAATAGACCGGGCGATGTGAGTGGTTATCATCGCGAACGAGGACGACACTGACCACCTTATCCGCAGCACCAAGATACAAATATAAGGTATCACCCGCCTCAGGTCTCGTCAACAGCAGATCGGACGATAGGTACTCCTTTAGGCCGACAAATGCCTCCTCACATTCCGGGGTCCACCCGAACGAGGCTTTCTTGCGTATGACTTTGAAAAAAGGAAGACATTTCTCTCCTTGCTTGGAAATGAATTGCCCAAGGGCGATAACTCGCCCCGTTAGCCTTTGCACCTCTTTAATGGTTCTTAGCGATATCATGTCTTGTATGGCTTTAACCTTTGAAGGGTTAGGCTGGATACCTTTTTGGCTGACGACGTAGCCCAAGAATTTTCTCGTCTGAAATGCAAACATGCATTTTCGGGGGTTTAACTTCATGCGATACCTTTTCATTACATTAAAGACCTCCTTTAAGTCCTGCAGGTGATCTTGAAAGCTCGCACTCTTTACTAATATATCATCAACGTATGCTTCCATATTCCTTCCTATTTGCTCTTCGAATATTTTGCTGGCCATACGTTGTAATGTAGCCCCGACGTTCTTTAATCCAAACGGCATCGCCGTATAACAGTACGTGGCCTTTGGAGTGGGAAACGCAGTCTTTTCTTCATCCTCCAAGGCCATGGGAATCTGGTGGTATCCAGAGTTGGCGTCCAGTGAACTTAAATAGGCGTACCCGGCAGTTTGATCAACTAATTGATCTATACGAGGGAGCGGGTAGCAATCCTTAGGGTAGGCATCATTTAAATCGGTGAAATCGATGCACATGTGCCAATCCCCATTGGGCTTAGGAACAAGGACAGGGTTCGCTATCCAGGTGGGATATTGAATTTCGCGGATGAACCCTGCGCCAAGAAGCTTGGTTACCTCTTTGTCCACAGCCAATGCCTTTTCATTAGAGAACGCGCGTCGCTTTTGCTGTACCGGCCTGGCATCTGGGTCCACATTGAGCCGATGCTTGGCTATTTCGCGTGATATACCTGGCATGTCTGCGGGTTTCCACGCAAAATTTCCTTGGCATTTGTTCAGTAGCCGAGCTAGTTGAAGGTTCTCCGCGGAGCTGAGTTTTTCACTGATCAGGAAGCTTGCTTCCTCTATACCGATTGCCAGAATAGGTACCATTTTGTCCAGAGGTTGAGCGCGCTTCTCATCGCCTTGTTCATAGGGGTCTGCCGCTATACACACATACCTATCGCAGCTCCTATGAGTCATGAGCGAGTAGCATTCCGCCGCTAGCTTTTGATCGCCTTTTATGGATACTACCCCATCCCAGGAGGGGTATTTCATTTTTAAATGTTTTTGAGATATCACCGCTCCGAAACGGTTGAGAAAAGGTCCCCCGAGTATGACATTGTAGGGCAAATTTAAATCCACGACAAGGAACAACAAGTTCTCTGATCGTTTATAGGTGTCTTCTCGGAAATATATGGGTAAAGTAATTACCCCCGTGATAGGGATTGGAACCCCATCAACGCCAACTATAGGCCGTTTGCTGGGCGTTAGCTCATTATTAGGGCGTTTCAGGAGATTGTACGCTTCCAGCGAGAAGAGATTTACCGCACTCCCATTATCAATGAGGGTCCTTCTGATTCCATGGCTGGCGATGACGGGCGTAACCACCAATGCATCATTGTGCGGGTAGACAACGCCTTTCTCATCTTCTTCGGAAAAGGATAATATCATTCGATCCAAAATGCCTATCGCATCTCCTTTCTTCGTCGTGCCATCCCGTGTGCGTTTTTCTCCATTTGCGGCAGTCGGTTGTTCTGATTCGTCTATATAGGGGGTTCCTCCCGCGATAATGTTAATCATAGGGATATATTCGTCGTCAACCGTAAGAGTTTCCCTATCTTTTCCTCTGGGAGCATCATCCTTCTACGGAATGTGAGGAGGAACTGGTCGTTCGTCTGCTGTCCTTTTCATGAGATTATTTCTGGCATCTTCTCTTATCTGGGTGGCAAATTCTCCTAAATATCCTTCTTCCACCAAACGTTCTATCGCCGATCTTAACTCCCTACACGCTTCTGTGGAATGGCCCATGGCTTTATGGAATTTACAATAAACATTCTCCCTTCTCCCTAGAAGCACTCCTGGTTTCGTAGGTGCGGGGTAGCGGATGGGAAGATTTCGCTGTTCCGCTATCGCTGAAATCTCTGCCCTTGGTACATTAAGGGAAGGAAAATCTGGGTCGTACGTCTGATTCTTATGAGAATCCCCGTGACGTCGAGTGGGGGAATCATCGGTTTTTCCCTTCGAAAAATGACCCTTTTGCCTATTGGAGGCTTTGGGGATAAGATCCTTTCGCCTGGCGTAATCGTCGATAAAATAATTGTCAGGAAGGGGTTTTGCGGGAGCAGCGGTAAGTTGAGATGTCCCATGCGGCACGTTATACGTCTTATCTCTGTTTTCTTCTTCTTCCATTTTCGCATAATTGTGGGCTTTAAGTCTCAACGCATCCAAAGTCACTGGAGGTCTACCATGAGCGCGTCTTTCAGTTTTCCATAGCGGCAGTTCCTTTTTAGGGCTTCTATAGCAAAATCAATAGTAACGCCCGGCGTTAAGGACATTTCCAAATCAAAGCGACTGAGAAATTCCTTTAAAGTTTCTTGAGGCCTTCGTTGTATGTCAAATAACGCGGCGGCAGATTTCCTGATTGGAATTGCCGTACTAAATCTGCTCTGAAATTTAGATTCTAATTGTGAGAAATTATTAATGGATCCACCAGGGAGTCCTTCAAACCAGAGACGCGCAACACCCGACAGTGTCATGACAAATATTTGGCATAACGCCGCATCACTGTGGGTCTGAAACTGAACAAAATCCTTCACTTTATTGATATGCGAGATAGGATCCTTGGTGCCATCATAAGTATCAGTGGGAAGCTTCACGCGTCGACTGACCCTGTGACGCCTTATACGACGGCTAAATGGGTGACCCGACGTATCATTAAGAATCTCGCGCGCCTGACACGGAGGAGACATTTCAGCTTGACGCTCCCTATTTCGTGGTTCCGGTGTAAGATGTCCCCTAGGAGATCGACTGCGACTCTTATGCGAATGACTTCGGTATCTTCGGCTACTAGATCTTTCACTGTAATCGGGAGACAAACTCCTGTTGGCTCCTTCCCTCCATCCGTCCCACCGGTTCCTAACCCCCTCAAGTTGCCTATCTCCTTGTGGGAGGAGACCTTGCAGCATCTGTGGTACGTAAGCTTCTACTCTTCCTTGAGTGAACGGCACAACACTAACCAAGGGATCTCCTGCGGACAAAGGCATTTGGAGGTTTTCTGGAAACAACGGCGATAAAGGTCGATCAGCGACGATAGATGGTGTGAACATGACGCGGGGAGGGAGACTAGATCCAGAAGCACCAGGCGTGATTCTTGCAGCCATTTCAGTCAAATATTCCAACCGAGAACGAAGGGTCGCTATTTCCATTGCAAAAGGATGTTCATGGCTGCGCACGGATCCCCCCAAAAGAGGAGTGGAGAAATCAGGTCCCGCTATCTGAGATGACAAAATGCCCGTTTGCGAAGAGACAAGTCCTCCAGCGATCCTGATCGAGTGGTCCAGAGATCCAGAGGTAATTGGTTGCGATGTCATAGAGAGATCAGCCGTAGCAAAGGGGAATAACTGTCTGCGGATTGAGAAAGGGATATTAGAGGATGATGATCGGATCGACTCCGATCCTATGGTCATGACCGTTCCAATCTTCCGACTAAACGGAGCTTGGATATTAAGGACGCTCACTTAATATACCAAGACTCTCAATGAAAGCACCATTTGATAAGATTCAATGTCGATTTGATAAGACTTAGTGTCGTGTCTGATCGGAACGGCGGCGATCGGTGTCGGGTGTACCTGCAAAGCACCGGAGGGGGAGCTCCGGCGTAAACACTCCGATGCTTAAGTCAGTTCGGGGGTATGAATTAACCAGAGGTTCTGCTAGATAATCTCGATCTTACCTTCTGTTTGAAAAGTAGGGGTATTTATAGGCTTTGAAGGCGATACCTGGCGATAACAGTCCAGACGATGTCTGATGATGACATCACGAGTGATACCAGTAGGTGACGTCATGAGCGATATCTGACAGGGGTGCCGGGAGCGATAACCTCAGGGATCCTTAGGCTGGGATGGTGCCGTGCGTATAGAGACGCGTGAGTCCCCCCTCCGCTGATGTCGACCATCCTAGGAATCCTTTGCTGATCTCCGGGCGATATGAAGAGATATTACGGGACTTATGGGAATCCGTCCGATAGGAGCCGTAAGTGTAGTAACACCGTTAGGGTTGCCTTGATTGTTATCAGACTTCAAATGAAGATACACATGCATGGGCGTTCTAATAATCGATGGGACTTTCACGGAAAATAATGAAAGGACATGAAATGTCCGGAAAGAAGCTTGCTTTGGTAAAGATGTGCTTTTCTGATGAGTTTGAAGGTTTTTTGATGAGTAATGCTTTGTCGATTGGCCCTGATGAGGGCGAGGTGCGCGAGTTCTTCCACTTTTTATTGGGGATGCTTTCTGGACAGAGTGCATGAGCTCTTGGATCCTTGCTGGGAATGTTGTTTTTCGGTCGGCCAAGGGCCCTCTTCTCGAGTCTTTACTGGAGAATGTTTCCTTCGAGATTCCTTTAGTTGGCTCTAGGCCCTTTTTCTTCTCGAGTCTTCACTAGGGATGCTTTCTTCGCGATTTCTTGACTTGGCCTTGGGCCCTTTTTCTCGAGTGCTCACTGAGGAATGCTTTCTTTGAGATCTCTTGAGTTTAGTTGTCCCCGGGCTGTGCTTGCTTCGGTTTTTCGAGTGTTTGTATTCTTCGAATGTCTCTGAGCATTTTTTTTTCTTTCTCTTTTTTTTTTCTTTTTTTCTTTTTTTTTTCCTTTTTTTTTTCTTTTTTTTTTTTTCTTTTTTTTTTTTTTCTTTTCCTTTCTTTTTTTCTTTTTGATTTGAAATGCATCAGAGCAGAGCAAGCATAACTTTTGTCTTGATCTCTTCTCGTTCTGGCTTAAGGCCTCGACCTTCCTCTTTGGTTTTTTTTGGTCTTTCTTCGGTGATAGTCCTTAGCGATCTTCCGGTGACCTTTTCCGTCTCCTTCGTCGTGTACTTCAACTTGGCGTGCTTTTTACTTCCGGCTGGCAATTTTAGCTGAAACTGCTCCTTGGCTCCCGGGGTATGAGTGATAGTGAAGGTTTTGGTAGGAGTGATGAGATATGTGGTGGAAAGAGGGAAGAAACGAAAAAATGGAGAAGATCGTAAAAGTCCTACATCATTTTATTGCTATCCTATGTCTAATTGCACATGTACCCTAGATATTATGCGAATTTAACTAATACCTATCCAGACACTTACACTCATGAAGGATAAGGCGCAATGGCTCGAAAATACTTACCGGGATTTGTCTGTGACTGCTTACGTCTGAGCAACCCGTGGATAGAATAGCAAGCAAGTAAGATCATGTATGATATGTAATTTTGATGGATGCTTTATTTAACAGAGGGATTGAACATTCCCGACCTATGCAATGCATGAATATGCTTATGAGAGTAGTATGATTTTCTGTTTTAGTTGGGCTAAAAAGGGATTGTTGATTGATTTTTGATTTTTGATTGATTGATAGTTTAAAGCTAGGACGCGGGGGATGGTCTATTTGCAAGAGTTCAACGAGAACCTAAAGGGTTGCCCCCAGTGGGCCAGGCGACCGTACGTAAATTAAAGCTAACAAAGTGAGCAGGAACGAAAATAAATTTTAAATAAAGGGGGAAGAAAGATGGACTCCCCTGAAATGTGCAGCGGGGTTGCAAGGGCGTTTTCCACAAGCTTTACGTGGATGACAATGGGATGATTCACGTCCCTACGAAATGAAGAGGGGACAACGAAGTAGAAAAGAAAGATTGATTTGAAAAACAAAAATGACATAAGTTCAGGGATTCTCCCTTTCCTTAGCTCGACTTTTCGAGGGTGCCTACGGCGTGGTCCCAGTTCAGGAACGCTTTGCTTAGATGCTTTGATTGGTTTCTTTTTCAGCTGCTTTGCGGGAACCGCCGATCCAAGTCAGAGTGAGGATGAGATCCGCGTTTTTACTTATTTGCTTACTGGCCCTTGCAGGACCTTTGCCGATTTGCTCTGGGATAAGGGGAGAACCTTCTGTCCCTGAAATGTGCAGCGGGGCTGCAAGGGCGTCTGCTTAGCAGTCTTACGCAGGCAACAAATGGGGGCTACCCAGTTCCTGAAAGAGATAAGGCGAGAACGAATGAGGAGTAAATGAAAGACGATTTTTTTTGAAAAAGTAATGCGGTTGATAAGTTTTAAGCTCTCCCTTTTGGACGGGCCATCCGTGGGTCACTGCGGTATGACTTGCATCGGATGTTGGTTGATAATGGCTTTGCTTGTAGATGCTTTGCCGCAGCTCTCATCTCGGCGCGGGTGATACTTGCAGTACGGCTGTCCCTTTTTAGGGAGGAGTTCTGACGCTTTTTGCAGCAAGGGATTGTGGATAAAACAAGTGAATGCGATCACCGTCACTCAACGGTTAGTGGCCCACAAATTAAAGGATTGATCTTCATCGTGTTGATCATAGTGCAGACGTTGAGAAACTTCTTGAACAAGACCGCATTAAGTGTGTTGATTGTGGTCCTAGGGGGATAACTTTTCGTCGTGCTTCTTCTCCAGGAGTTCTGTATGCAAAGGGAGCTTGACGTTCATGACGTCGTGATGGAACTCCTTCGAATAGGCGAGTGGAGGTGGGAACCTATGCCGTTAGCATTCCGACAGCTCGGCTGGCATAGGATGGGCTTTGTGACTTTGGTCCAACATTCAGTCCTTGCTCGAACTGGATAATAGTATTGTCATAAAATTCTGACAGTGGATAGTCTTTAAGTTCTTGAATAGTGTTACAGGCTCAGACAATCCTCTCAATGATCGGATGATATCTTTGCGGGGTGACCTCCCTTTTGATGCGTCCGACCCTTTGAGACTGGTTGCAGGCTGTGCTGGTAGTACTGCGAGGAAAAAGAATTTTAATTTAGATGGTGACTAGTTTTTTTATTTTAAATCTTTCCTGATTCACTCTTTAAGGTGGCCTACTGCGGCAATTCAAGAGTTGTTACGGGGGGGACTCCCTGGTTTTATCGTGATGATGAGATGAGGTGTGAGACATTACGTCCCTGCAAAACCTTAAGATTGATTAGTGGCGTTAATCTAAGTGCTGTGTCTCATGTCTCGAATTACTCCTTGGGAGCCACCGATGCCATGCCTCCTTTTGTCATCTCACGATTTTAAGAAAAAGGAAAGAGAGTTTTAAAACAACAAACATCTCCTGAAAAAAAGTCATTTTATTAATTTCAGGATAAACATTTGAGCGAGATTTTCATGATAACCCTATGTCTTTGGTTTGGCCAGATGCACGGTTCACGACGCTTCAGGCGAAGTATATCTTAACGGCATCGGCATTTACCGGTCTTGGTAGATCATCTCCATCCATGTTGGTTAGCATTAGGGCACCCCCCGAGAATGCACTTTTAACTAAATACGGGCCCTCGTACTTTGGGAGAATCTTCCTGATGAGGGAGAATCTTCTTCAAAACTAAATCCCCAAACTTGCGAGGTCGCACTTTCTTGTTATAAGCGCTGGCCATTCTTTGCTGATATAATTGCGCATGGCAGATAACGGCCAAACGCTTCTCAGGAAGGAGGTTTAACTGGTCGTACCTCACTCTTGCCCAATCTGATTCTTCTACTTCTGATTCTGTCAGGATTCTGAGAGAAGGGATTTCTACCTCAAGAGGAATTATGGCTTCCATGTCATAAACTAACGAGTAGGGAGTTACCCCGGTGGACGTACGAGTTGCTATCTGGTAAGCATGCAGTGCGAAAGGAAGCATGTCATGCCAATCTTTGTGAGTGACCACCCCATTTTTTGGATGATCTTTTCAAGACGGTGACCGAACGGCCTATCAGAACGAGACACGTGCAAAATAGAAAATGACACGTTGAAAGATGGTAGAAGGGAATTCAAAACCAAGTCCGTACATTTCTAGAAGAAAATAGTTAATGATAAGAAGTTAAAAAGACGGTTGAGCGAGGCAATAATTAGCTGCGTGGCGTTAACTACTCGGTGATTGTGTGGTTAACGCGGGAACAAAAAACAGGAAACAATACTCTACTTATAATGAGCCATACGACATCTACAAAGCCTTTAACGTGCAAAACTAATCTTTGTCAAGCCAGTAAGAAGGCCAATAGAAATCATCTCCATCCGAAGACGACAGTTCCTCGTTGAAAAAGGGGAAAGGCTCGCCAACTCTTTTCTCTTGTCCAGGCTTCGACGGGAAGTCATCCAAAGGACGTTTCTCCTTCAAAGGAGTTGAGCACGAGTTCACCCTGACGGCAGAGGCCGTAATCTCAGGACCAGCGTCATGAGCTGGGACTTTCTCCTCAGAGACGGAGCGACTGATGTGAGGATATAACCCATTCTCGCCCTGCACTGTTGGCGAAACAAAAGCCAAGAAACTGGAGGAGCCATGATCAGCGCTGAATATTCTGGAGTTTTTCCTCTTCGACCTCTTACGACCCTTGCGTCGAGAAAACTGCCTTTCGAGGCGCGACGACGAAGGATCATCGGAATCGGGAGAAGTTGGGGGAGTTCACGGAGAGTAACGTTCTACAATGTCCATGGAGTGAGAATCGGCCATGAGAGTGCAACCAATTTCCACAGTAGAATGAAAAGAAGACGATGAGCAAGAAAAAGAGAAATAGATCCCATTATATAGCCGTGGCAGAGAGGCAATCCTTCCTTTTCGCACGTCCTCTGAGGATAATTAATACACCTTGAGAAGAATGATCATAATCACAAAATCTGATCTCGTGATCACGCTTGTTGAAAATTCACATTAATCAAGAGGCACCGGGAAAACCACCCAATCAGTTGTCATTGAGAAGGCGGCATGGAATTAATGCGAGAAGCGGTTAGAAGAAACACTCATCACCGATTGGCGAATAAAGAAAGTAAATGTCGTGAAAGTTCAACCAACGACAGATTTGTTTTCGATTGGGCTAACGTTAGCCTCGACTGAGCATTATTGGCACATTACAAAAAGCAGAAAGACGCAAGGAGGATAACGAGAAAAGATTTTATTTATGGCCTAAACGGCATGAACTTACATCCGCATACATATAAAAAAAAAGAAAAAAGACAAGGAAACATAAATGTGGCCGCAAGTGGTCAAGCATTGGACCCGGCGTTGTCATCTGGAATGGAAGGAATCTCCCTTAGAGCATCTGTATTGGAGGTCAGTTCTGTAGAAGAGACCCTCATGCCCTTCAAGTAGCACCCCAGCAGATCCTTCCTTTGCTGCAGCATAGTAATAGCAACCTGAATGCGGGAAACAGCAGCAACCAACTTGGATACACTCTCTAGAGGACTGAAATCCTCCATGGAAGCCGCACCCTGCCTGGACAGAAGAGGGGTCATCATCCCCTGAAGTTCCAGAATGTCTTCAGAAGTCTTAATCAGCATGGTCTCCAGAAAGCCAACATCGGCTTCAGTGAGATTCTTCAGGGTATGAGCCTTCGAGATCAAGAAGTTTCTGGTCAGTTCATCCATGGTGAAAGACTGAAAATGATAGAAGAAATGCAGGAAAGATGTGAAGAATTTATGCAATGGAAGATTCAATTTATAGGCCTAAAGAGGTGACAGTTTTAAAAGACGCGCCTTCCTGGCAATCGCACTACCTCGTTACCCGGAAGACCGTTAAGCAGACAAGGCCGAAAATGAAGCGATAACCCTTGGTGAACACTCGGGCTCATTTTCGGTTGGGCTTGTGATAACTATAGAAGAAGCTCCAGGGGCATTTTCATCCAGAGACCTAGCGTTAAGGCCGGAACACTGTAGCCCCTATCGGGTGTGCCCCATCGAGGTTATCGCCCCCCACATTACAAGGAATTTTGGGATGGTCGACATCAGCACGGGGAGGGGGGTCTCATACGTTATCTAGCCACACTAACGACATTATCCCATCCCAGGAAAGCCATGGCGTTACTTGAGGGACGTGGGCATTATCTTCCCTAGATAACGCCCCTCTTTTGCCTATAAATACCTCACCATTTAGTACAAGAGGTAAGCCTAAGATCGCTAGTCGAACCCCTGCCATTTGGAACAGCCATACTGACTTAAGCATCGGAGTGTTTACGCCGGAGACCTCCTCCGGCGCTTTGCAGGAACACCGGACGACGAGCATAGTGATTCTGAGCGGCCATCTTCCTCACCTACCCCTATCCCGAGCCTCGAATCTTATCAATTACTTTAAAAAGTAATTAGTGCAATAATTATCCATACCAAAATTAAATTTACAATCATTAAGGATAAATAAGTTCAATACAAAGAGCAAATTGCAAAGTTGACATGGATAATAAAATATGCAAGTGTGATATGAGATGATCATTAATTGATAAAACAATAAATGAAATTGATTGATGGGTTATGTTTGGGAGGATTGGATGAAGATTTAAGCGATTTAGAGTAAAAAGATCATATTTTTGGAGAAGGGAGTCGGGTTTGGAAAGAGAAAATCTTAAAATCTGAGTTTTGAAATTTTTTCTTTTTTTACCGATGAGTTCATGGTCACCCTCATGGGTGAGATCATGCCCATGTTAAACTTACCCAGCAATTCTAGAATTTTTTTGCCGAAGAGTTCATGGTCACCGTCATGGGTGAGCTCATGCACATGTTAAATTTAGCTAGCAATTCTAGAGAAAAATAAAAAGTTCATGGTCACCGTCATGGGTAAGCTCATGCCCATATGGCATGCTTACCTAGCAATTCTAGAAAAATGAAGAGTTCATGGGTACCATCATGGTTTAATTCAGCAACTTATTTGACCAACCATGAGACTAGTTTTCCATCATTTTTTAGCATCAAAATGCATTTTTCTCCAATTTAACTTCCATAAACTCCGTATAACCTCCAAAAATACCCTTATTCATTTAACCAAAGCCCCATAATCTAATGTGAAATCATTTACAACCCATTTCTCAATGATCATCACAAATGCACAAATGCAAAAATGCATTAAAATCATGTTTCTAATTAAACAAAATATGCATAAAATGTTTAGAACAATTATATGACATATGATTATGGATTTTAATTCTTGAAAATGATCACATCGAATAAATAAACACATAAAAAGAAGAGTTCAAGGAATACCAATTTAGTTTAATCGTTGCAAATGCCGATTTCATGTCTTGGCTCCACAAAACGTTCCTTGGCAAAGAGCCTTAGTGAAAATGTCTGCAAGTTGTTTGTTAGTACCAACAAATTCAAGCACACACTATATCCCTTTTACCTATATGATCACGAATAAAATGATGTCTAACATCGATATACTTAGTCCGTGAATGACATATAGGGTTCTTAGTCAAGTTAATGACACTTGTACTATCACAATAAATAGGAATCTTACTAAACTTAAGATCAAAATCTTCTAAAGTATGTTTCATCCACAAAACTTATGCTACACAAGATCCAGCGGTAATATATTCAGCTTCCATCGTAGAAGTTGCCACCGAATTTTGTTTCTTACTTGACCAAGAAACCAAAGCTTGTCCTAAGAAATGGCAAGTGACACTAGTGCTTTTCCTATCAATTTTGCATCCTGCAAAATCTGCATTAGAATATCCAACTAGAGCAATGCTAGACCTTTAGAGTACCAAAGTTTCAATTTAGGTGTACTTTTTAAATATCTAAAAAAAATTTAATGCACACAAATGAGACTCTTTAGGACAAGATTGAAAATGAGCAAATAGAAAAACACTAAACATTATATCCAGTCTACTTGTCGTTAAATATAAAAGACTACTAATCATACCTCGATAAATAGTGATATCCACATTTTTACCATTTTCATCTTTGTCAAGGTTGGCGGTCGAGCTTAGGGGGATAGGACTCTCCTTGACTTCATTGTATCCATATTTGGTGAGGAGATCCTTGATATACTTTGCTTGATTGATGAAAATACCGTCTTGGTCGGATATGAAGTCCAAGGAAGAATGTTAATTCTCCCATCATGCTCATCTCAAATTCGCTATGCATATATTTCTCAAATTTTCTTGCACAAAGAATCATTAGTAGAACCAAAAATAATATCGTCAACATAAATTTGCACAATAAGCATGTTGTTACCATTATGTTTTGTGAAAAGTGTAGAATTATTTTTTTCCATTTTAAAATAATTTTCTACAAAAATTGACTTAAACGATCATACCAAGCTCTAGGAGCTTGCTTAAGACCATACAAAGTCTTTTCTAATTTAAAAGCATAGTTAGGAAATTTATGATCTTCAAAACCGGGGGGTTGTTTAACATACACTTCTTCCATAATGAAACCATTTAAAGATGCACTTTTAACATCCATTTGAAATAAACTCATGTTTTTATGACATGCAAATGCTAATAACATGCGTATGGCTTCAAGTCTAGCAACCGTTGTAGCTTATACAAGAGAAATAAGTGTGTCCCTAAGCCGAGAAAGTGTAACCTTTACAAGCGCAAATGCCCCCCTTGATTCCTTGAAGATGAAATGGAACAAATTAATTAAGAAAATCTGGATTTCCACCAGCTGGGTCATGTCACTGTCTTCATGGCTGCTAAATAAATAAATAAATAAAAAATATATTTGTAACTTTATATATCTATGCTAATAATAGTTAGTGAAACACCCTTCTTAAAATATCTAGTTGTGTAATACACTTAATTCGATTAGAGATGAGTCAAAGACAAAATTGGAAACAAAACTGTATGCTCTCCTTATTGTTTTGCTGAAAATAAGGTACACACCAGCCGTGATATGCACAAATGCACAAATTCTGCAAGAGTACTTTGTACAGTGGTGCATGCTAGCTATGGGAATGGGACAGTGATCTCTCCTTCCTTTTTCCATTTATACCGATAGTTTAATTATCAGATCTTTGAGAATAATCATGTTTGTTATTGCATATAATACATTCTGGAGTGCACCTGCCATTAGGGGTGTATATGACCGGTTCTTGGGAAGAAACCAGACCGAATTAGAAGTTTACGATTCTAGGAAGTAGAGAATCAGACAGAACAGTTACTAATGGTTCGGTTCGGTTCTATTTTTTCGGGTTATATCTGGAACGGTTACGGTTCTAACCCGTATTGTTTTTTTTTAATGATTTTTTTAAGAAAATAGAAAAAAAAGAGGAAAAAATGGCAGAATTCACCTTTGTATTTGTACTTCAAGTCAGAATAACATTTGTAAGTGAGCCAAATAAACTACTATATTTGTATACTCGGTCAAAATTAATCATTATTACCTAAAATACCTTGGGCTCTATTTGGTGGGTAAAAAACTACATACTCCCTCCGTCAATTATTAATTGACGCGAGGAGAGAAAAAACCAAAGTGTGGTTTTAATTGACGCGAGGAGAGAAAAAACCAAAGTGTGGTTTTAATTGACGCCTTCGTGCGTCGTGCCCCTTTTTATTTTTTTAATATTATTTCTGATATAGGCCCACCATCATAAAGCTGATTTTTTTAATATTATTTTTTGACGCGGGCTACCATTATAAAGCTAACTTTTCTTTTTTTAATATTGTTTTCTGACTGCGGACCCACTAATAAAGTTACTTTTTTTATTTTTTTAATGTTATTTCTGACGCGGGCCCACCATAAAAAACTGATTTTTTTTAATACTTATTTTGACAAGGGCCCCACTTGTCTTAAAATTTGTGTTTTCTCTCGCGTCAATTAATAATTACCGAAGGGAGTAATACCTTGCTGACATGGACGTATGAGATGGACCCATTCTTTTCTTTTCTTTCTTTTCTTTCTTTTTTTTCTTTTGTTCCTTCTCTGCTCTTGGAGCAACACAATTCACATTAAACACAACAACGGATTGGATGGTGATTTTGGGTCAGATTTTGTGTAGTGGGCGATTGATTTGGTGTGGGTGGGTTTGTTGGCAGTGGTTGGTGGTTTGATTTGGTGATGAAGGCGGCAGTGGCCGGTGTTGTGTTTTGGTCCGATTTGTGCAGGTGGTTTGGTGGCGGTGAGGTGGTTCGGCGGTGATGTGGTTGTGGTTGGGTAGTTCGGTGGTGGTGATTGGGGTGTGGCTGTGGAGGAGTTTGGCCGGAGGGATTGGTTAGTAGCGATGCTGGTTGGTTTGGCTAGGTATTGAATATAATTAATTTTGCAGGGGATTAGAATTGGAATTGATTTTTTTTAGGGGTATTGGTTCTGGAATTAATTTGCAGGGGTTAATTGGGATTAATTTGCAGAGGATCGAATTCATTTTAGTAGAGGTGAGGCGATGGGTTTTTGAATTGCGGTGGTTCGGCAAGACCAGTTTGAAGGAGAGGGTGGAGGAGGCCGGCCAAGGAGAGGGGTGAGATGAGGGCGATAAAATTGACAATGGAGATGAGCAAATGACGTTGGAGAGGGTGAGATGAGCAAATGACGATAAAATTAATTTTGGCCCAATAATCCATATCATATTTAAAAAAAAAAAATTTCCATGTCATACGTCCATGTCAGCAAGGTATTATGTAGTTTTTTACCAACCAAACAAAACCTAGGGTATTTTAGGTAATAATGGTCAATTTTGATCGAGAAAACAAATGTAGTGGTTTATTTGGGTTACTTACAAATGTAGTGGCGTGTTAGGATCCTTCGATGTTGAATTGCAAGGAACTAGTCTCGATTGGGGATGGCTCGGATGATTGATGGATGAAGGATTGATGACTTCAGGAGTTAGGCGCAGCGGGAATTTGTAATGGAAAGATGTATGAATTTTAGAAAGGTGTATGGAAAAATAAGGGAATTTTAATTCAAGATTAATGGTTCTTGAATCGGGAATTTTAGAAGTGAATTATGGATGATAATATGAACAAGTAAATTCAAGAAAACCCTCTCGTTAATGAAGAACGAGCAACCTTTCTATATTGAATATACTTGAAATATCGAACTCAAACTTGCAATGAATTTGCTAGCTTAAGATCGAAAGTTTACAAGAAATTACAAGAACTAATTAACTAAAATTGGCTTCAAGATTAAGTGTTTATCAATGATCAAAAAATGAGCTTTAAAGGAAAATAAAGACATCTATTTATAGCTGAAAATCCTTGAATTAATTCAAGGTTGGAATCCTTGAATTAATGGCCAAGGAAATGGTGCTGGCCACTTGTGATGCTGCCAGCTGGACGTGAGGAGATTGTGCGGCTGGTCATGCGCAAGGTGAGGGCGAGTGGGGCGTGGGTGGGCTGCGTCGTACGGACGCAAAGGCTGGAGCTTGCAACGACGCCGTTGTGCTGCTGGGCGTGGGAGTGGGTTGGTCTGCTGCTTACTGGATGCAACGATGGGCTGCTGCTTGCTTGTTGCATATTGGGTTGCTGGACGGTGGGCCCTGGCTAGCGTCTGGGCTGCTGCTGCTGGTCTTGGGCTGAATGGAGTTTATGCACACATTCTCCATTGGTCCTTGGATTTGTATGCACGAACTCCATTGGTCCTAAGACTTTGGGTGCTCCTCCTCGTAGAGTAAATATTGGAGCATAAGTGCTACGATATTTTAGCGTCGGCTTCGCGTACGCGATGCGATCGGCGCGATCGTATCATCCCCTCCCCCTTCATGTGGATTCGACCTCGAATTCAAAGTCTGCACGTCCTCAAGGTCCTCGTCATCTGAATCCTCTACAAAATATGGAGATAAATCAATAATGTTGAAAGTAGTAGAGGAGACAACAAAAGATGTAGGAATGTCTAAAACATAAGCATTATTGTTAATCTTATTAACAATAAGGAAAGGACCAGCCCCTTTATGGCTCAATTTAGACTTCCGAAGGTGAGGGAAACGCTCCTTGCGTAGATGCACCCAAACCCAATCTCCAACTTCAAAGTATTTGACTCGTTTGCCGGCATTGCATTTCTCCTCGAGTTTGGCGTTCAAGTTTTCCATCCTTTGCTTGGCTTTAGCATGCAGCTCCTTCACTTTGGCCGCTTGTTCTTCACCATCTAAACTGGATGCATGAGAAACAGGTAAAGGGAGCAAGTCTATGGGGGTGATTGGGTTGAACCCATAGACGAGCTCAAATGGAGAATATAAAGTGGCAGAATGCATGGCACGATTATATGCAAACTCAATAAAGGGAAGACAATGATCCCAGTTCTTAGAATATTTTGGTACCATGATTCGAAGTAAGTTACCAAGAGTTCGATTGACTACCTCCGTCTGGCCATCCGTTTGGGGGTGGTAGGATGTGGAAAATAGGAGCTTGGTCCCCAACTTGGCCCATAGGACACGCCAAAAATGACTCAAAAACTTTGAGTCTCGATCACTCATAATTGTACATGGCATGCCGTGGAGGCGGACAACCTCTCGGAAAAATAGGTTAGCTATATGAGAAGCATCAGCAGTGGATTTGCAAGGAATAAAATGTGCCATCTTAGAAAATCGATCAATAATAACAAAGATAGCATCTTTTCCATTACTAGTTCTAGGTAATCCTAGTACAAAATCCATGGAAATATCGCACTAAGGGTGCGAAGCAACAGACAATGACATGTAACGACCATGATCATGAGATGTAGACTTAGCATGATGGCATTCAACGTATGCATTAACAATTCGAGTTATCATAGGACATATATGCGGCCAATAAAAATGTTCTTTTAAAGTACTCAAAGTTTTGTTAATACCAAAGTGACTGCTAAGTCCACCACCGTGAGCCTCTTTAATGAGAACCTCACGCATGCTACATTTACGCACACACAAACGACCTTTACAAAATAGAAATCCATCATGTAAAGAGTAATTTTCAAAAGGTCCATTTAAGCATGCATCATACGCCACATGAAAATCATCATCATTTTCATACATTTCAATGATATGTGAAAATCCCAATAATTTAGATTACAAAGAGGTAATGAGTGCATGCCTTCAGGAAAGGGCGTCGGCGACTGTGTTCTCCTTTCCTTTCAGATATTTGATCACATATGGGAATCGCTCAATGAACTCTAGCCAAACAGCATGGCGACGATTCAACTTACCTTGTCCTTTGAGGTAGTGAAGGGATAGATGGTCAGTGTGAACAACGAACTCCTTCGGGACGAGGTAGTGCTCCCAAACAGTGAGGGTTTGAATTAGGGCATATAGTTCCCGATCATATATACAGTAATTGAGCTGGGCGTCCTTCAGCTTCTCACTGAAATAAGCGATCGGTCGACCTCCTTGTAATAACACCGCTCTAATCCCGACTCCACTGGCATCGCATTGGACCTCGAACGTCTTGTCAAAGTCGGGTAGGGCGAGAACCGGGCTGGACACAAGGCATTCTTTAAGGGTCTTGAAGGCCTCATCTTGCTTAGGCCCCCATACGTACGGAACATCCTTCTTGGTGAGTGCGTTGAGGGGCGCGACAATCATTGAGAAATCCTTCACGAACCGTCGATAGAAACCGGCCAAACCATGGAATGAGTGCACCTCGCTCACATTTTGCGCAGTTGGCCAATCCGCAATCGCCTTGATCTTGGCTTGATCAATTTTTTTTTCTAGCTAGCTAGCTCATTTTTTTCTAGCCTCTTTCCTTCCTTTTTCTCTCCTCTTTTCGCAAGCTCACTTTTTTCTTGCGGGATATTTTGAATGCTCTCACCGCTTACATTTTTCACTCCACTCTTCCCCTTTTTTTTTAAGCAAAGAAATTGAAATATCAAAGACCGCACTCACTTTTTCAAGCTTGATTTGGTCTTCGTATACCTGACTAGGGGCGAGTGGTGGAATCATGAATTTGCGGTTGCCGTGAGTGAGCCGGTAGGTGTTGCGGAAACCGTCATGAATGGAGTAGCGATCAAACTACCACGGTCGGCCAAGCAGAAGGTGGCTGGCTTGCATGGGAGCGACGTCACACACTCGCTCGTCCATGTACTCTCCAATCTGAAACTTAACTCTTACTTGCTTGACTACCTTGATCGAACTTCCCTCGTTGAACCAGTTCAACACGTAAGGGTGTGGGTGCTTGGTCGTCGATAATCCAAGCGAATGAACTAGCAAGGTGCTAGCCACATCAGCACAGCTCCCACTATCAATGATGATCGACATAACCATCCCATCAGCTACACCCCTTGTATGGAACAAGTTCTCTCTTTGTTCCAAGACCTCATCATCTGCCCGAGCTTGCATACTCAAAGTCCGTCGGACAACCAGACTTCGGGGAATCTCTAAAGGGGTGTACTCTTCTTCTTCCTCAAATTCTGCTTCTTCTTCTCTCTCAGATTCCTCGTCTTCACTTACTATCTCCCCTCCTTCTCGAACCAAGATGATGCGACGGTTTGGACATTCGGCTCTCATGTTTCCTTTATCGCCGCATTTGAAACACTCAATTGATCAGCTTGGGGTTCTTTGGGTTGTGTTTGGTGTCATGGAGGTATTTTGGGACATGTATGGCTTGGGGTCGGGTGATTTGGTGTAGTTTGGTCGGGAGTCAGTTGGTTTTGGGTAGCTCATTTTAGAGGTGTTTATTTGCCAAGGCTCTTTGGTATTTATCACAGAGTGTGGAGTAGTAGTATTGACAAAGTTTCGGGGTTTAGAGCTTACTTGGCGTTCTAGTTTTAGGGCTAGATGATACATCTCCTCGAGTGTATTATAGGGAAGGAAGTCCAACTGTTGAGAGATTTCCTTGCGAAGACCACCAAGAAATCGGGCCATGGTTGCCTCACTACCCTCTCGTACATCCAATCGCATCAACATGGACAACATCTCATGGTAAAACTCCGTGACACTTTTACTTCCTTGATACAATCGTTGGAGTTTCTGATGTAAATCTCGGAGGTAGAAGACTGGCACAAACTGTCACTGCATCTCCTCCACCAGTTCAGTCCAAGTCGTTATTGGTGGTTCACTATCCAATCTCCGATTGACCAAGACTCTCTCCCACCATTGTATGGCCAAACCTGTGAACTCAACAACAGCCAGACGACACTTCTTTTCTTCCGAATATGGGTAACAGGTAAATATCCTTTCCATCTTACTTTCCTATTCATAATAAACATCGGGGTCTTCTTTACCCTCAAAAGATGGTATAAACAATTTAATATTGGAAGTATTATCATACCGTTCCTCATGTCGAGGTGCCCTTCGAGCCTCCCTTAGAGGTTCGTGCCGTGGTGCGTCAAAGAAAGGCGTTTGACGTGATTGAATGTATGGGTTGGACACGACTAGATGTATTGGTGGCGGCACATAGGAGTTCGCCTGGTGAAGTGGGATACTGGGTCCTCGGTTAGATATGCTATTTCGATGTCGGTTTAGGAGGGGTGGCGTTAGTGGCTGGGATGTTTGAGGCATGTTAAGGGGTGGGTGGTTGTGTAATTGGCGATCCTCCTCATTGTCACTATTATCAGTATGGGCATAGATACCTTCAGTGTTGCTATTGAAGGGAGGACTATATAGGAGTTGATTCCTTGGATCGGTGGATCGGGTTCTTTGTTGGAAGTGGGGAAATGTAGGGGTTCTTTGTAGTAGTGGGGTTTGTAGTGGTGGGGGTGTTTGGGCTTGTCGAGTTTCGATGGCCTCGAGCCTAGCCATCATTTTCTCCAATATGGAGCTAATGTGGCTCATGTTTAGATCGGGCGGTGGGGGTGGTACTTCCGAATGTTCTTCGGTAATGGTAGGGTCGTTGGACATGATGTGTACCTGCACAAAGAAAATAAACACAAAGGAGAACTAAAAGGTGTTTGTTAGTACCCTCCCTTACGTGTTTACACTCTTCTCTCGATTGTCCTCACCAAAATCACAGAAAAGCAAAAATTAATGCCAATTTTAGTTTAAAGACTCAAAGAATGATGAGCACTTTGGTGACACACAATGAAAACTCGGCACGCAAAGAAAGGTATGGAAAATTAAGGTAAATAACATGAACAAAATGAGATTATGTACTTACCTTAATTTGCTTAATTTGGAGTAGGAAAGATGTGGAATCAATAATGAAAACTTACAAAGACTCGAATGAGGAATGGCGCAAAAGGAGTGGTGTTTAGGAAGCCGAAAGAAAAGCTTGACTCGTCAAATTTAAGTCCACGTCAAGTGTTGAAAAGCTTACCTAGCGATCTTGCCCCTTTCTTTTGACTTGTGTTGATCTTTGATTTTTTTTTTCTCTTTTTTTTTTCACAAGTGAAGGGACTCTCGGATCGCAAACCAATAGCAAAGAAAATAAAATTTGCGTTAGTGGATAAATTTATACAATGGACAAGATGAAGAAGTAATGAATTCAGAAAAAATGGAAAAAGAAGTTAACTTGAGAATTTAAACGTTTACCAACCTTCGAGACAACCGGGCTCCGCTACCACATGTTAGGATCCTTTGATGTTGAATTGCAAGGAACTAGTCTCGATTGGGGATGGCTCGGATGATTGATGGATAAAGGATTGATGACTTCAGGAGTTAGGCGCAGCGGGAATTTGTAATGGAAAGATGTATGAATTTTAGAAAGGTGTATGGAAAAATAAGGGAATTGTAATTCAAGATTAATGGTTCTTGAATCGGAAATTTTAGAAGTGAATTATGGATGATAATATGAACAAGTAAATTCAAGAAAACCCTCTCATTAACGAAGAACGAGAAACCTTTCTATATTGAATATACTTGAAATATCAAACTCAAACTTGCAATGAATTTGCTAGCTTAAGATCGAAAGTTTACAAGAAATTTAGGGAAAGAAAGTAAGAAATTACAAGAACTAATTAACTAAAATTGGCTTCAAGATTGAGTGTTTATCAATGATCAAAAAGCGAGCTTTAAAGGAAAATAAAGACATCTATTTATAGCTGAAAATCCTTGAATTAATTCAAGGTTGGAATCCTTGAATTAATGGCCAAGGAAATGGTGCTGGCCACTTGTGATGCTGCCAGCTGGACGTGAGGAGATTGTGCGGCTGGTCATGCGCAAGGTGAGGGCGAGTGGGGCGTGGGTGGGCTGCGTCGTGCGGACGCAAAGGCTGGAGCTTGCAACGACGCCGTTGTGCTGCTGGGCGTGGGAGTGGGTTGGTTTGCTGCTTGCTGGACGTGACGATGGGCTGCTGCTTGCTTGCTGCATGTTGGGCTGCTGGACGGTTGGCCCTGGCTAGCGTCTGGGCTGCTACTGCTGGTCTTGGGCTGAATGGAGTTTATGCACACATTCTCCATTGGTCCTTGGATTTGTATGCACGAACTCCATTGGTCCTTAGACTTTGGGTGCTCCTCCTCGTAGCATAAATGTTGGAGCATAAGTGCTACGATATTTTGGCGTCGGCTTCGCATACACGATGCGATCGGCGCGATCGTATCACCTATCCTGACTTGAAGTACAAGTACAGGGTTGAATTCTACCTTTTTCCAAAAAGGAGGTAGCTAATGAGTTGTTAACCCATGACGTGTGTGTGCGAAACGGGTTCTCAATTTCCCGGTTCGGTTTTCAATCCCTAGAAATGGAGAACCGAAACGAACCATTTATTTCCGGTTCGGTCTGGTACCCTACTTAACGGATAAAAAAAAACCCAGACCGAACTAGACTGAACTAGCGGTCTGGTACCCCTACCTGCCATTCATGTGAGAGGAGGAAGCAAAGTCATGGAAAACACTATAATCTTCATCCTAAATGAATGAGATCTTCAAAAGTGGCGAGTGTACACCATTGCAACACCCATAGAGTAAAAACTTGTACAAATAAATTTTATGTGATGTCAACTTATCTTAACAAAAAATTCTCTGCGATTTCCCAATGGTCAATAATTTGCACAAGTGTGGTAAATTTTCTAAGATTGTAATTGCCAATCTAAATTCAAAAGAGAAGCAACTTAACTATATGAAGAACTTGTGTGGTACAGTTTGCCATGTACAGTTAAAACTTCATCTTGCATAAGTGTATAATTTCAACTGAGATAAGCAAGCCTGTTGTTAAATAAGTTCAGAAGCAACAAATATTAGACTGGACTATACATGTTAAACTTTTCCAGCAACCATTGCGCAACCAATACTAGAAACATATTCAACCAGAATAGAATTTACCTGAATGACCATGGAAAATAGGGGAGGCCTCAGAAGTTTCAAGGTCCCCTTCACGAAAGTATATCCAACCTGCACACAGGAAACCAAAATGTCAAATGTATAAAGTAGGACACGAGTATAATGGTGTCTCTTGCTATTACTCTCTTGCTATTGCTCCTTATACATTTGACAATTTGATACGATGTAGAAGGTCCTCTAGTAAGATGTTTTGAGACGATGTATCATTTTGACAAAGAACTCTTGACAATGTAAATGCCACAAGCCTATTTTTGTTTGCAAAAAGCACTGTTCTTTATGTCATTTGAAAAAGACGAATACTCATTATAACTGCTTAACTGAAAAAGCCTCCATAAGATAAGCCAAGAGCATTTTGTTGCGTTGTTCTACTCAAATTTAATCACTATTTATTAGTCCACTTCCATTGCTAGTATTCATCCTAATGGTAACACAAGATATTGAGATAGAACATACTTGATGCCTTTCTTTCCACTTCAGAAAGAAGCTGGGTCCTAGGAGTTCAAATATGTGATCTCACATTTCATCATTGGTCACTAGCAAGCACTTTAGCTTCACAGCAGCATAAATCCATTACCTGAATTCCCTGATCAGTATGTAGAAGATAATCTTATCGTATTAAGAGCACCATTCAAACAGGAGAGCAATAGTACCGCCATATCACAAAAGCGTCGTGCAAAGATGACATTTCTGTTAAAATACATCAGCCTATATTTATCATTCTGATAATTGGGTTCATACGTCAAAAAATAATTTTAAAAATATAAATTAAGAAAAATATGGGAAGTTGTTCTCCACCTAAAAGATTAATTTAGTTATTACACGTATAAACATATCTGGTGGATAAATCACTAGCCCAAAAAAAAATTCAACTTGTGGAGGAGTATTAGAAATTAAAGCAAACTGTTATTAATAAATATCCAAATTAATCATAATTCTCCAGAGAGGCAAATCCAAAAGAGAAGAAAAAACTAAAATGAACTACTTTCCCTTTCTCGCTATCTTTCATCGTCTTGCATTATGTCAAGAAGAAGCGTGGAGCTGGAAATTCCTGTCGAAAAGTTGTAGTCATTTGTTTTTGTTTCTCACGTGGGTATCCTAAAGCTACTGCCTTTCCTAATTTCTGTCTTGGTGAAATTACCTCAGCACTTCCATTCTAGGACATCTATCTTTTCCGGTTGTAAGTTCCAGGTTCTTCGTTCTTTTCATCTTCTTCACCTAGGCGTCTTTCTTCTTGTTGTTCAATGATAATGATAGAAACAGGGTGTGGGCAATTATGTAATATGGTACTTGGACCGAGGTAGATACGACTCGAGTTATTCTGCTTTGAGTATGGTTGATATGTGGGTTCTTCTCGTTCTTTCTGTAGGTGCCTGAAAAGAACGCGGGGGGGTCTCCTCAGCATATACAATCCGACGATCAAGTCAGTCGGTAGTCATTACGAGTATATAATTAAATATACTGTCAGTAGGCACGAGTAAATAAATAGACATACCTTGAGGTATTTACAATTGTGCCATTATAATTAATTAGGTACTACTTACTATTCATCACCACTTTTACCGTTAGAGGGAGCCGATTGAGGCTAGATGGATCCGGAAGATTGTGGAGCCGAAAGATTATGGGCTATCGGCTTGCCGAAAGATTGTGAGCTTGTTGGGGGCTGTCTGATGCGAATCGTAGTGTGCCTCTACCACCAACCGGATCGATGACTCGCGCGAGGAGCAAGGAATTACAAGCGAAGCTATCACAACTTATCTACAAGGAGCTACAGTGTGAGAATAGCATCGAAGAAGTTGTGCTTCGTGAGAAAAACCCACGTCTTGTGATGCTCCTTATGGCCCAAAGCACAATCAAAATAGTGCTTGGCGTCATGACGCTAACCACTGGAACGGAGGAGCAAAATCGAGCAATTTGGGCAAATTGAGGCAGAGCTTAGCGTCATGACAGTAGCTACTAGAATGTGGGCACTTTGGATTGCGTCAAATGGAGTTTAAGCACCCAGCTGTGCAATGACATATTTTTAATTAATTAAATTAGTTTTAGATGTATTTATAATTAGTTTCATTAATTAATTAGAAGTTTAATTAGAAGGAGGACCTGTAAGGTAAGTCTAACTCTAGTAGAATTTAGGGTTTCCAATTTAAAGGAGTCGCCCTCTTCATTGTAAAGGATGTTATCTTTTTCAATCAAAATTCAGAGAGATTTTTTCTCAATTGTTCATCGTGAACCTTGTCCCTCTTTGAGTCCGAACACTCGATTAGGATAGCAAGTAAAACCCGAAAATTCACCCTATTGATTCGTAGCTCTAGTTTGATATTCACAGGCTGAATATAGGGTTAGAGATCATTTCAAGAACCTCACTTGATAGGTTTAGTTTGGCTAATATAGGATATTAGCAGGGTTAAACGGTCTTGCTGAGTTTATCTATTTCCGCATTGAAATCCAATCCTCGAACTAGATCATAAAGTACGTGTTACGTATTCTAAGGAACTAGAATCGTATCAGTTGGTAGCGGAGCAAAGGAGTTCAAGGTTTGGTAATCTATCTTTCATTTTAAGTTTTCTTTGTTGAGATTGGTTCTTCTTCTATCCCGATCTAAAATCAATCTCCTTGCGCCCCGTGTGTTAGTTTGTTTCGAGTCAAGTCGAACTAGAAATAGCTCTCTGTGTTCGTTTTGTTTAACAAATAGTGGTTGCAATTTGTGAGTCTTTAATTCCGTTAAAAAAAGTGTCAAAAAAATACCAAAAAGAGTTTCCTATTTAATTGTTATTTACTTTCGTTCCTGAAGAGTCATAAAAAAAACTTAAAATAGAGCGAAAAAGAAAATACAAAATACTAGAAGAAATTCTAGAACTGTTGCCAAAGGAATTACTCGATTTGGAGAAAGGACACGAAAGATATTGAATTTGCAAATTGCAAACCCTAAATCGCACACACCTTTCATTCGCGAGCTTTGCAAATTATTTGAATTGCTTCTAGTCTATTTGAGCTTTCCTTGATTCCTATACATTGAACTCTACTCCAGTAGCGTACTTGTTTAATTGATTGATCTTTGCAATTACTCAAATACCTTACATCAAAATTGTTTTGAAGCTAGTTGTCCTTGCGTGTCTTCCTAGAAGCTTTCTTCGAATTCTCAAGTCACTAACATTTATGTGTGAACAATTGCCGAAAATTGTGAGTGATTTGGTGAGATTATTAGAGAGTTTAAACATAAGAGTAAACACGTGAGGGAGTGCTAGGTTTAGTGCAATTTTACACCGTTTGTTCTTGTTGTGCAATTTCAGGAATGTCAGGAGGAGCGAAGGGAGTTGAGAATGCAGACCTTGTTACAATCCTCAAGAATCTTACTGTAAGGTTTTATGCCTTGGAAAATAGATTGAAAGAGTCTTCTAGTAAGAAGGAAGAAATACACACTCAGCACTTTACCCAAACTCTCAATCCGGGAAACGCTGAACATATGTATGATATACCTCAGGAAGAAGAGAACACCAGGGGTTTGTTTGGAGGATTGCCTGAAGGTTATGTTGGCGGAGGGGATGAGAAAATGAGATTCGTGACTGGACTGATAGGTGGTGGTGTGGATCAGCCGCGCGTACCTCAACGCCTACCCCACTTGCGACCTGCAGTTAGGAACATACGCCAAGTGCCTCATACGTATTGGTACGAGGATCATGAGTTTGAGGATGTTGTCCGTGGAGGAGGAGACAAAGCTGATGAGGACCAACCTAGGTTTGATGAGAGGCAGCCCAGGTATGAAGGGAGGCAGCCTAGATTTGATGAGAGATAGCCTAGGTATGAAGAGAGGCAACCTAGATTTGAGGAAAGGTTGCCTAGATTTGATGAGAGACCGCCTAGATTTGAGGACGAGCTTGACTCCAACTTAGGGAGTATCAAGATGAAAATTCCAGCTTTTGAAGGCAAGGATGACCCAGATGTTTATCTCACTTGGGAGAGGAAGGTAGAGTCGATCTTTCTTTGCCACAACTACTCCGAGGAGAAGAAGATTAAGTTGGCCTCAGTGGAATTTAGTAGCTATGTGATCCATTGGTGGGATCAAATTAATAGCACTAGGAGAAGGGTTGGAGCTGGTCCAATTAGGACTTGGGAGGAGATGACAACCCTAATGAGACAACATTTTGTACCGTCCTATTTCTACCGCGACCTTCACCAATGGTTGCAAACCATGACACAAGGAGGTAGGAGTGTGAGTGAGTACTTCAATGAGATGGAAATAGCACTATCTAGAGTGCAAGTGATTGAGGACGAGGAGGCTACAATGGCAAGGTTTCTCAATGGCCTTAACCGAGAGATAGCCAATGCGTTAGAGCTAACGTATTAGACGACACTAGAGGAGATGCTCCACATGGCTATCAAGATTGACAGACAACGAAAGGTGAGGCCTTCTTATGCTAATTCAGCCCCGAGAGCCACACCATGGAAGCAAACGCCGTGAACGAAGGGTAATGGGGTTGCAAGGGAGCCACCTAAGGTACTACCCCATACTTATGGCACCAAGGGTGCGACAAGTGCTCAAGCACCCTCTAGAAATAACAGCAACAATAATCCTTCCTCTACTCTAGCTAATAGAGTTCCAACTAAGGATATTGTTTGCTTCAAGTGTGTCGGCCGAGTCCATAGACAAGCCGAATGCCCTAATAAATGCGTCTTGTTAATTCGGGAAAATAGTGATCTAGATTCGGACGATGATCAAAAGGTTACTGAGTTCGGCCGTGTGAAGGAGAGGATAAAGAGGACAGTTGGGATGATGGTGAACTTAAGGTGTCAGATCATAATCTCAACCTTGTGGTTAGGCGCTAGCACTCAAGCCATGGCTGAGGTATGTGAGGAAGAGCAACGAGAAAACCTCTTTCACGCTCGTTGTTGGATCAATAAGAAGGTATGCTCTTTGATCATTGATAATGGGAGTTGCACAAATTGTGCAAGTACATTATTGGTGTACAAATTGGGGCTGCCAACCATGAAGTATCCGAAGCCTTATTCATTACAATGGATGAACGATGGTAGCGAGTTAAGAGTGACAACGCAAGTATTGGTTGTGTTCTCCATTGGGAAATACAAGGACAAAATCCTTTGTGATGTTGTTCCAATGCAATCAAGTCATGTTTTACTTGGACGACCATGACAATTAGATAGGGAGGCCAATCATGAAGGAAGAACTAATCGGTATAAGTTGGTGAAAGATGGGAAGAAATTCACCCTTGCACCTTTGACACCGATGGAAGTTTTTGAGGATCAACAATGGTTGATCAAGTCCTATGCCGAGTATGAGATTACAAGAAAGATTGAGAGAGAAAAAGGAGGGCTGAGTGTTGAAAAGAAAGAGCGAATTAGTGAGAAAAATAACCCTTATGAAAACAGTGAGCATAGGAAAAGAGAGTAAAAATAGCTCCTATGAAAAAAGTGAGCATAGGAAGAGCGATTGTGAGATAAAAAGTCCGCGTGAAAAAAGAGAGCATGCGAGAGGAAAACAAACGCATGAAAAGAGTGAGAATGCTAGAGTGGGTGAAGGTGAGAAAAAGAAATTGAATATATTCGCCAAAGGGAGAGAAGTGAGGCAAGCATTGATTTTACAAAAAATCCAGTTTTGGCGTAAGCCGCCCCATAATTCTTCTACGTTTTAAAATGTTTTGCCTGAACTCTTCTAACCCTAATCCTTCAAGTTCTTTGCATGTTGGTATCTCTGATCTTTTGCAGGAATTTAGGGATGTGATGCCCGATGAGATGCCCCCGGGTTTGCCGCCTATTGTTGATACCCGAATTTTGACGCCATTTTTAATTAATTTTAGCATTTCTGTTATTTACTTAATTTACTGTCATTTTTAGTTAATTCACTATCGCTAGCATTTTTGATTTTTTTATCGCGTTTTAGCATCGTCGTTAGCATCGTCAGCTTTCGAAATAGCATTTTTAATTTTTCGTCGCGTATTTTCATTATTATTATCATTATTATTTTTAGCCTTAAAAAGCACATTTTTAACTATCCGGCAGTCATTTGCTAGTTTTTTCTTCGTTTTAGGTCATCACATGAATTTTAGGATTTTTAGTTTTTTAGCGCATTTTTAGTCTTTTTATTTTTTTATTATTATTTTCGTTCGAGCTTTTATTGGACCCAAGTAAGTTCGCTCGGACAATAGCTTGAATTTGAAATATTTTCCATCAACTAGTTGCTAGCTTTTTTTCCATTCACAACGGTCTACAGCGTTTAATGTAATTTTCGGCGTAACGTCATTATTTTTCCGTTCGAACGTGTCACATTTTTGAACGAGAAATTAAAGTCGTTAAACGAAAAATTCTTGTCATTCGCTGTAGACGGTTAGACCCGTCGTATTTTTCTCTACGCGCTGGTACCTTCAGCTCGAAAAGTCAGAACGTTTGCTCGCAGGAATTGGCTCGAGGCCATTTAAATAAGGTAAAGGTCAACTTGATCACAACCGTTGATCTGGTCAACCAAGAAAAGTCAACCAGATCAACGGTTGACTAATTATCAAGCCATGGTGCGCATGCACCATGGACGTGAGCAAACAATGGAGCAAGCCACCGAGCAGCCTGCTCCCAACGTCCTGTCCCTTCTCCCTTAGCTCAGAACCGTTTCCCGTCCCATCCACCATCATCACGGCTAGCCCTAGCCCCACCAGCACGACCGCTCGGCCTCCACTCGCGTCCGACAGCCACGCGACTTCGGCCTATAAATACGAGCCCTCATTCAACGTAAAACGGGCAACAATTTGGCAAGAAACCCTTGCTTCATCTCCCTCTGATCAATTGCTCACGGTGAAGCTGTCGGTGGCTGTTTCTCAAATTCAGCTACTTATTGCTATGCTGCAGCATAGGAAGGATTTGCTGGGGTGCTGCCTGAAGGGCATGAGGGCCTGTTCTTCCGAACTGACTAGTCTTGTTGATGCCCTGAGGGATATTCCCTTCATGGAGTGGGAGGATGACGGTGGGGATCCTTTTGCTATGTCTCTCTATGCTCCTTTGGTGCCACCTTTTGTAATCCCGGGCCGCTAGGCCCTTAAATAAATAAAATAGTTTTCTCATTAGATTGCCGCGCTATTGATTTTTCCTTCCTTGCATGCCGCGCTGTTGATGTTTTTTCTTCCTTGTATGGTGTCTAGTTCGGAAAATAACCTCTGCATGCGCTAAAAATGGGTTTAGCATCCCCTGGGATCCCGCACCCTTTCTTCTGCTTGACCGATAGATGATAATAAATGTCTCCCCCCCCAACCGTTTCCAGATTTATTCCGCGTCGTTTCTTCAGGGTTAACGGATTGGGCGGTTATCTCGGCGCCTTTTGGTTGGCGCAGACTTCCAACAGTTGCAGCTGCAAAATCTGATCTCTTCACCCCTCTGACAGTTGTTCCCGAATGCATTAATTATTTTTCGAAAACACGTGAAAAGGCAGGAGCACTTCCTTGCCTTGGCTATATAATGAGGCTCCTCTTTCTTTTTCCCGAATGCATTAATCCCTCTTTGTCTCATTTCTTTCTTACTATTGTCGATATTTTCATGGCTGACTCGCATTTTTTGCGCACTGCTGCTCGTGACTCTCCTCCGACTCCTCCGACTTCACCGGACTCCGACAACCCTCCTCCATCGCCCCCATGGAGGCCTACCAAATGCCTTGCTAAATGCCAGGGTCGCAAGCATCCAAAGAAAACAAAGAATTGCTGGTTATGAGCCTCACTACTTTGCACTACAGGAAGGTGATGAAGCGTCACCGTCTGCCTCTCTTCCTCCTTCTGAGAGAGAGGCTTTTACTCCGAACACTGATTCGAGGCCGGCAACTTCTACCATCGGGGAGGGTTCCCGTGCCAGTTATGCAAAGAGGGTTGCCCTCGCGACAAAGCTTGTGCCCAAACCTGCCGAGTATTTCTTTTCCTATAACAGTGGATTACCATCGTCCCCGGAGGACTATGATTACTGCTACGACATGGACTAGGCTGATGAGGATTGACGATGTCATGCTTGTTGTAGATGCCACTGCTCTTTGAAATAAATGAATAAAATAATGTTTTGCGTTTCTCTTCTTTATTTCTGTCTTGTGCCGCTTCATAGGGTAATTGACGCTGAACAGCTTATTTACCGCCTCACATAACCGTCTTTTCTTGCTTTTTTATAATTCACGATCTTTCCTTTGCGAAATTCGAGGCGAGTGCTTGACTTTAAGTTTCCTGTCAGGATCTTTCCACGTGTCACTTTCATTTTACACGTGTCTTGCTGTGATGGCTTGCCTGGCCGTCTGGTTTCCAACCGTCTCTTTTAAAAGGAAATTCGCTCCTTCTTTCTATCCTTTTGCCCTTCTTTTAAATTTCACATCTCTCTTCGCTCTTTCATTCGCTCCGAGGAAATTCTCTCGCTTGTATCCCGACGATCCGCATATTAATTTTCGATCTTCTTTTCAAGGTATTCTGCTCGATCTTGCTTTGATTTTCCTTTTGCTACTTATCTGTCATGCCTCGCACAAGATCTCAGTCTGGCTCTCTGGTTATTCCTGGGGCAGTCTCTCTAAATCCTGAGATCGAAAACACCCCTAGCATCTTTACTTGTCCCACTGTTCTGCATCTCGAATTAGAAAGCAATGACATTACTTTCCCCAGTGGTTACCGCTCTTCTATTCCTATTAGCGCTATGAGTCTCCATAGCAAGCTTTGGGGGAATCGTAGAATACTTTATTTTAAGATGTTTCAATATGGGTTCCGCCTCCCTGTTCATGCCACACTAAAGAGCGTGCTGCGTGAGTATGGGCTTAACCCTGCGCAGATTACCCCTTCCTCGTGGAGTGGCATCTACGCTTTCCTTCGCGCTTGCGAGTTGAAAGATATTCTCGTTCCCTCTGTCGCTTTGTTTCGCAAGTTTTTGACTTTAGTCCATTGCAACAGCTTCATTGATATTACCCCAAGGTGGGGTGATGCCTTAGTCGGGCCTTTTTGGCAAAAATTTCAAGGATTTGAAGAGAGCGTCTGATAAGAATTTATCTGCTGCCGAAGGTAGAAGGGGAAAGGGCTTCTCGGATTCAGTGTCCGCGGTGGTCCGATGTACCTGCAAGACGCCGGAGGGGGTCTTCGGCGTAAGCACTCCGATGCTTAAGTTAGTATGAGTGGTAAGAATGGCAGAGCTTGGGCCAGCAAATTCTGCTTACCTTCCTCCTTCGTGGTGGAGGTATTTATAGGCGAAAAGGAGTATTTCTGCGTAGTTTGGATTATTATGGGCTATCGCTCCCGTCAGGGGTTATAGTTCTCCCATGGTGCGATATGTCGTCATGTCGTTAGGTGTGGGGGTAGCCGTTACCTAGGCAAGGTAATGGCTACGCTCTTCTCAAGACGCTCGGTTTACACTGGGATGGGATAGCACCTTTGGTCATCACAAAGTGTCGTGCGGGACCCCCCCGTTGATGTCGACCATCCCGGTGTCAATCTCCTAGGGAGAGATGGTAGCCTCGATGCTGCCGTGATGGTAGGAACAACAACCATTTTCTCTCCTCGCGGGGTATGAGATGGCAATACCCTTGTCGTTAGGCGTATTGTTATCATAAACCCAACTAAAAATGAGCCCGAGTGTTTACCAAGGGCTAACGCTCCCTCTTCGGTTTATCGGTTTTCTATATACCGGAGTAGCTCTTTGTTAGGAAATGGGCCTGCCCTGACCGCCGTTCTTCTGAGTCTATAAATTGAAGCTTTCCTCCGTGTAAGTTTCTCACATCTTTTTCGCTTTTTCTTCTTATATTTTCACCATGGATGAGCTGACTAGAAATTTCCTGATCTCCAAAGTTTTGACCCTGAAGAACCTCACTAAAGGTGACATCGAATTCTTAGAAAGGATGATCACCAAGACCTCAGAGGATGTCCTAGAATTACAAGGAATGTCAACCTCCATTCTATCTAGGCAGCTGGGAATGTCCCTGGGGGATTTCAGTCCTTTGGAGAGCTTGCCGAAGTTGGCCGCCACCACTTCCCGCATCGAGGTGGTTGCTTCTATGCTGCAGCAGAGGAAGGACTTACTGGCCTGCTGCTTGAAGGGTATGAGGGCCTGTTCTGCCGAACTGACCTCCGTTGTTGATGCCTTGAGGGAGGTTTCCGTCGTGCCAGGGGAGGACGATGCTGGGTCTAACGCTTGACCGCTGTCTTCGCTTCCTCTTGTTTCTTTTTCTTATGCTTTCTTGTACAATGCGTCTAGGCGCTAAGGCCGTTCAGGCCATAAATAAATAAATGGTCGTTTCTATCACCATCAAGCCTTCTTTTTCCTTGTTTGATTTCTTGTTGTGTTAGTTGGAGGCATTCGTTGTAAGCCCAACTGAAAATGAGTCTTCCTCGGGACACAATATTGTAGTGGTTATGTCCCGGGAATCGGCAAAGAATGTTCTGCTTCAACTGTTTTCTGGGCCGCCTTCCCAAGGGTAGGTGGTTGGGCGGTTTTTTGGTGCCCTCTGATTGGCGCAATTAACGAGTGGGTATGCCTGTGCCGGATCGGATTCTGCAATTATGGTTACTTTTCCCAGGCGCCTTAATTGTTTTTCAGGGGCACGCGAGAGGATCGGAGCGCCTCCTTGGCTATTTAAGGGAGTTACTTTCCTTTTTCTGTTCATCTTCATCTTCTTCTTTCTCTTTTACTCATTTGTGAATCGAATGGCAGATTTCTAGTTTTTGGGTACCGCGGATCGCGACTCCCTGGCAACCCCTCCGACTTCGCTGGACTCAGATCATCCTCCTCCATCGCCACCATGGAAGCCGCCAGCCTATCGAAAGGACCACAAGAGGCGGAGGGAGAAAACCTCCAAGGTGTCCATCGCGCCTTTTGATTCTTTTGGCTCTGCTACTCGGGAGGGTAGCAAACGCTTTCCTTTGCCTGATTGCTCACTGGGGAAAACTTCCTCCATCGATGCTGGTGCTGAAACGGTAGTGTCATTTACCAAGGAAAAGTCAGACCCGTCAGGGCTCGGCCTGGAGAGGGGAGTGGATGAGCCTTTTCCACCCGCTAACGAGAAGATGCCATTCCTGGATGACGACGGGGTTTATCACTATGGCATCTACTGGCCAGATGAGGATTAGTGCCCTTATGTTAGGCATACTTTATATGCCTTTTGGCATCTTATGAATAAAGTGATGCTTTCTATCTTTTTCTCTTTGTCATTATCTTTCCGTCAGCGTGTTGGTCTTGTTGGTAGCTAACGCGAGGGGTTAGCCTTGCTGAGGTAACCATTTCGCGATTATTTGACTGGGTCAACTTTGTCGCCATTTGGGGAATCGCGACAAATAACTTCTCTTTTAGATTCCTTTAATATGTTTCCACATGGCCAACTTCTTTTTACACGCGTCTCAGCATGGTTGGTAGTTCAATTAATGCGGTGGCATTTAACCCTTTAAGAAGGGACCATTTTCTCTTTCCAGCACTTTTTGCCCTTACTTCAAATTTTCTCTTTCGTCTTCCTTCATCTTTTTCTCAGAAGAACTTCCTGGTCGCCCACCGTCGTCCGCCAAGTCACCCGTAAATCTTCCCTTTTAAGGTACCACTTCAATCCTTTCAGATTTCCTATTTGCTGGTTTATTATGGTTAGGAATAGGCCCCGCTAAGTTATCTGGAGACCCGTGGATCCAGAGGTCGCACAATCACCCAGTATTTTTACGTGCGATGTGGTTCTAAGGGCCGAACTGGAGGAACACGGTATTACCTTTCCCCCCGGATATAAACCCTTTGTTCCTGAAAGTTACATGCGGCTTCATAATCCAGCGTGGGGTTTCTGTAGGCTACTTTACTTTTAGATGTTCCTCTATGGTTTTCGCTTTCCCGTCCATGATTCAATACTAACGCTGCTGCGGGAGCACAACCATAATCCTGCTCAGATAACTCCTTCTTCCTGGTGTGGGGTTTATGCCTTTCTTCGCGCTTGCGAGTTGAAGAATATTCTCACCCTATCCCTCAATTTATTTTGCAAATTCTTTAGTATGAATTGTCACAATTGTTTAATCGACATCACTCCTCGATGGGATGACGCGTTCGTGCAGTCGTTCTGGTAGTGGTTTCGCGGCTTTAAGAGGGGTGTGGCTGACTGGAAAAGTAGTTTCTTCGTTCTTGAGCTACCGCCCCGTTTGTCGTGCATTAACTTTAACCAGGAACTCATAGGCCCCATTTGGACAAATCCCGCGGTATTGACCAGAACTGAGTTAGAGCAGGCTAACGCCTTATTGGACGTGGATACCTGCTATCGTATCCGCGAATTTGCTTTGTCCAAGCCTCTGGAGGAGTGCGTTATGGGTGAGTCTGTCTTTTCTCGCATTTTCTTTTGCATTCGTTCCTTGTCCTAACACATTTCTTTTACAGGAGACACTGACGGTCGATCACCTGGTAATGCTGACGCTCCTTTGAATGTAACGCCGCTCCAAACTTTGCCAGCCTCTCCCCCTGCCGAAGGCTCTAATCGCCAAAGCGCTCGGCTCTAGAGGGGAAGGACCAAGACAGTCGCTCAGGGAGGGCGAAGGCTCGGCGGCTCTATCCGAGCTTGATAGGATCCGACCTAGGATAAGTAAGTCGAATAATATATGGAGCTTATGGAGGATCTAGCTGATGGAGTTCAATACGAGACTCGAATAATGGATAGACGATTTAACAAACAAGACGCGAACGAGCAGCGGATAGATTAATAAAAGAAACGATGGATAGGAGAGATGTTACCCGGAATGACGAATGTAGATAGATGGACTAATAGGATGTGATGAACAAATGCTAAACTCATGTTGCTCAAGTCGTCGAATAGCAAGCAATGCATAAAGATGTTTAATTATCCCAAATTGTTGTCGAACAAAATACAAGTGATTTCCCGGAGGAAGATCGGGAGGAGTGATCTCAACTCAAGCGATCTTTCTCCAAGAAGGATTGAAGAGTTTAGGGCCTAGGTGATAATGGAAGGAGTGCTCTCAACTTTACAATTATCACTCAAGTCTAAACTAAAGTCAAATGGAAGAAATACAAAAGCTATTTATAGGTGGGCAAAAGAAAGGCTTGAAAAAGCCCAAAATACGTTCAAGGCCTGAAGTCTGGCGGTATGCCGCTCCAGGAAGGAAGTCCCTGGTGGTATACCACTACACTCGCTTGGAATTGGCCATTTTAATTCAATCCCTGGCGGTATGCCGCCCCAGTAATGGCATTCCTAGCGGTATGCCGCCAGGCTTGGTCTTCAAGCCTCCGATTGGATTTCTATCTCCAAAATGATGGGCAATCAACACCAACGTGCAGCCTCGTTCTTGGCCCACATCTTGGCTCATCCTAGCCTCAATCCATAGGGTGGTTTGCTTGGCCTTGCTCCGGGTGATTGGTCCTCCTAATGTGGTCGGGATCACATCAGAGCTTCTAGTTTCATCGAGAATTGGCTACCAGATCGTCGCAGGAGAACAGACTCAATCCGACCCACCAAAAGGGTATTTGATAGTGACGACGAGGATATGGATGTTAAACCAGACCTCCGCCATGCTTCTTCCTCTCACCAAAAAAAGCTTCGAGCAAACACGAGTGGGCGGGCTACCGAAGTTTCTTCTGTTAGTGCGGCGGCTGCTTCCATACCTGTCGTTTCGTCCAAGGTAAGTACTTCTCTGACGGTGAAGATCACTGAGGCGTCGACTGCCACCCGTTCTACCGAGGCGGGGACCCCACCGATAGCAGGCTCTCCTCCTACAGCTAACGCTCCCGATTCTCCAATTTCTCACTGTATTCCCGATGTAGTGGTCACATCTTCCGCTGCGGATTCAGTTGCTGAGTTGCCGCCTAAAGCCCTTCCACAATTGTTCTTTACTCCTATCTCGATGTGATTACTGAGGGTTCTTCTTCAACTCCAACAGTCTATCTTTCCTATGGCGGCCCTAACGGGACCCCGAACTATCGTATGAACTTGATAGGGTTCTGTTTTGACAGTCTCCGCGCTGTCGGGGTGTCCAATCCTTTTTCTAGAGATGAGTTTACCGCACCCTTGATAGGGGAAATGATGAGTTCTCGCGAAGAGAAAGAGAAATTTCTTCAGCTTTCTCCGAAGGCCCGCCACCGGCATATTATGAATGACTCTCTGGATATCTTCTGCCATCTGAACTATCTGTTCGAAGTTCATGACCATGAATTGCGAAACTTTTCTTTCTAACGCGATATGTGCTCAAAAGGTGCAGCTTAACCGAACGGCGGACCAAGTGAGGTTGCTAACACGCCTCCATGACGAGTCACGGAAGGAGCTAAGCAGAGAGAGATCCGCAGGGAAAGTGAAGGTTGAGGTTCTAGAGGCAGAGTTAGCATTGGAAAAGAAGAAAAATCTCCTTCTTCGCGAAGAGATGCTAGCTCGAGATGAGGAGTTTGCCAGGACACCGCTGAAAATGGAGTGGTGGAAAAAGAAGGTATTGGAAGCCTTCTCCTCTGGATTCGCAGCCCGCTTTAAGGGTGACTCTTCTGATCCGGCCCAGGTTGCTGACTATGTTTCTGCCATGATGGACGAGGTTAGCAAAAACAGGAATGGCTCGTCTGCCCCGGAGGGAGAAAGGACTGACGACAATGGTGGTGGGGGTGCACAACATTTCCCCCCGAGGGGTGGCTCGAGTGCCGCAGCAAATTCCTGAATCTCCCCCTTGATTGTTATTCCATTCGCTATCTGTATTTCTTTTATTCTTCCCTGAAAAATCATTTGACATCGTTCTTTCTGTAATAATGCTGACGCGGTGCAGCTTTTATTGCACCGTTTGGTTCATTGTATTGTTGCTATTACTCACTCTTCGTTAGCTTCTCTGTGCTGTTGCGCCGTTTCGCGAGGTCGCGCGGTGAGGCTAGCACTGCTTTTTAGGTCATTAAATGCTGCAAATCCCTAATTAATGCGATTTGAAGAGTAATGATGAGGAAAGACACGTGTCCTTCTCACAGAGAGGCATTTGAAGCAAGCGCCTTCTAGGGAGATGCGAGTGCTGAAGTGTTTCATCATCGTTTTAAAACTTACGCCTTCTCGCGCGTGCCACGCTCTTTGTCACGCCGCTTCGCCATGTGTCAGTTGTTAACTGGTCATGCCTTTTTACCCTCTCAGGGTTATATATAATGTTTTCCCTATCTCCTATTTCTTTTTTAATCTCCTTTCTCGTCCGTTGTTACCTTCTGGAAAATAACCCGCGCCGCTCCTTCTTTTCTGGTCCGGGACTTCTGGTGTTTTCTTTTGCGAAGGTACACACGCCCTTTCTTTTTCTTTCTTTCTTCTTTTTGTTGGTCATGGCTAAGACTCGTTCTAAGAAATCTGTTGAGGAAGGAGACCCTCAAAGGTCTGTTGGGGAAGAAAAATTGATAATACGCCCACTTCTCTCTATACTGTACCTTTAATTCATCATAAATTGGCCGAGTCTAGTGTTCGATTCCCTAAGGATTGTCCCGTGCATGTTGCTTCTGAATCGCTCCGCCTAAACAGTCCTTTACTTGGTAATAGTAGAATGTTGTATGCTAAATTGTTTGATTATGGGTTTCGACTTCCCCTTGATTCGCTCGTGAAACTGCTGCTGGCTGATTCTGACTTGGCTCCGACTCAGTTGAGCCCTAACGCGATTTGCGTTGTTAGTGCCTTTGCAGCATTGTGCCGATTCAAAGGGATTGAATGCCCCTCTTTAACGTTACTTCATAATATTTTCCAGCTGTACTCTCGTAAGGGGGTGATATCGATATCCCCCCGTTATGAAGATAGCTCGCTGAAGCCCTTTACTTGGAAACTCATGGGCATTGAATCCTCCGTTCCTGGCTGGAAGGAGGGATTTTTCATTGTTGACCTGCCTGAGCCTTTATGGAGGGCCGGATTTAATGAAGAAATTAAAGATGGGGCTTGGGGTAGTAGGAAACCCCTCTCTGACCCGGAAGATGGTTGGTTGAAGACGTTGCTTCAACTGGACTTTAGCGTTGACGCCCGTAAAGTGGCTAACGGGTTGGATATGGAGAAATGCAAAAAGGGTGAGCGTTTGGCCTTTTTTCTTTACGCTGCAGGGAAGTACTAACGCTAATATTTTGTAACTGTGCAGTGCCTCCACCTGGTTGGGAGCCTGAGTACTTTTGAAGGAAGAGGAAATGGGAGCAAAGGAAAAAGGCGAAAGCCGAGGCCGAAGCTGTCGCAGCTTCTACCGCTGTTGAAAGGGAGGTTACCGCTGCTACTCTAGACACTGCCCAAATGCCGCCTCCACGAACTTGTGCTGTGAAGAAGAAGAGGGCTAGGAAAGCGAGCGTTACGCATCTCGCTTCTTCCCAGACTGTCGTTTCTTCGGAGGCGACAACTGATACGATCCCTTCTGGAATTCCTCTGATTCCTTTAAGCACCCAGGTATTTATTTGTTTCCCCTACCGTTTTCCTTCTTTCTGCACAGTTTTCTTATTATGCTTTTGTGTTATTAGGAAGTCGGTGCTATTTCTGCTCATTCATCTTCTCAAGGCGGTATGTCTATCGCGGAGTCCCTCATAGAGCGTCAGAAGAAGGCTCGTTATGAGCTTCAAAATAGCCCTTCGTCATCTGCCGCTAATCCTCCTCTGACGACCCTTGGGGGCGGTGGTGCGCCTATCGAGCAATCGTAAGGCGCTAATTTCGGCGGCGATCCTCACACTTTTGGTGATTCTCCGCTCTATTCTACTTCCGCTGCTGCAGGCTTTAACTCGAACGCTCTTAATCTTGGAGCACTAGGCGGGGAGGGGCCTTTTGTTCGTAACATGGGAGGCTCCAACAGCCGCCCTCCTTCTCCCTCTACTCTACTTTTCGTTCTAATGTCTCCGCCTATTGTCCCGAGGGGCGGCCCTGTTTCCAACTTGATGGCTGGCGCCACTTCATTTCTTCCTCCCGTCCTCCCTACTCACCAGATTGACTTGCGCTCTTTTAGAGATAATGCTCTGCAATTTCCGGCGGATGCTAGCAGTGATGCTATCCTCGCGTCTACCTCCTTCCTGGCGGCTGAGATGATGTTTCTTCAAAGAGAGAGGAATGCCTTTGTGGCTAAGAGTCAACAGGAGCGCATAAAATTCCTCCGTTCTCAAGTGTTTTCTTCTTTCTGCCATCTTCATTACATGGACGAGGAAAATGCCAAAGTGACGGAAGACGGGCAAGGGGAGATAAATAAGCTGATGTCTGAGCGTCAGGGTCTCTTGGACGCCCTTACCGCTGCCAAACAAGAATCAGAGATTGCTAAGCCCGAGGCAGCGACTGCTAAGCAGGAGGCGGAAACTGTTAGGCTTGCCTTAGAGGAGGAGAAATAGAAGGGTATTGCTTTGAACGAATGCCTTTCTCAGGAGAAAGCCGAGTTAGGTCGGGAGAGGCAGAGGAATGCTGAGATATCTGCCGAGCTTGCTCTTTCTGCCGAGAAGAGTCGTTGGTACTTGAAGGAAGGTGGGGAAGTCATGTCGGAGGCCCTTATGTATAATTACGGGGTAGAGAACCTTCATATTCAAGCTCTTGCTGACTTCTTCGACAAGAGGGTCGCAACTATTTCTGATGAGGACTTCTATCGCTCAAGAACCGTTCAGCAAGGAGGAGGCAATACGTCAACTACTCCTTAGGCATCATGCCTTATTTATTTTTGATTTTTGTAGCCGATGCGCCTTCCTATATTTTGTAATATTAACAATATCACTTCTCTCTTGGCTAGGCCGCTGCTTTTTTGAATGGAATTTCTTTATCCACTTTTTGTGCGATACTTCAACCGCGACGTTTGCTGCCGTGTTTCTGTTATTAGAGACATATCATTTCTGTCACGGCTTGACTTTCAATACAGGCTTCTCAGTTGCATCTTTCTGTTACCTTATCATTGTGTATCTGGTAATATTTCTGAGGATGAGTCGGCGTTACTTTTGTCCGTGTTGTACTCAATTCAATGCCACCCTTTGTTGTTAGAGGAATTATCTAGCCTTGCTAAATTCAGGCCTACCGCGACAATGTTGCTGTGATATGGACACCTCTCCAGCTCTACTTCACCGGGTATCAACCGCTCGGTTACTAGCTGGGGTATCTCTTTTCATTCTAATATCAACGGTTGGCTTGGGGCGTGCCTCATCTTAGTGAGCTGTCTGATCAGGACCGGGCATCACAAGGATAGGGTTTTCACTTCCAAGCGCCGAAACCTCGCATCTTTGGAGCGTGCCTCATCTTAGTGGTCTGTCTGTGTGAGCACGGTTGCCACAAGGATAGGGTTTTCACTTCCAGGATGGAGTTGCTCTCTCCTCGGGGCGTGCCTCGTCTTAATGGGCCGTCTATGTGAGCACGGTTGCCACAAGGATAGGATTTTTACTCCCGAGGATGCCGGGGCGTGCCTCGTCTTAATGGGCCGTCTGTGTAAGCACGGTTACCACAAGGATAAGATTTTCACTCCCGGGGGCGTTGGGGCGTGCCTCATCTTAATGGGCCATCTATGTGAGCACGGTTACCACAAGGATAGGATTTTCACTCCCAACGCTATGTTATGTCAGGGCGTGCCTCGTCTTAGTGAGCCGTCTGATCAGGAACAACCATCACAAGGATAGGATTTTCACTCCTGGCATTCTTTATTGCCTGCATATTTCCAGTTGCAAAGTGCACGGAGAGTGCTTCTGATTCATTTATTAGAATAATGCTGATATTATCGGATAAGGAAGACTAGTTTCTGGCATGGTATAGCTTCAGCTGAGCTATGTTCCAAGAGTTTTGCATGGGAGTCCCATCGAGTGTTTCCAAGTGGTATGCTCCTCTCCCTACAACGCGGGTGATACGGTATGGTCCGTCCCAATTTGGGCTAAGCTTCCCCATGCGTTGCCCTGCTGCTTGTTTGTCTCTGAGCACTAGATCCCCTGCTTTAAGCAAACGCTCTCTCACTTGCCTGTTGTGGTACTGTGCCATTTTCCTTTTGTAATGCAGGGTTTTTAGGAGAGTCTCCTCGTGTATCTCTGGTAGTGCATCAAGGTTAGCGCGTAACCTTTCTTCATTGGTTTCCTCTCTGAAATGAGCCACTTGAAGGCTTATGGTGCCAATTTCTACCGGCGTGACGACTTCTGTTCCAAAGGCCAACGTGAATGGGGTTTCTCCCGTGCTAGCCTTGACAGTCATGCGGTAGGCCCACAATACGTATGGCAGTTCGTCTGGCCATTTCTTTTTGGAACCTTCCAGGTTTCTTTTGATGCCGCTAAGAATATTGCGGTTGGTCACTTCGGCCTGGCCATTAGTTTGAGGGTGCGCTACGGAAGAGAACCTTTGTTCGATCAGAAATTCTGCACACTGATCTCTGAAGAATTGGCTCGTAAACTGCGTTTCGTTGTCGCTAACCAATACACGAGGTACCCCAAATCGCATAATGACTTGGTGCTTAAAGAAATGCCAGATTTTCTCAGTGGTGATGGTGGCTAACGCCTCTGCTTCTGCCCATTTTGTGAAATAGCCTATCGCCACGACCACAAATTTTAATTGAGATCTGGCCTTCGGAAACGGGCCCAAAATGTCAATGCCCCATTTGGCAAACGGGCATGGAGCGACTATCTCTAAAATCTGCACGGCCGGTTTTCGAGAGATCTTAGCGTATTCTTGACATTTCTGACAGGTTTTTATGAAGTTGTGGCAATCTCTCCGAATAGTGGGCCAGTAGAACCCTGACCGAAAGACTTGGGCTGCCAAGGTGTCGCTGGCGACGTGCATGCCGCATATTCCTTCATGAATTTCTCGCAACACGTGAAGGCCTTCCTGCTCCGATATGCACTTAGCGGCCGGATGGGAGAAACATCTCCGCATCGTGCCACTCGTTTCAGGATTTTTCTTTTTTCCGTGTTTTCCGCCGGTAGCTCGTCATGCTTCAGATATTTTATTACTGGGATTCTCTAGTCGCTCTCTACTTCCTCCACGCAAAGTGATGCTTATTCTTCCATGAAAGAAGGTGTGGATAGCTCCCCGTAGTGCACATCCTTGGGTACGGACGCTTCTAAGTTGGCTGCCATTTTAGCGAGATTGTCAGCCTCCGCATTATCCTCCCTGGGAATATGATCAAAGGTGACATGGGTGCCTTTTTCCTGTATTTTCGACAGCTCGCGCTTTACTTTGGCCAAGTATTGAATCATGATAGGCTCTCTAGCTTGGGAGTTCCCTAGGACTTGGTCTATTATCAGTTTAGAATCTCCGCGTATCTTTAAGCGTAGACCGCGTTCCGCTCCTGTGGCGTGCGCAGCTTCGACAGAGAAGTTGTTTCCTATTCTGAGCCCTGCTAGCAACGCTTCGTATTCAGCCGCATTGTTGGACAACGGTTGCAAAATTCTGATGGCATATCGTATCTCTATACCGTTTGGTCCGACTAGGAAAACACCCTCGCCTGCTAACTCTTGATTTTTTGCTCCGTCTACGTGAATAACCCATAAGTCTGTATATGTTTCCGGGGATGAGAGGTATGAACCCTCTGACTCCTCTTCTGACAGGTCTGTTAGCGCATCCTTTGTGAATGTGCATTCTGCTATGAAGTCCGCTAACGCTTGGGCTTTAATAGCTGGTCTAGCTTTGTACTGTAGCCCGTATTGTTCAAGTTCGATTGCCCAAATTAACATTCTTCTTGAGGACTCTGGTTTTCTAAAGATTTTTCTCAAAGGCTGGTCGGTGAGTACTGTGACGGGGTGGGCTTGGAAGTACCGATCCATCTTCCGCGTTGCCTGTATTAGGGCAAGCGCTATCTTCTCAATGCGGGCGTATCGTAGCTCAGCGTCTTTCAATATGTGGCTGACGAAAAATACGGGGTGGTGTATATGCCCTTCACCTCGTACGAAGACAGCACTAACAACCTCGTCAGCTACGCCCAGGTATAAATATAGCTCATCACCGGATTCAGGCCTCGTTAGCACTAGATCAGATGAGAGATAAGCTTTTAGCCCCGCGAATGCTTTCTCACATTCCTCCGTCCACCCGAAGGGGGCCTTGTTTCGAATGACCTTGAAAAAGGGTAAGCATCTCTCACCCTACTTGGAGATGAACCGTCCTAACGCGATGACGCGCCCAGTGAGCTTCTGTATTTCTTTCACAGTCCGAGGGGGTATCATGTCTTGGATGGCTTTTATCTTCGAAGGGTTAGGCTGGATACCCTTCCAGCTAACCACATAGCCCAAAAATTTACCCGTTTGGAACGTGAACATGCATTTTCGCGGATTCAATTTCATTTTGTACTCTTTCATCACATTAAAGACTTCGTCCAATTCAGCTAGGTGGTCTTTAAATCTTCGACTTTTGACCAGGATGTCGTCCACGTAGGCTTCTACATTTTCCCAATTTGCTTTTCAAAGACTTTATTTGCCATGCACTGGAATGTTGCCCCGGCATTTTTCAGCCCAAACGGCATTGCAGTGTAGCAGTAAGTGGCCTTCGGGGTGATGAAGGTACTTCCACGGGCATGGGAATTTGATGATACCCGGAGTTAGCATCTAGAGAGCTTAGGTAGGCATACCCAGCAGTTTGGTCGACCAACTGATCGATTCGGGGAAGGGGATAGCAATCCTTGGGGCAGGCATCGTTCAAGTTGGTGAAGTCGATGCACATGCGCCAATCTCCATTAGGCTTAGGGACTAACACAGGGTTAGCCAGCCAGGTCGGGTATTGGACTTCTCGGATGAACCCCGCGTCCGTGAGCTTTAATAGTTCCTTCTCGATAGCTGCTATCTTTTCCGGTGAGAAAACGCGCCGCCTTTGCTGAATAGGCTTGGCGTTAAGGTTAACGTTCAGCCGATGTTCCACAACCTTTCGCGAAATTCCAGGCATATCCACTGGTTTCCACGCGAATTCTCCTTTGTATTTTCTTAGCAGTCGAGCTAACTGCAGATTCTCTTCAGGGCTTAGCTTTTCGCTGATCAAGAGATTCGCTTCACTGTCCTCTCCGATAGGTATTGACATTATCTTATCTAGTTGCTGAGTGCACTTTTCTTCCTTATCATCGAAGGGATCATCCGCTACACATACGTAACGATCACAACTCCTTTGAGTCATGAGCAAGTAGCATTCGGCAGCTAGCTTCTGGTCTCCTTTGATCGAAACCACGCCGTCCCACGAGGGATATTTCACCCGCAGGTGTTTTTGTGATATCGCTGCCCCGAAGCGATTGAGGAACGGCCGCCCTAGTATGGCATTATAGGGCAGAGTCAAGCCTATGACCAGGAATAATAACTCTTCTGAGCGTTTGGATGTGTCCTCTCGGAAATACACTGGCAGTGACGTGATCCTTGTTACTGGGATCGGGACCCCATCAACCCCAATAATTGGCCTTTTACAAGGCGTTAGCTCACCGTCAGGGCGCTTCATCAGGTTATATGCTTCTAGCGAAAACAGATTTACCGCGCTCCCATTATCGACAAGAGTTCTTCTTACTCCGTGACTGCCGATAATGGGTGTTACTACCAACGCATCATTATGCGGGAAAATAATGCCTTTCTCATCTTCTTCTGAGAAGGACAATACTATCCTGTCTAAAGCGCTTATTGCCTCAATTTTCACTTGTGCACTTTCTCGTTTGCGCTACTCCCCGAGACCGGGCATTTATTGTATAGCTTCATCAAAGTAGGATGTCCCGCCCGCGATGATATTAATCATAGACACATGGTCGCTGTGAACAATGAGTGTCTCCCTATTTTGCCCGAGGGGGATCGCGTTAGCTCCCGTGGCGTGAGAAGGTGTTTGCCTATGGTCAGTTATCCCTTCAGCCAGATTGTTCCTGGCCCCTTCTCTTGCCTTGGTGGCAAACTCTCCGAGATGGCCTTCTTCAACTAGGTGTTCTATGGCCAATTTTAGTTCTCTGCACACATCCGTCGAATGTCCTTTGACTTTGTGGAACTTACAGAATGCATTCTCTCTTCCTCCCATAACTACTCCTGGTTTCACAGGAGCTGGGTAACGGATGGGTAGATTTCGTTGCTGGACTATCGCTAGGATTTTTACTCTTGAGAGTATGAGGGAAGGAAGGTCAGGGTCATATATCCGGCCTTTTGGCGGATCCGCTTGTTTTTGGCTAGGGGAACCTCCAGGTCTCCCTTTCGAAAAATTGCCTCTCTACCGATTAGAGGCCTTGGCGGCGTGCTCTTTCTGCTGGCTATAGTCATCACTTGGTCGCGTATCAGGAGCGTTGCTAGGTGGGGCGTTAGAGGTCGGGTACAGGTCTGATAGTATGTCCCGCATCCGCTCTCTATTTCCTCTTCTTCCATCCTCGCATAATTATGCGCTTTTAGTCTTAGTGCATCCAGGGTCAATGGTGGGTCCACCATTAATGTATCTCTCAATTTTCAGTAACGACAGTTACGCTTTAGGGCTTCCACTGCAAAATCGATAGTGACCCCTGGCGTCAAGGACATTTCGAGATCAAATCGACCTAAAAATTCATTCAATGATTCCTGTGGTTTTCGATGAATATCAAATAGCGCAGCCGCTGACTTCCTGATAGGGATTGCAGTGCTAAACCGACTCCTGAACTTATCTTCCAGCTGGGAGAAGTTATCAATAGATCCGGCTGGGAGTCCCTCGAACTAGAGACGTGCCACTCCTGACAGTGTCATGATGAAAATTTGGCATAGCGCGGCATCACTACGGGTTTGGAACTGCACAAAGTCTTTCACCTTATTAAGGTGAGAAATAGGGTCTTTCGTGCCATCATATGATTTTGTAGGGAGTTTTATATGTCGATGGACCCTGTGATGCCTCACGCGGTAACTGAATGGGTGACCAGCGTTACCGTCAGGGACTCCATGAGGTCGATGCGGAGGAGGATTTTCGACATTGTATCTTGGGTTCTGAGGGTCATATTCGCGATGCCGCCTGGGAGATCGGCTGCGGCTTCTTGGCGTTCGAGTCCGACAACTCCTGCTGCTTGATCTTTCACTATATCTAGGAGATAGTTCTCTGAACATCTCGTCTCGCCTGTCATCCTGATGTTCTCTATATTCATCATGCCGGCGACCTTCTTCAGGGATAGGGATTTCTCTCCTATATTGCCCAGAAGGTTCGACATGTCCATGTGCAAATTGCAGGACATTCATGGGGGTCGATGATAAGGGTAAGGAAGACGAAAACCCTCTGGATTGCCGCGGCGACAACGGTCGCTCATTGACAATAGACGGGGTGAAAACTATCTGGGAGGACACACCGGGTCCTGAGACATGAGGCGTAAACCTAGCAGCCAATTCTGTCAGCTGATCCAATTGGGCTTGGAGGGCCGCTATTGAGTTCACGAGAGGGTTGTCTGCATCACCTACCACGGATCCCCTCGCTTGGGGGGCAGAATAGCTGGGTCCCGCTATCTGGGAAAGAGGGGAACGAATCTGGAATGCGGATGTTTCTGTCACTTATCTAAAGGGAGGATCTGATCCCCCAATGGTGATCTATTGTATTGCAGTAGGAGTATTAGAAGTAGCGAAAGGAAAAAGTCATCGGCGAGTGGTGAATGGGATGCTGGAGGATTGGGACAACACGGCATCTGAATCTGAAGCCATAATCCTTCGAGCTTTGGGAAGAATGGAGCTTGGTTATTAAGGATGCTCACTTAATAGAACCAAAGCACTCAATGAAAGCACCAATTGGATAAGAATTTGTCTGTTGCCGAAGGGTAGAAGGGGAAAGGGCTCCTCAGATTCAGTATCCGCGGTGGTCCGATGTACCTGCAAGACGCCGGAGGGGGTCTCCGGCGTAAACACTCCGATGCTTAAGTTAGTATGAGTGTTAAGAATGGCAGAGCTTGGGCCAGAAAATTCTGCTTACCTTCCTCCTTCGTGGTGGAGGTATTTATAGGCGAAAAGGAGCATTTCTGCGTAGTTTGGATTATTATGGGCTATCGCTCCCGTCAGGGGTTATAGTTCTCCCATGGTGCGATATGCCGTCATGGCGTTAGGTGTGGGGGTAGCCGTTACCTAGGCAAGGTAACGACTACGCTCTTCTCAAGACGCTCGATTTACACTAGAATGGGATAGCTCCTTTGGTCATCACAAAGTGCCGTGCGGGCCCCCCCGTTGACGTCGACCATCCCGGTGTCAATCTCCTAGGGAGAGATGGTAGCCTCGATGCTGCCATGACGGTAGGAACAACAACCATTTTCTCTCCTTGCGGGGTATGAGACGACAATACCCTTGTCGTTAGGCTTATTGTTATCAGCGTCGAAGACTGGAAGAGCGGTTTCTTCGTTGTCGAATTACCCTCTCGTCTGTGGCGCTCTGGCTTCAATCTAGATGTTGCTAATTGGGCGAAGCCAGGGGTTCTGTCTAGGGAAGAATTAGGCCAGGCCAACGCCTTGTTGGAGATGGAGTCGTCCTTCTAGATCCGAAACTTTGCTTTGTACAGGCATTTGCCTGAGTGTACCATAGGTGAGTTTTTGAGCTTTGTCGCTATCTTACTTATCCCTTGTTTACTAACATAACTTCCCGCGGGAGAGACTGTCGCTCGTCCGCTTTCAAGGGGTGACGCTTCTTCCAAGATTATTCCCCCTTCCACGACAACTGCATCTACTTCTACTGGTATTCAGGCTGACTTCTGTGTGCCAATAAAGAAAAGAGCTTCGAACGCGGCTCTTTCAAAGGAGTGCGGTACTTCCACCCGCGCTTCTCGCTTCGTGGAGAATTGGCTGCCGACTCGGAAGAGGGGGTCCAGCTCTGGTTCACCGGTAATTAAGACGAAGATGTTCTCCTACGGGACCGAGGATATGGAGGACATGGATACAGAGCTGAGTCTTTGCCCAATCTCCGCGGCTCAACGAAAGAGGCTGAGGGAGGACAGCGAGATACGGGTGGCGAAGATTGCTGTTCAGCCCAAAACGGTTCCAGCGACAGTTTATGTCGCTTCTCGAGTTGCCACTTCGCCTGGTGTCGCTAGAGGGGGTGTCGCACCACCGAGTGACACTTCCTTGATTCCCTATTCGTCTCCTCCTAATGGGGTTCCCACTGCTGCGGTGGTATCACCACTAGTGACGGAGTCTGCTCCTATCATGGAGTCTCCTCCTTCGCCTATCGATTCCTGCATCCCTAACGTGGTGGTGCCAGCTCAGAGTACGACTGGTTCTTTTTGTTTTCTGCCAAAGTCTCTAATGTGATCACGACCCCCTTCGAATTAGAACAACTTGACACATTACCAAGAGGATCGGTCACGGGCAGCCGAGCCTTGCAAATGCGCGTAAATCATGCCCAAGGTCGAGGATCGAGTGCTAAATCTTCGCAATCCTTAGGCCTAGACACGCAGAACTCCCAAGATGGCCAAGCAAGCCATGAAGTCGAGGCACGTCTAGCCCTAGAAAGTCCCAAGGACACGCGCACTGCCCCAAGGCCTCCCGCAAAGCCGGACTTCCTCAACTCGCAACAAGGCTCGTCGACAAATGCTTCATCCAAGAGGACAAATCATCATGAGCATATGGACAAGAAAATGGTGTCCGATTTGAGAGAACAGAGGCTTGACGGAAACTTCAAGATGTTATCTTTCGTTTGGGACAAGTTTCAGGCCAATCGGACGGGTGGATCAAAAGTTATGCTAGTCGACATTTTGGCGCGCAGGACGAGAGGTGCCTAGCGTGATCATGCTAAGCTCTTAGCGTGATTCACGCTAGCCACTGGTTTAATTTCTAATTTTTGGCTCAATCGTTGGCGTGATCACGCCAGGGAAAAATTGGCTAACGTGATCACGCTAAGCTCTTAGCGTGATTCACGCTAGCCACTATTTTGAGTTGGATTTTCGGGCTTTTCAAGCCCAATTTGCATACCAACTATATGTAACTCTTTTGTATCATTTTCCTCCTTAGTTTTAGACTATGTGTGATATTTTTCAAGTGAGAATACTCCTTCTCTTATCACCTAAGCCTTGAACTCTTCACTTATTTTCTTGAGAAAAAATCGTTGAGTTGAAATTACTCCTTCCGATTATTGTTCGGGGAAACCGCGAATTTGTATTTGTAATTTTGGCAAGCTTCTTGAATGAATGGAGGTTTATTAATTGCTTATTCCAAGAACCGTCGATGTCAAGTTGCTTGGTTTAATTCTTGGATGTTCGTGTGATCAATTTCAATCCCTTGTCAATCATAACAATTTCCGGGTACCTATTTCCCTAATTCTCCGCTGACTCTTATCTATTCTCCACTGAATATAACTTGTTCGTGTCTTTCCTTTTCTTGTGATCTTGTTGTCGCTAGATAATTCGATTCGGCTAGATCCTCCATAAGCTCCATTGTAATCCGGCTTACTAACCTTAGGCAGGATCACATCAAGTGGTAACGGAGCTTTTGGCTGCCTAGCGAATTTTTCTAGTTTTCGTTACAAGTGTTAGATCCTTTCTTTCTTGAAAATCTTGAGTTTTAGGTGTCTTTTTCCAAAACTATTTCAAGTGGGCAATTGAGTGATTGTGGTGATCATTTTTGCTAGGTCAAAAGTTCGAAATTTTACGAAAATCATTTGGGTGTGTTCTTGAAGTTCATCTTGTGTTCTTGATGTTCTTGGTATTTTGTTTTTTCCTTTATGCAGTGTCGCTCGGTAGCTCGTCGTGCTTTAAGAATTTTATCACGGGGATCCTCCAATCCTTTTCAATTTCTTCTACACACAGCGACAATTGTTCCTCCATGAAGGACGACACTGACTTTTCCTCGTAGTACACGCCCTCTGGTATGGTTGCCTCTTGATTGGCTGCCGTTTTGGCAAGGTTGTCTGCCTCGGCATTGTCCTCTCGGGGAATATGTTCAAAGGTGACTCGCACGCCGCTTTGTTCTATTTCCATCAATTCTCGCTTTACTTTCGAGAGGTATTGTACCATGATGGGCTCTCTGGCTTGAGAGTGTCCCAGGACTTGATCAATTACTAGCTTGGAGTCACCTCGTATTTTCAATCGTGGGGCTCCTGTTACCGTGCCGCATTCGGCTTTGGTGAAGAGGTTTCTTCCTATTCTGAGCGTGGCTAATAACGCTTCATACTCTGCTGCGTTATTAGATAATGGTTGTAGAATTCTGATTGCATGTCGCACTTGTGCATCGTGCGGCCCGATCATGTAAATACCGACTCCTGCTAGTTCTTGATTTTTAGCGCCATCCACATAAATAACCCATGAGTCCACGTACGCCTCCGAGGGTGGGAACTTTACGCTATTCTCTTCCTCTTCAAGTGGCTCTGCTGTAGGGTCCCTGGCAAAGGTGCATTCAACGATGAAATCCGCCAGGACCTGGGCTTTTACAGATGGTCGAGCCTTGTATTGTAATCCGTATTGCTCAAGCTCAATTGCCCAAATCAGCATTCTCCCAGAGGACTCTGGTTTCCTGAAAATTCTCTTCAAAGGCTGATCTGTGAGCACGATGATCGGGTGGGCCTGGAAGTACCTGTCCATCTTTCGCGTGGACTGTATTAGGGCGAATGCCACCTTTTCAATGTGAGCGTACCGCACCTCAGCATCTTTTAACACATGGCTGACGAAGAAAACAGGGCGGTGGGCATGATTGTCCTCCTGTACTAGGACGACACTACTACTTCACCTTCCACGCCAAGATACAGGAATAGGGTGTCACTCAGTTCCGGTCGTGTTAGCACCAAGTCGGACGACAAGTAGGTTTTCAAGCCTACAAACGCTTCTTCGCATTCTTGCGTCCATCCAAAAGGAGCCTTTATGCGTATGACTTTGAAGAACGGCAGGCATCTCTCGCCCTGTTTAGAGATGAATCGCCCTAAAGCGATGACGCGTCCTGTCAACCTTTGGACCTCCTGGACGGTTCGCGGCGATGCCATGTCATGGATAGCGCTAATCTTTGACGGGTTTGGCTGGATGCCTTTCTGGCTTACCACATACCCCAAAAATTTTCCCGTCTGAAATACGAATGCGCATTTGTGAGGATTCAGCTTCATTTTGTATTTCCTTAATGTGTCAAACACCTCTTGTAGGTCTGCCAAATGGTCACTGAAGCTTCGGCTCTTGACCAATAAATCATCTACGTAGGCTTCTACATTTTTCCCGATTTGCCCCTCGAACACTTTGTTCGCCATGCGCTGAAAAGTTGCCCCAATATTCTTCAAGCCAAACGACATCGTTGTGTAACAATAGGTGGCCTTTGGGGTTATAAATGTCATTTTCTCTTCGTCTTCCTTGGCCATGGGAATCTGATGGTACCCGGAGTTGGCGTCCAAAGAGCTCAAATATGCGTATCCCGCCGTTTGATTGACCAGCTGATCAATCCTGGGAAGCGGATAACAGTCATTGGGGCAGGTGTCATTTAAGTTAGTGAAATCAATGCACATGCGCCAGTCTCCGCTGGGCTTGGGAACTAGGACAGGATTAGCCAGCCAGGTGGGGTATTGAACCTCCCGAATGAATCCCGCGTCCAGGAGTTTTGTTACCTCCTTGTCAATAGCTATTGTCTTATCTGCGGAGAACACTCACCGCTTCTGTTGAACTGGCGTGGAATGTGGATCGGCGTTAAGTCGATGCTCTACTACCTCTCTAGACACACCGGGCATGTCCGCTGGTTTCCAAGCGAACTCCCCTTTGCACTTGTTCAGCTGTCGGGCTAGTTGTGCACTCTCCTCCAGGGTTAACTTTTCACTGACCAAGAAACTTGCCTCACTATTACCGTTAACGGGGACGGGCACCATCGTGTCTACTGGTTGGGTGCTCCTTTCATCCCTTTGCTCATAGGGATCTGCCGCCACACACACGTACTGGTCACATCTTTTCCGAGTCATGAGCAAGTAGCACTCGGCGGCTAGCTTTTGGTCGCCCTTGATTGATACCACTCCTTCCCAAGAGGGGTATTTTATCCTAAGGTGCTTTTGAGATATCGCTGCCCCGAAGCGATTGAGGAATGACCGCCCTAGAATGGCGTTATACGGTAGAACGAGATCTACGACCAAGAACAATAACTCTTCTGATCGCTTGGACGTGTCTTCTCTAAAGTATACGGGCAGCACTGTGACTCCAGTCACATGTATAGGGACACCATCTACTCCGATGATTAGCTTCTTGCAGGGTGCCAATTCACTGGTGGGGCGCTTCATGAGGTTATATCCCTCCAGTGAAAATAGGTTTACCGCGCTACCATTATCGATAAGAGTTCTTCGAACCCCATGGTTTCCAATGACCGGCGTGACTACCAACGCGTCGTTTTGAGGGAATACGACACCCTTTTCGTCTTCTTCCAAGAAGGATAGCACCATCCTGTCCAGCACATCTATCGCTTCCTTCTTTGCGGGCTGGCTTTCTCGTTTCTGCTTCTCTCCTGCGACGGGTGTCGCTTGGGTGCGTTCGTCGAGATATGATGTGCCACCAGCAATAATGTTGATAATGGGGATTTCCTCGTCCTGAATCGTTAACGCTTCTTTCCCCCTTCCGCCAGAAGTCCCGCTGCTTCCAGGGGGAGGAGGTAGTTGCTGGTTGACCGACACCCGCGCGGGGGGTTCCTCTGGCTTCTTCTCTTACTCTGGTGGTGAATTCCCCAAGGTAGCCCTCTTCCAATAAATGCTCTATCGCCAGCTTCAGCTCTCTGCATACATCTGTGGAGTGCCCTCTAGCCTTATGGAATTTGCAGAAAGCATTTTCTCTTCCTCCCACGATCACTCCTGGCTTTACAGGGTTGGATAGCGGATTGGCAGGTTCCGCTGCTGAATAATTGCTAGGATCTCCGCCCGTGAGAGTATAAGGGAAGGAAGGTCAGGGTCATAGATTCGACCCTTAGGTGGGTCCGCTTGCCGCTGAGTGTTCGTGCCACCAGTTCTTCCTCTATAAAAATTACCTTTCTGTCGATTTGACGCCTTAGGGATATAATCTTTCCGCTGGGTGTAGTCGTCGCCCGGGCGGGTGTCTTGGGTCATACCGGCCTGAGTGGTGGGGGTGGGGGGCGCATTCTGAGGCATGTTTCGCATTCTATCTCTATATTCCTCCTCTTCCATTCTTGTGTAATTGTGAGCCTTCAACCTTAACGCATCTAAGGTTGCCGGGGGGTCCACCATTAACGTGTCCCTCAACTTTCCGTAGCCGCAATTTTGTTTCAAGGCCTCTATAGCAAAATCGATAGTAATTCCTGGTGTTAGGGACATTTCCATATCAAAACGGGCGAGATTGCCTTTCAGGGATTCTTCTGGTTTCCTGCTTATATCAAACAAGGCTGCGGCAGACTTCCGGATGGGGACGGTTGTGCTGAAGCGGCTCTTAAACCTAGCCTCCAATTGCAAGAAGTTGCAATCGATCGGGCGGGGAGTCCTTCAAACCAGAGGCGGGTCACCCCTGACAATGTCATAACGAATATTTGACACAACGCCGCGTCATTGTGCGTCTGGAATTGCACGAAATCTTTCACCTTATTGAGATGGGAGATGAGATATTTAGTGCCATCATATGACTCTGTGGGGAGCTTGACGTGTCGGCTGACCTTGTGATGTCTTATACGATTGCTGAACGGATGACCTGAAGTGTCATCTAGAATCTCACAGTCATGGCGGGGGGGGGGGGGGTGGGAATTTCCAGGTGTCGTCTGTGGCCTCGAGGTTCAGGGGTATGCTGTTGCCTAGGGGATCGGCTACGACTTCTGGGTGAACGGGTTTGATGCCTTCTACTGCTCGATCTTTCACTTCGCCCCACGGAGACCTCTCTGTCGGCACCCTCTCTCCTACCGTCCCAACGCTCCCTATAGTCACCTTGTTGTTGCTCTACTTGGGGGACGGGGACTCGCGACGCCTGTGGTATGTAAGGGCTCTACCGGTCCCTCGGTGGGCTGTACAAAGCTGAATGGCGTACTTATCGCGGGCGAAGTCAAAGGAACGCTCACCTGCGGTCGAGGCGACATCGGTCATTCAGCGACGATAGATGGGGTGAAAACAATCTGCGACGGCATACCCGATCCAGGGGCACTAGAAGTAAAGCTTGCGGCTAGCTCAGTCAAGTAATCTAGCTGGGCACGGAGGTCTAAGATTGAACTTGCCAAAGGATTGTTAGCACCGCCCATTCCGGAACCCGTGGGTGGGGGAGCGGAGTAACTAGGTCCGACCATCTGAGAAAACAGGGCGCCCGTTTGGGGAAACGGGGCGCCCGTCTGGGGAAATAGCGCGCCCGTTTGAGGTTACGAATCGCATCTCCGGCACCAGATTCTGCGCCAAAGAAAGCGGCCGTCGTAAAAAGGGATGTTGGGTTTGTCGTTCCCCAAGCTAATCACGGGCAACCATTTCCACCACCTCCGCCTTATCTATCGCCACCGCCCTACCCTTTGCCATCACTATATCAACCCACCTACTTTTCTTTCACCTCGCCACCCGTTGCTAATATCGCGCCTCAAAATCCTACACATTTCTCACCGCCTCCAGTACAAACATCACAACCTATGCAACCTAAGCCATATAACCCTCCAAAAGACCCAAATAACCAAAACACGTCAAGCAATCGGTGGAACCGAGAGCCTTTGCCACCTTTTCCTCTTCCCGCAGGGGAAATCTACAAACATCTCCTAGCGGCCGGACAGATTGTACCAGTGCCAGCTCAGCCTCAGTTGCCTCCTTACCCACGCTGGAGCCCCGAGTCACACTCTGGAAAATTGCTTCGCATTCAAAGCTAAAGTCCATCACTTGATCAAAAGTGGGTGGGTATCTTTCGAAGGGTTAGCAAAAGGACCCAACACATCCACCAACCCTCTCCCCAATCATTCCCAAGGAAAAAGAGGGGTGAATTCCATCTTGGTAGGAGAAAGTAACGACCTTCTTTCTCCAGCGTCAAGCTGGCCACAGGAACAACTTTTCCTGGCCTTAACTCGAGGAGGATATATGCCATACTTGGAGAGAAATCCAAGTCACTGCATGTACTGCAAGGGAAGTGACGGTCATGAGATCCAAAGTTGCGAGTTGTTCGCAAGAAAGGTGAGACAACTCTCGAGTCTTGGAGTAATACAAACCCAGAAGGCGACCCACGGGGAAGGATCCATTAACGCCATCGGAGAAGGATTTCTTATCCCACATAACGCCAAGGGAACCCCACTCCTAACCATCCAAAAGAAAGGATCGACTTCGCCGAGCAAACGGTTCTCCAAGCGCCGCGACGAGGGCGACCGCGAGATTGATACCTTGGGTCAGCCTTCCGGGAAATTCAATTACCTCGTCAGGTATTCGGCACCACCCTCCCATGCTAGCACAGCGCCATTACTATCTTCTTGGGAATCCTCGGACTCCGAGTCATACCCTTCACCGATGTGGTCACTTCCTCTGTTTCCTTTAAAGGAGATCTACGCAAGCCTCATGGCAGACGGGCAGATTACACCATCCCCACTCTCGCCTCAATCAACTCCTTACCCTAGCTGGTATGATCCATAGGTTAGCTGCGAATATCACGCCGAAACCCGAGGACACTCCCTGGAAGACTGTTACGCCTTTAGAGAGAAGATCGAGCACCTAACCAAACAAGGATGAATCTCATCCAAAGGTTTAGCAAAGGATCCTGATGTGACAACTAGTCCTCTACCGCACCATAATCCTAGGATGAGCGACATTGCGTCCATTGGAATCGACGTTTCTCACCCTTCAATGAAGGAAACACCCAACGAAGAACTGTTCTTCGCATTAGCCAACAACGCATATCTGCCATTCCCGGGGAATGATCAGGCCCAATGCCTATTCTGCCAAGGGGAAAGCAAGCACGACATCCAAGATTGCAGACTTTTTTGACAGAAAGTCAAGCAACTCACAACATTCGGGATCATTCAGACCGAAGGGAAAACCCGAGGAGCAATCAATGTCATCGAGGACAACTCTCCAGCACTGTATTCCTTCGAATATGTGGCCCAAACAGGGGATGCAACCACGACCCCACGCAAAGTAGTGTTCACATTAGCTGTGAATACTCCTAGCTGAGACTTACACGCGGTCCCATTCAACTACCGATACATGGTGGTCACCACCCCTCCTGCAGTCATACCAACCGGACTCGCTATTGGCGAAGCCTCTCATATCGGGGGCATGACCCGCACCAGAAGATGTTACATCTCGGAGGAAGCAAAGAAGCAACAACAAGCCAAAGGGGAAAATCCTGTGATCCGCGAAGAGACGGTAGAAGAGACGCAAGGTTTGAGCAAACCTGTAACCGAGGACGAGAGAACCGAGTTCCTCAAGATCATGAAATAGAGCGAGTTCAGCATCATCGAATAGCTAAAGAAAACCCTGGCTCGCATCTCCATCATGGAGCTGATCCTTACTTCAGAGCCGCATCGCCAAGCTCTCTTAAAAGTCTTGAAGCAAGCCTTCGTGACTAAGGATATCAACACGGAAGGGGTGGAAAACCTCGTCGGAAGAATTCAAGCCTTAAGCAGCATTTCCTTCTCTGAAGGAGAGATCGACCCCTCGGGAAGAGATCACAACAAGGCCCTATACATCACGGTAGAATGTAAGGGACACGTCATAGCAAAGGCCCTAATCGACAATGGGTCCGCACTTAATGTCATGCCCAGGCATGTCCTCGAAGAACTGCCGGTCGATTTCTCTCATATGAAACCCAGCGGAATGATGGCTAGGGCTTTCGATGGCACCACTCGAGAGGTCATCGGGAACTTTGAGTTGGATATGGTCATCGGGCCCCACACTTTTTCCTTGACGTTCTAGATCATGGAAATCCAACCCGCTTACAGCATGCTTCTAGGACGGACTTGGATCCATTCAGCGGGAGTCGTCCCCTCTTCCCTGCATCAGTGCCTCAAATACGTCAAGGATAATACCCTCGTCACAATAAAGGCAGAAGAAGCCTTGATCTTGGCCAAGCATGCATCCATGCCTTACATCGAAACTGCTGAAACCTTGGAGTGTTCTTTCCAAGCCTTCGAAATCGTCAACGCGGATTGGATCGAGGAAGGATCCCCCGTTTGCGAAGCCTCAAAGTCTGAGATAGCCGAAACAACCACTAAGTCAATACTAGAGGGAAGCTTCCAATTGGGAAAATGGCTTGGGGCCGAGTTACAAGGATCAAAAGGTTGGGCACCTCCGAAGAGCTTCGGAGACCGCTTTGGGTTAGGGTGCCAACCCAGCAAGGCCGATTTCGCCAGGATTGCCCAAGAAAAGAAAGAAAAGCAGCTGGCTAAGCTATTTGGACATTCTGCGCTAGAGGGCAAAATGCCAATCCCCCATATAAGAACCACGTTCCCCTTCACGGCCGAAACTATTAATGGAAATCCGATCAGGGTATCAGACCTCCGTATCTGCACTCTGGGTGAAGAAGAGTAGTCGCCTAGTTCAGTCATTTTCGTAAAGAAGTCAGGGGAGTCTGTGTGCAACTGGACCATCACCATGCTTCCAGATGTCTCTCCGTAATTACTCCTTTTTAGAAAAATATACGTTTGCACGTTTCACGAAAATATTTTTGTAGGAACTCACATTCCCCTTTTGTTAAAAATCAAATATATATGCAATTCTCATTTTACGCATCTCTTTTTTTCGCATTTTAATTTCAGGATGAATGTTAATTCGGATTGTCTTGATAAAACCTATGTCTTTACTGGCGAAGAAATCATCGCTACGACTGAAAACAAAGCCGAAATCTCCGACGAACTGGCCCGTTTACTAGAAAGTTCAGAAAAGGAAATAACCCCTCATCGGGAGGAATTGGACGAAGTAAATCTGGGGGCAAGCAATGAGAATCAGAAGCTGGTTAAGATCGGAACTACCTTGGATACGACCCAGAGAGAGGTTGATTTCTCTCATCAAAGACTACTCCGACGTATTCGCATGGTCATAGGCCGACATGCCAGGTCTTGATCCTGGGATAGTCGAGCATCGCATTCCATTAAAACCCAAGTTTAAGCCTGTCAAGCAAAAACTTCGGAGGATGCATCTAGACATCCTTCTGAAAATCAGAGAAGAAGTTACCAAGAAACTAGACGCGGGTTTCTTGAGAGTTACCGAGTACCCAGAATGGATCGCCAACATAGTGCCAGTACCCAAAAAGGATGGGAAAGTTCGCATGTGCGTGGACTTTCGGGACCTCAATTGAGCCAGCCCTAAGGACGACTTCCCTCTTCCCCATATCGACATCTTGGTGGATAGTGCCGCCAGAAATGACATGTTCTCCTTCATGCACGAATTTTTGGGGTACAATCAGATCAAAATGGCACCCAAGGACAGTGAAAAGACGACCTTCATCATGCCCTGGGGAACCTTCTGCTACAAAGTGATGCCCTTTGGATTAAAAAATACAGGAGTCATGTACCAACGTGCTGCCGTCACCCTTTTCCATGACATGATGCATAAAGAATTGGAAATATATGTCGACGACATGATAGCCAAATCTCTCGGCACGGAAGATCATGTAGACATCCTGAAGAAGGTATTCGAAAGGTTGAGGTAATTTCAGCTACGGCTAAACCCAGCTAAGTGCACCTTTGGAGTGACCTCCGGAAAGTTGTTAGGATTCATCGTCAGCAACAAAGGCGTAGAAGTGGATCCTGATAAGATAAAAGCAATTCAAGAGTTACCCGCTCCCAGCACCGAAACAGAAGTACAAAGCTTCTTAGGACGCATCAACTACATCGCTCGCTTTATCAGCCAGTTAACACTTACTTGCGAGCCGATGTTTAAAATGCTAAGGAAACACGGAGATGCAGAGTGGGACGAAGACTGCCAGAAAGCTTTCGAGAAAATGAAGACATATCTGCAAAGCCCACCGGTACTAGTTCCCCCGACACCAGGACGTCCTTTGCTCATGTACCTGACAGTCATGGCTAGCGCCATGGGCTGCATTTTGGGGCAGCACGACGAGTCAGGAAGGCGTGAACAAGCCATCTACTACCTCAGCAAAAAAATCAACGAATGCGAGATGCGCTACTCCATGTTAGAACAAACCTGTTGCGCCCTAGCATGGTACGCCCGAAGGCTTCGACGGTACATGTTGTATTACATGACATGGCTAATCTCTCGCATGGATCCCTTGAAGTACATCTTCGAAAAGCCGTACCTGTCAAGTCGCATTTGTAGATGGCAAGTCTTATTAGCTGAGCACGAGATCATCTATGTAACCCGGAAAGCGGTTAAAGTAAGCGCTCTCGCCGATCATTTGGTTGATCATGCCTCGGACGAGTATGAGTCGTTGAGCTTCGACTTCCCCGATGAGGACATCATAGTGATTGAAGATGAGATCGCAGAAGATCTCCGAGAAGATGACTGGTGAACCTCTCGGGCAAGGGAGTGGGAGTCGTGGTCATAGCCCCAGATGGCTGTCAATTCCCCATAGCGTGCAGATTGAACTTCCCATGCACCAATAACATCACCGAGTATAAGGCATGTATCAGCGGTCTGACAGCAGCCATCGACTTAAAAGTAAAGAAGCTTCGAATCTTCGGCGATTCAGCACTCGTCATTTACCAAGCCCAGGATCTATGGTAGACACGGGATTCCAAGCTCATCCCTTATCAAAAGTTACTCACCCAACTCACACGGGAATTCGAGGAAACCAAGTTCAACCGAGTCGACAGAGAAAAGAACCGCTTCGCAGACGCATTAGCCACATTGGCATCGATGTTCAAGTTAGAGTGCGGAGTAATGCTTCAGCCTCTGAGGGTAGAAGTAAAGGAAACTCCGGTATGTTGCGTAGCCTTAGAAGAGGAACCCAATGGGAAGCCTTGGTTCCACGACTTAGTACGATTCATCAGAAACCGGGAGTATCCACCAGGGGCAAGCCGGGTTAGCAAAAAGACCCTTCAACGCTTAGCGCTAGACTTCTACCTCGACGACGAAGTTCTATATAAGAGGAGAGCTGATGGAGCTTTGCTTCGTTGCGTCACTATGGCCGAGGCTAAGAGAATCATAACGGAGATCCATGAGGGGTTTGTTCCACGCACGCAAGTGGGCATATGATGGCAAGACAGATAATGAGGCAAGGTTATTTTTGGCTCACCATCGAACGAGATTGCATCGACTATTTCCAGAAGTGCCACAAATGTCAAATCTACGCAGACCATCTCCATGTCCCTCCATCCCCTCTCTTCAGCATGACATCGCCTTGGCCTTTTGCGATGTGGGGAATCGACATCATCGGCCAAATTCACCCAACAGCCTCTAATGGCCATCGCTTCATCCTCGTAGCAATCGACTACTTCACCAAATGGGTAGAGGATGCCTCTTACTCCAACATCACATAGAAAATGACCATGCGATTCATTGAGAGGAACATCATTTGTCGTCATGGAGTCCCAGAAACAATCATCACGGGCAACGGCACGAATCTCAATGGGAAGATGATCGACGGTCTCTGCCAACTTTGGAAGGTGAAGCACCGAAACTCGTCACCATATCGACCAAAGATGAATGACGCAGTCGAAGCAGCAAACAAAAACCTGAAGAGGATCATCCAAAAGATGGTAATCACTCACAAAGATTGGCATGACATGCTTCCCTTCGCACTGTATGCTTACCGAATAGCAACTCGTACGTCTACAGGGGCAACTCCCTACTCGTTAGTTTACGGCATGGAAGCCGTAATTCCTCTTGAGGTAGAAATCCCTTCTCTCAGGATCCTGGCAGAGTCCAAAGTAGAAGAATCAGATTGGGCAAGAGTGAGGTACGAGCAGCTGAACCTCCTTCCCGAAAAGCGATTGGCCGCTATCTGCCATGCACAATTGTATCAGCAAAGAATGGCCAACACTTATAACAAGAAAGTGCGGCCTCGCAAGTTCGAGGCTGGGGATTTAGTGCTGAAGAAGATTCTTCCTCACCAGGAGGCTAGTCAAGGAAAGTGGGCCCCTAGGTACGAGGGCCCTTATCTAGTTAAAAGTGCATTCTCAGGGGTGCCATAGTGCTAACCAATATGGATGGAGACGATCTCCCAAGACCGGTAAATGCCGATGCAGTCAAGATATACTTCGCCTGAAGCGTCGCGAACCGAGCGTTCGGCCAGACCAAGGACATAGGGTTTTATCATGACAATCTAGCACAAACATTTGTCCTGAAATTAATAAAACAAGTTTTTTCAGGAGATGCTCATTATTTTAAAATTTGTTGTCCCCTTTTACTTAAACTTGTGAGATGACAAAATGAGGCATGACATAGATGGCTCCCCAGGAGTAGCTCAAGACGTAAGACACGTCACTTAGACTAACGCCACTAATCAATCTTAAGTTTTGCAGGGACGTAAGGTCTCACGCCTTATCTCGTCATCGCGATAGAACCAGGGAGTTTCGCTCGTAGCAGCTCTTGAATTGCCGCAACATGCCACCTTCAAGAGCGAATCAGGAAAGATTTTAAGACAAACCACTACCATCTAAAGCGAAAACTCTTTTCCTCGCAGTGCTACCAGCACAGCCGGCATCGCAAACAACCGGTATCAAAGGACTGAATGCTGGACCAAAGTCATAAAGCCCATCCTACGCCGGCCGAGCTGTCGGAACAATAGCAACATCGGCGCCCATCTCCGTTCACCTATTCGGAGGAGCTCATCACCAAAACGCCATGGTCGCCCAGCGCACCTTTGCAGGCAAAACTCTTGGAAAAAGCACGACAAAAAGCTGTCCTCCTAGGACCACCATCAACATACTTAATGCGCTCTTGTTCAAGAAGTTTCCCAACATCCGCACCATGATCAACACGGTGAAGATCAATCCTTTAGTTGAGGGACAGCCAGGCTGCAAGTATCGCCCACGCCGAGGCAGGAGCTACGGCAAAGCATCTAAAATCAAAGCCATCATCAACCAACGTCCGATGCCAATCACGCTGCAGTGACCCACAGATGGCCCATCTAAAAGGGAGAGCTTAAAAACTTATCCATCGCATTACTTTTTCTATAAAAAAATCATCTTGCGTTTACTCCTCATTTGTCATCGCCTTGTCTTTTTCAGGAACTGGGTCGCCCCCATTAGTTGCCTGCATGAGAATGGTAAGCATACGCCCTTGTAGCCCCGCTGCACATTTCGGGGACAGAGGGTTTTCCCCTTTATCCCCGAGCAATCACGAAACCAATCAACGAAGATCCGGCAAGGACCGTTAAGCAAATGGACAGAATACAGGTCTCATCCTCACTCCGACTTGGATTGGTGGTCCCCACAAAGCACCTGAAAAAGAAACCAATCAAAGCAAAGCATTCCTGAATGTGGGACCACACCGTAGGCACCCTCGAACAACCAGGCTAAGGAAAGGGAGAATCCCTGAACTTATGTCATTTTTTGTTTTAAATCAATCTTTCTTTTCTACTCCGTTGTCCCCCTTCATTTCGCAGGGACGCGAATCATCTCATTGTCATCCGCATAAGGCTTGTGGAAGACGCCCTTGCAGCCCCGCTGCTCACTTCAGGGGAGTCCATCTTTCTTTCCCCTTATTTAAATTTGTTTTCATTCCTGCTCGCTTTGTTAGCTTTAAGTCGAGTACAGTCGTCTGGCCCACTAGGGGCAACCTTAGGTTCTCGTTAGACCCTTACAAATAAGTCATCCCCCACATCCTAGCAATCAAACTATCAATCAATCAAAAACCAAAAATCAATCAAAATCCCTTTTTTAGCCCGGCTAAAACAAAATCATACTACTCTCATAAGCATTTTCATGCATTGCATAGGTCGGGAATGTTCAATCCCTCTGTTAAATAAAGCATCCATCTAAATTACATGCCATGCATGATATTACTTGTTTGCTCTTATATCCGCGGTTTGCTCCGACGTAAGCAGTCACAAACAAATCCCGGTAAGCATCTTTGAGCCATCGCGCCGTATCCTTCATGAGTGTAAGGGCCTGACTAGATACTAGTTGAGTTCGCATAATATCCAGGGTACATGTGCAATTAGACATGGGATAGCTATAAAATGACGTGGGACTTTTACGATCTTCTCCGTTTTTTTCGTTTCTTCCCTCTTTCCACCATATGCCATCACTCCTACCAAAACCTTCACTATCACTCATACCTCGGGAGCCAAGGAGCAGTCTCAGCTAAGATTGCCAGCCGGAAATAAAAGCACGCCAAGTTCAAGTTCACGACGAAGGAGACGAAAAAGGTCACCGAGAGCCATCACCAAAGAAAGACCAAAAACCCGAAGATGAAGGTCGAGGCTTTAAGCCAAAATGAGGAGAAATCAAGACAAAGGTTGTGCTTGCTCTGCTCTGTTGCATTTCAAATCAAATCAAAAGGGGGGAATAGAGAAAAAGAAAAGAGAGAAAAAAAAAGGGGGGGGGGGGGGGGGGGGGGGAAAGAAAGAAGAAAAAAAAAAGAAAAAAAAAAGAAAAAAAAAGAAAAAAAAAAGGAGAGAGGGGAAGAAGGGAAAAGAAAAGAAAAGAGAGAAATGCTCAGAGACCTTCGAAGAATACAAACAATCGAAGAGCCAAATCAAGCATAGCCCGGGGACAACTAAACTCGAGAAAACTCGAAGAAAATATTCCCCAGTAAAGACTCGAGAAAAAGGGCCCAAGGCCAACTCGAGAAATCTCAAAGCAAGCATCCCCAGTAAGGACACGAGAAGAAAAAGGGCCCAAGGCCAATCCAAGTAGCAAGTCGCAAAAAGAACGGCGACGACACTTCCTAGTAAAGACTCGAGCAAAGGGCCCCTAACCGACCTGAAAGCAGCCACAACAAGGATCCAAGAGCTCATGCACTCTGTCGAGAAAGCATCCCCACCAAAAAGCGAAGGAACTCGTGCACCGTGCCTTCATCAGGGCCAATCAACAAAGAATCATTCATAGAAAGCCTTCCAACTCATCAAAAAAGCACATCTTTTCCAAAACCAGCTTCCTTCTGGATATTTCATGTCTTTTCATTCTTTTCCGTAAAAGTCCCATCGATTATTAGAACGCCCATGCATGTGCATCTTCATTTGAAGTCTAGTCACTCGGATTGACATTGCGAATTGAAAATTATGTATCATGTTAGTTGCATCTTTATGAGCGTAAAACACTTAGCCTTGTTTCAGAGCGTGAATGCAAACACTAATATCAAGTGAGGACTACTTACGGCTGCAAATCGTGGGAAAGTCTTGTCCTTGGGGTCGTTACCTCCTGAGCAGGATGCAGACGCATTCTAGGTTCGTATCAAGGCCGCTGCTAGCAAAAGAGCATATCTCCTCCCAGAGTGACATCATATGCATTTCCTCCTCCCAGAGTGACATCATTTACATAATTCTTCATTTCTGCATAATGCATTCCTTCCTCCTAGAGTGATAACATCTACGTTTCGTCCTCCTAAAGTGACGATTAGTTTATTTTTGCACCCCGCGTCTTCTCCTACGGGATTAAACGTCATTTATATATTTCCTCCTCCCAGAGTGACAGCATGCATTCTTCTCCTCCCAGAGTGACAGCATCAATATTTTTCTCCTCCCAGAGTGACCTTAGTTTATTTTCCGCATTTCATGTCTTCACCTACGGGAATTGATGTTGTTTACGTTTCTGTACTGCATTTCCTCCTCCCAGAGAGACAGCATCATGCATTTCTTCTCCTCCCAGAGTGACATCATGCATTCTTCTCCTCCCAGAGTGACAGCATCAGCATTTTTCTCCTCCCATAGTGACCTTAGATTAATTTCTGCATTTTCACGTCTTCTCCTACGGGAATTGACGTTGTTTACGTTTCCGTACTGCATTTCCTCCTCCCAGAGTGACAGCATCATGCATTTCTTCTCCTCTTAGAGTGACATCATGCATTTCTTCTCCTCCTAGAGTGACATCATGCATTTCTTCTCCTCCCAGAGTGACAGCATGCATTTTTCTCCTCCTAGAGTGACATCATTTACATAATTCTACATTTCTGCATAATTATTATCTCCTCCTAGAATGACATCATTAGGACAAATCATTCGTACTTCTACAAATCACGCATTATCCTCCTGAAGCAACGTCAGTCACATGTCAAATGCTTACCCCCCCAGTGGAGTCGCCATTTACATTTTTGTAAAATTACCTTCGATTCCTGTCAAAGTAGTCATCATTTACATTTTCTGTAACTTATGTTTCTCTCGATATCCGAATAGATCTAAGTTTATATCTTTGCAGGGCATCCGACAAACCTATCTCCTCCCAGAGTGACATCAACAAACTTATCTCCACCCAGAGTGACATCAACCAAATACCTCATCCTAGAGTGACATCAACAATCTATCTCCTCCTAGAGTGACATCGACGAACCTATCTCCTCTCAGAGTGACATCAACAAACCTATCTCCTCCTAGAGCAACAACAAAACTATCTCCTCCCAGAGTGACATCTACAATATACCTCCTCCTAGAGTGACACCAACTTACCTCCTCCCAGAGTGACATCCATGAATAACATCATCAATTTTGTAAACAATTTTTTAATCCCTAGTGACAGCATCCATTTCCTCATCACCGAATGACACCATAAAAAATATACCTCCTCCTAGAGTGACATCAATCAACTATCTCCTCTCAGAGTGACACCAAAAATATCTCCTCCCAGAGTGACAACAATTCATCTCCTCCCAGAGCGACGTCGTCACTGCAAGCCCGAGGTAAGACCCGTTGTGTCGCCAAAATTCAGATATGTAGGCGCAACCGTCTTTACTGCTTATCAAATACTTCGATAAGACAGTAAAGAGGGGGCATCTGTTGATACCTGAATTTTGACGCCATTTTTAATTAATTTTAGCATTTATGTTATTTACTTAATTTACTGTCATTTTTAGTTCATTTACTATTGCTAGCATTTTTGATTTTTTTATCCCGTTTAGCATCGTCGTTAGCATCGTCAGCTTTCGAAATAGCATTTTTAATTTTTCGTCGCGTATTTTCATTATTATTATCATTATTATTTTTAGTTTTAAAAAGCACATTTTTAACTATCCGGCAGTCATTTGCTAGGTTTTTCTTCGTTTTAGGTCATCACATGAATTTTAGGATTTTTAGTTTTTTAGATAATTTTTTAGTCTTTTAATTTTTTTATTATTATTTTCGTTCGAGCTTTTATTGGACCCGAGTAAGTTTGCTCGGACAATAGCTTGAATTTGAAATATTTTCCATCAACTAGTTGCTAGCTTTTTTTCCATTCACAACGGTCTACAACGTTTCGTGTAATTTTCGGCGTAACGTCATTATTTTTCAGTTCAAACGTCTCACATTTTTTAACGAGAAAATAAACGCGTTAAATGAAAAAATCTCGTCATTCCCTGTTGATGGTTAAACCTGTCGTATTTTTCTCTACGCGCTGGTACCTTCGGCTCGAAAAGTCGGAACGTTTGCTCGCAGGAATCGGCTCGAGGCCATTTAAATAAGGTAAAGGTCAACTTGATCACAACCGTTGATCTGGTCAACCAAGAAAAGTTAACCAGATCAATTATTGACTAATTATCAAGCCATGGTGCGCATGCACCATGGACGTGAGCAAACAGTGGAGCAGGCCACCGAGCAGCCTGCTCCCAACGTCCTGTCCCTTCTCCCCTAGCTCAGAACCGTTTCCTATCCCATCCACCATCATCACGGCCAGCCCTAGCCCTGCCAGCACTACCACTCGACCTCCACTCGGGTCCCTCGCGTCCGGCAGCCATGCGACTTCGGCCTATAAATACGAGCCCTCATTCAACGTAAAACGGGCACCAATTTGGCAAGAAACCCTTGCTTCTTCTCCCTCTGATCAATTGCTCATTTAGAGCGATAATCGTCCAGTTCAAAGTTTAGGTAGGGAGCTTTCTCTCTCTAGCCTATTTTCATTTCTTTAAGCATTTTCTTCTTTAAATTCGTTTGGCTTGATCTTGAGTAGATAAATTACTTATTTTTGTGCCATTAATTCATGCGCATGATGTAGATTAAATACACATTTTCAATTTAAGAAATCGTTAGCTAGATTGTGTGAATTAATTAGTTTTCGATAATTAATGGTTTTGTCTTTTTTTCGAAATTAAACTCGGTATGTTTTGAAATAAAATTCGAGCTTCGTACGGTCGAGACACCGTCGAGGAGACGAGCGTCTCGGAACGAAGATCGCGAGAAACGGCCATAGCTGGCCAGAGCTTGGCCGCCGACCAACGAAGAGGACGATGAATAGTGCCAAGCCCATCACCCTTCCTTTTTATTTTTCATGGGTCAGACACTATTCCTGGCCCATTTTCATTTTCCTTTCACTTTTTTAGTTGGGCCTAACCCATTTTCATTTCTTTCTGAGATTTCGGATCACGTTTTTTCGTAAAAATATATCGTATGCTTCGTATGATTATTTTTCGTACTATCAACTGTTTAATCTTCTGTACTTATCAACTGTTTAATTTATTCGCACTTTAAATTTCCGCAATTTACTTTTGGCAATTTAAATTCAATCATTTTTCGCAAGCTGCTGGAAATATCAACTGATTATTTTCGCAATTTACTGATTATTTTCGTAAATATCAACTGCTTTAATTTTTCGCAAGCTGCTGGAAATTCTTCCGCAACATCAACTGTTTTATTTTCTGTAATATCAACTGTTTTAATTTTCCGCAACATCAACTGTTTTATTTTCCGCAACATCAACTGTTTTATTTTCTGCAAATATCAACTGTTTTATTTTCTGCAAATATCACCTGTTTTATTTTCTGCAAATATCAACCTGTTTTATTTTCTGCAAATATCAACCTGTTTATTTTCTGTAATGTCAACTTGCTTAATTTCTGCAAATCATCAACTGTTAATCTTCTGCAATATCACTTGTTTAAATTTTCTGCAAATCGTCAACTGCTTGATTTCTGCAAATATCGAATCTGTAATTTTTTGTCAAATCGTCACTTAATTTTTCATCAAATCATCATTTAAATTCTCGTTCGTATCAACTGTCATCATTTAATTTTTGTATGCGTTAAATCCATCATTTCTCGCTTGCAATCAACTCAATATTTAAACTTTCGTATGCGTCAAATAAATCATTTCTCGCATGCAATCAACTCAGCATTTAATTTTCTTATGCGTTAAATCCATCATTTCTCGCATGCCATCAACTCAGCATTTAAATCTTGTATGCATCAAATCCATCATTTCTCGCATGCAATCAACTGTCAGCATTTAAATCTTCTGCACTTATCAAACTCAGCATTTAATTCTCGTATGCGTTAAATCCATCATTTCTCGCATACAATCATCTGTCATTTAAATTCTCGCATTCATAAAATTGTTTATTTATTTTTTGAGCTATCGCTAACACTCTCGCTTTGTAGGTTTTAATTTCAAGCTTCGCTCGAAAGTACGCCTTTCGATTCCTTTTTATTTATTCGATGCTTTCTGCAAATATCAATTGTATGCACGATATATAGAGCTTCTAGAATTAAAATCAACCCACATGAACAATGTGTTTAAAGATTTGCTTAAAGTGCCATGTTCATGTGATTTTAAATTCTCGCTTATATTGACTGCATGTGCATAGGGACGTTCTATCCCACATCAGTTTATCATTTCAAAAACCTTTCATTTAATCTGTACTCTGCTAAGCTATCCAGGATAGAATCACGTAGTAATTAATTTAATCATGCATGGCCCGATGATGAAATAGAGGGCGCTCATTCAGTCTTACGGAAAATTCAGTCCCATCACGTTACGGTCAGGAATAATCAATCGGTCTTGATAAACGGTGACTCCATCCGAAAGACGTTAAAATGGTAACCCCGTCCAACGATTAATTATTCCCCAACGGTCACGATCACAGAAAAGACTAAAGTGACGATTCCTCTAAGGGCCCCCTTTCCAAAAAAATGCATTTTTATCAAACACCTTTTTAAACACCTCTCTCATCAACCGGTAACCATTTTTGGATGTGACTCGGGTGCCTAACACCTTCCCGAGACTATAATACAACCCCGAACCTTTTGTCTAGGGTCCAGACCCCTTTTTTGTGCCTTTAGTTTTTTATTTATTATATTTCTTATGCCATGACGATTAAGGTTCCCTAAACCTAGCAACCAAATTAGGGTGGCGACTTCATTGCATGTTGCAAGGCGTCTGTTTACGCGGAGCATCGTAAGGTCTCAAGTTCGTTGCACACTCGCGAATTTTTTAAATTTTCGGGTGCGACACCTATTCGTGGAATTGAACACCAAATCGATTTCATGCCCGGATCAATTATCCCTGAGGAGACCAAAGAATTATAGAGGTAAGTAGACTAGTTGCTTAGTCGAGGCTACGTGAGAATGAGCCTATCACAGTGCGTTGTTCCTGTGATCATAGTTCCAAAGAAGGACGGAACTTGGCGCATGTGTGTTGACTACCACGCGATCAACAAAATTACTATAAAGTATCAACACCCTATACCCCATTTAGATGATATGTTAGATGAATTAAGTGGTAGCAAAATATTTTCTAAGATAAATTTAATGAATGGTTATCATCAAATTCGCACGAAAGAGGGTGATGAGTGGAAAATGACTTTTAAAACTAAGTATGGACTTTATGAGTGGATGGTCATGCCGTTTGGGTTAACTAACGCACCTAGTACTTTTATGAGATTAATGAATCATGTTATTAGACATTTTATTAGTAGATTTGTTGTAGTTTATTTTGATGACATATTGATTTATAGCAAATCCATTGATGAACATGTAACGCATCTTAGAGAGGTCTTTCTTACATTGCGTGAACAATAATTATATGCTAAACGAAGTAAGTGTTCCTTTACTTTGGAACAGGTTAGTTTTCTTGGTTTCATTGTTAGTGTAGAAGGTGTGAAGGTTGATGAAGAGAAGGTCAAGGCGATCAAGGAGTGGCCGACTCCAAAGAAAGTGAGTGATGTGCGCTCGTTTCACAGACTTGCGAGTTTTTACAGGCGATTTGTTAAATATTTTAGTACAATTATTGTGCCTTTAAATGAGCTAACGAAAAAGAATGTTCCTTTTCAGTGGGAGTAGCCGCAAGAAGACGCGTTTCAAATGCTTAAGGATCGCTTGCCCTCGGCGCCCGTCTTAGCCTTACTAGACTTCGACAAGGCGTTTGAGGTGGAATGCGATGCGAATGGGCTGGGGATTGGTATTGTTCTTATGCAGGAGAAGCGGCCCATAACCTACTTCAGTGAGAAGTTGAAGGACGCTTAACTTTGGTACCCGACTTATGATAAGGAGCTCTACGCCCTTGTGTGCGCACTCGAGGTTTGGCAATATTACTTGATGTCGCGTGAGTTTATTATCCACACAGATCACCTTAGCCTGAAGTATCTCAAGGGGCAAGGCAAGTTGAACAAGCGCCACGCAACTTGAATGGAATTTATTGAGTCATTTCCCTACCATATCCAATACAAGCAAGGTAAGGACAATGTAGTGGTAGATGCACTATCGAGAAGGTATGCTCTTCTATCATCTATTAGTGCTAAGCTACTTGGGTTTTCACACATTATTGAACTTTACCCTACTGATTCTGAATTCGGTGAGATATATAACACATGCATGACTAGGGCCGAATCTGAATTTTATAGACATGAGGGCTATTTATTTAAGCGCAAGTGCTTGTGTATGCCTATTTGTTCATTACGGGAATTATTTATGCAAGAGTCTCATAGTGGTGGTTTAATGGGACATTTTGGTGTGAATAAGACTCTTGATGTACTTAAGGAGCATTTTTATTGGCCCCATATGAAGCGCGGCGTGGTCCGCGTCGTTGGTATGTGTCTAGTGTGCCGAAAGGCCAAATCTAAAGTGGTCAACCATGGCGAGTACATGTTGTTACCCGTACCTTCCCATCCTTGGGCCGACCTGTCCATGGACTTTGTCATAGGGTTACCTAAATCTAGGGGAGGGAAGGATAGTGTTTTTATGGTAGTTGATCGATTCTAAAAAATGTCACGTTTTATTCCTTGTGGCACAACTAACGATACAACTTACATTGCTGACCTATTTTTCAAAGAGGTGGTGCGCCTACATGGAGTACCTTTGAGTATAGTTAGTGATCGTGACAGTAAGTTCCTTAGACATTTTTGGAGGGTTTTGTGGAAGAAGTTAGGGACCAAATTGCTATATTCTACCTCTTATCATCCACAAACCGATGGGCAAACAGAAGTGGCTAACCAAACATTAGGGTCCTTATTGCGTACTTTGGTTAATAAGCATGTGTCTACTTGGGTTGATCAATTGCCATTTATTGAGTTTTCTTATAACTGTTCGGTTCATTCTAGTACTAACTATTCACCTTTTGAGATTGTGTATGGCTTTAATCCGTTGACACCTTTGGATTTGACCCCTTTGCCTCTAAGTGATGTTTCTAGTCTTGATGGTGCAAAGAAGGCAGATTTGGTGAAGAAGATTCATGAGCAAGCCAAACGCAACATAGAGCGGATGAACGGAATATTGACGCTTAAGAGGAACAAAGGAAGGAAGATGGTTTCCTTCAACGTTGGTGATTGGGTGTGGCTGCACTTACGACGGGAATGTTTTCCAGCCCAATGTCGTGGGAAATTGGCTGAATGAGGCGACGGTCCATTCCAGATTGTGGAGAAGATTAACAACAATGCCTACAAGCTTGATTTGCCTAGTGAGTATGGTTCCATGAGTGCTACTTTCAGCGTTTCTAACTTAACGTTGTTTGATGTAGGTGGTGATGGTGCTGATTCGAGGACGAATCCTCTCGAAGGGGGAGGGAATGATGCGAATATCCTAGCGTGCCTCTACCACCAATAGGACCGATGACTTGCGCGAGGAGTAAGGAATTACAAGTGAAGCTATCACAGCTTACAAGGAGCTACAATGTGAAATAACATCGAAGAAGTTGTGTTACGCGAGAAAAACCCGCGTCTTGTGACGCTCCTTATGGCCCAAAGCACAATCAAAATAGTGCTTGGCATCATGACGCCAACGCCTTAGCGTCATGACGCTAACCACTAGAATGAAGGAGCAAAATCGAGCAATTTGGGCAAATTTTGACAGAGCTTAGCGTCATAACGCTAGCTACTGGAATGTAGGCACTTTGGATTGCGTCAAATGGAGTTTAAGAGCCCAGCTGTGCAATGACATATTTTTAATTAATTAAATTAGTTTAGATGTATTTACAATTAGTTTAATTAATTAATTAGAAGTTTAATTAGAAGGAGGACTTGTAAGGTAAGTCTAACTCTAGTAGGATTTAGGGTTTCCAATTTAAAGGAGCCGCCCTTTTCATTGTAAAGGACGTTATCTTTTTAAATCAAAATTCAGAGAGAATTTTTCTCAATAGTTCATCGTGAAGCTTGTCCCTCTTTGAGTCCAAACACTCGATTAGGATAGTAAGTAAAACCTGAAAGTTCACCCCATTGATTCGTAGCTCTAGTTTGATATTCACATGCTGAATATAGGGTTAGAGATCGTTTGAAGAACCTCACTTGATAGGTTTAGTTTGGCTAATATAGGATATTAGCAGGGTTAAACGATCTTATTGAGATTATCTATTTCCGCATTGAAATCCAAGCCTCAAACTAGATCACAAAGTACGTGTTATGTATCCTACGCAACTAGGATCGTATCACTGTCGGTTGAGCAATGCTGCTAAGCATGCCGGAAGATGGCGTCGGCATATAAAATCAGAAGATAAAGTAACATTGAGATGAAACAACCGGAAGATGGCTTGTTACCGATAGCATGCCAGTTTACCACCGATTGATGTGCACCCGATATATAGATACCAGAGTTGCTGCAGCATGTGGTTGTTGTTGTGTTGAGTAGGTGGCTATTGTTATGCCAAGCAAGTGATGAAGATGATGGCGGTTGTAGTTATGCACGGTGGTGCAATAATCATGGCAGAGACGAACACCAGATGGAGTCTGTTTGCATGCCGCCAATGTTCACGATGAACAATTTATAGACATTCACCCGATATATAATATTCTGAAATATTCTTCCGGGGTAGGTGTTCACCCGATATATCATATTCTGAAATACTCATCTAGGGTAGACATTCACCTAATAGATTTTATCCGGATACTATTCAGTTGGGATACTAATCTCCCGACATAAGAAAATTCACCTAAAGATGAATTCTCCGGATATAATCTCATCGGAAATTTCTCAGTGCAAATCAATTCAGATCTAGAATCAGAAGATTAGTGATAATCAGATATATGAAATGAGTCGAGCAAGCCAAACTCCATAACTGTGGAGTAGGAAGATCGAAATATCAATAATTTTTAGAAGACTGGTAGCCACTGAAGTACAGAGAGTAGGAGCACAATAATCTCCATATGAGTACTAGTGCACAGCTCTTGTTTATTTAGTAGGGTCACGAGAAAAATATATGGAGCAGTATAATATGATAAATAATAATAATAATAATAATAATAATAATAATAATAATAATAATTTGCTCATACCAATTAATAAATATATAGAGCCTTTAGATGTCAAGGAACTCACTTGATTCTCTAAACACTCTCAACGAGAGCACCAAAATGATAATGATAGAAACGGGGTGTGAGCAATTATGTAGTATGGTACCTAGACCGCAGTAGATACGACCCAAGTAATTTTGCTCTGAATCTTACTCGTTCCTTCTGCGGGTACCTGAAAAGAATGTCGGGGGGTCTCCCCAGCGTATACACTCCGACGATCATGTCAGTCCGCAGTCATTACGAGTATATAATTAAATATACTGTTGATAGGTACGAGTATATAAATAAACATACCTTGAGGTATTTACCATTGTGCCATTATAATTAATATGGACATGTTACTATACCTCTATTCCTTTGCTTTTGTTTACCATTTTATGGAGCCGATAGCTTGCTTCCCTGTAGTCGGAAGATTCCCTTCAGCTGTACCCGGAAGATGGCGAGATTGTCGGGGCTGCCGGCTGAGCAATGTCGGTTGTGCATGCCGGAATATTCCCATCAGTTGTTGCCGGAAGATTGGTGAAGCCGGTATGTTGACCCGGAAGATTGATGAAGTCGGAAGATTGACTGTCATACATGCCGATAGGTATGCTGGACAGAAAATATGGACGGAAAGCCATCCTTTGTACCAAATATCCAAGGAGCTACTTTAGGTGCACTCACAAGCATTATCAAGGTTGCAAAGCATATAAGCAAGTGCAGAGGATCGATGAAGAAGATGATCCAAATTTGTTGCACCGAACAACTTACTATGGACACCACATCTGAACCAATGATTCTAAGGAGCTTTTTGATCATTATGATGATGATGACGAACCATAGGATTTGCTAAGGGAGAGAGAGAGTCTATATGGCCTACTCTGTTATTCCACCTCTATTCTTGCAGAGAGAGTGAGAATGAAAAATGGCCTCCCTCTTGCTTGCTGCTCATCCTTTCCTTTTGTAGGAAAATCCAAGGCGGTGCGTACGGGGTGGTTAAGTACTAAAATTCCCTCCTGGTAGCTTATAAAATTATCATTCAGCTTTGTCTTTTAAGATTTTATAGTTTGATCTTTATCTATTAATTAATACCCAGATCGCGATTTCTCTTAAAAGTTGTAGACTTTCGTGTTTTGTTTAAGATATATGTGTTGATTGATTGAGCCATTATTGTAGTGGTTTTACCATTTATTTTCTTGTAATTTCAAATAATATTCCACTGAATTCTACGAATATTATTTGATTATTGCAAGAAATGACCTTGGTAAAGATGGAACAGGAAAAGGAGTAGAATAAGGCAACTTCTGGACCACTTTGGAACTTACCAATTCTCGACAGGTTGCTTGACTGAGTGCACATTCTACTTTCTTGGCCAAGACAAATTGGCTTGGAAAATTCCGTTGTCGTTCAGGAGTGTCGCCTTCAGACGCGCTATTTCCGCGCCCCGCCTTCCGACTTTATTTAAAACTCTATGTTAGGAAGGAGATCCTCCATATACAATTTTGCTACAATTTAGGGTTTGATTAGGATTTTAATTTCCTTTATTTTCGCCTTTCTTTCTAGGGAGAGAGGATTGTTTATACTCTTCCTAGGGTTTGAGAAGGTAGTTCACGATCTTTTTGGTTGGCGGCTCCTTCTCTGATTTTCGGATTGTGGTTTATCTATTTCTCTACTCCTTCGGAAACAAAGGATTCATGTACTATTTTCAATATATTGTTTATTTTGCTTTTCAGTTATTCGTATGAATAGCTAAACACATCTTTCTTAGTAGAGGCATTTAAGCATGAGCATGAGATTGCATGAGACTTAACCAACCTTCTTAATCTTTGTATTTGTATTTAATTAATCTCGTGATTATTCTTAACACATTTATGTTTGATATTGAATCTGGCCAATTTAGTGTTTAACAGCCATTGCAACAGTCATTCTTCTTGGTTGTGGATTATCGACCAATGAGATCAAAGTAGACTCCTACGCGTTACTGGGTGTATCCAGGAAAAGATAGGGAGAAAGGTTAATCAGATCCCCGACTGACAACCGAGGATACTAGTCTGAAGTTGTCTTCCCCTAAGTTATTGAGGACGAACGCACCGCGGAGGTGTAATCGACTCAAGCCAGCTGCCAACTCGGTAAACCCTTTAACCAATAAGGTGTTGATTGGTAAGGCATCATCTCTAAGCGTACCGGAGGTGGTGTTGATATAGGAGGGAAGCAGGGTCATAAGCGTACCTTGATCCCATAGCAACTCTGTGAATCGAAGATGAACAAACTTGAGTCGATGATTGTATCTCTTGTCTCATAGCTTGCCAGCCTCTACTAGGAATCATTCTCATAATTGATCTCCAGTACTCAACATCATTGTCTTGATCAAGAACACCATTCTTGACCAAGACAGTTCCTTGCTTATTTACTTTTCAGTTTAGCTTTATCACAACCACCCAAATCCTCATTTAAGTAGTGTTCTAGCGATTGCATGATTTTACTAAGATTAGTACCATATTTTCCCCTGTGGATAGATCCTCTTACTACTATTTACAAGTAATTTATTTTTAGTAGCGAGTTGTAATTCTTATTAGCAGGATTGGGATCCTATGGCTTAAGAGAGTTTTACATGTGTTTTTTAATAAAAAAAATTCTAATTTTTAAAATATTTTCTCTATTTTATTAGATTTTTCTTCATTTTCTATATTTAAAAAAAATATTTTCTAATGTATAGGATCCGATTGTTAGAAAAAAATTTTAAATAATAAAATATAGCGGAGTTTGTCTCCATTAACAATAAATTTTTTTACTCTTGGGACTATATTGAACTAACGAATAAAACGTTTGAGACCGATAAAAATAGAAAAAAAAAATTTGGGACTGATTAAAATTAAATGACAAACATTTGGGACCGTGGAGTGTATTAACCATACACTGGTTGGTTTGGTTCTGTTTTTGGAAAAGAACTGGACCGAACTGGAAATTTACGATTCTAGGAAGTAGAGAATCAGACAGAACCGTTACTAACAGTTCGGTTTAGTTTTATTTTTATCGGTTCTATCTAGAACGATTACGATTCTAACTCGTATTGATTTTTTTTTCATTTTTTCATGAAAAAATGGATGTTTCATGGGTTGTTTAATGGTACGATACATCTGCCAATTCTCAACTCATCAGGAATGATTAAGCTATATATAGAATTAAGTTGCCAATTTGGTCTCTTTCATCCATCTAGATTTTGTCAACTAAAAAAATAAAATAATAATTCAAGAGTAATGTTATACTGCACGAACTGTCAGCCCGAATACACAAGCGGAATGACATGGATGTGTCCACGTCATTCCCTATTTACAAAATTGCCATCTCACTATAATTACAAAAATGCCACCCTACTATATTTACGAAGTTGCCATTGTGTTCTAGGTTTTCTTTCTCCCTCAAACAGACCCGAACTTCATTCCGCCTCCATCCTCCATACCCAAGCTCTCTCGGCCACCAACTAACCCACCACCACTGCCACCTCCAACACGTCCTGTTTCTCTACTTATGACCGTAGCTCTTTGATAAGGCCCAAGCGCCTCAAGAGAAGATGAAACCGCAAGTTGAGAGCAACGGATCTAGTCCTCGCGCACGGATGGTTCCCAAAGCTTAGACGGATGGATGAACGGATATTTTAGATGGGAAGGGAGTTTAGATGCAGTGGAAATGAAGGAAAGATAGAGGTGTATGGATGATAAACTTAAATGGAACTTGATAATCAAAAGGAACCCTCCTTACAACAAGGCAAGACAACCTCCTTACAACGATTAACAAGGATCTCTCTTCTATAAATTAACCCACTAAAGCTAAAGCTTGAGCAACCAAATTACAAGAAAAGATGATGGATAAACAATGGTTTTTCAGCCCTAATGGCCCCGGTTACCAAGAACCGAAATTACCTAGCTAAAGGTTTGGTCTTATGATGGATATCATAATCAAAATCAAAGACAACCTATAAATGAGGCTAAGTCCTTCAATTAATAGGGAAATATTTACAAAGGGGAAAAGACCCTAAACACCCTTGGACAAAGGGTTTCCTTCTTTGGATGGCGCGACCTTGGGTGTGGGCTTAAGTTGGCTTAGGCGCGGATAGGCTAAGACCGAGCTGGAGATGGGCCGCTGGCGCGAGTGTGTGACAGGGCTCGGGCACGGGAGTGCAACTAGGCGCGGGCGAGGGATAGGGTGCTGGCACGGGCGTGCGATGACAATGCAAGGCACGAGCGTGCCATGGTTGGGCTCGGGCGCGCAAGGGTGTGCGATAGCAAGGCCTTGGCGTGGACGCATAGTGGCTCCCATGGGTCGTCGCCTCCTCAATAAACTCTTCGGCCCTTAGTGCCGATAGGAGTATAGCGACTAAGTCCGGGCCTCTAGTAGGGTCTCGAAGAAAGGCTTTCGTGCTCGTATCATTCCATCCGCCTTTGGCGAGATTCAACCTCGAATCTGGATGTTCAATTCCTTGCTCAGCCAAACGGGTCAAGGAATGCTCTCGGCTAGTGCTCACACACGGAATTCCCTTGATACAACCCTCGGGAATGTTAGGCCAAGCCGGAGGGGATTGCCCAAGAATAACCAAGGTTCGGCCAATGCGGGACAAGGAGGTGACTCAGGTCAAGTGCGGGATCCTAGTAGTGAGTGAGGATGTGTAGGCACTATGGACAACCAAAGGAGTGGTGGAAGGGATCCGGGTGAAGTGCGAGACCGTGTAGCCATTTGAAGGCGCTGGAAACTGAAAGAAGGGTGCGCAGTCAACATGCCCAAAACCATGGAGAAACGGATCCGCAAAGCTATGTGTAGGCACCTTCGGGATGATGGAAAATTCACTAACGAGAGACCAAAAGGTGCGCTACCATGCAAGACAAAGGATGGTCTTCTCGTGGCTGCCCGAAGAGATCTCACTAGCCACACTTGTACTCCTTTCGCTTCCCAACTCCACAACATCACTATCCGAAGGGGCATCAAGCAGCTCCTCCTCAATTAAGGCCAAACGTTCCTCAATAGGATGTGATCCGGATGGAAACACTTCATCCTCAAGAAGTAGTGGTGGATCGATCAAAACAACACTAGAAAGAACCCCATTCTCCTCACACTTCGCCTCAACCAACGTCCCTCCACTAAGTCGCTTGAGCTCTTGCTCTATGTGAGAAGCTTCCCGTCGACACGCGTTCTCTTCTATGAGGTCCTTAAGTGATGCAATAGCCGAGTCCAAGGGGAAAGGGCTCGGGGCATAGTGAGGCTCACTCTCATGGGAAGTGACACGACTATATGAGCCCGGAGGTGGCCTACGGACATGGTGTGAAGGTTGCTCATCATGATAAGGTGTGGTGTGGCGAGGAAGTGCACTAGATGGCGGTGGAACATAGGGACGATGAGGGGGACCCCGGGCCGAGACAGAGGTAGAGGCGTCATGGTTTTGGTAAGAAGAGAGGCTCCGGCCATGACGTGGGGAAGATGCAACCTTAACATAGAAGTCTTTGTCTTGTCTCCCATACCGAGAGGACCCATCAATGTAGTCCGCTTGTCCATAATAAGCATTCCTACTATCCGCACCAGAATCATACTGATGGGTGCCGAAACCAACAAAAATAAATCATACAATTCACCATGCACAATTAATTAAAACTGTAGCAAGTGGTAAAAGGATCGAACCACAGGGATTTCAGGACAATAATAATTTCTGTAAAAGACCAGAATTGTAACGGTGGTAAATACCAATAATGGGAGTTTATGTTGCAATTAAATTAATAAACAAAGAGAATAAAAACAGTAAATAAATGATGATTAGATGAACTCAGATGATGGTAAATTCCCGATAAAGACTCTTTTCGGGTCACGATTCATAAATGTCGATCATTGATGCAAGTGTTTTCAAAACCAAATTTAATAGAAAAGCTATAGAGACCAGCGGTACTCTGAGTCTCCTACTCTCCTCCTACTCAAGATTCCTAACGCGGTACTCATACTAGGATCCCTAACCGTTCAATAACCTTAAGGCGGTACTCCTAATAAAGTTTAATTGAAGGGTTGATTAAACACGGGGAGAGACCTTTCCCGATCTAGAAGAGAATTTCTTCTACTCCTATAAACCGGATTCTACCCTTTTCTAATTAGCTCTTACACTAATTAGTTACCTACAGATTCCTATCAACGATGTAGAATCCAACATTTCTAAGAAAAGATGTAATTGTTCGAATTAAAGTCTAAGGTGATCAAACTTAGATCGAATAAGAACAAATTGACATTTAAATAAAAAGAATAGAAATACAAACTTGGATTTTATGAAGCTTAATTTGATCTCACAACAAACGAATCATGAACCTAGAGCCTTTACCAAGAATAGATGATTTAGCTACAACAAGACATAATTAATTCAAACAATTATGATGCATGAATTAATTAAAATCAAAGAATAAAGAAGAAATAAAATAGATAGAAATAAGAATAGTAGCCGTCAATGAGTTCAATGGAAGAAGAGATGAGATCTCTTTCTTTCCTGCTAGGTATTTAACAAACCAAATCCAACTAAAATTCCTAGAAAATAGGATTTAGATAATTATTAAACTAATTATTATGTTTCAACAAATTACAAAGTATGATTCTTTCACTTCCAGTACGCGTCCCTCTCTTCTCATCATGGGCCCAAGCCCATGTCTTTGAATTTCCTTGCTGGTCTAATTTCATGACTTGTAACAATTTTCCGGCAATAAATCAAGTGGGAATTCTACCTCTGCTCATATCTTTTCAATATTTAGGCTAATTGAGCAATAATCTGCTCCTCTCTTCAGGTGTCTATCATGTCCAGCTCTTTTCATGGTTTTTCTCTCCTTTTCTCTCAATTCAACTTCGTATCAAGTAATCTGTAATAAGGAGTAGAAAATAGCCAAAATCAGCAGTATCATCATCCAAAATAGTAGGAAAATAGGATGATAAATAAGGCATTTAAGCACTCAATCAAATCCCCCACACTAACCTATGCTCGCCCTCGAGCATTACACTTAAAACAGCCCCCTAATCAGAATAAATGGTTCCCACAAATAAAAGGCAAACAGGAAGAAGCACACTCAGCACACAAGCACAACATTCGACACAACCTTCTACCTAGATAGCATCCACATCAAACCCAAGGAATAACGAAACTAAGGGAGAAACTTTCCCAAACCTAGCATTGTCGCAAGCAATCCTCACACAGAAAATAGTATTTGCACTCAAGCTCAGCAAGAATTATGGCAAGGTGTTTACACTCAATCAATGTAAATAACAATGCCAAAACCAGATTTGCACTATCGACCCGAGTACGGAGATCACATGCGCAGGCAATCATACAATCATAAAAACTTTGCAAAGGTAAAGCAAAAGTATTGTGTAAGAGAAGGAAGGATAGAAGGTTTCTTAGCTGGAAGAAACGATGTGGCGAGAGTGTCTCCTGTTTGGCAGCAACAAAGCAAGGCAAAGAGCGTCGGATTTTTACAGTGGGGGTATTCTTCTTTGTAGTTCTCTCATTCTTCTGAAATTCTTCACACTCTGCTCCGTTATGAGTTTTTGCTCCTCTTTTGCTCGAATATTTATTCATTTTTTTTTCTATTTTTCTTTTTCTTTTTTCTTTGAGCAAAAGAGGAGTTCACAATTGTTTTCAGCTGACTGACTGGAGTATTGGAGCAGCTGGAATTCTGTTTTTGATCCGCGGTTGATGCCATACTATTGTTCTGGGCGTCCGCTTCTATTCTCAACTTCTAGATCTCATCTTGTAGTTTGTCGCTATGTTTCTCTTCTTTTGAATCCGCTGGATTTCAGTACTGGTTTCGCATCTTGATACCCCCACACTAATGTTGTTGCTTCTCTTTGCCCCACCTTGCTTACTGCCAGAGAACTCTCGCCTGCTAAGAATAGAAAGAAAACTCTCGAACAGTTAGAAGGGTGATAAAAAGAAGGTGATATGAGTGGCAAGGGCAAGATAAACGCAAGAAAAAAGATAAGAAGAAAAAGTGCAAAGTTTTTAATCATTTCATCGCTTTCCCACATCTAATGGTGCCTATACCCAGGGGTCTCATGCAAATCCAGTCAGTACAAGGTCATGCATCCACTCAGAAAAGAATTACGGCATGAAAGTTCAATAAGCTCACACGGGTAAACAAATGACTACAAGCGACTAAGACTAGGCATGGATATAGGAGCTAACAAGCAGTGTGATTGTGCGTGTGAATATGTGATGTGGGATTAGTGCTTCCTGTTCAAAGTGCCTAAACCATCATTCAAATAAGGGGTTGTTTTTCAAAAATAAGGGCAGTGTGGTTTCAAACATTCCAATCAATCCACATTCCTCAAGCAAATATGCACAAAAGGACTCAAAACAGCCAACGCAAATAGATTCAAAATAGACTCAATACTAACGCAGATAAGCAAATGTTAAGATTTTATTTCTTATATGATCGGGATGATGACTTCTGTTGGTCGGCGTTGCTGTAGTTGCCGTCGAACTCACCTGTAAGGCGCCGGAGGGGGGGCTCCGGCGTAGACACTCCGATGCTTAAGTCAGTAAGTGGTTAAAAAATGGCAGAGGTTCTAGTAAGCAATTTTTGGCTCTTACCTTTTGTTTTAAACTAAGGGGGTATTTATAAGCCGCTGGGGGCGGTACCTGAGCAAAGAGGTGATATCCTAGGAAAGCAATCTCTCTGGGGGACCTCGTAGGCGATACCTTATGATGACGTCATGGGCGATACCTTATGGTGACGTCAGGGGCGATACCTTACGGTGATGTTAGGGGCGATACCTTACGGTGATGTCAGGGCGATACCTCTGAAGAGGGTTCCGCGGGCGATACCTCCATGGATACCTGGGACGGGATGACGCCGTGCACGCAGAGACGCGTGAGTCCTCTCCCCCGCTGATGTCGACCATCCCAGGAAACACCTTCCAGTCTAGAGCCGATGACTCAGATGTCTGATAGAGCTACAGGATTCCGCCTTCGGTAGGGTCATAATTCTCGTAACGCCCCTAAGAGTGGCATAATTGTTATCATAAGCCCAACTGAAAATGAGCCCGAGTGTTTACCAAGGGCTATCACTCTCTGCTCGTATCGGAGACCTCTCATCCAATAAGTAGGGGAGTGTATCCTTGCCCTTAAGAGACTATTCTGCGTGGGACGTCCAGGAGTAGGCTGATGGACTCTTGTCAATGTTACGTCGCCAAGGAGCCATTTCTGTTCTGGAGATATCAGCTCAATCTGATCCTAACGTAGGTTAAGAGGTCATGTTCGTTGGTTCTATTAGGAGATGTCGATCCTGGTCGTTCATCGTTGATATCACCACCGGTAGTAAACGGGGCCGTGCGGCTAGATTGTTCTAGAATGAGGATTTGTTGTCCTCCTGGCATGGGCCGCTAGCAGGTCGCTTCACACCTCAAGCGGGCTGCAAAGAGGTAAGATGGGCAAAGATTACAGAGATTTGTTAGGAAATATGTCACTTACAGAGGATTTCTCAAGAGCGAACAGGTCCTTTTCTTCCTCTTGGGGAGCCAACGATATTAACGCGGCTTCACACCATAGGCTATCCACAATTTGAGCGACTTTACACCACCAGATACTGGCGATATTGGCGCGGTTTTATGCTGTTCATAGCTACCTACCATATCGTCGCGGCTTTACACTGTGGATACCTTCATTTGAAAGGATTTCTGCCATGGCTACCCATTATATCGTGCTCCTCTCGAATACCGACATTCTTAGCGGCTCGCCGTCGTCTATCCTTGTTTCCGCATCAGGTCTGACGGTTTTTAAGGGTAACGGGACGGCTCGTCTTTTGAGGACTTCCTTCTTCAAAAGGCCCGTTTCTCGGATCCTATAAATCTGAGGGCCTTCTTCACCCAAGTCCATCTCATTTTCTCCTTTCTTAATCTGCCTTATGGATCATTTGACCAAAACGTTTCTCCTTTCCAAAGGCCACACTCTCAAGAATCTCAACGATGGTGACGTCGGGTTCCTGGAGAACATGCTGGTCAAGACCTCTGAGGACATCTTGGAGCTGCAAGGGATGCTGACCCCACTCTATTCCAGGCTGGGAGCCACGTCTCTGGAGGATTTCAGTCCTTTAGAGAGCGTGTCGAGGTTGGCCACCTCCATCGCTAGGATTCAGGTGGTAATCGCCATGCTGCAGCAGCGCAATGACATGCTGGGGTGCTGCTTGAGGGGGATGAGGGTCACCTCTGCTGACCTTACTCTGGTCATGGACTCTCTGAGAGACATTCCTGAAGTACCCAAGGACGCTGGCTCTGATGCCTGACAGCGGTGGCTCCCTTTGAGCCTTTTTTCTTTTCCCCTAGTTATGCGGCTGTACCCTTCGGCCATTAGGCCATAATAAATAAACTATTTTCGTTGTGCCCTTAATCACTGTTCTTCTTCTTTAATGCGTCCTTTGTCTTTTTTTGATTGGAGGCATTCTCAGCCCAACTGAAAATGAGTCAGTCACTGGACGGTTTCCTCGCTAACCGTTCTGCATTAATTCTGCGCCGCCGCCTCCTTGTCCGCCGATTGGCCTAATTTTTGGTTTTCCTCGATCTAGGGGAGATTTCAACAGGCGTGACTGCAAATCTAGATTTGTACTCCAGGTTGTACGCGTGTCAGCCCTCGAAAGTCGTGTTGGAAGATCAAAGCTTTTCCCCCTCTTTTGGCTATTTAATGGGATCCTTTCCCTCCTTTCTGTTCATCTTCTTGTTTATTTTTCCTCTTGGCAGATCGTCTGTGATCTCATGGCTGACTCTTATTTTTTAGATACAGCGACGCGGGATTCTCCGCCAACTCCTCCGACTTCGCCGGACTCAGATAACCCTCCTCCGTCGCCTCCGTGGAGGTCGTTCGTTCGCCGGCGGGGACGCAAGAGGCAGAGGAAAAATGCCTCAAAAGTGTCTGCACTGCTTTTCAAGTATCATGCCCCTTCTACTGAAAAGGGGGATGAACCCTCTCTTCCTCCCCGTGTCTTGCCAAAAATAGCTCTCCCCTCCGCGAGCGCTGAAACGGCGATGTCGACCACAAAAGAGGAGCCCGACCGATCACTGATACACGTGGGAAAGATGAAGGAAGAGCCTTTCCCTCCCGTTAGCAGGGAGCCATCGCCCTCGGATGATGATGTAGTTTATTGCTATGGTATCTCTTGGTCTGAGGGCGATTAGTTTAGCATCTCTCGTCTCTTTGTAGATGCCGTATGGCTTTCCGAAAATGAATAAGATAACCTTCCCTTTTCTTTTGTTCCCCTATCGCCTTTCTAACTCACTTCTTCGAATGTCAAGGGTTATCGCAAAGGGAGATCAGTGGCTGAGTGCAACTGTCTTTGGATTTCTAGTCAATAACCGTCTTTTCTGAAAGACATAAATGACTGTCCACGCGTCTCTTTCTGCTCCGCACGTGTTTCAATTTTACAGGCTGTCTTCTTCTTCAAGTTGAACCTTTATAAGGGAAACCCTATTCTCTTTCATCATTTTTGCCAATATTCTGCAATTTTTCACACTTTCTCTTTCTCCTGTGTTTCTTCTTGCTCGAGGAGAGTCTCCACAACTGCTAGCCGGCGGCGACGGTCTGTTCTCTGGCTACCCCTTCCAGGTATTTTGTCTCTCTCTTGCCGTAGTTTATTTTCCCAATTCCTTATGTCTCATATTGGAGCTTCTACGAGAGTCGAAAATCCCATAGATCTCGAGGCTAGGAGAGCTCGTAGTATTTTCGATTGTGATGAAGTTTTGAGGGCAGAGTTAGAGGAGAACGGTATCACCTTCCCCTTGGGTTGTCGCCCATATATCCCTACGAAAGATATTCGGCTTCATGACGCCATGTGGGGAACGTTTCGGCTGGTTTACTTTAAGATGTTCCTCTACGGATTTCATCTTTCAATTCATACTTCTCTGATGAAGCTGCTAAACCACTACGATCTCAATCCGGTTCAAATAACTCCGCCTTCCTGGTGTGGGATTTATGCATTCCTTCGGTCATGCGAGATGAAGCGCATTTTCACTCCGTCCCTTGATCTGTTCCGTACATTTTTCAAGTTGAGTTGTCGTGCCTGCTTGGTGGATATCACTCCTAGATGGAATGACGCCGTCGTGCGATTTTTCTGGCGGAACTTCCAAGGTTTTGAAGAAAACGTGGATAATTGGAAAAATGGCTTCTTCACCCTTCGACTGCCGTCCCGCTGGTGGCGCGGAGGCTTAAATCAAAAGATTGTTAGTGCCGATTGGAAAAACCCAGAAGTGCTGTCTAGCACCGATGTGTCCCATGTTTCTGCTCATTTAGAGATAGAAGGGCCTTTCCGCATTCGGGAATTTGCTCGGTTCAGACCCTTGAAAGAATGTGTCGTTGGTGAGTTTTTCTTTTGCCGCGTTATCGCTTCACTTGGCTTGCTATATTAATATATTCCGTTGACAGGTAGCGCGGAGGGTTGTTCTTCTGGTGGAAATAACACTCCTCTGAATGTGGTACCGCTTCAGACGCTACCTCCTTCTCCCCCGCCCGAAAGTTCCAGCCATCCAATTATCCCACCGAGGAAAAGGAGGATTAAGACTGTCGCAGCGCGCAACGTTTCCGCCCAACCTTCTCGTTTTCTTAAGAATTGGTTGCCACTTCGGGGTAGGGGAGTGTCTTCAAGTCGTCCTGCGACTGAAATGATTGACAGCGATAGTGAGAGCATGGATGTCGGTTCCAAACTACGTCATGCCACTCTTGCCCAACGGATGAAGTTCAAGGCAAGGAAAAACGATCCCGTGGCGGAGTCATCCGAGGACAATAGCGAGGAGATGGCCGTCGAAACGGAGCGTCTCAAAAAGAAAATCCGGAAAGAAAAAACTGGTCCCCCGATTCCTCCTTTGAAGGAAGTTAACGCAGTTCCCCCCACTAAGGTCGACACTTGTCCTATCGCGAGTACCTCATAAGTGGCGGAGGTTGTCAAGGTACCTTCCGTTGTTCCTTCCAAAACTGATGAGGTTTCCGCGGCGGTGGACCCATCTTTGCCATCCGGTGGCCCTGATTCTCCGATTTCCTCCTGTATTCTGGACGTGACCGTGCCAGTTTCAAACCCAAATGTTCCTCTTAATCCTACCTCGAAGAAACCTCAGTCTTTATTCCTTTCGTCGATCTCCGGCGTTGGTAATTCCGTAATAAGTTTCTCTCCTCCCTATATCGCCAAACTTTCCCCTCAAGGCCCTCAAGGAGATGTTGTGTTTCAGCTGGATCTGTCGTCTTTCGGTACTGACGGGCTTCGTGCTTTAGGGATATCAGATCCGCTATCGCGAGATGAGCCGGTAGGGACCATAGTGGGCCAGATGTTCAGTTCTTCGAAGGACAAGGAAGAGTTCCTGCAGCGCCCTCCTGAAGTTCAACATTCATGCCTCCTGAATTATATGCTGGCTAGCTTTCGTGAGCTGAACTATTTTCTTGAGGATCAGAGCGACAAGGTTCGACGCTCTCCCGATTCGACGGAACAATTAGACGCCGGTTTGGCGAAGGTAACAGAGTTGTCCAAGCTTCAAGATCGTACCCAGGTAGAGTTGAACGAGTGCCGCACCGATCTCTCATGAGAAAGATCAAAAGGGAAGGCTAAAGTGGAGTTACTAGAGGTGGAACTAGTGGCGGCCGACAAAAGAAACTCTTTCCTTCGTGAAGAGATATTGTCTCGTGATGCGGATTTGGCCAAAGTACCCTCGAGGATAGCTTGGTGGAAAAATAAGACTATGGAGGTCTGTATCGCTGGCTTTACAGATCTCTACCACCAAGGAACTGTTGATTTGACCAAGCTATCTGATTATACTTCCAAGAAGATAAAGGATTTAGGCGAAGGCGAGGGAGATTTTCTCTCTCTCGGGGAGGAGTAGGCGAATGGTGGCGGCGATATCTGTGTCGGTTTATTCACTTTTTCTGTATTGTAATAACGCCTTTCCTCACGAAACGATATTTGTACTTCATTTTTAGATAATAAACAATCCATGCTTCGCTTTTCCTCGTTATCCCGGGAGCTACCGACTTGGTTAACGTCATCCCGCGCTATCTCCTCTAGCGTAGTATCGCTCTTGTCTTATTTCAAAAAATCCTTTCTGTTTTTCAGAGCATTTAATGCTTACGATCTTCTCATTAATGCGGGAGAAAAGTCATCCTGGCATAGACACACGTGTCCATTTTTTATGGCGCCATGGGCTAGCGTGCTCTATAATTTTAGCAAAATCGAAGCGTTGCCGCGCTTCTCTAGAATTGTACTCATTGCTTGAGTCTTTTCCTTGTGATCCTCTCACGCAACGACTGCGACGTCTGTCGTTTCTTTGACTACTAGGGTTATAAAACCCAATACTTGTTCTTTTGCTTACTTTTGCCGTTCTGCTTTCTTCATATATTCTCTAGCCGTCTTATTTTCTTTCCACCGTTCAAGGTTCTCGAAGTGCTTTCTCTCTAAAGGTACCTCCTATTTTCTTTCGTCGTCTTCTTCATCTTTACTTTCTTATTTCTGCCATGGCTAAGACTTGCCGCTCTGAGTCGAGATCTGCCGATGAGAAAAAGATGGATATTACAGTTAGTAGTATCACCTCTGAGGCCGCTCTTAATGAGCATTTAGCTACACATAATGCTATTATCCCTGATGGTTACAAGGCCACCGTTGCCCATGAGTCGGTACGCTTGAATAGCATTTTGACGGGCAAGCGTAGGGTCTTGTACACACAAATATTCCTTTATGGTTTCCAGCTTCCCATCAACTCTTTCCTAAAATAGTTGCTCATTGTCTGCGATTTGAATCCTGTTCAATTAGCCCCAAATGCGTACTGCTGCGTTTGTGCCTTCTTAGAACTTTGTAAATATAAGGGGATCACTTCCCCTTCTCTTTTACTGCTTAAATCAGTTTTTAAGCTGATGAAGTGTCGGGGAGTGATAACGATATCGCCCCATTATGACGATGACTCACTAAAGTCCTTCACTTGGAAACTTCTCCACATTGGGTCCTCTGTCGATGCTTGGAAGAAAGAGTTCTTTGTGATAGATCTTCCTGAAGACCCCGGTTCCTATGCTGGTTGGCTCTAAGAAGAGATCCCGGCCGGAGGGTGAGGGTGGAAGCTTATCTTCTACTGTTGCCGCGGCGGAAGTCGGACCGGACAACACCTTTGTTTCTATGGATGCTCCCCAGACTCACCCTTCTGGGTTTTTGGTGAACATAGGTACGGCTGAGACTTTCGGGGCTTCACCCAATTCCTTCGGTGGGCCTGTTCATACATATGGTCCTAACTCGGGCTATCAAGAAGGTTTATAGGACTTTACGGGCTACCACCCCCACGGTTCCTATACCGTCCAAGGGGGTCCTTCTTCTCAAGTTCACCCTCCTGTCCCTCTGGCCTTTGTGCCCTCAAGCATTCCTTTATCGCAATATTGTGGCGAAGGGGCCTCCACCTTCGACTATGCTGCGGACCTAAGTTCCTCGAGTGAGCCTGGTACTGTGACTTACCAAGTGGGCTTATATGATTTTCACAATACAGGGTTAGCGGCTCTCGGGGGCGATGGTTCAGTTGAGGTTTCGGCTTTCTTGGCAGCCCAAATACTGTCGACCGCCGCTGAGCGGGGAGCTTTCCTCTCGCAGACAGATGATGATAAGGCAAATTCGCTACGCTCTAATCTCTTTTCCAATTTTGTGAAATTTCACTACTGGATAGAGCACGTACAGCGTCAGGCTGCTTCTCTCACTGCGTCCTTTTCTGAACTTTCGCGATAGCGAAATGAAAAGAATAAGTTGCTGGAGGAACGCACTCGATTGTTACTGGCTCAGCAGGAGCTGTCGGGGCAAGTGTCCACCCTTGATGCAAAGAATGCCGTGCTGGAAGGAGAGAAGTCATCCTTGGCAAGGGAGAAAGCGGCCTTGGAGGAAGAGAGAGCCGCTCTGACGGAGGAATCAGCCGACAAGAGCCTGTGGCACGTCGAGCGGACGACCACTATCTTGGTTGAATGCTTTGAAGAGGTCCATGGAGCAGATGCGTACAAAGGTGACGAGGTCACAGAGGCCTTCAAATAGAAGTCTGCCGACCTTACTGAAGCGGGTTTTCACCGAGCTAAGGTGAAGGGCTGGAAACGGAGGAACCCCGAGGGTTGACACATTCCCAAGCTTTGCCGCCTCTTCTACAGCCATCGTGCTTTTTGTTTTTTGCCTCCGCGGTATTATTTTTTTAGTCTTTGGAACTTGTGACCTCTCTAAGGCACTTTTATGCATTTAAATAGTTTATATCTTTGCTGCTGCCTTTTCTCTTTCTTTAGCTTTCACTTTCTGAAACTCCCAAGGCGTCGCTACCATCCGGGCGACATAATATGTTTACTTTCTCGAGCAGACTCGTAGCGTTTCAGCAACAGATATCACTGAGGTCAGTGTCGGGTTAGCTTTCCCGGCGAGCCTCATAGTATTGCCGCTTGTGCAGTCATCAATCTTTCCGCTACTCAAAAGGTATTCTGCACATTCTCAATTGTAAACCATCAGTAGCATAACGGGTTACAAGAGATAGTAATTACCCGTAGGAGCCTTTCCGCTGCCGTCATAGGGCATTAGTATGGAAACCGCATGAATCACTTTTTTCGTCAGCTCTACTTCACTAGGGATTACGCATCTAGCTACTAGCTGGAATTTCGCGATTTTTGCGTTTCCATCTTTCCACGATCGGCCTGGAAAGTGCCCTCACTTAGTGAGCCATCGGATCGGGACAGGCCGTCACAAGGATAGGACTTTTCACTTTCAGGCGTTGTCCTCGCGTCTAGAATCATGTCCTTACTTAGTGGACCCACTACACTAGTCCGGTCACTAAGAGGGGACTTTTCATTTCTAGGACGGAGTTACTATTTCCTTGGGGCGTGCCTTGTCTTAATGGGCCGTCTCCACGAGAACGGTCATTACAAGAAAAGGACTTTTCACTCCCAGGGATTCCAGGTTGTGCCCTCACTTAGTGAGCCATCTGATCAGGACTGGCATTCACAAGGATAGGACTTTTCACTCCCCGAGGGCGCTAGGGATCTTTCAATCCCAACGCTAGTTCAAGGCATTCTGGGTCGTGCCCTCACTTAGTGAGCCATCTGATCAGGACCGGCATTCACAAGGATATGACTTTTCAGTCCCAGGAGCCCCCTTTTCTATCTGCACAAAAGCAACCACAAACACCCAAAAAAGCTCTTTCATCGAGCGTTAGCTAAGGTTAGGGTTGGCATTAGTCAAAGGTGCAGATAAATCAAGGTCTAGGATAATATAATTTCAAGCGAGCAATATTCCAAGAGTTAGATAGGGGAGCACCATCGAGTGTCTCCAGATGATAGGCTCCTTTTCCGATAACTCGGGTAACGCGATATGGCCCATCCCAATTTGGGCTGAGCTTCCCCACACGTTGACCAGCCGCTCGCTTGTCTCTGAGCACCAGGTCGCCTACCTTTAGCAACCGTTCTTTGACGCGCCTGTTATGGTAACGGGCCATCTTTCGTTTGTAGTGTTGCGTTTTCAGGAGGGTTTCTACTCGGACCTCCGGTAACGCGTCAAGGTTAGCTCGTAACCTTTCCTCATTCAGTTCCTCTCGAAAGTGGGCCACTCGCAGGCTCATGGTACCGATTTCTACCGGCGTAACAGCCTCGGTTCCGAAGGCCAACGCGAATGGTGTTTCTCCTGTACTGGTTCTAACGGTCATGCGGTACCCCCACATCACGTATGGCAGCTCGTCAGCCCATTTCTTTTTAGATCCCTCCAGATTTTTCTTAATGCCATTGAGGATGCTCCGATTTGTCACTTCTGCCTGTCCATTGGTTTGGGGGTGAGCCACGGAAGAGAATCGTTGCTCTATCCCGAATTTCGAGCATTGGTCTTTGAAGCATTAGCTGGTGAACTGTGTCCCGTTATCGCTGATTAGGATACGGGGTACGCCAAACCTCATGATAACTTGGTGTTTGAAGAAACGCCAAGTTTTTTCCGCCGTGATGTTGGCGACCGCTTCAGCCTCCGCCCACTTCGTAAAGTAGTCCACTGCCACTATTACAAATTTCAGTTAGGACCTTGCCTTCGGAAATGGGCCCAGGATATCGATCCTCCATTTAGCAAAAGGACAAGGAGCGATGATCTCAGATATTTCAGTGGCGGGACGTCGAGGAATTTTAGAGAACTCCTGACATTTCGGGCAAGTTTGCACATAGTCGTGGCAGTCTTTCCAGATGGTGGGCCAATAGAATCCAGATCTGAAGACTTGTGTAGCCAGGGTGCCGCCCGATACGTGCATACCGCATATCCCTTCATGAATTTCACGCAAAGTGTGAAGACCCTCTTGTTCCGTTATACATTTGGCTGCTAGGTGCGAAAAGCATCTTCGCATCAGGTCCCCATCATAATACGTACAGCGAGCTGCCTGTCTCAACACTCTTTTCTTTTCAGCGATATTCTCAGGCAATTCTTCGTGTTTTAAGTATTTGATTATGGGGACTCGCCAGTCGTTCTCGAGTTCTTCCACACACAGAGATGCTTGCTCTTCCATGAAGGAGGGTACAGGTAATTCTCGGTAATACACGCCTTTGGGTATGGATGCTTCCGGGTTTACAGCCAGCTTGGCAAGGTTGTCAGCTTCGGCGTTGTCCTCTCGGGGAATGTGCTCAAAACTGACTTGCATGCCTTCTTTCTTTATTTCTAATAGCTCCCGCATCACTTTGGCGAGATACTGGACCATGATGGGCTCCCGAGCTTGAGAGTGCCCCAAGACCTGATCGATCACTAGTTTGGAGTCACCACAAATTTTTAGACGCAGGTCTCCGGTTCTTTCGGTATCGTGCCTACCTTTGGAAGAAAGGCTTCTCCCGATCCGGAGTCCGGCTAGTAACGCCTCATATTCTGCCACATTATCGGATAATGGCTGCAGGATTCAGATAGCGTATTGTATTCGCATATCATGCGGCCCATTTATAAAGATTCCTGCTCCAGCCAATTCTTGATTTTTAGCCCCATCTACATAAATGATCCAGAGGTCCGTATAAGTTTCCGGAAATGGGAGATCCAAATCACCCCATTCCTCTTCGGGTACGTCTGTTAACGGATCTTCCGTAAAGGTGCATTCCGCTATAAAATCTGCCAAGATTTGAGCCTTTACAGATGGCCGAGACTGATACCGCAGCCCGTATTGCTCAAGTTCAAGAGCCCAGATTAGCATTCTTCCCGAGGACTCAGGCTTTCGAAATATCCTTTTCAGCGGTTGATCTGTAAGTACGATAACGGAAAAAGACTGGAAGTATCTGTCCATTTTTCAAGTGGCTTGTATTAGCGCGAACGTTATTTTCTCAATTCGGGCGTATCGCAACTCTGCATCCTTCAGAACGTGACTTACAAAATACACGGGGCGGTGCGTGCGGCTATCGTCGCGAACGAGGACGACGCTGACCACTTCGTCAGCGGCGCCGAGATATAGGTACAAAGTATCACCCAGTTCTGGCCTGGTCAGCAGCAGATCGGACGACAGGTAATCTTTTAGGCTAACAAACGCCTCTTCACATTCTGGGGTCCACCCAAAGGATGCTTTCTTGCGTATGATTTTGAAAAAAGGAAGACACTTCTCGCCTTGTTTGGAAATAAAGCGCCCTAGGGCGATAACGCGCCCTGTTAGCCTTTGTACTTCCTTAATGGTTCTTGGAGATATCATGTCTTGTATGGCTTTAATCTTTGACAGATTAGGCTAGATTCCTTTTTGGCTGACCACGTAGCCCAGGAATTTTCCCGACTGAAACGCGAACATGCATTTCCAGGGTTCAGTTTCATACTGTGCCGTTTCATCACGCCAAAGACTCCCTTTAGATCCCGCAAGTGATCCTGAAAGCTAGCGCTTTTTACCAATATATCATCAACGTAGGCTTCCACATTCCTCCCTATTTGTTCTTCGAATATCTTGTTTGCCATACGTTGAAACGTCGCCCCGCGTTCTTTAGCCCAAATGGCATCGCCGTATAACAGTAAGTGGCCGTAGGAGTGATGAAGGCAGTCTTCTCTTCATCTTCAATGGCCATGGGAATTTGGTGATACCCAGAGTTGGCGTCAAGTGAACTCAAATATGCGTACCCGGCAGTCTGATCGACTAATTGGTCAATGCGGGGAAGCGGGTAGCAGTTCTTGGGACAGACATCGTTAAAATTGGTGAAGTCGATACACATACGCCAGTCTCCATTGGACTTAGGAACGAGGACTGGGTTGGCTAACCAGGTGGGGTACTGAACTTCGCGGATGAAACCAGCATCAAGGAGCTTCGCTACTTCTTTATCAACAGCTAAGGCTTTTTCCTTAGAGAACGCGCGTCGCTTTTGCTAGATCGGCTTAGCGCCAGGGTCAACGTTGAGTCGGTGCTCGGCTATTTCTCGCGATATACCCGGCATGTCTGCAGGTTTCCATGCAAATTCTCCTCGACACTTGTTCAATAACCGAGCCAACTGAAGGTTTTCTTCTGAACTGAGCCTTTCGCTGACAAGGAAGTCTGCTTTTTCTATGCCGATAACTGGTACGCGCTTCTCATCACCTTGTTCATATGGGTCCGCTGTTATACATATATACCTATCACAACTCTTTCGAGTCATGAGCAGGTAACATTCGGCCGTTAATTTTTGATTACCCTTTATCGCTACCACTCCATCCCAGAAGGGGTATTTCATCTTCAAATGCTTTTGAGATATTACCGCTCCAAAGTGGTTGAGAAAAGGTCGTCCGAGTATGACATTGTAGGGCAAGTTAAGTCCACGACAAGGAATAACAGATCCTCTGACCGCTTGGAGGTGTCTTCTCTGAAGTATACGGACAGAGTAGTTATCCCTATGACTGGGATTGGGATCCCGTCCATCCCAATTATGGGTTTCTTGCAAGGTATCAATTCATTGTCAGGCCGTTTCATGAGATTGTAAGCCTCCAACGAGAAGAGGTTCACTGCACTTCCGTTATCTATAAGAGTTCTTCTGACTCCGTGACTGGCAATGATGGGCGTAACCACCAACGCATCATTATGCGGATAGACAACGCCTTTCTCATCCTCTTCGGAGAATGCTAACACCATGCGATCTAGAACGCTTATCGTTTCACCTTTCTTTGTCGCGCCATCCCGCTTGCGTTTTTCTCCTAACGCCGTCGTCGGTAGTTCTGGTTCATCCATGTAAGGAGTCCCTCCCGCTATGATGTTAATCATAGGGAAGCCCTCGTCATCTACTGCGAAAGTTTCCTCACCTCTTCCTCCGAGAGCATTATCCTTTTGTGGGACGCGAGGGGATACTTGTCGGTCATCTGCGACCCTTTTCATGGGATTATTTCTGGTGTCTTCTCTTACTTTGGTTGCGAATTCTCCCAAGTAACCTTCTTCCACCAAACGTTCTATTGCTGATTTTAAGTCCCTGCATACTTCTGTAGAATGCCCCTGGCTTTGTGGAACTTACAATAAGCATTTTCTCTTCTCCCTAGAAGTACTCCGGGCTTTACAGGCGTAGGGTACCGGATGGGAAGGTTTCGCTGTTCCACTATCGCTAAAATCTCTGCCCTTGGTAGATTAAGGGAAGGGAAATCAGGATCGTATGGCCGACCTTTAGAAGAATCTCCTTGGCGTCGAGAAGGGGAACTGCCAGGCTTCCCTTTGAAGTGCTACCTTTCCGCCCACTGGAGGTTTTGGGAATATGATCTTTCCGCCGAGCATACTCGTCGGTGAGGCGGTCATCAAGAATGGTATTTGCTGGAGCGTTTGGAATCAGAGGTACCTCAGGCGGCATGTTATAGATTCTATCTCTATTTTCCTCTTCTTCCATTTTCGCGTAATTGTGGGCTTTGAGTCTCAGTGTGTCTAGAGTCGCTGGAGGGTCCACCATCAGTGCATCTCTTAATTTACTATAACGGCAGTTCCTCTTCAAGGCTTCTATAGCAAAATCAATGGTAACGCCCGGCGTTAGTGACATTTCCAGATCAAATCGACTAAGAAATTCCTTCAGAGAAGCCTTCGACGTAAGTCAAATAACGCGGCGGCAGATTTCCTGATTGGAATCGTTGTACTAAACCTGCTCCGGAACTTGGATTCCAACTGTGCGAAATTGCTAATAGATCCGCCGGGAAGGCCCTCGAACTAGAGGCGCGCGACTCCTGATATTGTCATAACAAATATTTGGCATAACGCCGCATCACTGTGCATCTGAAACTGCATGAAATCCTTCACCTTATTGATGTGTGAAATTGGATCTCTGGTGCCGTCATAAGTCTCAGTGGGAAGCTTCACATGTCGACTGACCTTATGGCGTCTTATACGACGGCTAAAAGGATGACCTGATGTGTCATCAAGAATTTCACGCTCCTGGCGTGGGGGAGACATTTCCGCAGGACGCCTCCGATTCCATGGATCTGGCGTGGGATGTCGCCTAGGAGACCGACTGTGGCTCCTGGGTGAGCGAGTTCGATATCTCCTACTATTGTATCTTTCACTGCGCTCATGAGACAAATCCCTATTCGCTCCTTCTCTTCGACCGTCCCAACAGTTTCTGGCCTCCTCTAGGTGCCGATCCTCCAGAGTGATGGGACCTAGGGGCACTTGCGGCACATAAGGCTCCACTCGTCCTTGAGTGAGCTGCACAAAATTAATCGGGGGATCAGCTATGGATAAAGTTGACCGGAGATTTTCCTATAATGACGGTGACAAGGGCCGCTCGGTGACAATAGACGGCGTGAACATGACACGGGGAGGGACACTCGACCTGGAGATTTCAGGTGTCATTCTGGCAGCCATTTCAGTCAAATAGTCCAACCGAGAACAAAGGGCCGCTATTTCACTCGCAAAAGGGTGTTCTGTACTATTTAACACAAATCCCCTCGGAGCAGGAGTAGAGAAGCTGGATCCCGTCATTTGGGACAACGAAATGGTCGCTTGCGAGGAAAGAGCTTCCCCCGTAGACCTGGTCAAAGGATTTAGAGAATCTAAACTAATTTGTTGTGCTGTCACAGAAAGATCAGCAGTAGCAAAAGGGAATAACTGTCTACGAATCGAGAAAGGAACATTAGAAGATGGCGGTCACGTCCGCTCCGACTCAGAAGTCATGATTATTCTGATCCCTGGGTAGAACAGAGCTTGGCTATTAAGGATGCTCACTTAATGCACCAAGGCTCTCAACGAAAGCACCAATTTGTTAAGATTTTATTTCTTATATGATCAGGATGATAACTTCTGTTGGTCGGAGTTGCTGTAGTTGCCGTCGAACTCACCTGCAAGGTGCCGGAGGGGGGCTCCGGCGTAGACACTCCGATGCTTAAGTCAGTAAGTGGTTCAAAAATGGCAGAGGTTCTAGTAAGCAATTTTCGGCTCTTACCTTTCGTTTTAAACTGAGGGGGTATTTATAGGCCGTTGGGGGCGGTACCTGAGCAAAGAGGTGATATCCTAGGAAAGCAATCTCTCTGGGGGACCTTGCAGGCGATACCTTATGATGACGTCATGGGCGATACCTTATGGTGACGTCAGGGGCGATACCTTACGGTGATGTTAGGGGCGATACCTTACGGTGATGTCAGGGCGATACCTCTGAAGAGGGTTCCGCGGGCGATACCTCCATGGATACCTGGGACGGGATGACGCCGTGCGCGCAGAGACGGGTGAGTCCTCTCCCCCGCTGATGTCGACCATCCCAGGAAACACCTTCCAGTCGAGAGCCGATGACTCAGATGTCCGATAGAGCTACAGGATTCCGCCTTCGGTAGGGTCATAATTACCGTAACACCCCTAAGAGTGGCATAATTGTTATCAGCAAACAAAATAGTCATGATCAACAATAAAATACCTCCCCCACACTAGACGACACTTTGTCTTCAAAGTGTGAGAAGGAAAGAAAGAACCCGGGGGCGATCATGGCCAGCATCAGCAATTTTTATTTTAACAAGCAAATCAAAATCCAACGCAGCACAGACAGTCACAAGAAAATTAAATTTCATAGTAAGCAAATTAATAGACTCAGAATCATGAAAGTGCAACCAACCATGGAGATTTTCCAAGGTTGGGGTTACCTGCCGCGAAGATTTATCCCTTCTTTTTGTCTTTTCTCCTGATGTGACCCATCTGCTCTTGGTATGTCATCGGAATCCGTTGGTGGCGCTGGAATGTGAGATCGGTGGCTGACCTTGTACCCGAATCCTCATCTCCCAAATCGAGGTCGGCTGGGTCTTTGTTCAGAGGGTTGGTGGCAGTGGTGGTGGAGGTAGTTGCCGGAGGTGGTCGCTGGGTTAGCTGCGACGGCATTGCTGGAGTGGTGGTGGAGCACGATGTGGGCGCTGGTGTAGTTGCCCATCGCGAATGTAGAACTCCTCTTCATCGACTTCCACTGGTATCGGCAACGAGGGAGTCGGCGGTGCAGCTCGCTTCTGCTTGGAGTTGGGTTTCGGTTTTGTAGTGGGTTTGGAGCTGCTGCCAGCGCGACTCCGGTTCTAGTTCGAACCATGGCAGTGGCTGGTCGGATTTGAGGGACGGCGGCTAGGGTTTTGGGAGGTAGAAGAAGATGATTGATTTTGGTAGTTTTGATTTGGGGAAAGTGGGTGAACGGCTAGGTTATTTTGGTTAAATGGGCTTAAGTGACACAAGCCCATAAAGCTCTTTGGGTTAAAAATCTCTTCAAACCGCCATGAATTTAAATTCCCTCCCCAAGCTTCAAATTAATATTCCCAGCTCATCATGCTCCTGTCAAAAACACACAAAATCAAAACATCAAACTCCACTGGTAGTGTCGTTGACAGGGAAGAAGAAGAAAATAATAAATATAAAAAATAAAAATAAAAATTCGTAAAAATGAAAATGAAAATTTTAAAAACACATGGGTTGCCTCCCATGAAGCATCCCTCTTTATAGTCTCGGACTAGACACTGTTATTTCAGGTGGTTTGTGGGATGCACATTGCCCCACAGATGGACAGAGAAGTCCTCTTGATGTCGGCTATTCTCCATTCAACAGCCTCTTGGTACTCATTTAGTACCCTCGCAAGCCTTTTTTCCTTCGATTCTCCTTGCAAGGTTTTCAGCTCGATCTTCGGTGCCTGCAAAATTGAAGGGAGATTTTTTTTTTTGAATTCCCGGTACTTTAACATCAACAGAAAGTTTATCATAGGAATTAGAAACTTCAAGTTCAAACACAGTTTCTTTAATCTCTTTGCTGATTTTCAAAACTTTCTCCTTTTCTATCTTTTTCGGATTGTCAATGTTTCTGCTAAGAACATGCTCCAAAGGGTTAGTAGCATTTAATTTATGCCTATCATCAGCATCAGGATCAATAACCTCTATGCAATTTACACTATGCATATCGTTTGGAAATTTCATGGCATCATACATATTGAATTTAATAATTTCATCACAAAATTCTAATGTTAAACTCCCTCCTGCCACATCAATCTTCGCCCTTGCTGTCCTCAAGAAGGGTCTTCCAAGCAGCACCTCTGTAGACTTAGTAGAGTGTTCATTGTCCATATCAACAACATAGAAGTCAGCTGGAAAAATAAAGTTATTAACCTGCACTAACACATCCTCAATAACACCAACAGGGTATATAATCGATCTATCAGCTAATTGAATTACAACCCCTGTTTCTTTCAATTCACCAATATTCAGAGTCTTAAAAATTGTTAGTGACAAAACATTTATTCCAGCGCCTAGATCACATAGCGCTTTCTCTATGCTCTTCTCTCCAATCTTGCAAGGAATTGCAAACGTCCCTCCATCCTTGCATTTGTTGGGCAACTTCTTCTGAAAAACTGCAGATACATTCTCATTCAAGTTGATCCTTTCTATGCCTGCAAGCTTTTTCTTGTTAGTACATAAATCTTTTAAAAATTTGGCATATTTAGGAACTTGAGCAATTATATGAAGTAAAGGAACGTTAATGGCTACTTTATGAAAAATATCAAGAATAGCTTTTTCTTTCCTTACCTTCTTGGACTTTTCAGCCCTTTTAGGAAAAGGAAGAGGGATTACCTGTTCCTTCTTTTGCAGCAGCGGTTTTGGAATAGGATTGATCGGCGTTATTTTGAACAAATCTAAAAGAGCTCTCTTTTCCCTTTCCTCCTTGGTCTTCCAAGACCTTCTTGGGAAGGGAAGAGGGATTTCCTGTTGTTCCTTCTGTACCTTTGGCTCTAGAATAGGGTCAATCGGGGCTGGCATTTCATGAACTATCTCCGCCTCTGGTTCAAATTGGTCTAGTGGCTTCTTCCCCAGACTTGGGGGAAGGACCGTTCTGTCTAGAATTTCAGTCCCGCTCATTAATGTCAAAGAACTGACATTATATATCGGATGTTCCACAGTAGTTGATGGCAGCCTTTCTTGCTCCTGTTTGTTGCTCTTCAGCTTTGCCACTTCCTTCTATATGGCTGATATGCTAGCTTGAGTAGCTTGCATACACTGTTTGAGCATATCTGCCATCAGAACACTAGTGATCTGCAGGGGCTGTTGTGATTGTGGTGGCTGTTGTGGCTGTTGTGGAGTCCAGTTGAAATTCGGAGGATACTCCCATCCTTGATTGTAGTTGTGGGCATCCGCCCAAGGATGTGATTGGAAGCTAGACACTCCATATGAGAGTTGTTGTATCTGATCTACAACAGAAGAGACACGAATATGTAGGTTATTTATTGTACTGTCAATGGAATTTAACCATACCTCAATTGCACGAGCCATCCTAGTGCAGATGCGCTCTCTCCCAGGTCTAGGAAATAGTCCAGTGACTGATTGTGTAGAACTTTCCTCTGGATATGTTTTTTTCTGTCCTCTGTCCTTGTTAATCTCTGGGTTGTTTAATTGCTAACAAGAGGACCTGGTCATAAAAAAAAGAAATTAAAATTAGAACCGATTGAAATCCCCGGCAACGGCGCCAAAATTTGATGGGTGCCGAAACCAGCAAAAATAAATCATACAATTCACCATGCACAATTAATTAAAACTGTAGCAAGTGGTAAAAGGATCGAAACACAGGGATTTCAGGACAATAATAATTTCTGTAAAAGACCAAAATTGTAACGGTGGTAAATACGAATAATGGGAGTTTATGTTGCAATTAAATTAATAAACAGAGAGAATAAAAATAGTAAATAAATGATGATTAGATGAACTCAGATGATGGTAAATTCCCGATAAAGACTCTTTTCGGGTCACGATTCATAAATGTCGATCATTGATGCAAGTGTTTCCAAAACCAAATTTAATAGAAAAGCTATAGAGACCAGCGGTACTCTGAGTCTCCTGCTCTCCTCCTACTCAAGATTCCTAAGGCGGTACTCCTACTAGGATCCCTAACCGTTCAATAACCTTAAGGCAGTACTCCTAATAAAGTTTAATTGAAGGATTGATTAAACACGGGGAGAGACCTTTCCCGATCTGGAAGAGAATTTCTTCTACTCCTATAAACCGGATTCTACCTTTTTTCTAATTAGCTCTTACACTAATTAGTTACCTACAGATTCCTATCAACCATGTAGAATCCAACGTTTCTAAGAAAAGATGTAATTGTTCGAACTAAAGTCTAAGGTGATCAAACTTAGATCGAATAAGAACAAATTGACATTTAAATAAAAATAATAGAAATACAAACTTGGATTTTATGAAGCTTAATTTGATCTCACAACAAACGAATCATGACCCTAGAGCCTTTACCAAGAATAGATGATTTAGCTACAACAAGACATAATTAATTCAAACAATTATGATGCATGAATTAATTAAAACCAAAGAATAAAGAAGAAATAAAATAGATAGAAATAAGAACAGTAGTCGTCAATGAGTTCAATGGAAGAAGAAATGAGATCTCTTTCTTTCCTGCTAGGTATTTAACAAACCAAATCCAACTAAAATTCCTAGAAAATAGGATTTAGATAATTATTAAACTAATTATTATGTTTCAACTAATTACAAAGTATGATTCTTTCACTTCCAGTACCCGTCCCTCTCTTCTCATCATGGGCCCAAGCCCATGTCTTTGAATTTCCTTGCTGGTCTAATTTCTTGACTTGTAACAATTTTCCAGCAATAAATCAAGTGGGAATTCTGCCTCTGCTCATATCTTTTCAATATTTAGGCTAATTGAGCAATTATCTGCTCCTCTCTTCAGGTGTCTATCATGTCCAGCTCTTTTCATGGTTTTTCTCTCCTTTTCTCTCAATTCAACTTCGAATCAAGTAATCTGTAATAAGGAGTAGAAAATAGCCAAAATCAGCAGTATCATCATCCAAAATAGTAGGAAAATAGGATGATAAATAAGGCATTTAAGCACTCAATCAAATCCCCCACACTAACCTATGCTCGCCCTCGAGCATTACACTTAAAACAACCCCCCTAATCAGAATAAATGGTTCCCACAAATAAAAGGCAAACAGGAAGAAGCACACTCAGCACACAAGCCCAACATTCGACACAACCTTCTACCTAGATAGCATCCACATCAAACCCAAGGAATAACGAAACCAAGGGAGAAACTTTCCCAAACCTAGCATTGTCGCAAGCAATCCTCACACAGGAAATAGTATTTGCACTCAAGCTCAGCAAGAATTATGGCAAGGTGTTTACACTCAATCAATGCAAATAACAATGCACAAAACCAGATTTGCACTATCGACCCAAGTACGGAGATCACATGCGCAGGCAATCATACAATCATAAAAACTTTGCAAAGGAAAAGCAAAAGTATTGTGTAAGAGAAGAGGGTTCAAAAGAGAGAAGGAAGGATAGAAGGCTTCTTAGCTGGAAGAAACGAGGTGGCGAGAGTGTCTCCTGTTTGGCAGCAGCAAAGCAAGGCAAAGAGCGTCGGATTTTTACAGTGGGGGTATTCTTCTTTGTAGTTCTCTCATTCTTCTAAAATTCTTCACACTCTGCTCCGTTCTTAGTTTTTGCTCCTCTTTTGCTCGAATATTTATTCATTTTTTTTCTGTTTTTCTTTTTCTTTTTTCTTTGAGCAAAAGAGGAGTGCATAATTGTTTTCAGTTGACTGACTGGAGTATTGGAGCAGCTAGAATTCTATTTCTGATCCGCGGTTGATGCCATACTATTGTTCTGGGCGTCCGCTTCTATTCTCAGCTTCTAGATCTCATCTTGTAGTTTGTCGCTATGTTTCTCTTCTTTTGAATCCGCTGGATTTCAATACTGGTTTCGCATCTTGATACCCCCACACTAATGTTGTTGCTTCTCTTTGCCCCACCTTGCTTACTGCCAGAGAACTCTCGCCTGCTAAGAATAGAAAGAAAAGTCTGGAATAGTTAGAAGGGTGATGAAAAGAAGGTGATATGAGTGGCAGGGGCAAGATAAAAGCAAGAAAAAAGATAAGAAGAAAAAGTGCAAAGTTTTTAATCATTTCATCACTTTCCCACGTCTAATGGTGCCTATACCCAGGGGTCTCATGCAAATCCAGCCAGTACAAGGTCATGCATCCACTCAGAAAAGAATCACGGCATGAAAGTTCAATACGCTCACACGGGTAAATGATCGTCACTCAAAAGTAATATTTTCTGCTAGCAAAATGCACAATAAATGTGTATAGGGCAAATCAGAGTCGAACCACAAGGATTAATGGTAATATTCTGTTCATAGTGTATGTCCAGGTCTAAACAGTAACAAGTAACACTGGGGGGTTTTGGGCTGGCTAATGAAATTAACCAGCGAGATCTGGAGACTAAGGCTAACAAGTGGACTAAATAAAGTAAAAATTATCTAAAGGCAATAAAACAATATCACAAGAGGGGTGATAACAATCCACCTAAAAGAAAGGGTATTTCCGTCTATCACCCGGTGGGAAGAGGCATAGCTACTGTTTCACACCACCACGGTAGGGACAAGATCGCTACCTTCCGCCAAAGGCTAACGCTACAGAGGCTAACGGGGCCCTACCGGCTCCTCTCACGGACCTCCTGCTTGGCTCAAGGAGTTATCTCACCCCCAGAGGAAACCACGCGTCAGGATTAACGCTCCGGCCATTATCCTACCGCGGCAATATCTACCTAAACACCTACCGCCGAGGTAGCGTATCACGATAAGGGCGAATCACAGACCCTAACGCGAGCGATAGCTCCGTACCCGTTTACTCGGGCGGGAACGCCCCCTTTCTTCTATAAATACCTCCCCCACAAAGGAGGCAGGTAAGCGGACTTGACTGCCCAAAACTCTGCCAATTTCAGTACACCTACTGACTTAAGCATCGGAGTGTTTCCGCCGGAGACCCCCTCCGGCGCATTGCAGGTACCGTGGATCGTCGCGCACACTGATCTGAGAAGAGCTGCTCCGCCATACATCCTTCGGCAGAAGACAAATTATTATCAAATTGGTGCTTTCGTTGAGAGCTTTGGTTCTATTAAGTGAGCATCCTTAATCACCAAGCTCCTCCTCCCCGAAGCTAGAAGGATTATGGCCTCGGAGTCAGATCCGGCGCTGTCCCGAACTTCCAACATCCCATACAACACCCGCAGACGCTTGTTTCCCTTCGCTACCTCTGATGCCCCCACCCTAGGGCAGGACGTCACTGCAGGAGACTTAGATCTTCCTCCTGGGTCAAGTGCAGAAGAAGTTACATTCCAGATTTGCTCTCCCTTCTCCCATATAGCAGGAACCAGCCATCCTACCCCCCAAGCGGGAAGATCTATGATGGGAGAAGCGGACAACCCTTTCGTGAATTCAATAGCAGCTCTCCAAGCTCAACTGGATCAACTGACAGAGATGGCTGCTGGATTTACTCCTCATGCCTCAAGACCTGGTGTATCCTCCCAAGTAATTTTCACCCCGTCCCTTGTCACCGAACGACCCTTATCGCCCCAACAGTCTAGGGCACTCCCGTCCTCCTTACCTTTCCCCTTGGCTCCCATAAACGTCCCACCATTCACGCGCGGATCTGCCGACCATTCTGGATAATACAGGGGAGGAATCTCTATCCCCGAAGTAGTCCGCCAGCGTGACGAGTATAGGGAGCCCTGGGATGATCGACGGGGAGATATAGTGAGAGATCCATCTCCTAGATACAGCGAGAGGTCTAGCAGCAGAAGTCGACGAGCTCGAACTCCAAGGAGTCGTAGTCGTTCTCCTAGGAGACATCAGGAATATGAACCTCAAAATCCCAGATACGACGCTGAAATTCCACATCAGAGTCAGCCTCGTAGGATCCCCGATGCTAACGTGGGTCATCCGTTCAGCTACCGTGTCAGGCACCACAGAGTCCATCGACATGTGAAACTCCCAGCAGAATCCTATGACGGCACAAAAGATCCCATTTCTCACCTCAATAAGGTGAAGGATTTCGTGCAATTCCAAACGCGCAGTGACGCAGCATTGTGTCAAATTTTCGTAATGACGCTGTCAGGAGTGGCACGTCTATGGTTCGAGGGGCTCCCCGCCGGGTCTATCGATAATTTTTCTCAGTTGGAAGAAAAATTCAAAAGTCGGTTTAGCACGACTATTCCTATCAGAAAGTTAGCAGCTGCGCTGTTCGATATCCATCGAAAACCACAAGAATCGTTGAACGATTTCTTAGGTCGATTTGATCTTGAAATGTCCCTAACGCCGGGGGTCACTATCGATTTTGCGATTGAGGCCCTGAAACGCAATTGTCGATACAGTAAACTGAAAGATACGCTAACGGTGGACCCCCCAACGACCCTGGATGCATTGAGGTTGAAAGCGCATAACTATGCGAGAATGGAAGAGGAAGAAAATAGAGAATGGATCCGAGGCATGCCGGCGTACCCATATGTGGCCCCTAACGTCTTGAACAGCAATGCCCCTGACGCTAAACCCACCGAGGATCCCGGGCAGCGGAAAGAACATAACACCAAGACCTCTAACCGGCAGAGAGGCAATTTCTCAAAAGGAAGACCTGGAGGATCCCCCACTCGGAAGCAAACGGACCCGCCAAAGGGCCGGATATACGATCCTGACCTCCCATCTCTCATACTCCCAAGGGTGGAGATCTTAGCAATAGTCCAACAGAGAAATTTGCCTATCCGTTACCCAGCTCCCGTGAAACTAGGAGTAATCATGGGAGGAAGAGAAAATGCATACTGCAAATTCCATAAGGTCAAGGGACACTCAACAGATGTATGCAGAGAGTTAAAATCGGCTATAGAGCGATTGGTCGAAGAGGGCTACCTTGCGGAACTTTCCACAAAGGCCAGGGAGGAAGCCAGAAACAACCCAACTGGAAATACAACTGAGTAGAGGCAAGCGCCCTCGCACGCTACAGGGGCTAACGCAGTTCCCCTCGGGCCAAATAGAGAAGCGCTCGCTATCGATAGCGACCAAATGCCCATGATAAATATCATTGCAGGGGGAGCACCCTATTGCGAGGAAATTATGCCGCAAACGCCCAACCCCGGAGAAAAGCGCAAACGGGAGAACGCGCAAATGAAAATCGAGGCGATAAGCGCCTTAGACAGAATGATATTGTCTTTCTCAGGGGAGGACGAAAAAGGCATCGTCTTCCCCCATAATGACGCGATGGTTGTGACGCCCGTCATTGGAAGTCATGGGGTAAGAAGGACCCTTGTCGATAACGGGAGTGCAGCGAATCTATTTTCATTGGAAGCGTACAACTTGATGAAACGACCTGACGGTGAGCTATCGCCTTGCACGAGGCCAATTATTGGGATTGATGGAGTACCAATTCCGGTAGCCGGAATAACATCCCTGCCGGTGTACTTCCGAGAAGACACATCCAAAAGCTCCGAATAGCTACTATTTCTGGTTGTAGACCTAACGTTACCGTATAACGCCATTTTGGCGCGACCATTCCTTAATCGTCTTGGAGTGGCCATATCTCAAAAACACCTGCGGATGAAATATCCCTCATGGGACGGCGTGGTCTCAATCAAAGGGGACCAAAAGTTGGCAGCCGAATGCTACTTACTTATGACTCAAAGGAGTTGTGACCGCTACGTTTGCGTGGCAGATGATCCTTTCGATGATAAAGAAGAAAAGCGCACTCAGCCGCTAGATCAGATGGTATCAATCCCTATCGGTAAGGATAGTGAAACGAATCTCTTAGCCAGTGAGAAACTAAGCCTTGAAGAGAACGCGCAATTAATCCGGCTGTTGAGGAAATGCAAGGGAGAGTTTGCATGGAAACCAGCAGACATGCCCGGAATCTCTCGGGAAGTCGCAGAACATCGGCTGAACGTTAGTCCTGACGCCAAGCCTGTTCAACAAAGGCGACGTGTTTTTTCATCGGAAAAGATAGCAGCCATCGAAAAGGAGTTGCTAAAGCTCACAGAGGCGGGGTTCATTCGAGAAGTCCAGTACCCGACCTGGCTAGCTAATCCTGTGTTAGTGTCAAAGCCTAACGGGGACTGGCGCATGTGCATCGACTTTACTGACCTAAATAATGCATGTCCCAAGGACTGCTATCCCCTTCCGCGAATAGATCAGTTAGTCGATCAAACCGCTGGGTATGCTTATCTAAGCTCCCTAGATGCGAATTCCGGATATCATCAAATCCCTATGGCCATAGAGGACGAAGAAAAAACTGCCTTCATTACTCCTAGAGCTACATACTACTATACTGCAATGCCGTTTGGGCTAAAGAATGCTGGTGCAACATTTCAGCGTATGGCAAACAAAGTTTTTGAAAATCAAATCGGGAGAAATGTAGAGGCCTACGTAGACGACATCCTGATCAAAAGTCGGAGTTTCAGAGAGCACCTCGCTGACTTGCAAGAAGTTTTCAATGTGATGAGAAAACACAAGATGAAGTTAAACCCGCGGAAGTGCATGTTCGCATTCCAAACGGGAAAATTCCTGGGCTATGTGGTCAGCCAGAAGGGCATCCAACCCAACCCGTCAAAGATAAAAGCCATCCAGGATATGATATCCCCGCGAACTGTCAAAGAGATACAGAAGTTAACCGGGCGCATCATTACGTTGGGGCTATTCATATCTAAGCAAGGCGAGAGATGTTTGCCTTTCTTCAAAGTCATCCGCAACAAGGCTCCTTTCGGATGGACAGAGCAATGTGAAAAAGCGTTTGCAGGACTAAAAGCTTACCTATCATCAGATTTAGTGCTGACGAGGCCTGAGCCCGGCGACGAACTATATCTATATTTGGGAATAGCTGACGAGGTAGTCAGCGCCGTCCTTGTGCGAAGTGAAGGGCACGTGCATCGTCCTGTATTCTTCGTGAGTCACATATTGAAAGATGCCGAACTGCGATACGCTCCTATCGAGAAGATAGCACTCGCTCTAGTGCAAGCCACGAGAAAGATGGATCGATACTTCCAAGCCCACCCCGTCATTGTACTCATGGACCAGCCGTTGAGAAGAATCTTCAGAAAACCTGAATCTTCAGGAAGAATGCTAATTTGGGCTATCGAGCTCGAACAATACGGGTTGCAATACAAAGCTAGACCGGCCGTTAAAGCCCAAGCGTTAGCTGACTTCATAGCTGAGTGCACATTCACAAAGGGCACAAAGATAGACCTGTTGGAGGAAGAAGCGGAAAATTCATGCCTACCGTCTCCGGAGACATATACAGATACGTGGGTCATCCACGTAGATGGAGCAAAAAATCAAGAATTAGCTGGCGCAGGAGTTTTCTTAGTTGGACCAAACGGCCTGGAGATGCGATACGCCATCAGAATCCTGCAGCCATTGTCCAACAATGCGACTGAATACGAAGCGCTGCTGGCAGGACTCAGAATCGGAAACAGTTTCTCTATCGGAGCCACTCTCGGTGGGGAGAAGGAAGACAGAACACGTTTAAAGATCCGAGGAGATTCCAAGCTAATAATGGATCAGGTTATGGGGAACTCCCAAGCTAGAGAACCCATCATGGCCCAATACTTAGCCAAAGTGAAGCATGAGCTGTCAAAGATACAGGAAAAAGGCACCCTGGTCACCTTTGAGCACATTCCTAGAGAAAACAATGAAGAGGCCGATAGCCTCGCCAAGATGGCAGCCAATCCGGAAGCCTCAATACCCAGTGACGTGCGCTATGGAGAACTGCCTACACCTTCTTTCATGGAAGAGCAGGCATCACTCTGTGTGGAAGAAATGGAAAATGATTGGAGGATCCCAGCGATAGAATATCTGAAACATGATAAACTACCGGGAGACCAGACAGAGAAAAAGAAAATCCTAAAGCGGGCAGCACGATGCACATATTATAACGGAGAGTTAATACGAAGATGCTTCTCCCATCCGGCCGCTAAATGCATAACGGAGCAAGAAGGCTTACATGTGTTACGTGAAATTCACGAAGGGATATGTGGCATGCACATTGCTAACGGCACCCTGGCAGCCCAAGTCTTTCGGTCGGGATTTTACTGGCCCACCATTCGACGAGATTGTCATAACTTCGTGAGAACCTGTCAGAAATGCCAGGAATATGCTAAGATTCCTCGAAAACCTGCTGTGCCAATTTCAGAAATAGTCGCACCGTGCCCGTTTGCAAAATGGGGGATTGACATCCTGGGCCCGTTTCCAGAGGTTAGATCTCAGTTAAAATTTATGGTCGTAGCGGTAGACTACTTCACAAAGTGGGCCGAAGCTGAGGCGTTAGCTACCATCACCACCGAAAAAATTTGGCGTTTCTTCAAACACCAAGTCATCATGCGATTTGGAGTACCACGCGTGCTAGTTAGAGACAACGGGACACAATTTACAAGCCAGTTCTTCAGGGATCAATGTGCAGAGTTCCAGATAGAGCAAAGATTCTCCTCTGTGGCACATCCCCAAACCAACGGCCAGGCGGAAGTAACTAACCGCAGCATCCTTAGTGGCATCAAAAGAAACTTGGAAGGGTCCAAGAAGCAATGGCCAGACGAATTGCCATATGTACTATGGGCCTACCGCATGACTGTCAAGGCCAGCACGGGAGAGACCCCGTTCGCGTTAGCATTCGGAACCGAAGCTGTCACACCAGTCGAGATTGGCATGATGAGCCTCCGGGTGGCTCACTTCAAAGAAGAAAACAATGAAGAAAGGTTACGAGCTAACCTCGATACTCTACCAGAAACACACGAGGAAACCCTCCTGAAAACCCTGCACTACAAAAGGAAAATGGCACAATATCACAACCGGCAAGTGAGGGAGCGATTGCTCAAAACCGGAGATTTAGTGCTCAGAGACAGACGGGCAGCAGGACAACGTATGGGAAAACTCAGTCCAAACTGGGATGGACCGTATCGTGTCACCCGCATTGTGGGAAAAGGAGCATACCATCTGGAAACGCTCGAGGGAACGCCCCTGCAGAACTCTTGGAACATCGCTCGGTTGAGGCTATACCACGCCAGGAGCTAATCGGGTAACATCAAAGTTATTATAATAAATGAATATTGAGATATTCACCATGTGTTTGCTACTGGTAATATGCAGGTAGCGAAGAATGCTAGGGGTGAAAATCCTATCCTTGTGATGGCTGGTCTTGATCAGACAGCTCATTAAGACAAGGCACGCCCTGGCATAACAAGGCGTTTGGGAGTGAAAATCCTATCCTTGTGGTAACCGTGCTCACATAGACGGCCCATTAAGACGAGGCACGACCCCAAATGGCTCCCCGGAGTGAAAATCCTATCCTTGCGGCAACCGTGCTCACATAGACGGCCCGTTAAGATGAGGCACGCCCCGGAATCCTTGGGAGTGAAATCCTATTCTTGTGGTAACCCCATAAAGAGAGGCACGCCCCAAGGAGAGACTAACTCCGTCCTGGAAGTGAAAATCCTATCCTTGTGGTAACCGTGCTCACATAGACGGCCCATTGAGACGAGGCACGATTCCACGGACGAGAGGTACAACGCTTGGGGGTGAAAAGTCCTATCCTTGTGATGGCTGGTCCTGATCAGACAGCTCACTAAGACGAGGCACTCCCCAAAGCCTACCTGTGGCTAAAGGAACAAAGACATCCCAACTAGTAGCCGTGCGGTTGATACCCGGTGAAGCGATGTTGGAGTCTATCTGTGGCGAAAGGAACAAAGACATCCTAACTAGTAGCCGCGCGGTTGATACCCGGTGAAGCGATGTTGGAGCCTATCTCTGGCGAAAAGGAAACAAAGAAATCCTAACTAGTAGCCGCGTGGTTGATACCCGGTGAAGCGATGTTGGAGCCTATCTGTGGCGAAAGGAAACAAAGAAATCCTAACTAGTAGCCGCGCGGTTGATACCCGACGAAGCGATGTTGGAGCCTATCTGTGGCGGAAAAGAAACAAAAGAAATCCTAACTAATAGCCGCGCGGTTGATACCCGGTGAAACGATGACAAAGAGGTGACCATACTGCAACAACAACGTTGAGACGGACGTAAAGCCCCCTCTGACAACGAGGGACGGCAGGAATATAAGTGCAGCAGATGCGGAATCAACGATGATTTACACTCAGAGAGGCTATCGAAGGATATAATGGACATGCTACTTGAATGCAGCTGATGAAAAGCTAACGGGATACAACGCGAAACTATGCGTCTGTGGAAACCTAACGCCAAACGTCCCGTGCGGACAAGTGATCAAACGGCATTATGAAGAAAAGAAGATAAAGAACTTCTATCCAAAAAGAGTGGATTAGCCAAGTCAAGGCCGATATTGTTTAAAGTACAAAATATAGACGGGCCCGTCAGCCACAAAAATGTAAAACATCTAAACAACAAAAAGTCTAAAGATTGGGCGGCGCGTTGACCCCTCATTGCTGAGCAGCCTTCCACTGATAGAAACCGCTATCAGTAATGGAGGAGGCTCTCTTGTCAAAATACGCAGAGAGATCTTCAATACGGAGCTCCTCAACTCCATAATGATGCATCACGGCTTCTGACATGATTCCCCCACCCTGCTCTAAGTACCAACGATTCTTCTCGGTGTTAAGGGAGGAATCGGCAGAAAGCTCAGCATTCCTCTGTCTCTCCAGACGCAGGCTATTCTCCTCCTGAGAGAGGCGTATGGCCAGATTAGCGCGTTGTCGCTTCTCCTCCTCCAAAGCTAACCTAGCGGCCTCCAACTCTTGTTTAACTGCGATAGCCTCTCCCTGAGCAGTCTCCATACTTTCGTTGGCAGCAGCAAGGGCATTTTCAAGACGTTGTCGCTCTTCCAGCAGCCTGTTTACCTCTCCTTGCCCGTTAGCTGCAGCTCTGGCATTCTCCTCATCCATATAGTGAAGATGGCAAAGCATAGAAAACGCCTGAGAGCGAAGGAAATTGATGCACCCCTACTCGCCCCGAGCCACAAAGGCATCCCTCTCTCTTGGAAGAGACAGAATCTCTCCCACCAGATAAGTGGTAGAGGAAATCACGGTCTCATGATCAGCATCGGCAGGAAACTGCAGAATACTGTCCCTATAGGAGCGCAAGCTAACGTGATGAGTCGGCATGAGAGGAGGCTCGTAGGGAGAGATACCAGTCATTAAGGCAGGGGCGGGGCCACCCCTCGCAATAGTTGGATGGGGCATCGGAACAAAGAACAATGCACCAGGAGAAGCTGGCCGGCTAGTGGAGCCCTCCACGTTAGGCATCGAGACCTCATTACCTCCGGGCACCTCAGGATTAAGGGCATCAGAATCATAGCCCGTTGGGGTGTGTGCGGAATGGATCGGAGAACCAGGAGGCACATGGGGTTGACCGCCAAAATCAACAGGTTCCGATTGGTCAGCAAACGCACCCTCGCCCCCAAGGGCACTCGAACTACGATTGGCGGCCGAGGAAGAAGGGCTATTCGGAAGATCATAGCGAGCCTTCTTCTGACGCTCGCGAAGGACTTCAGCGATACCCATATCTCCCTGGGAGGTAGAAGGGACAGAAGCAGCAACGACTTCCTAAATAACGCAGAACGTGATAAGGAAACCGTGCAAAAAAAAAAAAAAAAAAGACTAAAGTTTTAAAAATGCTCACCTGAGTGGTGGAGGACACAAGAGGAATCCCAACAGGAATCGGATCAACCGTAGCCTCTGAAGAGACAACAGTCTGGGACGAAACGGATGGGGCAGCACGTGCTTTCCTAGGCCTTTTCTGTCTTACAACCCGAGGGCCCGTAACGTTAGCGGTAGCCGTGGCCTCCCCTTCCTCGACGTTAGCAGCAGCGGCAGCAGCAGCCCTAGCTTCAGCGGCAGCTTTCTTTTTCGCCTCCTGTTTCCTCCTCCTTCGGAAATACTCGGGCTCCCAACCAGGCGGAGGCACTGCACAATCACAAAACGTTAGCGTTAGTACTTCTTGACAACGCAAAAGAAAAAAGGTCAAACGCTCACCCTTCTTGCACTGTTCCACGGGCAACCCGTTGGCCACTTTTCGGGCATCAACGCTAAAATCAAATTGAAGCAGCGTCTTCAACCAGCCATCCTCCGGGTCGGAAAGGGGTTTCCAATGACCCCAAGCCCCATCTTTAATTGTTTCGTTGAAGCCAGCCCTCCACAACGGCTCAGGCAGATCAACAATAAAAAATTCCTCTTTCCAGTGAGGAATGGAAGACTCAATGCCCATTAGTTTCCAAGTAAAGGGCTTCAAAGAACCGTCTTCGTAGCAAGGCGATATCGATATCACCCCTTTACGGGAATACAATTGGAAAATGTCATGAAGCAACGCTAAGGTGGGAGATTCTATTCCCTTGAAACGGCACAGTGCGGCAAAAGCACTAACAACGCAAATCGCGTTAGGACTCAACTGAGCCGGAGCCAAATCAGAATCAGCCAACAACAATTTTACAAGCGGGTCAAGAGGGAGACGAAACCCATGATCGAAGAGCTTAGCATACAACATTCTGCTATTTCCGGGCAAAATGTTGTTCAATCGAAGCGACTCAGAAGCAGGATGCACGGGATATTCCTTGGGAAATCGTGCAGAAAACCCAGCAAGCCTACGGTTAATTAAGGGCAGTGTGTACAAAGAAGTGGGAGTGGTATCAATTACTTCTTCCCCGGAGGACCTTTGAGGATCTCCTTCTTCAGAGGATTTCTTAGTTCTAGCCATGGCCAACAAGGAAGAAACAAAGAGAAAAGAAAAAGGATGTGTACCTTGTACCTTCGTGAAAGAGAATGCGAGGAGTCTTGAACCAGAAAGAGAGAGCGGCGCAAAGTATTTATCCAAAGACGAAATAACATATAAGGGAAAGATGGAAAAAGAAAAAGGGGTAGAAGAAACAATAGATATAACCCTGAAAGGGCGACTAGTCAGCAGCAGACATGTGGCGAAGCAACACGTCATAAAGTAAGGCACGCGCCAGAAGGTGCAAATTTGAAATAAGGACGAAACGCCTCTGCATTTGCAACTCCCTAGGAGACGCTTGCTCCAAACGCCCCTCTGAGGAAGGACACGTTTCTTCTTTCATCATTACCCTTCAAGTCGCATTAAATGAGGGACAGAGGGATTGATTAAAAAACATAAAAAGCAGCGCTGGCCTTGCCAAACGGCGCGATGGCACAAAAAAGATAAAGAAGGAATAAACGGTAATATCATACAGTGCGACAAAGGATACAAAGCGTCAGCATTATTACAAGAGAAACAATGTTCGAATGGTTTTCAAGAAATAAACAAAAGACAACAACAAGAAAAACAAGGAAAGGCCCAGCACCATCGCTAGCGTTAGACTTTCTCCCCCGAAGGGCCAGAAGAACCGCTGTCACCTTTGCTAATCTCACCCATCACGATAGATATGTAATCAGCTACCTGGGCCGGATCCGAAGGGTCACCTTTGAAACGAGACGCAAATCTAGAAATGAAGGCCTCCAGAACCCTCTTCCTCCATAACTCTTCCTTCAATGACGCCCTAGCAGACCCCTCATCTCGAGCGAGTACCTCTTCGCGGAGAAAGAGATTCTTCTTCCTTTCTAGCGCCAATTACGCCTCCAGAACTTCTACCTTGGCTTTCCCGATAGATTTTTCTCTGTCCAATTCCGCCTCCAGAACTTCTATCTTGGCTTTCCCGATAGATTTTTCTCTGTCCAATTCCGTTTGGGACGATTCACAGAGGCGCGTCAGCAACCTAGAATGCTCCACCGCCTTCTCTAGCTGCACCCTTGCAACACACAATGCGCTGGAAAAATTACGGGACTCGAGATCGTGAATTTCGAATTGATAATTCAAATGGCGGAAAAAGTCCAGAGAATCATTCAGAACATGGCGAAAGCGTGCTGAGGGAGGGAGTTGAAGAAATTCCTCTTTCTCCTTTTTGGAACTCAGCATCTCCCCTATTAAGGGTGCAGTAAATTCATCTCGAGAAAAAGGTTGGGGAACCCCGACAGCGCGAAGGGCATCAAAGCAAAACCCTGCAAGATTCATACGGTAGGCCGGGACCCCGTCAGGACCAAGATTGATTGAGGGAGGCGGAGAAGAGCCCTGAGGAAAAATACTCTTGAAAGGAGTAAAAAACAGCTGCGGAGTAACCTTAGGCGATAGCTCAGCAGTCGAATCCACCACATGAGGTGTGACCACTACGTCAGGAATACAATGGGCAATCGGAGAATCGGGAGCGTCAGATATGGGAGGAGGACACTCCATCGGTAGGCCCTCTCCCTCAGAAGAACAAGTTTTTTCCAACGCCTTAGCGGCTACCGTTGGCTGAGAGGCGCCCGCCTCAGACAAAACAGCAGGCGTAGAAACAGTTGCCACATCCACAGGAGATGTCCCGGTAGCTTGCCCACCAGAGGCAACTCGAAGTTTTTTCCGACGCTGGGAAGCAGCAAGGGAAGAAGCATGGCAAAGGTCTGACTTAGCATCTGCATCCTCATCATCGCTAGTAATTACCGTCGTTGCGACAGGCCTGGAGTCCGTCCCCGTGCGACGCTCCGGTAGCCAATTTTCCACAAAACGAGAAGTTCGCACAGAGCTAACGGGCCTTCGCCCTCCCCGGGCAACCGTTTTAGTTCTCTTCCTCGAAGGAGGAACGCCACCCCGACTTGAGCCCTCAGCCGAAGGCGAGGCCGGTAAAGTTTGAAGCGGTATTACGTTCAGAGGAGTACCAGCGTCACCTGGAAATCAACCGTTAGCTCCTTATAGCAAACAAAGCAGGCGAGGACCAAAGTAAAGAAAATATGGAAAGAAATAGGGTCACCCATAACGCACTCTTCCAGAGGCTTGAACAGAGCAAAGGCACGAATGCGGTAGTGGGTATTCTCGTCTAACAAAGCGTTAGCCTGGTCCAACTCAGTTCTGGACAAAATCGCGGGATTCGTCCAAACGGGACCTGCCAGTTCCTGATTGAAATTGATACGCCACAAACGTGACGGTAGCTCCAGAACAAAGAAGCTGCTCTTCCAATCAGCTACACCCTTCTTGAAGCCGTGAAAACGTTGCCAAAACGACTGCACGAGCGCATCATCCCACCGGGGAGTAATCTCGATTAAACAATTGTAGCAAATCATGCTAAAGAATTTGCGAAACAAATTGATAGATGGGGTAAAAATGTTCTTCAACTCGCAAGTGCGAAGAAAAGCATAAACCGCACACCAAGAGGAAGGAGTTATCTGGGCAGGATTAAGGCTATACTCCCGCAGCAGAGTTAGTATCGACTCATGAACGGGAAAGCGGAAACCATGAAGGAACATTTTAAAATAAAGAAGCCTACTGTGGCCCCACCCTGGATTATGAAGCCGCATATCACTTCCGGGAATAGAAGGCTCATGCCCAGGAGGAAAGGTAATACCATGTTCCTCCAATTCGGCTTTCAGAACCACATCGCAGGTAAAAATACTCGGTGATTGGGCAACCTCGGGATCCATGGGCCTAGAGATAATCTGGCGAGGTCTATTCCTAGCCATAGCAAACCAACAAAAAAGGAAATCTGAGAAGGGACGAATTGATACCTTAAAGGAGAAGAATCGTAGAGAAATCGGTGGACAGTGACGAGCGGCCGAAAAGGTATTCGGAGAAGAAGACGAAGAAAGACAAAAAGGAAAATTCGAAGTGAGGGCAAAAGTTTTGAGAAATTGAAGGATGGCCCTTCTTAAAGGATAAAAATGCCACCGCATTAATTGAGTCACCAATCGGGCGAAGACGCGTGTAAAAGAAGCGGGCCACGTGGAAGCGCATTAAAGAAATTTGAAAAAAGAGAAGTTATTCGTCGAGACTCCCCAAAGGGGCGAGACAGTATTGACCCGGTCAGAGTAACCGCGAAGCGATTGCCTCAGTCAGGCCAACCGCTTGCGTTAGCTATCACCAAGAACCAGCAGGCTAACGGAAGTAACGACAAAAAAGGAAAAATAGAAAGCATTATTTTATTCATAAAACGCCAATAGGCGGGTACAATGCAAAATGGCTAATCCTCATCAGGTCAATAAATGCCGTGGTGATAAACCCCATCATCATCAAGGAACCGGCTGGTCTGCCTCCCTTTCTGGGCAGGACCCTGACGGGCGTGATTTTCCTTTGGCGCTCGAATCTGCCAACCCCGCACCAGCACTGATGGGAAAATCCTCGTTCAGCGAGCAGTCAGGGGAAGGAAAACGTTTGCCACCCTCTTGAGTAGCAGAACCAGAAGAAGCCAAAGTCGCAAAGGGCATCTTGGAAGTCCGTTTCCCCTGCTTCTTACGACCCTTTCGGCGGACCGGAGGCCTCCATGGTGGCGAAGGAGGGGGATGATCTGAGTCCGGTGAAGTTGGGGGAGTCGGCAAGGAGTCACGATCCATGGAACTTAAGAAATAAAAATCTGCCATGCCACCTGCAAAAGCAAAAAAGAAGGAAAAGGAAGAAGATGAACAGGAAAGGGAAACCAAACTCCCTTATATAGCCGAGTGAGCACTTCGATCCCTGAAAAATCAATTAAGACGCTTGGGAAAAATAACTGCAATTGCAGAATCCAATCCGTCGCAGGCGCGTCTGCTCGTTGAACGCACCAATCAAAGGGCACCAAAGAACCGCCCAACCACCTACCACTGAAAAGACGGCCCTATAACAGTCAAGACAGAGCATTCATTGCTAATCCCCGGAACACGACCACTGCAATACAATGTCCCGAGGAAGACCCATTTTCAGTTGGGCTCATGATAAATATTTCTAACCAAGAAAGCAAGCAACCACGCAAGAAAAAGAGAAGACTTGGGAAAAAATAGAGACAGTTATTTATTTATGGCCAGGTGGCCTTAGCGTTCAAATATGTACAAGAAACATAAGAAAAGCAACGAGAAGAAGCGGAGCCAGCGGTCAGATATTGGACCCCGCATTATCTTCCCCTGGCACAACGGGAACCTCCCTTAAAGCGTCAGCGACGGAGGTGAGTTCGGAAGAGCAAGCTCCCATGCCCTTTAGGCAGCAGGCCAGCAGATCTTTCCTCTGCTGCAGCATAGAGGCCACCACATCAAGGTGAGCACTGACAGTGGCCAGTTTCGCTAAACTCTCTAGGGGATTAAAATCCTCCAGAGTTATTCCCAGCTGTCTAGACAGAATAGGGGTCAGCACCCCCCGCAACTCCAGGACATCCTCGGAGGTCTTGGTGATCATCCTCTCCAGGAAGCCGATGTCACCCTCAGTAAGATTCTTCAGGGTCAGAGTTTTGGAGATCAGGAAATTGCGAGTCAGTTCATCCATGGCGGAATACGAAAAGAAAGAACGTGAAAAATGCGAAGAAACTGGCACAGAGAAACCTCTGATTTATAGATTCTGACAAAACAAACCGTCAGGACCATCTTCTGAGGCAAAACCGCCCCGGTACATAAAGGGACTCTCCGTGAGAGAAGGAATGTTAGCCCTTGGTAAACACTCGGGCTCATTTTCAGTTGGGCTTATGATAACAATCCACCTAAAAGAAAGGGTATTTTCGTCTATCACCCAGTGGGAAGAGGCATAGCTACTGTTTCACACCACCATGGTAGGGACAAGATCGCTACCTTCCCCAAAGGCTAACTCTACAGAGGCTAACGGGGCCCTACCGGCTCCTCTCACGGACCTCCTGCTTGGCTCAAGGAGTTATCTCACCCCCAGAGGAAACCACGCATCAGGATTAACGCTCCGGCCATTATCCTACCGCGGCAATATCTACCTAAACACCTACCGCCGAGGTAGCGTATCACGATAAGGGCGAATCACAGACCCTAACGCGAGCGATAGCTCCGTACCCGTTTACTCGGGCGGGAACGCCCCCTTTCTTCTATAAATACCTCCCCCACAAAGGAGGCAGGTAAGCGGACTTGACTGGCCAAAACTTTGCCAATTTTAGTACACCTACTGACTTAAGCATCGGAGTGTTTCCGCCGGAGACCCCCTCCGGCGCATTGCAGGTACCGTGGACCGTCGCGCACACTGATCTGAGAAGAGCTGCTCCGCCATACATCCTTCGGCAGAAGACAACTTATTATCAAGGGGTAAATCAGATAATGGGAAAGAGTCTTAGCAAGGTGATTCCGCGGGTTGCGTCTAGGCCTAGTTGGTCATCAGCTCAAGGATATTCCACTCTCACAGTGCAGACGTGCTATAGAGGCTAGGTACGCTTAGGCCTCCTGTCTACCTTCGTAAGAGAAGTCTCACCCAAGGTACGCTTATGGGCAAGACCTTGACACTCCGTCCTTCCCCAAGGTTCGCTTATGGGGAGATCCAAAGGCCCATGAAGTAGAGGAAGACACGTCTAGGGCAAGACGTTGTCAGATCCACCCTAGTTAACCTCCAGCCCTAGCCGGATTGGACCAGCAACCTGATGACTCCGGGCTAGGTGCCTACTGATTCTAAAGAAATGGCAGTAATTACAAAGGGAAATACAGCAGTTGATCAGGCTTCTATAGATCCAGTGCAATATGATAGTAAAATGGCAAGAGATTAAATACACGCATAAGAGTTTATGAAGAGCATTAAGGCTTCACAACTACCCTTGCAACCCTTGGAAAAACTTTTGCTAAGACAAAAGGATCTAGCTACTCATACTCATAATAACATAAATATAAACAGATTTGATAACAAGCATAAAAGGAAAACCAGAAAATGGGAAGAAAACTATTAAATACTAGCTGGAGCTGAAAAGCTCCGGTGAAAGAGTAAGGCTGGCTGGCGGCTACAGCTTGAAGATGGAGGAACAAATCCCAAAGAAGGGAGAAAAATAGAAAGTATGCTAATTTCTGCCTCCTACCAATGTTGCTTACCTTAAAAATCCTAAAGTTACTGTTTATATACAACCCTAAGCTAACTAGAGGACAAATCCAGCTAAGGGAAGAGGACAAAATGGGAGGAAAGGGACAGCTGGGCTGGACCACGTCCTAGGGAGAATATTCCTAGGACGCGCAAAAGGGATCAGAGAGGAATCTCGCTGGCGTTTCTCTTCGTGCGCTCCAAGGAGGATTGCAAGCACGTGCGGCTTCTGATCTAGGGCTAAACGCAGCACCTTTCGGCTTCACAGATAGTCCAGGGCTGGACACGAATGCACGCATCTAGGGCTCGCCTGAGGAAATACGTCTAGGCCGCGACGAAGACTGGGAGACTTCCAAAGCTGCTCAATTCCATCCCAAAACGTGTGCTTTCTGTCTTTTTCTCTTCCATGGCTGGATATGGCAAAAGTATTGAAAATAGAGCAAGTTAGTAGCATTAAGGAGGGAAAACATACAAAATTTAAGGGAAAATATCTAGAAAATACACGCATATCAGGAAACAAATGACTACAAGGGACTAAGACTAGGCATGGATATAGGAGCAAACAAGCAGTGTGATTGTGCGCGTGAATATGTGATGTGGGATGAGTGCTTCCTGTTCAAAGTGCCTAAACCATCATTCAAATAAGGGGTTTTTTTTCAAAAATAAGGGCAGTGTGGTCTCAAACATTCCAATCAATCCGCATTCCTCAAGCAAATATGCACAAAAGGACTCAAAATAGCCAACACAAACATATTCAAAACAGACTCAATACTAACGCAGATAAGCAAACAAAATAGTCATGATCAACAATAAAATACCTCCCCCACACTAGACGACACTTTGTCCTCAAAGTGTGAGAAGGAAAGAAAGAACCCGGGGGCGATCATGGCCAGCATCAACAACTTTTATTTTACCAAGCAAATCAAAATCCAACGCAGCACAGACAGTCACAGGCAAATTAAATTTCATAGTAAGCAAATTAATAGACTCAGAATCATGAAAGTGCAACCAACCATGGAGATTTTCCAAGGTTGGGGTTACCTGCCGCGAAGATTTATCCCTTCTTTTTGTCTTTTCTCCTGATGTGACACATCTGCTCCTGGTATGTCATCGGAATCCGTTGGTGGAGCTGGAATGCGAGATCGGTGGCTGACCTTGTACCCTAATCCTCATCTCCCAAGTCGAGGTCGACTGGGTCTTTGTTCAGAGGGCTGGTGGCAGTGGTGGTGGAGGCAGTCGCCGGAGGTGGTCGCTGGGTTGGCTGCGACGGCGTTGCTGGAGTAGTGGTGGAGCACGATGTAGGCGCTGGTGTAGTTGCCCATCGCGAATGTAGAACTCCTCTTCATCGACTTCCACTGGTATCGGCAACGAGGGAGTCGGCGGTGCGGGTCGCTTCTGCTTGGAGTTGGGTTTCGGTTTTGTAGTGGGTTTGGAGCTGCTGCCAGCACCTGCTCCAGTTATAGTTAGAACCATGGCAGTGGCTGGTCGGATTTGAGGGACGGCGGCTAGGGTTTTGGGAGGTAGAAGAAGATGATTGATTTTGGTAGTTTTGATTTGGGGAAAGTAGGTGAACGGCTAGGTTATTTTGGTTAAATGGGCTTAAGTGACACAAGCCCATAAAGCTCTTTGGGTTAAAAATCTCTTCAAACTGCCATGAATTTAAATTCCCTCCCCAAGCTTCAAATTAATATTCCCAGCTCATCATGCTCCTGTCAAAAACACACAAAATCAAAACATCAAACTCCACTGGTAGTGTCGTTGACAGGGAAGAAGAAGAAAATAATAAATATAAAAAATAAAAATAAAAATAAAAATAAAAATTCGTAAAAATGAAAATGAAAATTTTAAAAACACATGGGTTGCCTCCCATGAAGCGTCCCTCTTTATAGTCTCAGACTAGACACTGTTATTTCAGGTGGTTTGTGGGATGCACATTGCCCCACAGATGGACAGAGAAGTCCTCTTGATGTCGGCTATTCTCCATTCAACAACCTCTTGGTACTCATTTAGTACCCTCGCAAGCCTTTTTTCCTTCGATTCTCCTTGCAAGGTTTTCAACTCGATCTTCGGTGCCTGCAAAATTGAAGGGAGAATTTTTTTTGAATTCCCGGTACTTTAACATCAATAGAAAGTTTATCATAGGAATTAGAAACTTCAAGTTCAAACACAGTTTCTTTAATCTCCTTGCTGATTTTCAAAACTTTCTCCTTTTCTATCTTTTTCGGATTATCAATGTTTCTGCTAAGAACATGCTCCAAAGGGTTAGTAGCATTTAATTTATGCCTATCATCAGCATCAGGATCAATAACCTTTATGCAATTTACACTATGCATATCGTTTGGAAATTTCATGGCATCATACATATTGAATTTAATAATTTCATCACAAAATTCTAATGTTAAACTCCCTCCTGCCACATCAATCTTCGCCCTTGCTGTCCTCAAGAAGGGTCTTCCAAGCAGTACCTCTGTAGACTTAGTAGAGTGTTCATTGTCCATATCAACAACATAGAAGTCAGCTGGAAAAATAAAGTTATTAACCTGCACTAACACATCCTCAATAACACCAACAGGGTATATAATCGATCTATCAACTAATTGAATTACAACCCCTGTTTCTTTCAATTCACCAATATTCAGAGTCTTAAAAATTATTAGTGACAAAACATTTATTCCAGCACCTAGATCACATAGCGCTTTCTCTACGCTCTTCTCTCCAATCTTGCAAGGAATTGCAAACGTCCCTCCATCCTTGCATTTGTTGGGCAACTTGTTCTGAAAAATCGTAGATACATTCTCATTCAAGTTGATCCTTTCTATGCCTACAAGCTTTTTCTTGTTAGTACATAAATCTTTTAAAAAATTGGCATATTTAGGAACTTGAGCAATTATATCAAGTAAAGGAACGTTAATGGCTACTTTACGAAAAATATCAAGAATAGCTTTTTCTTCCCTTACCTTCTTGGACTTTTCAGCCCTTTCAGGAAAAGGAAGAGGGATTACCTGTTCCTTCTTTTGCAGCAGCGGTTTTGGAATAGGATTGATCGGCGTTATTTTGAACAAATCTAAAAGAGCTCTCTTTTCCCTTTCCTCCTTGGTCTTCCAAGACCTTCTTGGGAAGGGAAGAGGGATTTCCTGTTGTTCCTTCCGTACCTTTGGCTCTAGAATAGGGTCAATCGGGGCTGGCATTTCATGAACTACCTTCGCCTCTGGTTCGAATTGGTCTAGTGGTTTCTTCCCCAGACTTGGGGGAAGGACCGTTCTGTCTGGAATTTCAATCCCGCTCATTAATGTCATAGAACTGACATTATATATCGGATGTTCCACAGTAGTTAATGGCAGCCTTCCTTGCTCCTGTTTGTTGCTCTTCATCTCCACCACTTCTTTCTGTATGGCTGATATGCTAGCTTGAGTAGCTTGCATACACTGTTTGAGCATATCTTCCATCAGAACACTAGTGATCTGCAGGGGTTGTTGTGATTGTGGTGGCTGTTGTGGCTGTTGTGGAGTCCAGTTGAAATTCGGAGGATACTCTCATCCTTGATTGTAGTTGTGGGCATCCGCCCAAGGATGTGATTGGAAGCTAGACACTCCATATGAGAGTTGTTGTATCTGATCTACAACAGAAGAGACACGAATATATAGGTTATTTATTTTATTGTCTATGGATTTTAACCATACCTCAATTGCACCAGCCATCCGAGTGCAGATGCGCTCTCTCCCAGGTCTGGGAAATAGTCCAGTGACTGATTGTGTAGAACTTTCCTCTGGATATGTTTTTTTTTTCTATCCTCTGTCCTTGTTAATCTCTGGGTTGTTTAATTGCTAACAAGAGGACCTGGTCATAAAACAAAGAAATTAAAATTAGAACCGATTGAAATCCCCGGCAACGGTACCAAAATTTGATGGGTGCCGAAACCAGCAAAAATAAATCATACAATTCACCATGCACAATTAATTAAAATTGTAGCAAGTGGTAAAAGGATCGAACCACAGGGATTTCAGGACAATAATAATTTCTGTAAAAGACCAAAATTGTAACGGTGGTAAATACGAATAATGGGAGTTTATGTTGCAATTAAATTAATAAACAGAGAGAATAAAAACAGTAAATAAATGATGATTAGATGAACTCAGATGATGGTAAATTCCCGATAAAGACTCTTTTCGGGTCACGATTCATAAATGTCGATCATTGATGCAAGTGTTTTCAAAACCAAATTTAATAGAAAAGCTATAGAGACCAGCGGTACTCTGAGTCTCCTGCTCTCCTCCTACTCAAGATTCCTAAGGCGGTACTCCTACTAGGATCCCTAACCATTCAATAACCTTAAGGCGGTACTCCTAATAAAGTTTAATTGAAGGGTTGATTAAACACGGGGATAGACCTTTCCCGATCTAGAAGAGAATTTCTTCTACTCCTATAAACCGGATTCTACCCTTTTCTAATTAGCTCTTACACTAATTAGTTACCTACAGATTCCTATCAACGATGTAGAATCTAACGTTTCTAAGAAAAGATGTAATTGTTCGAATTAAAGTCTAAGGTGATCAAACTTAGATCGAATAAGAACAAATTGACATTTAAATAAAAAGAATAGAAATACAAACTTGGATTTTATGAAGCTTAATTTGATCTCACAACAAACGAATCATGACCCTAGAGCCTTTACCAAGAATAGATGATTTAGCTAGAACAAGACATAATTAATTCAAACAATTATGATGTATGAATTAATTAAAATCAAAGAATAAAGAAGAAATAAAATAGATAGAAATAAGAACAGTAGCCGTCAATGAGTTCAATGGAAGAAGAGATGAGATCTCTTTCTTTCCTGCTAGGTATTTAACAAACCAAATCCAACTAAAATTCCTAGAAAATAGGATTTAGATAATTATTAAACTAATTATTATGTTTCAACTAATTACAAAGTATGATTCTTTCACTTCCAGTACGCGTCCCTCTCTTCTCATCATGGGCCCAAGCCTATGTCTTTGAATTTCCTTGCTGGTCTAATTTCATGACTTGTAACAATTGTCCAGCAATAAATCAAGTGGGAATTCTGCCTCTGCTCATATCTTTTCAATATTTAGGCTAATTGAGCAATAATCTGCTCCTCTCTTCAGGTGTCCATCATGTCCAGCTCTTTTCATGGTTTTTCTCTCATTTTCTCTCAATTCAACTTCGTATCAAGTAATCTGTAATAAGGAGTAGAAAATAGCCAAAATCAGCAGTATCATCATCCAAAATAGTAGGAAAATAGGATGATAAATAAGGCATTTAAGCACTCAATCACATACCCATAGGATTGCCGAGAGATCTCATAACGGTCAAACTCCCACCGAGAAGGGGATGCGGCACAAGAACGGTCGTCTAGGCCATGGCGTGGTGAAGATACAGCCTTAGTGTAGAAGTCATAGCCTTGGATCCCATGCCGTGATGACCCATCTGGGTAGCCCTTTTGCCCATAATACCCAACTCCACTACCCGCACAAGGGCATAACCATAGGATTGCCGAGAGGGCCCATGAAGATCATACTCCACTTAAGAAGAAGATGGCACACGAATGGTGGTCTTGGGTGTCAACCTCATAAGAATAAGAACCATACCGTGTCTTACGCCCATCGGAATAAGTGCCCTCATAACAAGAACCGTGACCATCACTAGCAACCGAGGGGTAGGCGACACCTTAACAACAAGAACTAGCCCCATACGGCGTCTCAATCGCATCCAAGTAGCTCACCTCATAACAAGAAGAGAAACAGTCACTAGCCACCATGGTGCAGTCGGTGCTAAAACAACAAGATTCCTCCTCCCAAGAGGACCCAACATCCTCATAATAAATAGACATAGAAAAGTACCTATAAAAAGAAAACAAACACAATTGATAGATACAAAGGGGGTTAGGCGCTCCCTCACGTGTTTGCTCTCGTGTTTGTCACCTAATATGCTCACAACTTTCACTCACACTCTTATCTCAATCACAAACCAATCACCTTAAGCTAGTAAGACTCTACGAATCAACTAGAGCTCATGGAAAGCAAGACAACCAAGATAAGAAAGAAAGGTGAGGAAAGCCGAAATAGTGCCTAATAAAAAAATTGATTTAAATCGAACACTACTTAGGCTTAGAGTAGAATAACAATGCGTGGAAACAAGGAAGATAACACCAATACTAAAGCTACTCAAGAAGAAACGAATAGAAAACAAAACAAAAGAAAGTCGAATATTTGATCAATTGAGGAAAATCGAAGCTTAAACAAATGCACGCCCTTAAGGTAAACTACTACCCTTAATCATGCATACATACACAAGGAGACTTTTGCTTTTGGCTCACTTTTCTTTCTTTTCTTTTCTTTTTTGAATGACTGCAAGAGTGCTCAAGAATACTTGTGTAGGTGTATGACAAGTATTTCTAAATACTTAAGTGTATGACAAGTAGTTGGAGACTTGATAAAAAATTCACTAAATGCCAAAAATGGATGAGGTGGCACAAGTGATGAGGTGGCAAGTGATGTGTCAAGTGAGGTGGCAAGAATATGTTCATAAAATATCTAAAAGAATATTCTATGCATATACTATTTGATATACTAGGCTAGCAAAGAAGATGATGTGGCTTAATATGCACCTAGTATATTAGAGGACACCTACACAAACCAACAAAATGGGACCACAACCTCCACATGGCACACATGACACTTGTTCTTGCACATGGATGAACACAAGACACAACCCATCACACCAATTCGGTTTTAGGAAAGAAGATGAAGATTTTTAATTATTCAAACACCAAATTTTCGGATTTTTGGTTCACACCAGATCAAACCTCAAAAAGCAAAACGGATACAAGATGAACACAAAGAACACCAAGCAGACGTTCACTTTCTGACTTCAAAATATAGCAAACGTATCCCACAAATTACGAAAATTAACAGACAGACTCCCAAGACATAGATTTACAACTTTGAAGAAGGAAGGAAAAGACGATTCCAAACGGAAGATACACAAAACGGACACACAACACAAAACTATATTTCTCGAGCAAATTCTGCACACTTTTCTTTAGAGGCCCAAAAGTATGGAAAATCCACAGAGTTAGCAGTCGACTCAAAAACAACAATTGCTCTACTCAGAAAGAAGTTTCAGCACACATAATTTTAGAATTTACTGGGTGAGACAACAGACACAAAAACACAAAAGGAAACAGACTCAAAAGATGACTCTTGAATAGAAAAATCTGCCCAACACAAACGAAAATAGAATGACAACAGGGAAGTGATTTTAATGGAGGAAAAGGTGAGAGAACCAAGGAAAACTAACCTAGAGGATGACTGGTGCTCCGCTACCACATGATAAGGCCCAAGCGCCTCAAGAGAAGATGAAGCAGCAAGTTGAGAGCAACGGATCTAGTCCTCGCTCACGGATGGTTCCCAAAGCTTAGACGGATGGATGAACGGATATTTTAGATGGGAGGGGAGTTTAGATGCAGCAGAAATGAAGGAAAGATAGAGGTGTATGGATGATAAACTTAAATGGAACTTGATAATCAAAAGGAACCCTCCTTACAACAAGGCAAGACAACCTCCTAACAACGATTAACAAGGATCTCTCTTCTATAAATTAACCCACTCAAGCTAAATCCCAAGCAACCAAAATACAAGAAAAGATGATGGATAAACAATGATTTTCAGCCCTAATGGCCCCGGTTACTGATAACAATTGATAGAACGCCAAGGTTATATCTGTCTTCTCACCCCAAGTCAACACCCCGGCTGCCGCCCGTGTTAGGCTGGGGAATCCTGGGATGGTCGATATCAGCGGGGGGGGGGGGGGGGGGGGGACCCACGCGGCATTATCCTATCCTAGGCCGCCCCGACAACCTCTAACGGGCGATATCTCACCCGCGATATCCTATCATGCTGACGTCATCCTAGGCGTTATCTCCACGCGATAACGCCCCCCCGTGGGGGTAACGCCCTTCCTTTGGCTATAAATACCACTCATTTCTAGATCAAAGGTAAGATCAAATTCTCTACCAAAATCTCTGCCAAATTGCACAGCCATACTAACTTAAGCATCGGAGTGTCTACGCCGGAGCCCCCCCTCCGGCAATTTGCAGGTACGACGGACCGTCGCAACAGTGATTCTAGACAGCCATAATCTCTACCCCGCTCCCACAGTAGATCAAATCTTATCAAATTGGTGCTTTCATTGAGAGCTTTGGTTCTAATTAAGTGAGCATCCTTAATAGCCAAACTCTGTTCTTCTGGGAATTGGAAGATTATGGCTTCTGATTCAGATCCACCATTGACTCAGTCCTCTAGCCTTCCATTTGATACCCGCAGGTGACTTTTTGCTTTCGCCACCTCTGATGCTCCCATTTCGGTGCAAGAAATTCCTCCAGGAATGTCAGATCTTTCCCCTGAACAAGCAGCGGAAATGTTTGTGTCCTGGCCACGTACTCCTTTATCCCAAATAGCGGGGTCCAGTCATTCCATTCCTCAGTCAAGGGGATCCGTGATAGACAGCGCGATTAACCCTTTCGCGAGGTCGATTTCAGCCCTTCGTGCCTAGTTGGACCATTTAACGAAATTGGCTGCTAGATTCACGCCAAATGCTTCTGGATCAGGCGTCCCATCCCAGTTTTTTTTTACTCCACCTATCATCGCAGAACGGCCGTTGTCATCCTCGTTGCAGGCGAGCGCCCCTCCGATGTTGCCCTCATTGAATGCGTCAATCAGCCTTGTACAATTTACTCATAGGACAGTGGAGCCATACGTGCCACAGGTGCCTTTACTTCCTATCCCTCAAGAGGGACGGCAATGGCGCGACGAGGACAGAGGTCGTTGGGACGGTAGAAGAAATGAAAATGATAGAGATATGTCACCTGGAGGGAGTGAAAGATCTAGCAGCAGGAGACATCGAACTCGCTCACCAAGGAGTCGCAGTCCGACTCCCAGGTGACATCATATTAGAGATCCGCGAGATCGTAGGCATCATTTGGAGGTATCCCCACCTCGGCATGCATGTGAAATTCTTGATGATACTTCTGGCCACCCCTTTAGCTCGCGCATAAGGTGTCACAGAGTCAGTAGACATGTGAAGCTCTCCTCAGAATCCTATGACGGTACCCGAGATCCCATTTCCCACCTTAACAAAGTGAAGGACTTTGTGCAGTTTCAAACCCATAATGACGCTGCCTTGTGTCAGATATTTGTAATGACCCTGTCAGGGGTCGCACGCTTATGGTTTGAAGGTCTTCCGGGTGGGTCTATTGACAGCTTCTCGCAGTTAGAATCTAAATTTAAGAGTCGATTCAGCACCGCAGTCCCTATCAGGAAGTCTGCTGCTGCCTTGTTCGAGCTACACAGAAAACCTCAGGAATCCTTGAGGAGCTTCCTCCATTATTTCGACACTGAGATGTCACTAACGCCAGGTGTAACTGTTGATTTCGCCATCGAAGCCTTAAAGCGAAACTGTTGTTATGGAAAGCTTAGAGATGCTTTAATGGTTGACCCGCCAGCAACCTTAGATGCGTTAAGGCTGAAAGCGCATAATTATGCGAGGATGGAAGAGGAAGAGAATAGGGACATGATCCGGAACATGTCGCCGGCCATGCCTCCAGTCCATAACGCTCCTATTCCAGCTACTTCTGAAGATCGGTTCATCAACGATTACGCTCAGCGAAAGGATCACATTCCCAGGACCTCTAACCGAAGAAGAGGTAACTCCTCAAAGGTAAAGTCCGGTGATTCCTCAGCACAATGATAGGGAGATCCCCCTAAGGGACGAGTACATGACTCAGACCTTACTTCTTTCATCTTACCCAAGGCAGAGATACTAGCGATAGTGGAACAGCGGAATCTACCCATCCGTTATCCAGCCCTTGTAAGGCCGGGGGTAACCTTGGGAAGAAGAGAAAACACTTACTGTAAATTTCACAAGGCCAAAGGACATTCTACGGAAGTATGTAGAGAGCTCAAATTAGCGATAGAGCGCCTAGTCGAAGAAGGTTATCTGGGAGAATTCGCTATCAAAACACGAAAAAAGGCCAAGAATAACTCAGCAAACAGAGTAGCCGACGACAGACCGACACCTTCCCGTGTTCTAGACAACGACGCAGGTATGGCCAGAAGAGATAGAGAAACTCTCACGATTAACGACGAAGATGTACCCATCATCAACATCATTGCGGGAGGCACACCTTATTTGGATGAGTCCACACAGCTATCACCCGCGTCAGGGGATAAGCGGAAGCGAGCGAACATGTCAATAAAGAGTGAGGCGATAAGCGCCCTGGATCGTATGATATTATCCTTCTCTGAAGAGGATGAGAAAGGCGTGGTATATCCACATAATGATGCGTTAGTAGTTACGCCCATTATCGCTAGCCATGGAGTTAGAAGGACTCTAGTTGACAACGGAAGCGCCGTAAACTTATTTTCACTGGAAGCTTACAATCTCATGAAGTGTCCTGACGACGAGCTTACACCCTATAAAAACCCCATTATCGGAGTAGACGGAGTCCCCATTCCAGTGACTGGAGTAACCACTTTGCCTGTATATTTCAAGGAAGACACCTCCAAACGGTCAGAGGAGCTTTTATTCTTGGTGGTGGATCTAAATCTACCTTATAACGCCATATTGGGGCGACCATTCCTCAACCGTTTCAGAGCAGCGATATCGCAAAAGCACCTGAAGTTGAAGTATCCATCATGGGACGGTGTGGTCTCAATCCGGAGTAATCAGAAGTTGGCGGTTGAATGCTACCTGCTCATGACTCAGAAGAGTTGCGATAGGTATGTATGCGTGATAGTTGATCCATATGAACAAAATGATGAGAAACGCACTCAACCCGTAGATAAAATGACTCACGTCCCAGTTAACGGGGTGGACGGGGCCGTATTTCTGGTTAGCGATAACCTCAGCCCAGAGGAAAACTTTCAGTTAGCCCAACTGTTGAACAAATACAAAGGAGAGTTTGCATGGAAACCATCCGACATGCCCGGTATCTCGCGAGAGGTGGCGGAACATCGACTCAATGTCAACCCTGACGCAAGACTGGTCCAGCAGAAACGACGTGCTTTCTCTGCCAAAAAAGCAATGGCAGTCAAAAGGGAAGTTGCAAAACTTCTTGACGCTGGCTTTATTTGAGAAGTGCAATATCCCACCTGGTTGGCTAACGCTGTTCTGGTTCCCAAGCCCAACGGGGAATGGCACATGTGCATTGATTTCACAGATCTGAATGACGTTTGCCCCAAAGATTGTTACCCACTTCCTCGGATTGATCAGCTAGTTGATCAGGCTGCCAGATACGCATACTTGAGCTTGTTAGACGCCAACTTGGGGTACCATCAAATCCTCATGGCCCGCGAAGATGAAGAGAAAATAGCCTTCATCACTCCGAAGACCACTTATTGTTACACGGCAATGCCTTTTGGGTTGAAAAATGCTGGAGCCACCTTCCAGCGAATGGCGAATCAAGTCTTTGAAAAACAGATCGGGCGAAACATAGAGGCGTATGTCGACGATATACTGATCAAAAGCCGAAGCTTCAAAGATCACTTGTCTGATCTGGCAGAAGTCTTTGAAGTGATGAAGCGATACCAAATGAAGCTAAACCCTCGAAAGTGTATGTTTGCCTTTCAAACGGGCAAATTTTTGGGTTACGTGGTCAGTCAAAAGGGCATTAAACCCAACCCGTCAAAGATTAAAGCCATCTAAGACATGATATCCCCTCAAACTATAAAGGAGATATAGAAGCTACCCGGGCGTGTTATCGCTCTGGGACGGTTTATCTCTAAGCAAGGCGAGAGGTGATACGATCTCGAGGACCACAGGCCTGATCACCCACTCCAGGTCCCGAACCAGTCCTACCCGCTCAAGGTCCCGAGCCAGCCCTAGAGCAGTAGCCGCAAACCTTCCTTTGCCGCTCACGGGCCCGATCACCCGCTCAAGGGCCCGAGCCCTGCAGACGAGATTAAGTAGCCTCATTCACATGGAGCTGAAGGCAGAGACAGCCTCAGAGGGAGCCATCTTGCGCGAGCCCCAGCCGCGCCTCGTGACCCTAATCCGCACGCCTACGGATGGGTCAAACATGGCCACCTCGAACCTTTAGGTCCATCAGTGCCTTCTCTCATTTTTTACCAGGCCATGATCATTTATAATACAAGATAGGAGTCCAGGCCAAGAATCAGGAGAAACACTCGAAGGATTTGGGACAGGCCCAATTCACAAGCCCGTATTGGACAGCGAAAGCCACTGCCGAGCCTTTTGAAGATTGGAGCATATTTCCTCACACAATATTCAGCCCAGAACTTCATATATGTGTTGGGAAGTTTCCCTCAAAGTTTCAATGGGAACGCTCAAGGGAATAAGGAAAACGCCTTTTCTCCTTAAAACGTGATTCGGCAGACCCGCAAGCAAAGCCACTTGGGCCTTTTGACCTAAACGGCGGTGCCTGCACTTATATCCTATTTAGTAGACTTTATTTATATTATTTTAGGGTTTTAGAACTTATTTGGAAGGGTGGCTTGTTGCCATTTTCGTTTAAGTCATTATTTAGAAACTAAACTAGTTTCCATTTTTGGAATTAGGGTTTAGCGCTTCTTTAAAAAGGAGCCACCCATGTTATTTTTCGTTCAGACTTGATTATTGATTATTGAAAGAAGATTGCTTTGGATCTTTATCCACTTGTTCTTGATGAACCCTGCAACTAATTGAGTTTCGTGCATTCGATTAGCTTGTCAAGTAAAACTTGAAAGCACCTTTCATTGAGTCATCCGTTCTTTGGATTGCCAAGCATTGTGATTTGGAGATTCAAAGTTTTGACGCAAGATCCTCAAGGGATTCTGCGTGGAGTGCCAAGCATTGCGACTTGGAGATTCACGTGTCTTCTTCGAGTTATTTTCCGCATTGATAGCCACGTTGTCGGACAACGATCTAAGGAGAGCGTTCTAGCCTATAAGGAACGCATCAGTTGGTAGCGGAGCTCAGCTGTCCCGACTTGGTATATCTATCCCTTTAATTATTGCGTTTTCTTGTTAGAATTGGTATTCCTTCATTCTCTTCTACACCAATTCTCTTGCGTGCTGTGTGTTAGTTGTTTTGTGTCAATTTGTGTCTTGTGTGTGCGATTAGTGTGCAAATCATCTCAACGATTTGTAGGTCTTTACTTGTGTCAAAAAAAAAATCAGCCCCCAAAGTGTCTTAATTAATTTGCGTTCTATGTTGTGTTGAAAATTCAAAAAAAAAAGTGTGAAGAAATTTCGTCAAAAAAAAGAAAGAAACGAAATCAGTACCATTCAAAAAAAAAAGAGGAACTTCAGAATCAAATACTAGAGTGAATTTGTGACTCATAGCAAAAGGAATTATTGGATTTCGAATTGGGAATCAAAAGTTGTGGCAAAAACAAGTTCAAAACCCTAATCGCATGCCATTAGCATTTTTGAGTTTGTAAACTGACTCAATCTGATTATTTTAAGCTTTTCTTTGATTCTACTACTACTATGACTTTCTACTCTATAGTATGCTTGAGTAATTGATTGATTCTTGCGATTGATTCGAGTATATTACCTCAAAATTTCCTTCTACACTAGTTTTCTTTGTGTGTCTCTTTGGAAGCTTTTTTCTTGAAAATTCTTCGAGTCAGGTTCATCTTGGACACATTGGAGACGGATCTGGACAGTTTTCTTTGAGAGATTTTGTGAGACTAATAGAGAGACAAACACGAGAGTAAACACGTGAGGGAGAGATAATTTTAGGCAATTTTACGCTTGGAAATTTTCTTGTGATTTTCAGGATGTCAGGAGATTCAGGAAAGGAACAAACGGCTGATGTGGCCAAGGTATTACAAGATATAGCAGCCCAGCTCCAGCACCTAAACGCTTGGAAGCAGCAGGTTGAGACTAGGGAACGTGAGAGTAGGGTTCCACAAGCCCACGGGGCACACTTTGTGCAACACCTAAACCCTAGGGTAAACCGAGAGGCATATGCGCCTCCACCGAGCGATGACCAGTTCAGTGAGCAAGAGGTAGAGGGTTCTGAAGATGAGGGTGAGGAGGACCTTCACATGACAGGACCGAGGGGTTTCCAAATGCGCCGAGGAGGTGCGCATGGACGTGGCAGACGCGCCTTTGGTGGGCGAGAATGTCACCTTGAACAACCGCGTCGCGAGGAGCACGAGCGAGCTGACAACCATCTTGGGAGTGTCAAGCTCAAGGTTCCACTTTTCGAAGGGAAAGATGATCCCGAGGCCTACTTGACTTGGGAACGAAAGATAGAAGCGATTTTTAAGTGTCATAACTACACGGATGAAAAGAAAATAAGGTTAGCTTCCGTGGAGTTCTTTGGGTATGTTGCCCATTGGTGGGAGCAAGTGAATGAGGATGTGAGAGGACCCGTAACTACTTGGGAGAACATGAAGTATGTGATGAAGAGGAGGTTTGTTCCACCGTACTATCATAAGGACCAACTTCAGCGTTTACAAAAGCTTACCCAAGGGTCCAAAACCGTGAATGACTATCACAACGAGTTGGAAGTTCTTTTGGATAGGGTTAATGTGATAGAGGATGAGGATTCGAAGATGTCTAGGTTCATGAGTGGGCTGAATCCAGAGATAGCTAACGCCTTAGAGTTGTGCCAATATAGGACTTTGGAGGAGATGCTTCACATGGCAGTGAAGATTGAGAGGCAACGCAAGGCTAAGGCAGCCTATTCTAAGTTGTCTACTTTTGTATCTCGGACTTCCACATGGTCCAAGGGGAACAAGGACACACCCAAGGTATCTAAGCCTTCATATGGTACCAAAGGTAATTCGGTAAACCCTACTCCCTCTAAAGTTCCAATTCCTAATACTAACCGTGTGCCTACTCGAGACATAGTATGTTTTAAGTGTAGTGGCCGAGGCCATAAGCAGGCTGAATGTCCCAATAAGAGAGTTCTGATCATTAGGGACAATGGAGAGATGGATTCGGAAGATGATTGTGAGATGGTGGAGGATTCGGAAGAGGACAGTGAGGAAGAAGAGGAGGATCAAGAAGCTAGGATTTGTGATCCGGTTACCCTAGTAGTTCGGAGGAATTTGAGTGTGCAGCCAAGGGCCGAAACTTGTGAGGAGGAACAAAGGGAGAACTTATTCCATGCTAGGTGCCACATTGGTACTAAGGTATGCTCTCTTATTATTGATAATGGCTCATGTACTAATTGTGCTAGTACGCTTCTTGTGCACAAATTAGGGTTACCTATGGTGAGACATCCAAAGCCGTACACTTTGCAATGGATGAACGATGGAGTCGGCCTCAAGGTGTCTAGGCAAGTATTGGTGAGTTTTTCTATTGGGAAATATAGAGATGAGATATGGTGTGACGTTGTCCCAATGCAATCGTCGCATGTGCTACTTGGCCGACCTTGGCAATTTGACCGCAACACCATTCACGAAGAGAGGAGCAATCGATACAAGCTTGAGAAGGAAGGAGTGAAGTTCACACTTACGCCCCTTACACCTAAGCAAGTGCTTGAGGACCAGCTCTGGTTAGAGAAGTCCTATACTAAATTTGAGGCCTCACGGCTTGTAGATAAAAGAATTGATGAAAACAACCCCGTGAAAAAAGTGAGCATGGGTTTGAAAGAAAAGAAAAGAATGAAAACAGCCCCCGTGAAAAAAGTGAGCACGGGTTAAAAACAGAAAAGAAAGAGCCTGAAAAAGAAAAGAAAAGGCAAGAAAAAGAAAAGAAAGTGAACTTCTATGCGAAAGCAAAAGATTTACGCCGAGCGCTTATTTTACAAAAACAATTTTGTGTCGAGAATCGCCCCTTGATTTTACTTCGCTTTAAATCTTTTTGTTTGAGCACTACTAGCCTTGATCCTTTAGCTTCTGTGCCTTCTTCTATCTTGGCTGTTTTGCAGGAGTTCAAAGATGTAACACCCGAAGAGATGCCGCCCGGTTTGCCCCCGATCCGCGGCATAGAGCACCAAATTGATTTTGTGTCGGGTTCTACTATCCCAAACAGACCAGCTTATAGGAGTAACCCACAGGAGACTAAGGAACTTCAGAGGTAGGTTGATGAGCTCCTTAGCAAGGGATATGTCCGAGAGAGCTTGTCTCCATGCGCCGTTCCAGTGCTTCTAGTACCAAAGAAGGATGGAACTTGGCGAATGTGTGTTGACTGCCGAGCTGTCAACAAAATTATGGTAAAGTATCGTCACCCCATACCTCACTTAGATGATATATTAGATGAGCTTAGTGGTAGTGTAATCTTTTCTAAAATTGACCTCATGAGCGACTATCATCAGATTAGAATGAAAGAGGGTGATGAATGGAAAATGACATTTAAGACAAAGTATGGATTGTATGAATGGTTAGTAATGCCGTTTGGATTGACTAATGCCCTAAGTACTTTTATGAGACTTATGAACCATGTTCTTAGGCGTTTCATAGGAAAATTTGTTGTTGTATACTTCAATGACATCTTAGTTTACAGCAAGTCTTTGCATGATCATGTTTTACACCTTAAGGAGATTTTTCTAACCTTGCGTGAAGAGAAGCTTTATGCTAAACTCTCCAAGTGCTCTTTTGCTTTAGAACAGGTTGAGTTTTTAGGATTTCTTGTGGGCAAGGACGGTGTGAAGGTGGATGAAGTGAAGGTGCAAGCGATCAATGAGTGGCCTACGCCAAAAACAGCAAGCGACATCCGCTCCTTTCACGGCTTAGCTTCCTTTTATCGTCGTTTCATTCGTGATTTTAGTACTCTTGTTGCCCCACTTAATGACCTAACTAAGAAACATGCTGATTTTAGGTGGGCGGAACCTCAAGAGGCCGCATTCCGAACGTTGAAGGACAAGCTATCCAACGCACCCGTGTTAGCCCTACCCGACTTTGACAAGCCGTTTGAGTTGGAGTGCGACGCAAGTGGAATCGGTATAGGTGCTGTTTTGATGCAAGAGATGAATCCAATAGCCTTCTTTAGTGAGAAGCTCAAGGATGTCCAATTGCGTTATCCGACATATGACAAAGAGCTTTATGCGCTAGTTAGGGCTTTCGAGGTTTAGCAACACTACTTAATGCCGAGGGAATTTGTGGTGCACACCGACCACTTGAGCCTCAAATACCTAAAGGGACAAGGGAAGTTGAATAGGAGACATGCCGTGTGGCTGGAGTTCTTGGAGGCTTTCCCTTATCACATCAAGTACAAGGAAGAAAAAGACAATGTTGTAGCCGACGCATTGTCTATGAGGTATGCCTTGATCTCTTCATTAAGTGTCAAATTTTTAGGGTTTTCTCAAATAATTCCACTCTACCCTACTGATTTGGATTTTGGTGAGATCTATAAGACTTGTGATTCCATGGCTGATGTGAAATTTTATACGCATCATAACTATCTATTCCGGCGCAAGCGCCTTTGCATTCCTAAGTGTTCTTTGCGTGAATTACTTGTGCATGAATCACATAGTGGTGGATTGATGGGCCACTTTGGCATTAATAAAACCTATGACATGCTGAAATCACACTTTTATTGGCCTAAGATGAGACGTGATGTTGTGCGTGTGATTGCTAGATGTGTAACTTGCCATAGGGCAAAATCTCGGTTAGCTAGTCATGGTGAATTTATGCCACTACCCGTACATTCCCAACCTTGGACCGATCTATCCATGGACTTCATTGTAGGTTTACCTAACTCTTGGGATGGTAAGGATGGTATATTTGTTGTAGTGGATCAGTTTTCTAAAATGGCGCACTTTTTGCCTTGTAAAAATACTAATGATGCGTCTCAGGTCGCTAATATATTCTTTCGAGAGGTAGTCTGCCTCCATGGTATGCCTATTAGTATTGTTAGTGACCGTGATGGAAGATTTTTGAGCCACTTTTGGCGAGTGTTGTGGAGTCGCCTTGGAACTAAATTGTTGTTTTCGACTTCTTGTCACCCTCAAACCGACGGCCAAACTGAGGTAGTTAACCGTACTATAGGGTCTCTTTTACGCTCTTTAGTTACTAAACATGTATCTAAATGGACTGATCATTTGCCTTTCATGGAGTTTGCTTATAATCGTTCAATCCATTCTACTACAAATTATTCACCTTTTGAAGTAGTTTATGGTTTTAATCCAATTACTCCCATGGATTTGACCCCTTTGCCTTTGAGTGATGTTTCTAACTTAGATGGACAGCAGAGGGCAGAACACATCAAGAAGATACATGAGAAGGCGAAGGCGAATATTGAGCGCACAAATGAGCGCCTAGTGCGCAAGCGCAATGAAGGCCGCATGACCGCGTCCTTTCAAGTTGGCGATTGGGTGTGGCTGCACCTAAGACGTGAGAGATTTCCAGAGAAGAGGAAAGGAAAATTAGCCCCTAGAGGAGATGGTCCATTTCAAATTGTTGAGAAAATCAACAACAACGCTTACCGCCTAGACCTCCCAAGTGAGTATGGTTCAATTCATGGATCCTTTAATATTTCTGATTTAAGGTTGTTTAATGCAGGTGATGAGGATGTTGCTGATCTGGATTCGAGGGCGAATCCTTCTCAATATGGAGGGGATGATACGATCCCGAGGACCACAGGCCCGATCACCCGCTCCAGGTCCCGAACCAATCCTACCCGCTCAAGGTCCCGAGCCAGCCCTAGAGCAGTAGCCGCAAACCTTCCTTTGCCGCCCACGGGCCCGATCACCCGCTCAAGGGCCCGAGCCCTGCAGATGAGAATCAGCAGCCTCATTCACATGGAGCTGAAGGTAGAGACAGCCTCGGAGAGAGCCAGCCTACTCGAGCCCCAACTGCGCCTCGTGACCCTAATCCGCACGCCTCCGGATGGGTCAAACATGGCCACCTCGGACCTTTAGGTCCATCAATGCCTTCTCCCATTTTTGACGAGGCCATGATCATTTATAATATAAGAGAGGAGTCCAGGCCAAGAATTAGGAGAAACGCTCGAAGGATTTGGGACAGGCCTAAATCACAAGCCCACATTGGACAGCGAAAGCCACTGCCGAGACTTTTGAAGATTGGAGCATATTGCCTCGCACAATATTCAGCCCAGCACTTCATATGTGTTAGGAAGTTTCCCTCCAAGTTTCAGTGGGAACGCTCGAGGGAATAAGGAAAACACCTTATTTCCTTAAAACGTGATTCTACGGACCCACAAGCAAAGCCACTTGGGCCTTTTGACCTAAACGGCGGCGCCTGCACTTCTATCCTATTTAGTAGACTTTATTTATATTATTTTAGGGTTTCAGAACTTATTTGGAAGGGTGGCTTGTTGCCATTTTCATTTAAGTCATTATTTAGAAACTAAACTAGTTTCCATTTTTGGAATTAGGGTTTAGCGCTTCTTTAAAAAGGAGCCGCCCATTGATAACAATTAAGAAAACACCAAGGGTATAATCGTCTTCCTACCTCCAGTCAAAGTCGTTTTCCTATAGACCTTGACTAAAGACAACACCCGGCTGCCGCCCCCGTTAAGCCAAGGATCCTAGGATGGTCAACATCAGCGGGGGGGGAGGGGACCTACACGGCGTCATCCCATCCCAGGAACCTTGACAACGACATATTAGGGATATCCCACTAGCGATATCCTCCTACTGACGTCATCCCGTACGGTCCAGCTGACGTCATCCGGGGCGTTATCTCCCCTTGATAACGCCCACCCCTGGGGGTAACGACCTTCTTCTCTCCAGCTATAAATACTCCACATTTATAGATCGAGGGTAAGAGCAAATTCTCTACTAGAATCTCTGCCAAATTTCATAATCTTACTAACTTAAGCATCGGAGTGTCTACGCCGGAGCCCCCCCTCCGGTGCTTTGCAGGTATCGCAGACAGCAGCCACGGTGACTCCGAACAGCCATAATCCTCATTCTGCCCCCGAAGAAACTCGAATCTTATCAAATTGGTGCTTTCATTGAGAGTCTTGGTTTTAATTAAGTGAGCGTCCTTAATAGCCAAGCTCTGTTCTTCTGGGAATTTGAAGATCATGGCTTCTGATTCAGATCCGCCGTTGACTCAGTCCTCTAGTCTTCTATTTGATACCCGCAGACGACTCTTTGCCTTCGCCACTTCAGATGCTCCCACCTCGATGCAAGAAATTCCTTCAGGAATGTCAGATCTATCTCTCGCGCAAACAACGGGAACGTTTGTGTTACAGCCAAGCACTCCTTTGTCCCAAATAGCAGGGTCAAGTCATTTTCCTCCTCAGTCGGGGGGGTCCGGGGTGGATAGCGCAAATAACCCATTCGCGAGCTCCATTTTACCCCTTCGTGCTCAACTGCACCACTTAACAGAATTACCTAGCAGATATACACCTGCTGCTGCTTCTGGGTCAGGCGTGACATCTCAATTTGTTTTCACTCCATCAATCATTACAGAAAGACCACTGTCGTCCCCGCTACATGCGAATGTTCATTGACGCTGCCCGCATTAAGTGCGCCAGTCAGTCTTGTACAGATTGCTCATAGGACGATGGAGCCGTACATACCACAAGTACCTTTATTTCCTATTTCTCAAGAGGAGCGGCAATGGCGTGAGGAGGATAGAGGTCGTTGGGATGGAAGGAGAAACGAAAATAATAGAGATATGTCTCCCGGAGGGAGTGAAAGATCCAGCAGTAGGAGACATCGAACTAGGTCACCCAGGAGTCATAGTCCGACCCCCAGGCGACATCCTATCAGAGATCCGAGAGATCATAGGCGTCATTTGGAAGCATCCCCGCCTCAGCAGGCGCGGGAAATCCTTGACGATACTTCGAGCCACCCCTTTAGCCTGCGCATAAGGCGTCACAAGGTGAGTAGACACGTAAAGCTTCCCTCAGAATCTTATGATGGCACCAGAGATCCCATCTCTCACCTTAACAAGGTGAAGGATTTTGTGCAATTCCAAACCCACAATGATGCTGCTTTGTGTCAAATATTTGTAATGACCCTGTCAGGGGTCGCACGTTTGTGGTTCGAAGGTCTTTCGGGTGGGTCTATTGACAGTTTTGCGCAGCTGGAATCTAAATTCAGGAGTCGATTTAGCACTGGAGTCCCTATCAGGAAGTCAGCTGCTGCCTTGTTCGACTTACACAGGAAACCTCAGGAATCTTTGAGGAGCTTCCTCCATTATTTCGACACTGAGATGTCGCTAACACCGGGTGTAACGGTTGATTTCACCATTGAAGCCTTAAAGCAAAACTGTTGTTACGGAAAACTCCGAGAAGCTTTAATGGTTGACCCACCAGCAACCCTGGATGCGTTAAGATTGAAAGCCCATAACTATGCGAGGATGGAAGAAGAAGAAAACAGGGATATATTTCGGAACATGCCGCCCGCCATGCCTCTAGCCCCTACTGCTCTGATTCTAGCTACCTCCGAAGATCAGTTCATTGACAATTACGCTCAGCGAAAGGATCATATTCCCAAGACATCTAATCGGAGAAGGGCAACCCCTCAAAGGGAAAATCTGGTGACTCCTCTGCTCAACGGCAGAGTGATCCTCCTAAGGGACGAGTTTATGATTCAGACCCTCCTTCCTTCGTCCTACCCCGAGCAGAAATATTGGCAATAGTAGAGCAGCAAAACCTGCCCATCCGTTATCCCGCCCCTGTAAGACCAGGAGTAATCCTGGGGCGAAGGGAAAATGCCTATTGCAAATTTGACAAAGCCAAAGGACACTCAACCGAAGTGTATCGAGAACTCAAAGCGGCGATAGAACGTCTAGTGGAGGAAGGCTATCTGGGGGAATTTGCCACAAAAACACGAGAAGAAGCTAAAAGCAACCCAACAAATAGAGTAGCTGATAACAGGGCAACACCATCCCTATTATCCAGTCCTGCGGGAGGAGGCTGGGAAATGCTTACAATTGATGACGAGGACATCCCTATTATCAACATCATTGCTGGAGGCACGCCTTATCTGCATGAAACCGCACAGCTGATGCCCTCTCCAGGGGATAAGCGGAAGTGGACTGGCATGACAATAAAGAGTGAAGCGATAAGTGCCTTGGATCGTATGGTATTGTCCTTTTTCTGAAGAGGATGAGAAGGGTGTGGTGTATCCAAACAACGACGCGTTAGTAGTTACTCCCATTATCGCTAACCATGGAGTTAGAAGAACTCTGGTTGACAATGGAAGTGCCATAAACGTGTTCTCATTGGAAGCCTACAATCTCCTGAAGCGTTCAGATAGCGAGCTTATGCCCTGTAAAAAACCTATCATTGGGTAGATGGAGTCCCCATCCCAGTGACTGGAGTGACTACCTTGCCCGTATATTTCAAGGAAGATACCTCCAAACGGTCTGAGGAGCTTTTATTCTTGGTGGTGGATCTAAATCTACCTTATAATGCCATATTGGGACGGCCATTCCTCAACCGTTTTGGAGCGGCGATATCACAAAAGCATCTGAAGCTGAAATACCTGTCCTGGGATGGTGTGGTCTCAATCCGAGGAAATCAAAAGTTAGCAGCTGAATGCTATCTGCTTATGACTCAGAAGAGTTGCGATAGGTATGTGTGCGTGACGGTGGACCCATATGAGCAAAATGATGAAAAACGTACTCAGCCTGTAGATAAAATGACTCATGTCCCAGTCAGCGGGGTAGGCGGAGCTGTATTTCTGGTTAGTGATAACCTCAACACAGAGGAAAATCTACAGTTAGCCCAACTGTTGAATAAATGCAAAGGAGAATTTGCATGGAAACCATCTGACATGCCCGGTATCTCGCGGGAGGTGGTAGAACATCGACTCAATGTCAACCCTGATGCCAGACCAGTCCAACAGAAACGACGTGCTTTCTCTACTGAAAAGGCAAGGGCGATCGAAAAAGAGGTTACTAAGCTTCTCGAGCTGGCTTTATTCGAGAAGTAAGATATTCCACCGGGTTGGCTAACCCTATTCTGGTCCCCAAGCCCAGCGGAGAATGGCGCATGTGCATCGATTTCACTGATTTGAATGACGCTTGCCCCAAAGACTGTTACCTACTCCCTCGGATTGATCAACTAGTTGATCAGGCTGCCGGATACACGTACTTAAGCTCGTTGGACGCCAATTCCGGGTACCATCAAATCCCCATGGCCAAGGAAGATGAAGAAAAAACTGCCTTTATCACTCCGAGGGCCACCTATTGCTATACGGCGATGCCTTTCGGGTTGAAGAACGCTGGAGCCACCTTCCAACGAATGGCGAATCAGGTCTTCGAAAAACAGATTGGGCGAAACGTCGAAGCGTATGTCGATGACATACTGGTTAAAAGTCGAAACTTTGAAGATCACCTATCCGATCTGGCTGAAGTCTTCAAAGTAATAAAGCAATATCAGATGAAGCTAAACCCTCGAAAGTGCTTCGCCTTCCAAACAGGCAAATTTTTGGGTTATGTGGTCAGCCAAAAAGGCATTCAGCCCAACCCGTCAAAGATCCAGGCAATCCAAGACATGATATCTCCTCAGACCATAAAAGAGGTACAAAAGCTAACCGGGCGCGTTATTGCTCCAGGCGGTTTATTTCTAAACAAGGAGAAAGGTGTCTCCCTTTCTTCAAAGTTATACGAAAGAAAGCCGCTTTCGGATGGACGGTAGAGTGTGAAGAAGCATTTGCAGGCCTGAAAGCTTACCTATCGTCTGACTTGGTATTGACAAGACCAGAACCTGGCGATATCCTGTATTTATACCTTGGGGTTGCTGACGAAGTGGTTAGCGCGGTCCTTGTACGAGAAGACAACCACACGCACCGCCCTGTATACTTCGTGAGTCACGTCCTGAAAGATGCCAAACTCAGATACGCCCGTATCGAGAAAATAGCGTTAGCATTGATCCAAGCCACGCGGAAAATGAGCCGATACTTTCAAGCTCATACTGTCGTTGTGCTGACAGACCAACCTCTGAAACGAATCTTCCAAAAACCCGAATCCTCAGGGTGGATGCTAATCTGGGCTCTTGAACTTGAACAATATGGGTTGCATTACCGGTCCCGACCGTCTGTGAAGGCTCAAATCTTGGCGGACTTTATCGCGGAATGCACTTTCACGCCGGATCCTCTAACAGAATTGACTGAAAAGGAAAAAGAAGAATTGGATCTTCCCTTCCCAGAGACCTACACTGACCTGTGGGTTATCCACGTAGATGGCGCCAAAAATCAAGAACTTGTCGGGGCTGGAATTTTCATGAGTGGGCCTCACGGCATCCATGTGCGATATGCCATCCGAATTCTGCAGCCGTTGTCCAATAACGCCACAGAATATGAAGCGCTATTAGTCGGGCTCAGGATAGGAAAGAGTATTTCAATCAAGGGAATATATGACTCTGGGAGGTTGGGAGACTTGCGGCTGAAAGTCTGCGGGGACTCCAAGTTGATAATAGACCAAGTGCTGGGATACTCTCAAGCTAGAGAGCCCATCATGGTACAATACCTTGCTAAAGTGAAGCGCGAGTTGATAGAAATAAAGAAATGTGGCATACAGGTCAACTTCGAGCACATTCCTCGAGAGGATAATGCTGAGGCTGACAATCTCGCTAAACTCGCAGCAAATCCAGAGGCGTCCATACCAAAAGGGGTGTACTACCGGGAGATACCCGTACCTTCCTTCATGGAAGAACAAGCGACGCTCTGTGTGGAAGAAAGTGACAACGACTGGAGAATTCTCGTCATAAAATACTTGAAACATGATGAACTTCCAGCAGATAACGCTGCGAAGAAGAAACTGCTGAAGCAAGCGGCACGGTGTACATACTTTAATGGGGAACTACTACGGAGGTGTTTCTCTCATCCGGCTGCGAAATACATAACAGAACAAAAGGGTCTTCATACCCTCCGCGAAATCCATGAGGGAATTTGTGGCATGGACGCATCCGGCGGAACCATGGCTGCGCAAGTCTTTCGATCAGGGTTCTACTAGCCCACTATTCAAAGAGACTGCCATGACTATGTGCGAACTTGCCAAAAGTGTCAGGAATTCTCCAAGATTCCCCGGCAACCCGCTGCACAAATTCATAATATTATCGCTCCTTGTCCTTTCGCGAAATGGGGAATTGATATCCTTGGACCATTTCCAAAGGCAAGATCATAACTAAAGTTTGTGGTCGTAATAGTAGACTACTTCACCAAATAGGCAGAAGCTGAGGCGGTTGCCAACATCACGACAGAAAAAATCTGGCGTTTCTTCAAGCACCAAGTTATCATGCGCTTTGGAGTTCCTCGCGTACTCGTTAGCAACAATGGAACGCAGTTCACCAGCCAGTTCTTTAGAAACCAATGTGTGGAGTTCGGAATCGAGCAGAGATACTCTTCCGTGGCTCATCCGTAGACTAATGGTCAGGCTAAGGTAACAAACCGAGCCATCATGAATGGTGTTAAGAAGAACCTGGAGGGATCCAAGAAGAAGTGGGTAGACGAACTGCCGTATGTGATGTGGGCATACCGCATGACCACGAAAACCAGTACGGGAGAAACACCATTTGCACTGGCTTTCGGTACGGAGGTCGTTACGCTTGTGGAAATTGGTACCTTGAGCTTACGAATGGCTTACTTCAGAGAAGAGTTGAATGAGGAAAGGTTGCGTGCGAATCTTGACGCACTGCCTGAACTACAAGAGGAAGCTCTTCTGAAGATGATGCACTATAAGCAAAATATGGCACGTTATCATAATAGGCGCGTCAAAGAACGAATCCTAAAAGAAGGTGATCTAGTACTCCGGGATCAATGAGCAACTGGTCAACGCCGAGGAAAGCTCAGTCCAAACTGGGAAGGGCCGTACCGCGTTACCCATATCGTCGGGAGAGGAGCGTACCATCTAGAGACACTCGACGGTACCTCCTTACCTAACTCCTGGAATATTGCTCGTTTGAAATTATACCATGCTTCATCTGGAGGCACGCCCCGGCACCCCTGGGAGTGAAAAGTCTTATCCTCGTGATGGTCGGTCTGGATCCGCCGACTCACTGAGTGAGGGCACGCCCCAGGATTCCTAAAGGTGAAAAGGCCTCATCCCTATGATAGCCATTCTCGTGGAGGTGGCTCGTTAGGAAGAGGCACACCCTAAGGAGATAATAACTCCATCTTGGAAGTAAAAACCCTATCTTTGCGGCTGGTCTGATGAAGACGGCTCGCCATAGGAAGGTACAATTCCAAAATGAGAGGATAACGCCGAAAGTGAAAAATCCTAGCCTTGTGAGGGATTGTCCTGATCAGACGACTCACTAGGAAGAGGCACTTTCCGGCTGATCGTGGAAATACGAAAAGTCGCGAACTCCCAGCAAGTAACCAGATGTGGAATCCGTGGCGAAGTGAGCTGGTTGAGAAAGCGATAGCAAGCGACACCGATACCCTAGAAGGATGGCGGATCGGCTCCTACGGCAAATTTGTGTCTGTTATCGCTTATTTATTACTAATAGATATTAATTGAGAGTGCAGGATGTCTCCGGCCTCAAAGAGATCGCGGCACTCGAATTAACAAAAAGAAGTTGTATAACTCTTTGGCAAAATAAAACATGAGGCCAACCACGCCGATATTGACACAGACTAAGGAGTAGGACCTAAAGGCCCTATTTGTTATCTTTTCGATCAGCCAGGTGGTGGTTGAGATAAGCGCGACAAAGCGGGATCAGGACGGTAAAATTTAAAGAAAGGAAAATGGCCTTAACAAAAACCGATGCCGCTAAAGTATCATTGTTCAGAAGCAAATACCCTCGAAGGGACACAAAAGTATGAAAAAATATACAAAGAGGGTAACATTCGATCCTCACAAAAAGAAAAAAGAGATAACACCCTACTTACTCCTCGTCTTCGGCAATTTCCCCCTCTGGGTAGCCCTTTGACCTGGCCAAGTGAAAGCCCTCGTCGTTAAGACCGGAAGATCTCTCAAAAAAGGCATTAGAGACAGCGTCGCCATCATAAAATTCCTCCCCATGAACCTCCACAAAGCAATCGGCCATGATGGAAACCCTCTCTTCAATATACCAGCGCCTCTTGATAGCTGATTCCGCCGCAAGCGCCATTTTTTCTTCTATCAAAGCTGCTCTCTCTCCCGTCAAGGCCGTTTTATCCTCCTCGAGAGTGACACACTTTGATTATTCAGCTGTCAGAGCAGTGCTAGAAGCGGCCAATTGTTCCTTTGCAGTGGCTAACTGTTCCTTTGCCTCCCTTGCCTCCTCTTTAACTACCTCCAGGTCCACCATATATTTATCTCGCTCTTCCAACAGTCATTGTTTCTCCTCTTGCTCTTGAGAAAGCTTAGCTACAGAAGCGGCAAGGTCAGCAGCCTTTTGAGACACGCGTTCAGCATAGAGATGAGATTGGAGGAACCCGGAGAAAAGCGTGGAGCGCAGCATATCGGCTTGCTCTTTGTCTCCTACAGCAGCGAAAGCTCTTCATTCTTCAGAAGAAGTTAACATGTGTGCAGCCAAGAACGATGCGGTAATGGTCAAGTTATCGCCCCCCATGGCTGCAATCCCTGAGCTACAAAACGTAGTCATGTCCACCTGATGAGTGATAGGTCCGACGGCGTTATGAGAACTCACATCGGCCATAAGATTGGACACTACTGTCCCCTCCCCGAAACGTCTAAGTGTGGAAGCAGCGGAAGGAACGAAGACCACGGTGGCTGGAGAAGGAGGCTGGTTGGAAGCAGAGCCTCCCGGAGGCGTGAACGTTTCATTAGGACAAGTAGAGGTGACACCTCCTTGGAACGTTGCATGATCCTGATAAGAAGGAAATTCCGACAGCTCGTCATTAAACTGTGGTGTTAGAGGAAAAGTGGGGCATCTCTGAACCAAATAGGGGCGGAGAAGTCTCGAAAGGTGGAGGCATGGCCGCATTCTCAAAAATGGTACCAGTTTGACCCAGCGGAGGAATGGAAGGGTCAAGACCAGTTTGGGGCCTTACCCCGACGTCAACCTGAGTCGAGGACGAGCTTGCATATACTCCCATGGACTTTTGTTTCTTCTTCAGATGATTCAGAATACGTCTCACGTCCATGTTGCCTCGTGATGACAAAGGCGTGGAAGTACCAGAAGTATCCTATGAAAAAAAATTATTAATTAACAACAAGAAGAGTACAAGCAAGCATTGAAAAATGATGTGAAAGATACTGGGGGAAGTTGCAGTTACCGTCCCAGCGGTAGGCGCTTCCGAAGAGTCGACTGTGTCAGAAGAAGGTAGAATAGGTGATCGGAGGGAGGCAACGCTCCGAGTCTTCTTTTTCTTTTTTCCTTTGGCGGAAGCCCTATGAGCGGAGGGTCGAGGCGGAAGAGCAGCGATTGATATAACAGGAATACCAACAGGAATGGTATCGGTTTCCTTATCAACAGAGGCAGAAGATGTTTGGGGAGGAGCCGAAGCAGTGACTGAAGTGGTGGTGATATTGATAACCGCGGCCTTTTCCCTATCTTGAAGTCTCTTCCGGCGCCTTCTGACACTCTCCGGAATGTAATCCGGATCAGTTGCTGCAAAAGCACAAGACAGCGTAAGCGTTAGTACCAATACTAGAAATCAAAGATTGGCGCGATACTCACATCTAACGCAGGCCCTGATATCAGTCCCGCAAGCCAGAAGGCGGGTGTGAACGCTGATTTCCAGACTGAGCAACTTATCAAACCAGCCCTGTTCTGTCTCGTCAAGGGCCACATGGCACCAAGCTCTGTCCTTAACGCTCTGGTTAAAACCAGATCGCCACCATGAATTCGGAAGCTCAGGAGTCTCAACAACAAAAAATTGCTCTTTCCATTTATCAATGGAAGATTCAAAGCTAAGGAGTTTCCAGGTGAAATTTTTGAGCGAATCGTCATTATAACGGGGCGATATCGCTATCACACCCCGACGGTTATACATCTTAAACAGAGATTTGAGTAATACAAGGGAAGGAGATGTAATTCCTTTGTACTTGCAGAGTTCTAAAAAAGCATAAATGCCACAGTAGGCATTCAGAGCCAGTTGAACAGGGCTCAGATCCAAAGAGGTAAGCAACTCTTGGATAAACGGGTCAACCAAAAATCGAAAACCATAGCGGAACATCTAGGCATACAGGATTCTACGATTACCGGTTAGAACGCTATTCAGGCGTAAAGACGCAGGTGCGGCAATAGCCTTGAGTGTTTATCAAGAATGGCAGAAGAAGTAACAGTACTGACTATAGTCTCTATTGTTTCTTCATCCCGTGATTTAGACCCAGAGGCCCGAGTTTTTCTTTTTGTCATGGTGGAAAAAGAAAACAAAGAGATGAAGAAGACAGTAAAAGGAAATGAAAAAGTACCTTTTGGGGAAGAAAATCAAAGTACCCAGGGGAGGAATGCCAGAAACACAAACGATTCAAGAAGATGCAGAGAAACAGAGTATCGAAAGTGGAAAAAAGAAATAGAGTGTTGGGTCTTATAACCCTAAGAGGCTAAAGGCATGACTGCTGGAACAGTTGCTACGCGCGTGACAGGCGTGAGTAATGAGTACAACCCTAGAAAAATGAGATGTTTTAATCCTATCAAATCATGCTAGCCCTAGCATCCCGATGAGCAGACACGTGTCCTCAAATCATCATGATCCTTCGATCGCATTAATGAGGGGATTCTAAGCATTAAATGCTCCGAAAAAGTAAAATTACTTTATCAAAAATAAGTCAAGCGTGATGACATAATCAGCGAGATATCGCCGTAAAACAAATCAACTATTATCCAGAGCGGAATGACAGTCGTTATTGTACAAGCGTTATCAATTATTACAAGCCATTTGAAATCAAGGTTGAAGGAGAAAAATAAATCAAAACGCTCTTAAGCGCCACCTTATGCTCATGGCGGAACAACTCCCTTGACGCCCCCGACATCCACATCCTTTAACCTCTCAAAGGCATAATCGGCTATCTTGGCAGGATCGAAAGCCCCGCTGCGGTAATAATCAGGGAATCCGGTCACAAAAGCCTGTATCGCCTTATCCTTCCATCTCGACATCTCGTGGGATATCTTCGCCAACCTTGCATCACGGGCCGATATCTCTTCGCGAAGGAGAATGTTCTTTTTGTCAGCCGTCATCAGTTCTGCCTCCAGAAGTTCTATTTTTTCTTTTCCTATCGACTTTTCTCTGGCCAACTCAACGCGACAGTCATTAAGCTCAGCTTGGGTATCGCTTTGAAGTCACGTTAACTCTGCCACCTTAGAAGGGGAGCCCTGAGCCTTGTTACCCTGAATATCGAGGAAGTAATTTAGCATGCGAAAGCTAGCCAGTACTCCATTCAAAGCGCGTTCGCGATGAAACTCCAGAGGAAGCTCTGACATCTCCTCCCTATCTTTAGGAGAGCTAAATATCGCACCTACCGTGGAGCCCACCGGCTCATTTCGCGATAACGGATCCGATATCCCTAGTGTGCGAAGTCCGCTGGTGCCAAAGGTAGACAGATCCAAGTGATAGGAAGTGGCTCCTTGAAGGCCTTGAGAAGAAAGATTGGCGGTAAAAGGAGGAGAGAAGCTTTCAACAGAACCCCCAACCCCTGAGATAGAGGTACAGAATAATGGCAGAAGGCCATTAGGCAGAGGGTCAGGAGCGACGACAGGAGCAGGATCTGGGATGGCAACGTCAGGAATAAAAGACGAGATAGGAGAATCAGGAGCGGTAGTCGAAGGAGGAACGTTGACCTCTGACGGAACCTTGGGGATTTCATGAGGAATGTCGGTTGACACCTCGGCTGCCACAACTACTTTAGAAGTGCTTGCGCCCCCGAAAGAGCCAGTCCCGGTAGTAGGGGTTTCGTTAAATTTGTTCGAAGCAGCTGTAGAGACGGGGTTGCTATTTCCCATGCGTAGTTTCTTCCGCTGAGCTGCGGAAGCATGATGAAGCCTAGAATCATTGTCCATGTCCTCGCTATCGCTGTCAAGTGTTTCAGCCTTAGGATGATTCAAAGTCGCTCCTTGCCGAACGGGTAACCAATTCTCGAGAAATTGAGAAGCGCGGTTAGAGATGCCTCGCTTGGCGACAGTCTTGAATCTTTTTCTTTTGGGTGGAGCGGCAGGATGACTGGAACTTTCAGGCGGAGGAGATGGTGGCCGTGTCTGGAGTGGCCTCACGTTCAGAGGAACATCATTATCGCTCGACGGTTGGTTTTTAGTGTCACTTACCAGCAAGACATATCAGAACATTGAATTAGCTGAAGCGATAACGAGAGAAAAGAAACTTACTTATAGTACGCTTCTCTATAAGCCTGTGCAAGGCAAGCTCTCGAATGCGGAAGGACGATTTCAACCCCAGCAGCATGTTCGTCTGTCGGAGCTCTTCCCTGGATATGGTTGACGGATTTGTCCAAAGGGAGTCGTTGAGACACCGATTGAAACCTCTGGGCTAGGGGCGGAAAGGTAAATTCACAATAAAGAAACCGCTCTTCCAACCAGCCACGGTTTCTTCGAAACCCCAGAATCTCTACCAGAATGACTGCACCAGCGCGTCACTCCATCTTGGGGCGATATCTACCACACAGTTGCAACACCTAAAACTAAAAAACTTGCGGAATAAATTGATGGACGGGACAAGGATGCCCCGCAACTCTTAGATACGAATGAAGGCCGAAATCCCGCACCAAGAAGGGGGCGTAAGCTGAGCTGGGTTAATGTCATATCGAACTAATAATCTTTTCACTGCTTCATGGATGGGAAAGCGGAAACCGTAAAGAAACATGTCAAAATATTGCATCCTATCGGCCCCCGATAGAGGATCATGAAGCCGGTAACCAGCATCAGGAATCCAAACGGAGAAGCCTGGAGGGAAAACGATATTGTTTCTAGTGAGATCGTCCATGTGGAAATAATTGATGAGAAGTGGAGGAGGTATGAAGAATCTGCACCGAAAAAAGGATCGCATTTATAGATCCAAAGTAATAGCTGCTCACAAAGGCGTGCGCCTCGAAAATTGGGCCGTCCCGTTAACCCAACGTCGTCAGGAGGGAAGGCTGACGCGGAACCCCTGGAAGACGCCCGAGGTACTCAAGTGGAATATGGACTGAGGTCCATAATGACAAAACCGCACAATTTGTAGGTGGCCTATAGCGTAAAACCGCGCAATATGGCAGGTAGCTCCGAGCAGCGTAAAACAACGTTGATATTGCAGGTAGCTACGGCGTAAAACCGCATAAATTGTAGGTAGTTATGGCAAAAAACCATGTCGGTGTTACAACCGGCGAACGACCAGGCCGGATCCCACGAGCTTGGATGAAAAAGGCGACAGCAACGACCCCCCGATATTGGCGAGTGAATGCCTCTAAGGGAGTAAGGGTAACTTACGTCTATCGTTGCATGATATTTTCACTAACAAAACCACATTTGAGAATGTGCAGGAAAAACAAGACAATATCACTTTCAGAATGATATTCGGAACTCTGAAGGGATAATGCCGGAAAGCTCTACCATGACGATGATAATCATATGAGCGCCCTCTCTATGACCGATTGTTACCGCCGGAGATCGGTTCCCGTTATCCGCTTCGCTATCACATATCCCGCGCAAAGGAACTAACGAAATAATCAGAAAAACTCAGAGATTCTCACGAATCTAACGCGGCGCAAGAGGAGTAACGTTCCCCTAGACGCCAGGGAAGGAAGCCCTTGGTGAACACTCGGGCTCGTTTTTAGTTGGGCTTATGATAATAATTGATAGAACGCCAAGGGTATATCTGTCTTCTCACCCCAAGTCAAAGCCAGGTCCCTGTAAACCTTGACTGGGGAACCCACACGGCTGGGGAATCCTGGGGATGGTCGACATCAGCGGGGGGGGGGGGGGGGGGGGGGGGGGGAACCCACACGGCGTTATCCTATCCCGCGATATCTCACCCGCGATATCCTATCATACTGACGCGTGCTGACGTCATCCCAGGCGTTATCTCCACGCGATAACACCCCCCATGGGGGTAACGCCCTTCCTTTAGCTATAAATACCACTCATTTCTAGATCAAAGGTAAGATCTAATTCTCTACCAAAATCTCTGCCAAATTGCACAGCCATACTAACTTAAGCATTGGAGTGTCTACGCCGGAGCCCCCCTCCAGCGATTTGCAGGTACGACGGACTGCCGCAATAGTGATTCCAGACAGCCGTAATCTCTAACCCGCACCCACAGTAGATCAAATCTTATCAGTTACCAAGAACCAAAATTACCTAGCTAAAAGTTTGGTCTTATAATGGATATCAAAATCAAAATCAAAGACAACCTATAAATGAGGCTAAGTCCTTCAATGATAAGATTCAGACTTTTGGAGAATTAGGGTGAGGATTATGGCCGCTCGGAGTTACTGTTGTCACCGCTGAGTGTACCTGCAAAGCGCCGGAGGGGGGCTCCAACGTAGACACTCCGATGCTTAAGTCGGTAAGACTGTTCAAAATGGTGGAGGTTCGAGTAGCGATCTTAGGCTTACCTTTCATCTTGAGTGGTGGGGTATTTATAGGCAGAGCGTGGGCGTTACCTCTAGGGGATGGGCGTTATCTTGGGAAGATAACACCTCGGGTGACGCCATGGCTATCCTGGGATGGGATGACGCCGTGCATATGAGTAGATAACGCGTGAGACCCCCCACTGATGTCGACCATCCTAGGGCTCTTCTCTTCTAATGGGGACGATAACCTCCACGGCTGGCACCCGACAAACACTGTAGAGTTCTGGTCTCAATGCATGTGTAAAGGTGGAAATACCCTTGGAATTGCCTTAATTGTTATCACAAGCCCAACTAAAATTGAGCCTAAGTATTTACCAAGGGCTAACGCTTCCACGTCATGCTTGACGATTCTTGAGATAATGGGGTGGCATGGTTTTCGAGGGACACGTGTCCTTAATCGCCCTTTGCTTGGGCTTATAAATTTGAACTCTCACCGCGCAAATTTCTCATCTTTTTTAGCACTTCTTTTGGCAGTTTCATCATGGACGAACTAACCAGAAACTTCTTGCTCTCCAAAGCCCACACTATGAAGAATCTGACTGAGGCCGATGCGGGTTTTCTGGAAAATATGGTGAGGAAAACCTCTGAGGACACCATGGAGCTCCAGGGGATGATGACCCCGCTTCTGTCCAGGCAGCTTGGGACTTCCTTGGAGGACTTCAGCCTTTCGGAGAGCGTGACGAAGCTGGCTGCCACCATCTCTCTCATCGAGGTGGTGGTCACCATGCTGCGGCACAGGAAAGACATGCTGGGGTGCTTCTTGAAGGGAATGAGGGTCTGCTCCTCTGAACTGTCCTCGGTTGTGGATGCTCTGAGGGAGGTTCCTGTGGTGCAGGGGGAGGATGATGCCGGGTCCAATGCTTGACCGCCCGCTGCTGTCGTCGCCTCCCTTTATTTTTTTTGTATGTTCTCAGCGAATGTATATTTTTGGCTGTTAGGCCATAAATAAAATACCCTCTCGTTATCTCGCATTTGTCTTTTTCTTTTCGCAATGTGCCAGCTAACGCTTCAGTTGAGTGCCACATCAGCCCAACTGAAATCGAGTCTGCCATTGGTTGGATGATGACGTGCTTGTCGAGGGCACGATTAAATAATTACAACTTATCATATGCAACAAAAAAGGATTGAAGACAGTGGCAAGAGGTTCGATCCACAGAGAATGGTGAAGACATACACTAGACAAGACTAGATATAAAATGAAACAATAAAAGAAACAATTGGGGGGGGGGGGGGGGTTGGTTGGTTAATCTAGTTAACCAAGATAGAGATGGTTGCTAACAAGACAATTAATAAAAATAGAAATCAAGGACACGAAAGTAAAACACAATCAGGGGCAAGACATGCAAACAGAAATCAAGGGCATGACATGCAAACAGAAATCAAATAAAGAAATAAAGTCAGAAGAGAAGAAATTAAAAGCAATAAAATCAGAAGAGAAGAGATCTTAGCAAAGGAAATTCTCGGGTTGCGTCGAGGGCATGAAAGTCATCGACGCAGAAATATTCTATTCCTATGTCATAGATATGCTATAGGGGCCATGTTTCCACGTAGGCCCTCTACTCACCTTCTTAGGTAGAAGCCACCCCCCGTTTCCACATATGAGGTGGCCTTGACGTTTCGCCATCCCCCTAGGCACGAATGCGAGGAGGCAATACTCAAAATGCTCATGAAGTGGAGGTAAGACATATCTAGGGCATGACATCTCAATTTTTCAAGCTCGCATCACATAACCTAAACGACCCTTTACCCCTAGACGAAAGACCTCTCGCGATGTCCCCCACTAGGTGTCTACTCTAACTCAAGGATTCACGTCAGTTATAACCAAGAGAATGACAGTAATCATCTAGGTCTAGATATCAGTTCGTCGGACTACTAATCTTACCCTAGATGAATTAATAAGAAACCGATAAACAATCGAATACAACAATAAGAATATATTAAACACATTTAGGCCTCTTAAATACCCATGCAACCCTCAAATAACCTCTGCTAAGAAGGGAGAATCTAACTACTCATACCACAAAACAAATAAACAAAATAGGAAAAGAAAGACTGCATAAAAGAAGAACAAGAAGAATAAAACTATTAAAATGTTACCGACCGGAGCAAAGCTCCGGTTAAGTTCAATGGTTGTTGGAAATGGATGCCTCGGCCACCACCCAAAAGAGGGAGGAGAGAAAAGGAGGCGGCTCCCAAAAGAAGAAAGTGGAAAAATATTTACAAGATACCTAAAACCCTAAAACTAGAGGTTTATATAGTGTCCAGCCCACAAGAAGACAAATTCCATCTAAGGGATTACAAGAAGACAAATTCTAGCTAAGGGAAGTGAGTGACAACACATGGAGCGTGCTCCTTGGTCCAAAAGGGGATATTCTCGGAATCTGCATGGAATCCCGTGCAGATCTTTAGGAATCTTTCTCTCACTGATGCAGAAGTGTCGCGGGCACGAGACTGCTCACTGGTCTGGTTAGCGTCGAGGGCTCGACGACTAAAGAGAATATTCTTGGGGATCTACGCGGAACCTTCTGGAAGACATCAGAGGTGACACGTGGGAGTACGACAACGAGGACACGTGGAAATAACGCTTTAGGCACTGATCTGCAAAAAGATGGGGAAAAGGGCAAATCAGAAGTATCTTGCCCTCGAAAAGGCTGGAAATAAGATAGAAAAACCTATAATAAAGACATGTTATCATTGGACTTCTGCATTATTTATTTTTCTTTATTCGCCAGGTAGTAACGGTTACTCTCGCAAACCGTTCCGCATTAATCTCGCGCCGTCTCTTCAGTATCAACTGATGGGGTAGTTTTTCGGTATCTCTCGATCAGTGAGAAATCCCGACGGGCGTGATCAGAGGATCCGATTTTGCAATTAAGATCGTTCTTCTCAAAGCGCATTGACCTTTCTCAAAGGTCGTGCGAGGAAGCGGGAAGTGTTATTCGCTTCGGCTATTCAATGAGATTTTCCCTTCTTTTTTCTGTTCATCTTCTTCTCCACATTTCTCCATTGAGATAGCTTAAAATTCCATGGCTGATTCGTATTTTAGGGATGCCATTGAGCGCGAGTCCCTACCAATTCCTCCGACTTCACCGGATTCTGATAACCCTCCTTTGCCGGCATGCCTGAAGAGGCGGTTACCTCGCCATAAGAGTCGTAAGAGGTCGAAGAAGAAAAGAACTTCGAGGGCAGTTGACCTATCCTCTAACTTCTATGTCCCTCCCATTCAGAGTGGTGACGAACTCTTCCCTCACATCGACCGTTCCATGGAGAGAAGTTCCGCCCACGATATCGGTGCTGAGGTAGCGACTCCCACTACCAAGGAAGAGCTAAGCTCGTCAAAGCTGGGTTAAGAGAAAAGGGTTGACGAACCTTTTCCTTTCGTCGATGAGGCGTTTCCGTCCTCGGATGGAGATAACGCCTACTGGCTTTCTTACTGGCCTGACGAGGATTAGTCTTTGTGCGCCATGCATATTGTAGATGTCGTCTGGCTTATCATGAATAAAATAACGCTTCTTAGTGTTTGCTTTCTTGTTGTTATACCCCGCGTTAACTTCTGCAGCCCTCAGACAGTTAACGTTGAGCGATCAGTTATCACTCAATGCAACCATTCTTCAGATTTCAATCGCTAACCGCCTTTCCCCTAAGGATATAAATGCTTGGTCATAAATATTCCTCTGAGGTCGTTCCACATGTCATTTTCTACTTTACGCGTGTCATTCTCACAGGTCGCTCAGTTGCTGAGTTTGACCTTTAAAAGTAAATAACTGCTTTCTTCTCACACTTTTACTCTCGCTTTGAATTTTTCTCTGTTATACTTTCTTTATGTTTCTTCTTCTACTCATGGGAAATTTCTTCTAACCGTTCGTCGGCGCCGGTGGTCTACTCATTGTTTCTCCTTCAAGGTATTTTGCTTCTCTTTCGCTCTGGTTTTTCCTTTACTGGTTCAATATGCGCCACACTAGAGCTACCAGGGGCCTTCAGAGGCTTATAGATCCAGAAATCGAAAGGACGCGCAGTGTTTTCTCATGCAAAATGATTCTGAGGGCTGAATTAGAAGATCAAGGTGTTTTCTTTCCCCCCAACTATTCTCCTGTCATTCCCATGGATGACTGGCGGCTTTGTGATCCATTATAGGGGAGGTATAGGATGGTTTATTTTAAAATGTTTCTCTACGGCTTTCGCTTCCCACTTCATACTTCTGCAGAGAAATTGCTGCACCGGTATGATCTTAATCCGGCCCAGATAACCCCTTCTTCGTGGTGCGGCATTTACTCATTTCTTCACGCTTACAAGATGAAGAATATCTTTACTCCATCCGTCAATTTAATCTGTAAATTCTTTAGCCTGAGTTGTCATAACTGCTTGGTCGATATCGCCCCACGGTGGAATGACGCATTCGTGCAATCATTCTGGCAAAAATGTCAGGGCTTTGAGGAAACTGTAGCCGACTGGAAGAGCAGTTTCTTCGTGCTCGAACTACCTTCCCGTCTGTGGCGCAGGGGCTTTAATCAAGAGATTACTAGTGTTGTCTAGGTAAACCCAAGGGTGTTGACGAGGGATGAGTTAGATCAGGCTAACGCCTTACTAGAGATAGATACGTCTTTCCGTATTCGAGAATTTACTTTGTATAAGCGTTTGGAATAGTGCATTACGGGTAAGCATTTCATCTTCCACGTTATCACTTGAATTTACTTGCCGTTCTAATACATTTCATTGGCAGAAAATGTTGAGGGTCAATCGTCTGGAGGGAATGACGCTCCTTTAAACGTGATACCACTCCAAACGCTACCGGCTTCTCCACCAGCTGAGGGTTCCAGCCGTCAGACTACTCCGCCAAAAAAAAAGGAGAACTAAGATAGTCGCAGGGGGAGGGTGCGGCATCTCTACCCGAGCCTCTCATTTTCTTGATAATTGGCTACCTGATCGGGGTAAATGAGAGACTTCAAGTCGTCCTGCAGCTAGGATAATCGACAATAGTGAGGAAATGGATATCGAGACAGAGCTTCATCATGCTTCCTCAGCTCAATGGAAGAAACTCAGAGTGGAGAAAAACAATATGACTGCTGAGATTTCGTCTAAAAAGGTTAGCGAAGTCCCTACCGCGGGGATTGATGCCTCTACTGTGGTGAGTACTTCTGAAACAGCAAAGGTTGCTGAGGCATCAACTGACGCTCCTCCCAAGGTTACTGAAGTTCTGTTAGCGGCAGATTCACCTCCGCCGACTAACGCCCCTAACTCTCCTATTTCTTCCTGTATTCCTGATGTGGTGATGTCAGCTCCCGACTCGAGCGTGCTTCCTGATGCACCGACAGGGGGTCCCTAACCGTTATTTTTTACTTCCATTTCGGGTGACGACGGTTCCGCCAAGGGTTCTTCTCCCTCCCTTATCGCCAATCTTTCCCCTCAAGGTCCTCGAGGGGTTCCTTCTTACCGGTTGGATTTGTCAACCTTAGGCACTAACGGGCTTCGTGCCTTAGGGGTGTCGGACCCGTTGTCGTGAGATCAGCCAACGGCTTTCCTAGAAGGTGAGATATTTGGTTCGTCTGAGGACAAAGAAGCGTTGTTGTGGCTTCCCCCCGATATTCAGCACGCACGTGTTCTGAATGACGCACTGGCTGACTTTTGCCACGTGCATTACTTTCTTGAGGCTCATGGTGACAAGCTTCGAGGTTCGTCTGACTCGAAGGAGCGATTGGATGCCGCCTTGACTAAAGTGAAGGAGTTAACGCCACTTCAAGCTCGCACCCTGGCGGAGCTGAATAATTGCCGCGCCGAACTTGCCAGAGAAAAGTCTAAAGGGAAAGCCAAAGTTGAGTTGCTAGAAGCAGAGCTGGTCAAGAGGAAGGCCCAGGTTGGGTTGTTGGAGGCAGAGCTGGTATCGGCTGATAAGAGAAATTCTCTTCTTCGTGAAGAGATATTGGCTTGTAACGCGGATATGACAAAGGTGCCTTCAAAAATAACCTGGTGGAAGAAGAGAGCTATGCAGGCCTTTACCGTCGGATTTGCGGACTACTATCGCAGTCGATCTTTTGATCCGGCTAAGATAGCCGAATATACCTCTGAAAAAATAAACGAAATAGACGCGAGCGAGGAAGGTTTCCTTTCTTCGAGAGAGGAGGAGGGAGGTGACGGGGGCGATGTCGGAGTGCTCCCATAACCAAACGGTGTTGATGCCGTGGAGGATGTCAAGAACTCCTCTCATCTTCTTTAATTGTTCTTTCTTTTATTCTGAACATTGATCCCATTCGGTTTGTAATAATTAATAATGCCTGGCTTGTGACAACATTTAGAATTTCCCTTCGAATAATGATTGATCTTTGTAGCATTATCTCTTTCTTTTGCGTTATCTCAACAACTACCCGTGGAGTTAACGTTGCGCAGCATTATCTCGGTCTCCGCATTATCGCGCTTGTTTTGATTTGAAAAATCGATTCCACTTGTCAGAGCATTTAATGCTCGGGATTCCCTCATTAATGCGAGAGAGAAGTCATGATGGCTAGAATACACGTGTCTGTTCGTGGAGACGCTAGGGGTTGTCATGCCCTAGGAACTGACGAGATCGAGGCGTCTTTTCACTTTTCTAGGATTGTATTCACTACTCACGTCTTTTCCTCGCAACGACGGTTGCAACAGTCATTTTGGTTGACTGCTAGGGTTATAAAACCCAACACATATTTATTTTTCCCTCTTTTGTTACTTCATTTTTGCTTCTCCCTCTCGAGCCGACATGTGTTTTTTCTTTCCAATGTCTGAGCGTTCTGAGTTTCTTCTCCAAAAAAGGTATTTCTATCCTCATCTGCCATCTTCTTCATCTTTTCCTTTATTTTTACCATGGCTAGAACTCGTGCTAAGTCTGTTGATGAGGAAAAAATTGAGAATACTGCCACCACCATCACCTCCTTGTCCATTCTTCAGGATCATTTATCTAAACACAATGCCCATATCCCTGAGGATTATAAGCCTTCTATTGTTTCCGATTCAGTTCACCTTAATAGTGTAATGCCTGGTAATAGCAGGCTCTTGTATGCCAAGATGTTTGGCTATGGCTTTAGGTTCCCTCTTGATCCTTTCATTGAAAGGTTGTTTGTTGCTCTAGATGTGAATCCTGTACAATTGGCTCCTAACGCGTACTGTGGCATTTACGCGTTTCTAGAACTTTGTAGATATAAGGGGATTATGTCTCCTTCCCTAGCATTACTTAAATCTCTTTTTCAACTATATAACCGTAGGGGTGTGATATCGATATCACCCCGTTATGATGATGATTCTCTTAAACTCTTCACCTGGAAATTCCTGCACCTCGAGTCTTCCATTGAAGATTGGAAGAATGGATTTTTTGTTATCGAGCTACCTAGCCCCCGGTGGCGGACTGGTTTTAACCAAGGTATCAAGGACAGTGCCTGGGGTCGTCAGACGACTCTTCCTCAACCTGAACAAGGCTGGTTAGACAAACTGCTCAAGTTGGACATCCACGTTCATACTCGCAAGTTGGCTTACGGCGCTGACATTCAAACCTGTATTGAGAGTGAGTGTTGCGTCATTTTCTTTGTTACTTCTGGCAGTACTAACACTAACGTTATGTCGTCATTGTGCAGCTCCTGATCCTAATCGAAAACCGGAAAGCATTAGAAGACGCGAGCGGAGGGCTTTAAAGAGGAGAGAGGAAATTGTCGCTGTCGCTGCTGCTGCCGCTACTGCAGCCATTGCCACTGCCACTGTCACTCCAGTCATATCATCTACTGTGACTGTAAATCCCATCCAAGTGCCTTCTTCTGCGGCTGGTGAGGAATCCGTCACCATTCCCGTTTCCATTCCAGTTGTATCGATTGTCGTTGCTCCTGTTCCAGCATCTTCTTCCCGGGCTCCCCCAAGGAAGAAAAAGAAGAAGACAGTACGCGTTGCCGCCCTTACTCTTTCTTCAGACGCGGTCCGCGACACTGTCACTATATGTATTTCTTTTAGGCTCGCATTTCAATCTCTGCTTCTTAGCGCTCTTTGACACTTTCTTTTGTTTTCTTATCTTTCTTAACGTGGTTTCTCAGTAGGATACCATTGTCGCCTCTGCCCAGTTACCGTCATCGAGAGACATGGACCTAGGGCATATACTTCGCCATTCTGGCAAAAGGTCGCGTCTCGATGGGGAAAACGCGAGTCCGCCAACGAATCCTGTTATCAGTGAAGGGGACAACGCTGCTCTTTTTGCTTCGATGTCGCCTCTTGGTGGCCAATCTTCTGACCCTTTAGGGGCTATGGGCATTTCTGGGTCCTTTGACGCTTTGCCCAATACTCTTAACTCCGCACTTCCTCTTTCCTATTCTCATGTCCTGGGCTTTACTGAGGACTTTATGGGGGTTGATTTTCTGTCATTTCAGTCTCATGGTCCTTTTGAGCTTCATGGGGGTACTTCTTTCAGCCAACCTCCCTCTCTGCTTACCCTACACTTTGTTCCTTCCAGCGCTTCAATGTATTGCCCTGGCGGCGATAACATGCCTCATATGATGGCCGATCTTAGTCCGCTGGGGGAATTTGGGCCTGTTACCCATCAGGTTAACTTGAACAATCTGCGCTGAGTTGGGTTTGCGGCCGCCGGGGGAGATAGCTCTGTGGGGATTTCTTCTTTCTTGGCTGCTCACGAGTTAACATCTCCCGAGGAGAAAGGGAGGTTTCTTTCTCGGCCTGTTGACGAACAATTGGCCTTTGTGCGTTCCACCTTATTCTCTGGCTTCTCCCAATTTCACTATTGGTCCCAGTATATGTTGCAGGAGATGACCTCTCTTTCTTCCGCCCGCCGTAATCTTTCTAACGAGCTTGCCAAGGAGCGAGAAGAAAAGAGGAGACTATCGGGGGAACACCAAGGGTTGGCGGTAGCTTTGGCGATGGCCAAGAAGGACTTGAGAGTGGCCAGGGAGCAAGAGGCAGCTAGGACGTCTGATCTTGAGGCTGCTCTAACGGCAGAGAGGGCTGCCAGGGCGGCATTGCAAGAGGAGAAGGTCGCGTTAGAGAAAGAGTCATCTGAGAAGGGCAAGTGGTTTGCTGAGAATACTGCCCGCATCATGTCTGACTGCTTCGTGTAGATTTACGCAGAAGAGATGTATGATGCGGAGGCCCTCATTGAAGCCTTTTGGAAGAAATCAGAGGGTCTTACGGATGACCACTCTCACCAAGAGAGAATGGGGGGAAAAGAGGGACAAGGGGACAACGAGGCTGCCACACAATAGGCGCTGTTATCGCCCCTTTTTTATTTTTTACTCTTGAGGGTTTTTGCCTTTTGTAGCCCCTTGAGGGTTTTTTGAACAGTTCGTACATATATATTATTTCTTTTCGTAACTGATTCCCCTTTCCCACCATCTCTTTTTCTTTGAACTTCCACGATAAGATAGTTGTCGTAGCGAGATAACATAATTCCACCAGAAGATAAGATACCCATGGGATCGCCATATACTCTGTAGGGTCACAATAGCTCGATAATGAATTCCACACTAGATATCACGACATGACTTAACCACGCGCATTTCAATACCGGTGTAGAATAACGCTGCATGATAGCACGTTTTATGGCCTCGGTTTTACCCTCTTTTCTAGCCCTTTCGGGGGCTTGATGTTGTTATTTGACCCTAATTCCAATCTTATTAGCAAATCAGCATCAAAAGTGGGAAAAGATCGAAAAGAGACGATTTTAGAGCAATTCTGAGGAACTCCAGTTTCCAGGCCTAGAAGAAAGAATGTCGTCAAGACCTCGACGCGAACCAGACCAGTGCGCTGTCTTAAGGCCTTGACAGTTCTGAACCTTCTTCCAAAGAAAAGCATCTTCAAAGATCCACACGGAATCCCAGGCGCTTCTTGAAGGCATCAGGCATGTCAGGAATCCCAAAATATTCCTTTTGCAAGGACATGTGTTGTCACGCCCTCATTGCCCTTAGTTGTTTTTGTCTCCTAGCTAGTTTTAGGCTATATAAGCATAGTTTTAGGGTTTTTGTAAGGACGGATGTCCAAGGATATTTTCTTACATTAATTTCAGCACTTATTTTCTGGGGATCTTCTCCTCTTATCATCAAGAACAACCTTTGTCGCAACTTTCCTCTTCGATTATTAATTAATCTACCGGTTTCCTCTACTCCCTTTCTACTTTCTTTGTTATTGCATGATTCTATATACCTACTGTTTACATTATAGTATGAGTAGCTAAATACCCCCTTCTTAGTGAAGGGAGTTTCAAGGGTTGTAGGGTTCGGCTAAGAGGTCTAATGCATACTTAATATATTCTCTTGTTGCACATAATTGTTTACCGATTTAATTCCATGCTTGTCTAGGAATATTAAGAGCTTCATCATCTTTTAGTATTTCTGCATGAGTAACATCATATTCCAGGGTTATACCTGACGCGAAGCCCTGGAGTTTTAGCAGACACCTAGGGGAGGCAGCACGAGAGGCCTCACCTAGGGGTAAACAGTTATCTAGGGTATGCGATACGGGTCTGACAAGCCGAGCTGTCGCGCCCTAGATCTGTCTTACCTCTCATTCATGGGCGTTCTAAATTTAGCTTCCCTACTTCGTACCCATGACAGGTCGAAGTGTCAAGGCTGCCTTTTGATGACAAGAGAGGCAGCTGGGAGGATGGCTGAATGTCAAGGTCACCTCATATGTGGAAACGGGGGGTGACTTTTATCTAAGAAGGTAAGCAGGGGATGCGGTGTGGAAACGCGGTCCCTATAGAAGATCTATACTTGAGTCTAGAATAGTGTTGCACCGATGACTAGCCGACCTAAAATACAACCCAAGGGAATACCTTTCGCTAAGATCTCATCCTAGTTGATTAATATCTTTTTCCTTACTTTTCCTGCATTTGATCTATTTACATCTCTTGCCCTGGATTACATTTTACTTTCGTGCCCTAGATAATTACTTTACGATTCTGTTTTGTTAGCTCCCATACTCTGCGTTGATTAATTTATTAATCAACATAACCCCCCCCCCCCCCCCCAGTACTGTTACTTTGGTTAGATCTGTTGCGTATTGCCTTGTCATACATATTCACTAGCAATTCATTCCTTCAATCTCTGCGGTTCGACCCTGTCTTGCTCTGTACACATTAATTTGTGCATTTAGGCATCAGGATAAATTTAAGTATATTTGAGTGACGATCAAATTTTGGTGTCGTTGTCGGGGATTGAATGGTACTGATTTTGTTTTTGTTTTTCTTGTATGACTAGGAGATCTGCCCCCGATCTACTCCCTCTAGACCTCGAGTTGACCAGAACAGAAAGAGGACTTCGTAGGCAAGCTCAAGGAACATCTGCTCATCGCAGAGTAATCCCACATCCTGCCCTCGATGGATCCCCTTCTAATCTGGCTGACCAAGAACACCAGCTTTTCGTAGACCTGACCTTTCTCCATCGTAACCCCGAAAACCCCATTCCAGACCATTTTAATTTTCCAGCAATGGATGACCTAGCCAACAATGACAACCGTAACAACCATGAGAACCACGAAGATCAACCACCACCCCCAGACCAACAAACCATCGACAATTTCCATGCAACCCCCGATATGGCAAGTAGCTGCATTGACTGGCCCAACGTCCCTAATGACTGGACTTTGAAGTCAGTCGTACTTCATCATTTGCCTACTTTTCGAGTGGTAGCCAAGGAAAATGCTCTCCGCCATCTTCAACAGCTCCACTCTATTTGCGAGGCCATGAAACCCGCCAACGTTAGTATTGAGCAGGCCAAGCTTCGCGCATTCCAGTGGTCTCTCAAAGATGATGCCCTAGACTGGTATTACGACCTTCCCGCAAGATCTATTCGTTCTTGGGTAGACATGTCAAAAATCTTCACTGAGAAGTACTACCCGACTTCTATCTCCAACACCACGCGCAAGCAACTCGTCTCCATTGTTCAGAAGAAAGAAGAGACTCTAGCCCAGTACTATGAGAGATTCCAGAAGATGCAATCTAGCTGTCCAGCTCACAATCTTACCGAGCACGCTCTTGTTCAATATTTTTGTGAAGGCCTCAAAGCTCATGATAAAGCGTTACTTAATGCAGCTGCCAATGGATCCCTGACTGCTCTAACTCCAAGAGTCGCTCGAGCAACAATAGAGCTCATGGCCAAGAATGCCTCTGACGACCTTGCCAGCAATCCAGGCCAGGATGTCCAAGTAGCTGCCCTTCAGAACCAGATATCCTCTCTCACAGGAATGTTCCAAAACTTCATAACCGGACAACCCGCACCTGTCAAGGCCTGCCAGATATGCAATTTCGTGGATCACCCCACTGATGCATGTCCCCATATTCCGGAGGAAATACAAGTGAATGTTGCCGGCCAATTTATTCCAATTTCTTACGCTCAGACTTACAACCAAGGCTGGAAATAACCAAACCAAGGATGGGTCCCAAACACTCAGCTTTCGGGGCCTAGCCATCAACCACACCAGAACCCCTATGGAAACCCCCCTCCTAATATACCAAATTTCAGACCTCGACCCACATTTCATCAGAACCAGTATCAACGCCAACCTCCTCAGGATCAGACCTTTGTCCATCCTCCAGACCAGACTTTTATCCAGCCCCCGACTGCTGAAATGCCTAAGAATCCCGAGCAGCAGAAAGAAATAGATGAACTTAAGAAGCAAATAAGTGCCCTGACTGCCAAATTGCAAGAGTTAACAAATCATGGCAGACTGCCACCCCAGACCGAAACAAATCCCAAGCACAATGTCTGTGCATTAACTTTGCATAGTGGAACAACTTTGAACCCACCAGAGCTTCCAGCCCAAGATATTGAAAATTCTCCAGAGGCCGAAATCCGGCCTAAACCTAGAACAAAGCTCCCCAAAGTCCCTAGATTCGTGGAAGTCAAAGAAGACAGAATCCGCTCCCCTAGAGGTTCACCACGGAATGACCCCAACCCACCAGAATTTACTCAAGAGTACATTCATAAAATTCTCGAACCCCCATTCCCTCACAGATTGGTCAAGGCCAAGAAAGATAAGGAGGATCGCGATATCTTTGAAATGTTCAGTAAAGTGGTTGTAAACATCCCTCTTCTCCAGGCCGTGAAGAATGTCCTTCGCTATGCCAAATTCCTGAAGCAATTATGCACGAACAAAAACAAGTTCGCCGAAGTTAACAAGATTAGTGTAGGGGCCAACGCGTCTACACATATCCAGCGTCGAATCCCTCCGAAATGCAAAGACCAAGGCATGTTCATTATCCCTTGTCGAATCGGAACAGTCGATATTGGCAAGGCCATGTGTGACCTAGGAGCAGGAATTAATGTCATGCCCTTGATAATTTACCACAGTCTAAGCCTCGAGCCTCTCGTGCCCACAGACCTCGCCATCCAGCTTGCTGACCACTCTATCATCTACCCCGAGGGGATAATCAAGGATGTCTTGGTCCAAGTGGGAGAATTCTTGTTCCCTGCAGATTTTTATGTGATTGCAATGGAGAACGAAGACTCCACCAAATCCACAGACGTCCTTCTAGGCTGCCCATTTCTTGCCACAGCCAGAGCAAAGATTGATGTTCATGATGCCACCATCTCCCTCGAATTTGATGGAGAGATCATCAAATTCAATATGCTAGAAGCCATGCGATACCCCTCTGAATTTTCTAGTGTGAATTATGCTGATATTGTTGACCCCATTATAGGGGAGATTGATGACATATATTCTACTGACCCCTTGCAATTTGCCCTTGACAGGAGTCTGACGCCAGCTCTTCTAGATGTCGTGGCCTCGACGCTTCCTATTCCATCTGAATTACACTCTATCATCGCTGCCCTAGAAGAATGCGTTGTTGCTCAGTATGAGTCTCCGAATCAGTCTCCCGAATATCCAGGCCATGCTAAGTTATTTCCCTCTATTGATCAGGCTCCAGCCCTAGATCTGAAGCCACAGCCTACCCATTTGAAATATGCTTATCTAGGCCCCGATAACTCTCTACCTGTCATTATCTCTAACAAGCTCGAAGACCTCGAGGAGTCCAAGTTAGTTTCCTTGCTAAGGAACTTTAGACAAGCCATAGGATAGACCATTGTGGACATTAAGGGCTTGTCTCCAGCTTTGTGCACTCATCACATCCACCTAGAGGACGCGAGCAAGACCATGCGCCAGCCCCAGCGGCGACTTAATCCGCCTATGATGGAAGTGGTAAAGAAAGAGATTCTCAAGTTGCTAGATGCGGGAGTTATCTACCCCATCTCAGATAGCCCTTGGGTCAGCCCTATCCAGGTCGTGCCCAAGAAAACAGGCATAACCATCACCATCGGTCAAGATGGCGAATCCATTCCTACCCGGATCCAGAATGGGTGGAGAGTGTGTATTGACTACCGCCGATTGAACTCCGCTATAAGAAAATATCATTTTCCCCTGCCCTTCATCGATCAGATGCTAGAACGCCTCGCCGGTAAGACCCACTATTGTTGTCTAGACGGTTACTTTGGATTCCATCAGATCCCAGTTGCTCCTGAAGACCAGGAAAAGACCACCTTTACCTGCCCTTTCGGGACCTTCGCGTATAGACGCATGCCTTTCGGTCTGTGTAATACCCCTGCCACTTTCCAACGCTGTATGGTCAGCATTTTCTCTGAACTAGTTGAGGATGGAATCGAGGTCTTCATGGACGACTTCACCGTCTATGGGAATTCTTTTGAGGAATGCATGAACAATCTGAAGAGGTGCCTAGAGCGCTGCATAGAGACGAATCTTGTCCTGAATTTTGAAAAATGTCACTTCATGGTAGATCGAGCCCTAGTGCTTGGTCATGTTATCTCGGCCAAGGGAATTGAGGTTGACAAAGCCAAGATAGAAGTAATAGAATCCTTGCCCTACCCCTCCTGTGTCCGCGATGTGCGATCTTTTCTAGGCCACGCTGGTTCCTACCGACGGTTCATTAAGGATTTTTCCAAGATTGCTCAACCAATGTGTCACTTGCTCCAGAAGGACGTGTCCTTTGATTTCAGCGAGGCCTGCAAAACCGCTTTTGAACTTCTCAAGAACAAACTTATCTCGGCCCCGATTATTCGTGCCCCCGATTGGACACTACCTTTCGAGGTCATGTGTGATGCCAGTAATCAGGCCCTTGGCGCCGTTTTGGGTCAGAAGAAGGATAAAGAGACCCATGTCATCTATTATGCTTCCAAGCTACTAGACCCATCCCAGCATAACTACACTACCACAGAGAAAGAACTCCTGGCCGTAGTCTATGCCCTAGATAAGTTCAGGCAATATCTACTAGGCACTCATGTCCTCGTCTACTCAGACCATTCTGCCCTTCGGTGTTTGTTGACCAAAGCCGATGCCAAACCTCGGCTTATTCATTGGATCCTGCTCCTACAAGAATTTGATATCGCTATCAAAGATAAGGCCGGAAAAGAAAACCTTGTGGGATATCACTTGAGTAGACTTCCAGCCCAAGAAGATAATTCGCTTGAGCCAATCCGAGATACTTTCCTAGACGAGCAATTATGTCTAGCCCAAGCTGTTTATTCCCCGTGGTTTTTTGATATTGCAAACCTTTGTGCTACAGGCACTTACCCAGCTGATGCCGCTCCCTCTGAATGCAATAGAATCAGAAGACAAGCAAAATACTACATTTGGGACAGCCCCTACCTGTGGAAGCACTGTTCGGATCAAATAATTCGTAGATGTGTAACCATGGACGAGGTGCCCTCGATCCTTAAATTCTGCCATTCGGAGATAGGCCATTTCGCGGCCAAGAAAACTGTCCTAAAGGTCCTGGAAGCTGGTCTGTGCTGGCCCACCATTTTCAAGGATAGTTACATGTTTTGCGCTTCGTGCCCCCGATGTCAGGCCACTGGAAATATCGGGGCCAGGAATCAGATGCCCTTGACAAACATTATTGCTTGCGAGATCTTTGACATCTGGGGTATAGATTTTATGGGCCCTTTTCCCAATTCCTTTGGCAACATCTACATCCTTCTGGCCATCGATTATGTCTCTAAATGGGTCAAGGCTAAGGCTACTCGAACAGACGATTCCAAAGTGGTCGTGAATTTCCTCCGCACCAATATCTTCAATCGGTTCGGTACACCTAGAGCGTTGATCAGCGATAGGGGTACCCACTTCTGCAACCGTGTTGTGACCTCTCTTTTGACAAAGTTTGGAGTCCACCATAGAACATCCACTGCTTATCACCCTCAGACTAATGGCCAAGCCGAGGTCTCGAACCGTGAGATCAAATCCATCCTTGAGAAGACCGTTAACCAGCCCAGGAAGGATTGGAGTCTGAAATTGGATGACGCTCTCTGGGCCTATCGTACAGCTTTCAAGACTCCAATCGGAATGACCCCCTATAAACTTGTCTATGGCAAGTCGTGCCATCTTCCAGTGGAGATAGAGCACAAGGATTTTTGGGCCATCAGGAAAGCAAATACAGATCTAGGCCTCGCTAATCAACACAGGCATTTGCAAATCCAAGAGCTAGAGGAATTGAGGGACGATGCCTATGAGAACGCCATGCTCTATAAGGGCAAGACAAAAGCTTACCATGACCGACACCTTCGTCCCAAAACATTCTCAGTCGGATAGCAAGTTTTATTGTACAATTCACGCCTACGACTCTTTGCCGGAAAGCTGAAATCTAAATGGTCAGGACCCTTCATGGTCACGATAGTCTACAACCATGGTGCAGTTGAAATTCAGAACCCAGTCACAGGAATCATTTTCAAAGTCAGTGGTCAGAGACTGAAACCCTTTTATGAAGGTTTCCAGCCCTCGATAGTTGAGGAGGTCATGGTGGATGTTCCACCTCTCCAGGCCTAGAGTATTAAAGCACGTTGGGGTCCCGACGAGTAAACGGACCACACTGGAGGCATTTGACATGCCGACTGCATCCTTTCTCTCTCCCTTATCTTCTCTGCATCTTTTTGAATTCTCTGATTTTTATTTTATTTCCAGGTTTTGTTGATTGTATATATCCCTGACCTTTCCTTTTCCCATATGATTTTATTCCTTTTATTTAGCATTAACTCACCTTTATTCTCTCTTTTTGTCCGTATCTTATAGTATCCCAACTGCCTTTTTGAAATTTAAAAGTTGTTCTCCTTTTTAGGCAGTTGAGATAGGCATGGGTTGTCGTGCTCCACGCCCAGAGCGCCACGTGGCCTGACAAGTGCAAAAAAAGCAGGCCTCATCAATGAAAAAGCTGCGTCATTTAATGCCAGCTGTGACTACCACTCTCTCTCCCACGCTCCCACTTCGTTTTCACTCATATCACTTTCAAACATATCACTTTCACCTCTCTCCCTCACCAAACCACGCAACCCTATCCTCTCTCCACTCCCATCTCTATCTCCATTACGGTCATCTCTTCCCTCACCATCAATGGCACCTAAAACAAAAAGACCAGCCCGCAAAAATTTTGCTAGACCTAAGCCTGTGGACACATCCAGCCCCGTTCCTTCCAGATCCAGATCGCAATCAGCTACCCCAAACTCGGCTTCATTCAAAACAGCCACACCACCGTCTTCCACCCCACTTCCCATTCCCTCTCCTACGGTGGTCTCACCAACAACCGCAGAGCAGATCCGAGAGTTCACCCCGGTGGACGATGACCTAGAGGTCACAGGCTCTATTCCCCCTACCTCGACCACCACCAGAGGCGGCCATGTAGTGAAACTTCCCCCCGGATCTTCCACTGCCAAGTCTACAACCAAGTCTAAATCCAAAAAGCCCTCTCCATCCGCCAGGAAAACCCCCTTGATGCGGCCGTCGACCGTTTCTTAGCTCCCCAGCTTGCCCTGAGTGTTGAGGAAGTCCTCAAGGACATTCTGATCTCCGACGAAGAAGCCGAGGTCATGGAGGAGCAAGCTGAGCCTGGTATCGGCCAAGAGAATGAAGACCTCGAAGTCATGGAGGAGGGAACAGGAGAAAGTGGAGAAGCAGACGAAGAAAAAGAAGATCCCGAGGCCCATAAGGCTACGGAGGAGGCGGAGAGGAAGCAAAAAGCAGCAGTGGCGAGATCAGCGACTAAGAAAGGGAAATCTAAAGCTGATGCCAAATCAGAGCAACCAGCTGCAGTTGATACGCCAGTGGGCACCAAGAGGAAGCTTTCAACCACCAGTGCCGGCAAGCCCTCGAGCTCCAAGAAGCCTTGAGCCCTCGAAACAGATGATGACGTCGAGACCGAGACCCCAGCACCTTCGACCATCCCCAGATCCAGCTCCCAACAGGTGACTTCTGAACTTTCCTCACCCCATGAATGGATCGTATTTGATGATAAACCATCACTTGACAAGTTGACTATGCTGAATTCCAAGGGCGTTAGCTCATGTGCGCCTCTGGATTTTGATTTTCTTGCTAAGATGGGTATTGAATCCAAGGTCAGGGAGTATGTGGCCAACATTGGTTGGGAGTCTCTGTTCTATTTGGAACACCCGACCTTTGTTGAGCTTTCCCTTGAGTTTTTCACTACATTCTGGGTAGATGATACTTTTAGGCCCAAGGGCAAGGTCGGTCCGAACTCTTCTACCCCTGGTCTGATCAACTTTAGGTTAGCTAACAAATGAGAGCATCTGACCCTTGGTGAATTTAATTGCTGGTTAGGATTTGTCACTAAAGATGAACTGAACACTCCTTTGTACAAGAATGCTTTGACTGTTATCCCGTCTGTTTTTGATGCCAATGCTGCTTTTCGTGAACTAACCAATAGGCCTGCTGTTAAGTATGACCCTAAGGGTAGTAAAGCCCATGAAATCGTTGATCCTGCCTTGTGTATCCTGCACCGGTATCTGGCCCTCACCTTTTCAGCAAGATTTGGTTCCTCGGGATAGATATCTGTGCAGGAACTTTTCTTTTTATGGTGCATGAAACACAAGGCAATCTTGGTTTTTGGGTAGCTTCGGGCATTTTGCATGTGTTAAATGGCAGCCGTGGGCCTATTTTTGGATCACTTATCTCCTTGTTTGTTATGAAGATGCGTAACATTGACCTGGCTGCTAGTAACCTTTCTGAGCCCCTGGCATTCAAGGATTTGGATATCCGAACCTTGGATGTCATGGGCCATTTATGTCTCTCACGAGGTGTGTTGAGTTTTTATCCAGGTTGTGCCCCAGCAACGGAGAAGGTTTTCGAGACCAAGAACGGTGACATCTTTGACTATCCAGATCTTTTGGATCCCCGCTCCAATGCCATTCCTCCAGCCCCCGAAAAGCAAGTGCCCCAAGCGAAAGCAGCTCGTCAAGCCAACGCGGCAGCAGCAAGCCAGCCCCCGATACCTCTCATCTTCTATGATCCGACCCAGACGAGACTTCTCCAGCTCATTCTGTGGGAACTTCAGGCTTTGACGGCTGAAGTTGCCAGCAGAAATTTGCCACCCCAGTAACCCCCACCCGAACATTTTCATCTCTCCAGCCCCCGAAAAGGGGCACTAAACAATTTTAATGTTTTTTTATTTTGTACTGTACCTATACTTCTTGAACTCCTTTTTATGCTCTCCCCGCATTGAGGACAATGCACTGCCTAAGTGTGGGGAGGGAATTGTTTATGCGTTTTGCATGTGTGATTGCATGTTTATTTTCACGTTTGCTGCATGATTGCATGATTTTTGGATTTTATTTTTAGCCATGCTAGGAAAATTTTCCCACTATCAGTTTTCAAACCCTCATTTTTGGCATACGTTTTTCAACTTTTGATGCATAGAAGAAGCACGACATCCATCGCACCTACGCCTGAACATGCATTTTTAGACCTGCTAGCCCTTATACCCATATCTAGGCAACAACACCAGTAGTCACAATTTGATCCCGTGAGCATATTTGAGCTTCATACCCTTTATTTTTGAGTAAAAAAATGCTTAGCTAGGTACAGTCTAGGTTTGCATGATATCCCTGGGTATAGTCACTGTTAGGACATGGGAAAGCTTAGATATGACAGAAAGCTTCGTATCAATGTCTCTTTCTTTCTCTTCTCCCCCTCTCTCTCTCCTTTCTTTTCGAGCCTCCGACATTCCCCTTCTTTTCATACTCTTTCCTAACCATTTGTAGTTTCTTGATCTCTTTCCTTGGCAGGTGAGGTAGCGACTATTGAGGGTAACGTCGAGGGCTAGACACCCAAAGAACGAGCAGACAAGTTCAAGTGTGGGGAAGGAAGATAAAAGCAAAAGACTTCAGAGCAGAAAGCAGGAATCTAGGGCAAGAAAAACAAAAGCTCGAAAGAGTTTCGAGCCCTAGACCACATAAACAATTTGAGCCCCAGAAACATTCAAGTGTGGGGAAGCGAAAGAGAAGTCACCATCGATGCTGGAAGCAGATCAAGGGCAAGCGCTGAACGGAAAATCAAAAGTTTCACGCCCTGGTAGAATCAAAAGTTTTGCTGCATGTTCGTGCCTTCTTAAAAAAAATCTAAATTTTGAAATAAAAGGAGAAGGGCACCGAACTTCCAAGTAAAAGCATCCGCATCCGAAGCCTCAATAAGAAGACTTTCCTGCCCCCAAAAGAATACCCCTGTCTAGCCCCCGAATCATCTCGTGCCCTCAATGAAAGCTGCCTTGCCACTTCGCTTTTTCCCAGCCAAGGGATCCAACCAGGTTATGCCTGGTTCTTTCTTTTCCTTCCTTCTTTTCTCCCCTGATTTCTCTTCTGTACATCTCCTACTTCTCTCTTCCATATTTCTAGCTCTTCCGATCCCATTTCTTTCTATTTGCTGATGCGTTGCTTTTCCGATCATTGATTGCCCATGCGTGTGTTCTATAGTACTCGGATTGACGTGCAAACCATGCTTGTGTTGTGTTATTTGCATTCCTGAGTGATAGCCTAAAACACATATTTTATTCTGAGTAGGAGTGCAAATACACATCTTTGTGAGGACTGTTGGTGAATAGGCTAGATATGGAAAAGTCTGGTTGATAGGGTCGTTATTCTATTCAGCCAGATGCAGGTGCTTTTCTAGGTCTGGATTTACTCTGGTTGGGTGTAGTTTGTAGGATGGCGTGCCAATTCTGTGTGTTGGAAGTTAATTATGTGTGTTTTGAATGAAGTGGCCTTTCCAATTTTGTTTATGCTCGAGGGCGAGCATAGGGGGCAGTGTGGGGATGTTTGATAGCAAGTTTCATGGCCTCTAGCCCTTTCGGGGGCTTGATGTTGTTATTTGACCCTAATTCCAATCTTATTTGCAGATCAGCATCAAAAGAGGGAAAAGATCGAAAAGAGACGATTTTAGAGCAATTCTGAGGAACTCCAGTTTCCAGGCCTAGAAGAAAGAACGTCGTCAAGACCTCGACGAGAACCAGACCAGTGCGTTGTCTCAAGGCCTCGACAGTTCTGAACCTTCTTCCAAAGAAAAGCATCTTCAAAGATCCGCACGGAATCCCAGGCGCTTCCAGAAGGCATCAGGCGTGTCAGGAATCCTAGAATATTCCTTTTGCAAGGACATGTGTTGTCACGCCCTCATTGCCTTTAGCTGTTTTTGTCTCCTAGCTAGTTTTAGGCTATATAAGCATAGTTTTAGGGTTTTTGTAAGGACGGCTGTCCAAGGATATTTTCTTACATTAATTTTAGCACTTATTTTCTGGGGATCTTCTCCTCTTATCATCAAGAACAACCTTTGTCGCAACTTTCCTCTTCGATTATTAATTAATCTACCGATTTTCTCTACTCCCTTTCTACTTTCTTTGTTATTGCATGATTCTATATACCTACTGTTTACATTATAGTATGAGTAGCTAAATACCCCCTTCTTAGTGAAGGGTGTTTCAAGGGTTGTAGGGTTCGGCTAAGAGGTCTAATGCATGATTAATATATTCTCTTGTTGCACATAATTGTTTACCGATTTAATTCCATGCTTGTCTAGGAATATTAAGAGCTTGATCATCTTTTAGTATTTCTACATGAGTAACATCATATTCCAGGGTTATACCTGACGTGAAGCCCTGGAGTTTTAGCAGACACCTAGGGGAGGCAGCGCGAGAGGCCTCACTTAGGGGTAAACAGTTATCTAGGGTATGTGATACGGGTCTGACAAGCCGAGCTGTCGCGCCCTAGATCTGTCTTACCTCCCCTTCATGGGCGTTCTGAATTTAGCTTCCCTACTTCGTACCCATGACAGGTCGAAGTGTCAAGGCTGCCTTTTGATGACAAGAGAGGCAGCTGGGAGGATGGCTGAACGTCAAGGTCACCTCATATGTGGAAACGGGGGGTGACTTTTATCTAAGAAGGTAAGCAGGGGATGCGGTGTGGAAACGCGGTCCCTATAGCAGATCTGTACTTGAGTCTAGAATACTGTTGCACCGATGACTAGCCGACCTAAAATGCAACCCAACTGAATACCTTTCGCTAAGATCTCGTCCTAGTTGATTAATATATTTTTCCTTACTTTTCCTGCATTTGATCTATTTACATCTCTTGCCCTGGATTACATTTTACTTTCGTGCCCTAGATAATTACTTTACAATTCTGTTTTGTTAGCTCCCATACTCAGCGTTGATTAATTTATTAATCAACATAAACCCCCCCCCCCCAGTACTGTTACTTTGGTTAGATCTGTTGCGTTGCCTTATCATACATATTCACTAGCAATTCATTCCTTCAATCTCTGCGGTTCGACCCTGTCTTGCTCTGTACACATTAATTTGTGCATTTAGGCATCAGGATAAATTTAAGTATATTTGAGTGACGATCACTGCTCAGCAGATGGTTTCAGAAGTAGAACTCATATAAATGACTCGTAATCAAATATTTCCCACGACGCGTGGCGTATACCCGCACGCGCCATCGAAGCGGTAGTATCCTTCCGGAGGTGTTACACTGCTTGAAGAGATAACCACATCCATAAGACTCCGTCTAGGATGAACATTTTCCTAACGGCATCATGCTGACGCAGATATCCTCGACCACCGACGAAAAATTCTTTATAGGTGAAGAATTCCATGTAAATAAGCACGGATTTATCCCTTTTCGTGAAAACAGATATCCAAGGGGGCCAATCGCATGCACTCCCCTAACTGTATTCCCTTAACCGAGATGGCAGGAAACGCTAGCCATTGCCCATGCACTTATCGCCAGAGCAGGCCTCACGATGTTACAGCTTGCGCGGGCGTCCAACACCCTCATTTCCACAATGTCCTGCACATTCTCATTAGATACTTTAGAGCATTAGGTAAAATATTGTACAATAATTAAATGTTAATTACCGTTTAGGAGCCGTCGCGCCTCCATATCCACGGGTCGGCAGCATTATCCATGTCGCTTTCTCAACCAGCCATCTTCACCAGGGATTTCCCATCTGGTTACATACTGGGATTTCGTGACATATCGCTTTCTCAACCAGCCATCTTCACCAGGGATTTCCCATCTAGTTACTCACTGGGATTTCGCGATTTCTTTTCATATTCCTAAATTTCCACAGTCGGCCCAGACAGTGCCTAGTCTTAGTGAGCTGTCTGATCAAGACCAGCCATCACAAGGATAGGACTTTTCACATCCAGGTGTTGACCTCGCATCCCGGAGTCGTGCCCTCACTTAGTGAGCCGTCTGTATTAGCCCGGACATCACAAGGATAGGACTTTTCACTTCCGGGATGGAGTTTCTATCTCCTTGGGGTGTGCCACGTCTTTGTGAACCGTCTGTGTTAGCCCGATTACAAGGATAGGACTTTTCACTCCCAGGGAAGCCAGAACGTGCCTCATCTTGGTGGGCCGTCTGTGTTAGCACGGTTGCCACAAGGATAGGACTTTGCACTCCCAGGGGTGTCGGAACGTGCCTCGTCTTAGCGGCCCACCCGTGTTAGCGCGGCTACCCCCAAGGATAGGACTTTTCACTTTCGACACTTATTTTTAGGTATTCCATGGCGTGCCCTCACTTAGTGAGCCGTCTAATCAGGACCGGTCGTCACAAGGATAAGACTTTTCACTCCTGGCACCCTTCTTCATTTATCATCTGCACACAGTCAACAGCCACAAAACACACAAGAATATTCTCTATTCGAGTGTTAGCACACGTTAGGGCTGGCTTTAGCAAAAAATGTGCAGAGATATATCAAGATCTAGCATGGTATAATTTTAAACGAGTAATATTCCAAGAGTTGGGTAAGGGAGTACCGTCAAGTGTTTCCAGGTGATACGCTCCCTTTCCAATAACGCGGGTGACGCGGTATGGGTCATCCCAGTTCGGGCTGGGTTTCCGCATACGCTGCCCAGCGGCTCGTTTGTCTCAGAGTACCAAGTCACCTGCTTTCAGCAGTCGTTCTTTGACGTGCCTATTGTGATAACGCGCCATTTTTTGTTTATAATGGAGCGTTTTCAGAAGGGCTTCCTCATGCCATTCTGGTAACGCATCGAGGTTTGCTCGCAACCTTTCCTCCTTCAGTTCCTCCCTGAAGTACGCCACTCGCAGGCTCAAAGTACCGATCTTCACCGGTGTGACGGCCTCAGTGCCGAAGGCCAGTGCAAAAGGTGTTTCTCCAGTGCTGGTTTTAACGGTCATGCGGTACGCCCACATCACGTACGGCAGCTCGTCTACCCATTTCTTTTTAGATCCTTCTAGGTTTTTCTTTATGCCGTTGAGAATGCTTCGATTCGTCACCTCCGCTTGACCATTGGTCTGCGGCTGAGCCACGGAAGAGAACCTTTGTTCGATCTGGAATTCCGCGCATTGGTCTCTAAAGAACTGGCTGGTGAATTGCATCCCGTTGTGGCTGACTAGGACACGGGGTTCACCGAACCTCATAATAATTTGGTGTTTAAAGAAACGCCAAATTCTTTCCGTTGTGATGTTGGCAACCGCTTCCGCTTCTGCCCATTTCGTGAAGTAATCTACCGCCACGACCATAAATTTTAGTTGAGACCTTGCCTTTGGAAATGGTCCTAGGATATCGATCCCCCATTTCTCTAAAGGACAAGGGGCCATAATTTTAGAGATTTCTGTGGTGGGCTGTCGAGGAATCTTGGAGAACTCCTGACATTTCTGACATGTCCGTACATAATTATGGCAATCTCTTCGAATAGTAGGCCAGTAGAATTCGGATATGAACACTTGCGCGGCCAAGGTGTCGTCTGATGCGTACATGCCGCATATTCCTTCATGGATTTCTCGCAAGGTATGAAGACTTTCTTGTTCTGTTATACACTTGGCGGCTGGGTGGGAAAAGCATCTCTGAACCAGTTCCCCGTCGTAGTATATACGTCGTGCCGCTTGTTTCAGCACTTTCCTTTTCTCGGCGCTATCTGCAGGTAACTCCTCATGTTTCAAGTATCTTATTACGGGGATTCGCCAGTCATTTTTTATTTCTTCCACGCAAAGCGACGCTTGCTCTTCCATGAAGGAGGGTATCGATATCTCTCGGTAGTATACGCCCTTACGTATGGACACGTCCGAATTTGCAGTGAGTTTGGCCAGGCCGTCTGCTTCAGCGTTATCCTCTCGGGGAATATACTCAAAGCTGACCTATATGCCACTTTTCTTTATTTCCAACAGCTTGCGTTTCACTTTCGCGAGGTACTGAACCATGATGGGCTCTCTGGCCTGAGAGTGTCCCAAGACTTGGTCTATTATCTATTTAGAATCTCCACAGATCTTTAGTCGCAAGTCTCCCATCATCCCCGTATCGTGTATGGCCTTGGTGGAAAAGCTTCTTCCTATCCTGAGTCCAGCCAGCAATGCCTCATACTCCATTGCGTTATTGGATAACGATTGTAGTATTCTGATGGCGTATCGTATCTGTATGTCGTGCGGCCCGATTATGAAGATTCTGGCCCCGGCTAGTTCTTGATTTTTGGCTCCATCCACATGAATGACCCACAAGTCAGTGTAGGTTTCAGAGAACGGGAGGTCCAAGTCATATTTTTCCTCTTCCGGTAGGTCCGTTAACGGGTCCTCTGTGAAGGTGCACTCGGCTATGAAGTCTGCTAGGACTTGGGCTTTCACGGAGGGACGGTTTTTATACCACAACCCATATTGTTCGAGTTCGAGGGCCCAAATCAGCATTCTTCCTAAAGACTTGGGTTTCCGAAATATCCTTTTCAAAGGCTGGTCAGTAAGTACGATGACGGGATGGGCTTGGAAGTATCTGTCCATTTTTCGCGTGGCTTGAATTAGCGCAAACGCTATTTTCTCAATGCAAGTGTATCGTAGTTCAGCATCTTTTAAAACGTGACTCACGAAGTAGACAGGGTGGTGAAGACGGTTGTCGTCTCGAACGAGGACATTACTAACCACTTCGTCGGCAACGCCGAGGTATAAGTATAAGGTGTCGCCCGATTCTGGCCTTGTCAACACTAGGTCGGATGATAAATAGGCTTTCAGGCTGGTAAACGCCTCTTCACATTCCGTCGTCCACCCAAAAGGGGCTTCTTACACATGACTTTGAAAAAAGGGAGACATCTCTCGCCCTGCTTGGAGATAAACCGTCCTAGGGCGATAACACGCCCTGTTAGTTTTTGCACCTCCTTGACAGTTCGAGGAGATATCATGTCTTGGATAGCTTTGGCTTTCGAGGGGTTGGGCTGGATACCTTTCTAACTAACCACATAGCCCAAAAATTTACCTGTTTGGAATGCAAACATGCATTTATGGGGATTCAGCTTAATCTGGTACTCCCTCATCACATCAAAAACTTCTTTCAAGTCAAGCAGGTGGTCCTTGAAGCTTCGGCTTTTGACCAGTATGTCGTCAACGTAGGCTTCCACGCTCTTTCCGATTTGTTTTTCAAATATTTTATTCGTCATACGTTGGAAAGTTGCTCCAGCGTTCTTCATCCCAAACGGCATCACCGTGTAGCAGTAAGTGGCTTTTGGAGTGATGAAGGTGGTCTTTTCTTCATCCTCGATGGCCATAGGGATTTGATGATATCCGGAGTTGGCGTCTAGCGAGCTCAGATACGCGTACCCGGCAGTCTGATCGACTAGCTAATCGATTCGAGAGAGCGGGTAGCAATCTTTGGGACAAGCATCGTTCATGTTAGTGAAGTCAATGCACATACGCCAGTCTCTGTTGGGCTTCAGAACAAGAACTGGATTAGCCAACCAGGTTGGATATTGGACTTCGCGAATGAAACCTGCGCCCAGGAGCTTCGTCACCTCCTTATCAACGGCTAACACCTTTTCTGTGGAAAACACTCATCGTTTTCTGTTGGACGGGCTTGACGCAGGGATCGATATTAAGCCGGTGTTCCGTCACTTCTCGTGAAATACCAGGCATATCCGCAGGCTTCCAGGCGAATTCTCCTTTACATTTGTTCAACATTCGAGCTAATTGGAGGTTTTCCTCGGGGTTGAGCTTTTCGCTAACCAGGAACTTTACCTCCGGGATCCCGTTAACAAGTACGGGTACCATCTTATCCACAGGCTGAGTACGCTTCTCATCATTCTGGTCATATGGATCCACCATGACACATACGTACCTGTCACAACTCTTCTGAGTCATGAGTAGGTAGCATTCAACCGCCAGTTTCTGATCACCTTTGATTGAGACCGCTCCATCCCAGGAGGGATACTTCATCCTCAAATACTTTTGAGATATCACTGCCCAGAAACGGTTGAGGAACGGTCGCCCAAGTATGGCATTGTAAGGCAGGGTAAGGTCAACGACCAAGAATAACAGCTCCTCTAACCGTTTGGACGTGTCTTCTGTAAAGTACACCGGCAACGTTATCACTCTAGTTACTGGGATTGGGACTCCGTCTACCCCAATTATCAGCTTCTTGCACGGTGCCAGCTCGCTATCAGGGCATTTCATGAGGTTATAGGCCTCTAACAAAAATAGATTTACCACGCTTCCATTGTCGACAAGAGTTCTTCTAACCTCATGGTTGCCGATAACGGGGGTGACTACTAACGCATCGTTGTGTGGGAACACGACGCCTTTCTCGTCTTCCTCGAAGAAGGATAACACCATTCGATCCAGAGTACTTATCGCTTCACTTTTTTATCAACGTGTCCCCTCGCTTCCGCTTGTCTCTGGTCGTGGGCATCAACGGTACGGGCTCGTCAAGGTACAGTGCACACCCAGCGATAATGTTGATGATAGGAAATTCGTCTTCGTCAATCGTAAGCACTTCCCTACCCTCTCCTACTGGGTGTGTTATTATTTCCCGGAACGCGAGGAGGGGGTTGTTGTTAGGATCCTTCAATGTGGAATTTGCAAGGAACTAGTCTCGATTGGGGATAGCTCAGATAATGAAGGATTATGGTGTTCTTGATGAAATTGGAAACCAATTACTTTGGAATGGATTTAGGAGATAGGCGCAGCGGGAAATTGTAATGGAACGATGTAGAAATTTTAAGGAAGGGTTTATGGATTTTTGATTCAAGATTAATAGTTCTTGAATCAAGAATTTTAGAAGTGAAAGATGAAAAATTAAATGGACAAGTAAATTCGAGAAACCCTCTCGTTAACTAGAACGAGCAACCTTTCTATATTGAATATACTCGAAAATAATCGATCTCAAACTTGCAATGAAGATGTTAGTTCGAAGTCAAAAATTACAAGAAATTTAGGGAAAGAAAGTAAGAAATTACAAGAAATAATTAACTAAAAATGGCTTCAAGATTGAGTGTTTATCAATGATCAAAATGCCACTTCTGAAGGAAACAAAGGTTCATATTTATAGCTAAAATCTTAAGGGTGAGAAGGGTAATTTACCAATTAATTGGGTGGTAATTAATTAGATTTAATTTAGACGTGAGGCTTTCATTGCGGTTGCCATGGAGTGATGGGCGAGTGGGCATTGTGCAGGTGATGGCGTTGGTGGGCCGCATCGTGTGTGGACGAGTGTGCTGCTGCTGCGTGGACGACGTCGTGTGCTACTGCTGCGTGGACTGGCGTTGGGCGAGCAAGCTGGTGCTGGGTCGGGCTGCTGGTGCGTGATGGGCTGGGCTGGAAAGGAGGACAACTGCTGCTTGATGATGGGTTGGGCTGGAAAGGAGGTTGGCTCCCCTTTGGTCCTTGGATTTCCATACATGAGCTCCATTGGTCCTTGGGCTTTGGGTGAGCCTCTTCACGGCGTAAATGTTGAAACATATATGCCATGAGATTTTGGCATTGGCTTCGAGTACGCGATGCGATCGGAGCGATCGTATCATCCCCTCCCCCTTCGAGTGGATTCAACCTCGAATCCAAAGCTTGCACATCCTCAGGGTCCTCGTCATCTGAATCCTCTACAAAATATGGAGATAAATCAGTAATGTTGAAAGTAGTAGAGGAAACAACCAAAGATGTAGGAATGTCTAAAACATAAGCATTATCGTTAATCTTATTAACAATAAGGAAAGGACCAGCCCCTTTATGGCTCAATTTAGACTTCCGAAGGTAAGGGAAACGCTCCTTGCGTAGATGCACCCAAACTCAATCTCCAACTTCAAAGGATTTGACTCGTTTGCCGGCATTGCGCTTCTCCTCGAGTTTGGAGTTCAAGTTTTCCATCCTTTGCTTGGCTTTAGCATGCAGCTCCTTCACTTTGGCCGCTCGTTCTTCACCATCTAAACTGGATACATGAGAAACAGGTAAAGGGAGCAAGTCTATGGGGGTGATTGGGTTGAACCCATAGACGAGTTCAAATGGAGAATATAAAGTGGCAGAATGCATGGCATGATTATATGCAAACTCAACAAAGGGGAGACATTGATCCCAGTTCTTAGAATATTTTGGTACCATGATTCGAAGTAAGTTACCAAGAGTTCGATTGACTACCTTCGTCTGGCCATCCGTTTGGGGGTGGTAGGATGTGGAAAACAGGAGCTTGGTCCCCAACTTGGCCCATAGGACACGCCAAAAATGACTCAAAAACTTTGAGTCTCGATCACTCACAATTGTACGTGGCATGCCGTGGAGGCGGACAACCTCTCGGAAAATAGGTTAGCTACATGAGAAGCATCAGCAGTGGATTTGCAAGGAATAAAATGTGCCATCTTAGAAAATCGATCAACAATAACAAAGATAGCATCTTTTCCATTATTGGTTCTAGGTAACCCTAGTACAAAATCCATGGAAATATTGCACCAAGTGTGCGAAGCAACAGGCAATGACATGTAACGACCATGATCGTGAGATGTAGACTTAGCATGATGGCATTCAATGCATGCATTAACAATTCGAGTTATCATAGGACGCATATGCGGCCAATAAAAATGTTCTTTTAAAGTACTCAAAGTTTTGTTAATACCAAAGTGACTGCTAAGTCCACCACCGTGAGCCTCTTTAATGAGAAGCTCGCGCATGCTACATTTAGGCACACACAAACGACCTTTACAAAACAGAAATCCATCATGTAAAGAGTAATTTTCAAAAGGTCCATTTAAGCATGCATCATACGCCACATGAAAATCATCATCATTTTCATACATTTCAATGATATGCGAAAATCCCAATAATTTAGATTGCAAAGAGGTAATGAGTGCATACCTTCAGGAAAGGGCGTCGGCGACCATGTTCTCCTTTCCTTTCAGATATTTGATCACATATGGGAATCGCTCAATGAACTCTAGCCAAACAGCATGACGACGATTCAACTTACCTTGTCCTTTGAGGTAGCGAAGGGATAGATGGTCAGTGTGAACAACGAATTCCTTCGGGACGAGGTAGTGCTCCCAAACAGTGAGGGTTCGAATTAGGGCGTACAGTTCCCGATCATATGTACAGTAATTGAGCTGAGCGTCCTTCAGCTTCTCACTGAAATAAGCGATCGGTCGGCCTCCTTGTAATAACACCGCTCCAATCCTGACTCCACTGGCATCGCATTGGACCTCGAATGTCTTGTCAAAGTCGGGTAGGGAGAGAATCGAGCTGGACACAAGGCATTCCTTAAGGGTCTTGAAGGCCTCATCTTGCTCGGCCCCCCATATGAACGGAACGTCCTTCTTGGTGAGTGCATTGAGGGGCACGATAATCGTTGAGAAATCCTTCACGAACAGTCGATAGAAATCGGCTAAACCATGGAATGAGCGCACCTCGCTCACATTTTGCGGAGTTGGCCAATCCGCAATCGCCTTGATCTTGGCTTGATCAACTTTGAGTCCTTCAGCGCCTACAAGAAAGCCAAGAAAGTGGACTTCGTCCAAACAAAACTCGCATTTCGCGAGTTTAGCATAAAGCTTATGCTTGCGAAGGGTTAGGAATACAAGTCGTAAATGCTCGAAATGGGAATCATGCGAGGAACTATATATCAAGATGTCATCGAAATAAACAACAACAAACTTACCAATAAAGTCACGCAACACATGATTCATTAAACGCATAAATGTGCTAGGAGCATTTGTTAATCCGAAAGGCATAACTAACCATTCATAAAGACCAAATTTAGTTTTGAAAGCAGTTTTCCATTGGTCTCCTTCATGCATACAGATTTGATGATATCCACTAGCCAAATCGATTTTAGAAAATATTGTTAATTTAGTTCATCTACCATATCATCAAGTCTAGGTATGGGGTGCGAGTATTTAATGGTTACCTTATTGACGGCTCGACAATCCATGCACATACGCCACGAACCATCTTTCTTTGGAACAAGGATCACCAGAACGGCGCACGGGGAAAGGCTTTCTCGGACATAACCTTTTGTGAGAAGCGCCTTGACTTGAGTCTCCAACTCCTTGGTTTCCATCGGATTGCACCGATAAGCTGGGCGGTTAGGCATAGGCGCACCGGGGATCAAATCAATCTTGTGCTCGATCCCTCGGATGGGTGGTAGCCCTTCGGGTAACTCGTCAGGAAACACGTCTTGAAAATCTGCCATCAAAGACACAAAAGTAGGAGAAATGGAAACGAGGTTAGTGTTAGATGTTTCCGCACTCAAGGCACAGAAACAGAGGAAAATAATGGGTTTTTGTGCAACGAGCGCACGCCTCACATCCCAAGAGCTTCCCATGAGACTCACTTTTCTCTCTTCTCTCGTTCCCCGCGGAACCTCGCTAGCTAGCTCATTTTTTTCTAGCCGTGTGTTTCCACTCTTTCCTTCCTTTTTCTCCCCTCTTTTCGCAAGCTCACTTTTTTCTTGCGGGCTATTTTGAATGCTCTCACCGCTTATATTTTTCACTCCACTCTTTCCCTCTTTTTTAAGCAAAGAAATTGAAATATCGAAGACCGCACTCACTTTTTCAAGCTTGATTTGGTCCTCGTATACCTGACTAGGTGCGAGTGGTGGAATCATGAATTTGTGGTCGCCGTGAGTGAGCCGGTAGGTGTTGCGAAGACCGTCATGAATGGCGTGGCGATCAAACTGCCACGGTCGGCCAAGCAGAAGGTGGCTGGCTTGCATAGGAGCGACGTCACACACTCGCTCGTCCATGTACTCTCCAATCTGAAACTTGACTCTTACTTGCTTGACTACCTTGATCGAACTTCCATCGTTGAACCAGTTCAACACATAAGGGTGTGGGTGCTTGGTCGTCGATAATCCAAGCGAATGAACTAGCAAGGTGCTAGCCACATCAGCACAGCTCCCACTATCAATGATGATCGACATAACCATCCCATCAGCTACACCCCTTGTATGGAATAAGTTCTCTCTCTGTTCCAAGACCTCATCATCTGCTCGGGCTTGCATACTCAAAGTCCGTCGGACAACCAGACTTCGGGGAATCTCTAAAGGGGCATACTCGTCTTCTTCCTCAAATTCGGCTTCTTCTTCCCTCTCAGATTCCTCGTCTTCACTTACTATCTCCCCTCCTTCTCGAACCAAGATGATGCGACGGTTTGGACATTCGGCTCTCATGTGTCCTTTACCGCCGCATTTGAAGCACTCAATTGATCGGCTTAGGGTTCTTTGGGTTGTGTTTGGGGTTGGTGTTGTGGAGGTATTTTGGGACGTGTATGGCTTAGGGTCGGATGGTTTGGTGTAGTCTGGTCGGGAGTCAGTTGGTTTCGGGTAGCTCGTTTTAGAGGTGTTTGCTTGCCAAGGCTTTTTGGTATTTGTCACAGAGTGTGGAGTAGTAGTATTGACAAAGTTTCGGGGTTTAGAGCTTACTTGGCGTTCTAGTTTTAGGGCTAGGTGATACATCTCCTCGAGTGTATTGTAGGGAAGGAAGTCTAACTGTTGTGAGATTTCCTTGTGAAGACCACCGAGAAATCGGGCCATAGTGGCCTCACTACTCTCTCGTACATCCAATCGTGTCAATAGGGACAACATCTCATGGTAAAACTCCGTGACACTTCTACTTCCTTGATACAGCCGCTGGAGTTTCTGATGCAAATCTCGGAGGTAGAAGACTGGCACAAACCGTCGCCGCATCTCCTCCACCAGTTCAGTCCAAGTCGTTATTGGTGGTTCACCATCCAATCTCCGATTGACCAAGACTCTCTCCCACCATTGTATGGCCAAACCTGTGAACTCAACAATAGCCAGACGACACTTCTTTTCTTCCGAATATGGGTAACAGGTAAATATCCTTTCCATCTTACTTTCCCATTCATAATAAACATCGGGGTCTTCTTTACCCTCAAAAGATGGTATAAATAATTTAATATTGGAAGTATTATCATACCGTTCCTCATGTCGAGGTGCCCTTCGAGCCTCCCTTAGCAGTTCGTGCCGTGGTGCATCAAAGAAAGGCATTTGATGTGATTGAATGTATGGGTTGGACACGGCTGGATGTATTGGTGACGGCACGTAGGATTTCGCCTGGTGAAGTGGGATACTGGGTCCTCGGTTAGACGTGCTAATTCGATGTCGGTTTAGGAGAGGTGGCGTTAGTGGCTGGGATGTTTGAGGCATGTTAAGGGGTGGGCGGTTGTGTGATTGGCGATCCTCATTGTCACTACTATCAGTATGGGCATAGATACCTTCGGTGTTGCTATTGAAGAGAGGACTATATAGGAGTTGATTCCTTGGATCGGTGGATCGGGTTCTTTGTTGAAAGTGGGGAAATGTAGGGGTTCTTTGTAGTAGTGGTGTTTGTAGTGGTAGGGGTGTTTGGGCTTGTCGAGTTTCGATGACCTCGAGCCTAGCCATCATTTTCTCCAATATGGAGCTAATGTGGCTCATGTTTGGATCGGGCAGTGGGGGGGGTACTTCCGAATGTTCTTCAGTAATGGTAGGGTCGTTGGACATGATGTGTACCTGCATAAAGAAAATAAACACAAAAGGAGAACTAAAAGGTGTTAGTTAGTACCCTCCCTCACGTGTTTACACTCTTCTCTCTATTGTTCTCACCAAAATCACACAAAAACAAAGTTAATGCCAATTTCAGTTTAACGACTCAAAGAATGATGAGCACTTCGGTGACACACAATGAAAACTCGGTACACAAAGAAGGTATGGAAAATTAAGTTAAATAACACGAACCAAGTGAAGTTATGTACCTACCTTAATTTGGAGTAGAAAAGATGTGGAATCAATAATGGAAAACTTACAAAGACTCGAATGAAGAATGGCGCAAAAGGGTTGTTGTTTAGGAAGCCGAAAGAAAAGCTTGACTCGTCCAATTTAAGTCCACGTCAAGTGTTGAAAAAGCTTACCTAGAGATCTTGCCCCTTGCTTTTGACTTGTGTCGATCTTTTTTTTTTTTTATATATATATATACACAATAGATATATATATATATATATATATATATATATATATATATATATATATTGATCTCTTTTTTTTTTTTTATCACAAGTGAAGGGCCGCTCGGATCGCAAATAAATAACAAAGAAAATAAAATTTGCGTTAGTGGAAAAATTTATACAATGGACAAGACGAAGGAGTAATGAATTCGAAAAAATGGAAAAAGGAATTAATTTGCGAATTTAACGTTTACCAACCTTCGAGACAGCCGAGCTCCGCTACCACGTGTTAGGATCCTTCAATGTTGAATTTGCAAGGAACTAGTCTCGATTGGGAATGGCTCGGATAATGAAGGATTATGGTGTTCTTGATGAAATTGGAAACCAATTACTTTGGAATGGATTTAGGAGATAGGCGCAGCGGGAAATTGTAATGGAACGATGTAGAAATTTTAAGGAAGGGTTTATGGATTTTTGATTCAAGATTAATGGTTCTTGAATCAGAAATTTTAGAAGTGAAAGATGAAAAATTAAATGGACAAGTAAATTCGAGAAACCCTCTCGTTAACTAGAACGAGCAACCTTTCTATATTGAATATACTAAAAAATAATCGATCTCAAACTTGCAATGAAGATGCTAGTTCGAAGTCGAAAATTACAAGAAATTTAGGGAAAGAAAGTAAGAAATTACAAGAAATAATTAACTAAAAATGGCTTCAAGATTGAGTGTTTATCAATGATCAAAAGGCCACTTCTGAAGGAAACAAAGGTTCATATTTATAGCTAAAATCTTAAGGGTGAGAAGGGTAATTTACCAATTAATTGGGTGGCAATTAATTAGATTTAATTTAGACGTGAGGCTTTCATTGCGGTTGCCGTGGAGTGATGGGCGAGGGGGCATTGTGCAGGTGATGGCGTTGGTGGGCCGCATCGTGTGTGGACGAGTGTGCTACTGCTGCGTGGACTGGCGTTGGGCGAGCAAGCTGGTACTGGGTCGGGCTGCTGGTGCGTGATGGGCTGGGCTGGAAAGGAGGACAACTACTGCTTGATGATGGGCTGGGCTGGAAAGGAGGTTGGCTCCCCTTTGGTCCTTGGATTTCCATACATGAGCTCCATTGGTCCTTGGGCTTTGGGTGAGCCTCTTCACGGCGTAAATGTTGAAACATATATGCCATGAGATTTTGGCGTTGGCTTCGAGTACGCGATGCGATCCGAGTGATCGTATCAGTTGTCTATCGTTAGGTGTCCTGTTCATCAGGTTGTTCCTGACTTCTTCTCTTGTCTTAGTAGCAAATTCCCCGAGGTATCCCTCTTCTACCAAACGCTCTATTGTCAGCTTTAATTCTCTGCACGCGTCTGTAAAGTGCCATTTGACTTTATGAAATTTGCAGAAAGTATTTTCCCTTCCTCCCACAACTACTCCTGGCTTTACGGGAGCTGGATAACGGATAAGGAGATTCCGTTGTTCCGCAATTGCTAAAATCTCTGCCCTTGGTAGTATAATGGAAGGAAGGTCTGGGTCATAAATCCGGCCCATGGGAGGATCTGCCTGCCGCCGAGTAGGGGAGTTGCCAGATCTTCCCCTCAAAGAGTTGCCTCTTCGTCTGTTGGAGGTTTTTGGGATATGATCTTTTTGCTGGGCATAATAGTCTACAAAACGATCATCAGGGATCGTGTCACTAGGAACGTTAGGTGCCTGAGGTATGTTTTGTGGCACATTTCGGGCTTTGTCTCTGTTCTCTTCTTCCTCCATTCTTGCATAATTATGAGCTTTCAGTCTCAACGCGTCCAAGGTTGCTGGAGGGTCCACCATTAGCGTGTCTCGCAATTTCTTATAGTGACAGTTCCACTTCAAGGATTCCACAGCGAAATCGATTGTAACGCCCGATGTTAACAACATTTCTAGGTCAAAACGACTGAGAAAATCTTTCAGAGACTCCTGAGGTTTCCTGTGTATGTCGAATAACACTGCAACGGATTTTCTGATGAGGACCACAGTGCTGAACTGACTTCAAAACTTGGATTCTAGCTGTGTGAAGCTGCTAATGGATTTCGCCGAAAGACCCTCGAGCCAGAGACGTGCAACTCCTGCCAACGTCATGATAAATATCTGGCACAAAGCCGCATCATTGTGGGTTTGAAATTGCAAAAGAATTCGAAACAATAATTTTTCAACAACATCAGTTACCAGACCTCCCTAAAACTGCACCCTAATTCAACTGAAATTAAAACTAGATAAAAGACGTGAAGAAACTGTAACTATTCTTCATCGCTATAGAATCATATTTCAGAACTAATCACAAGCATCTCACAGAACTTGACACCATCAACAAAAATCCATAAAATTCAGCATACCAAACACACAAGCATGTGATACACAAGCGATCAGTCAAAGGTTTAAACAACTCTACGACTCTAAACAAACAGTCAAAAATTAAATTAAGATCATCATCATCATCCACTAATTCTTCCAACTTATTGTAGCAATAAATAATTGCGAATTTACAATCGCTAAGGAGAAAAGAAATGGAAAATTCACTTGAATTTGATGGCCAAGAGCTAGGGTCCTAAGTAGAGAAATAGGTGGCGTTGGAGGTGGCGGTGGGTGGTGGCCGAGAGAGCTTGGGTATAGAGGAGGGAGGCGGAATGAAGTTCGGGTCTATTTGAGGGAGGAGGAAAACCTAGAATATAATGACAATTTCGTAAATATAATAGGGTGACATTTTTGTAATTATAGTGAGATGACAATTTTATAAACAGGGAATGACGTGAACCCGCTTCTGTATTCCGCCCACAGTTCGTGCGGTGTAGCATTACTCACTATTCAATAGAAAGAACCGTTTTTTATTATTGTTAAGCGCCACATCACAACATGAACTGCTGTCACTGACGTTCATTTGAACCTCCAAGAGTCCAAGTCCGTTCACCCACCTTGTGCATACAGAGAGGAGAGGAGCGGGACATTGCAGAGGGAAAACAAAATGTGGAAGCTCAAGATTGCAGAAGGAGGGAATCCATGGCTGCGAACAACAAACAACCATTGCGGTAGGCAGGTTTGGGAGTTCGACTCAACTCACTCCGGATCTGCCGAGGAGTTGGCCGATATTGACAATGCTCGCAGCAATTTCACCAACAACCGCTTCGTTCACAAGCATAGCTCAGATCTACTCACGCGCATTCAGTTCGCTCACCATCCCCTCACACCTCCGCCGTCTATTCCGCCGCCGGTTAACTTGAAACCCGCCGAAGATGTTACCGAGGAGGCGGTCACTACCACCTTGAGAAGGGCATTGGGATTCTACTCTACAATCCAAGCCCACGACGGTCACTGGCCGGGGGATTATGGAGGTCCTATGTTCCTTATGCCTGGCTTGGTTCGTTCTCTGCTTCCCTCCATTCTTCTTCTTCATTTGATTTTATCAACAGTAAATTCTCTAATCTCTAATTCATGCCCTCAACAGGTTATTACTCTCTCCATCACCGGCGCACTCAATGCAGTTTTATCTGAGCAGCACAAGCAGGAAATGTGCCGTTACCTTTACAACCATCAGGTATATACTTCCTTCTATTCCTTTGTTTCCATATAATAACATCTCAATTTTAAACACTTGTTAACAAAATTTACCCCTTATTGTAACTACAGAACCAAGATGGAGGTTGGGGTTTACACATTGAGGGTCCGAGCACCATGTTTGGCTCTGTCTTGAACTATGTGACTTTGAGGTTGCTTGGAGAAGGCGCTAATGATGGAGAAGGAGCAATGGAGAAAGGTCGTGATTGGATTCTCAACCATGGTGGCGCAACTGCTATAACATCATGGGGGAAAATGTGGCTTTCAGTTCTGTAACTCATCTTAGTCTTGTTAGTTATAGTTGCAAGTAGGTCTTCTTGGGCTTTTGTCTCATTTGTGAACTTCCTTCCTTGAAACAGGTACTTGGAGTATTCGAGTGGTCTGGCAATAATCCACTCCCCCCTGAGATATGGCTTCTTCCTTATATGCTTCCAGTCCATCCAGGTTCTTGCTCTGTGCTCAGATCCTATTTTTTACTGTTCAGTGAGAGTGTATTTAAGTGTTTAGTTGTGTACTTGTACTTTGGTCAGTTCTTTGGATTGATGATACTAATGCGATGATTACTTTCAAGGCATAGGTTTAGGGATGAAGATTCACTTGTTGGAATGTAACCGACCCTAGGGTCTGTCTTTCACGGGTACAATGAGAATTAGCATTGCTATTATCAGAAGGAGAATAATCTGTTTCAAGGGTATAGGTTTAGGGAAGAAGATTCACTCGTTGTAATGTAACTGACTATAGGGTCTGTTTTTCACAGGGACAATGAGATTTAGCAGTACTTTTATAAAAAGGAAAATATGTTTCAAGGATAGTAGATTTCAAGTTCAAGGAATGATATCGTCCTAGAATGTTCTGAAGATGAAGAGCCAGAATCTCTGGATCGTTGAAGGGAAAAAAGAAAAAAGAAAAAAGAAAAAAGAAAAAAGAAAAACAGAAATAAAATGAAGTTGTAGTCATCATGTCATAGATACTAGTTTTTTTTTGCCCCTCTTTTTCTCTTACGTCTGTAGAATATCTTGAAATGCCAATTGAAAAGAAAACAACACTCTCCTTTTGTGCAGGAAGGATGTGGTGTCACTGCCGGATGGTCTATTTGCCTATGTCATACTTATATGGAAAGAGGTTTGTTGGCCCAATAACACCAACTGTTTTGTCTTTGAGAAAGGAGCTTTTTGCTGTCCCATACCATGAAGTAGATTGGAGTCAAGCACGCAACCTTTGTGCCAAGGTTTGTAATTAGGTACTTTAGTGCTATCAGAACCTAAATCCTTCATGTTTTATTCATTTGTCTTTGAAAGCAGGGCCATATTTCTCATTTTTGGGCTCAATTTTTTTGTGAAGTTCTATCACTGAACTTTTACAGTATTCATAAAATGTCAATTCAAAACTAATTAGGTTTATTATGAACTTTTCTGACAACATGAGTAATTTAAGCAAAGTCCTGTTTATGGACGATGAAAACAGATCTAAAGAATTATTATATTGCTACTTAGTTTTATTCAATTGTGTAGGATGAATCATTGAATGATTGCTTAGCTCTTTGATCTGGATTGAAGGACATATTGATCCTCCTGCAGTGATGCAGAAGCTTGAATTTTGAAAGAATGAAAGGAAAATTTTGCTGCTGTGGTTCACACAACAATGGTTACATAGATTTTGTTTGCTTAGGGGCTGTTATGTGGAATAGACTTTTCCCTTAGTTGCTGTTGGACAGTGAGGGTTGGTTAGGATTTCATTTTGTACAGAAGCATAAGAGTAAGAGATTTTGAGCTTAGACTTTAAAAAAAAGTGCTAGGGCTGTTTTCTAGGGTGCTTCTGTTATTATCAACTTGTTACGGCCGTTAGAGGTTTAAGAAAACCCTACATTTTTGTTGTTAGTATTTTTCTATTTCCATTCTCCCCAGGTGTCCTGTCTGCCCCTTCGGGGACTAATCCCTTTTTTTCTCCAGTTCTTGCAACTACTTTAATCAATAGTAATTTTGGCCCTTTTCTTTTTTGTTTACAAGGATTTGAACCCTTGGAACCACTTTAATCAATAGTAATTTTGAGCTTTTTCTTTTTGTTTACAAGGTCTCTCTAACCCCTTCCCATTGGCTCAATTTAGTGGCCTATTTAACCTATCTTCTGCTATGGATTGTTTCCCCTCTTTTTTATTTTACATCGATCTGGTTCTGCATCTGCCATCTTTGTTTGATTATCTAGGATGAAATAAGTCCTATTCATATGATGATTCCAATGCCAATGTGGAAAACAAACTAGTGATATTTGTGAAGATGCTATTATAAATATCAATACCAACTTCTATGTTTTCCTTTTTTGGGATCAAGGAATGTTATGGGCTATAGTATAACAAAAGCAGTACTGTGCTGTGAGCACCTTTTCAATTGTGTTTATATCGATTGGAAACTCATTGCTTTTCTTTGGCAGGAAGATTTATACTATCCTCATCCTCTAGTGCAAGATGTACTATGGTCATTTCTGGACAAGGCTGTCGAACCTTTTCTAATGCATTGGCCTGGACAAAGGTTGAGAGAAAAGGCTCTTAGCTCCGCAATTGAACACGTGCACTATGAGGATGAAAATACTCGTTACATTTGCATAGGGCCCGTAAACAAGGTTCAAATTACTGTAATTTTTCCTTAGCTTCATCTTCTGCATGAGTGTGACTTGCATCCCTATGATCTTCCGATACATGTAGCTTTATTACTAACAATTCAATCACAACCCAGCAAGTGGTGATGCACTTACCAAGCTTGCTTTTTATTTTCCTTTTTATTGATCGCATTTCTTCCCTCCTCATGGTGTATTTTTGTGTATACAGGTTTTAAACATGCTTTGCTGTTGGGTAGAAGACCCAAACTCAGAAGCATTCAAGTTGCATCTTCCAAGAATACATGATTATCTCTGGCTTGCTGAAGATGGTATGAAAATGCAGGTGTGCAACTTTATCTACCATGTTCTTTCCTAGCTTGTTTCTGCATTTGTATCTGGAGGGTTGTTTATTGTCAGGTCAGTTGGAATTATTTTGGTTTGGTTTTCTAAAACCAGATTTTTGAATCTCAAAACCGTACTGAATCCACACTTTATTTCAATTTGTTTTTTCTAAAAGTGCATTTATTTCCATATTGATCTTCGCTATTTGAAATAATCGAAATATGATTGCCACACTACCGTTTTTCATTCATATAAGCCCCATTTGTGGCCAAAACATTATTAACGTTAAAGAAAAAGTTTGACCCAAATTTCTTCACATCACATTTTCATGCAAAAGAAAGAAACATGCTTACATGTTCTTTTCCCGTAGTCAATAGAAACAAAATGTAATTTGGTTACTCACTTTTACCAAAAAAAAAACTCAAAACTGAACCAAAACGAACCGACTCTGTTTACAGCCCTTAAGGAAAGTGACTGAACTTGTAATTCGGTTTGGTTACCAAACCTAGCACAAAAAAGAAAGGTTTCAGAAAATCAGTAATTTTTTTGTTTGCAGAATAATGACCCGGCCTAAGTACATGTGTCAACATCTGCATATTGCTTTTGTGATTAATGGAGAGATTGATCATACGCTTCTCTGTCATTCCTATACATGGTAATTGGAAGACCTTTATAACATGAAAGTCACTTTCTTGACCATCTCATGTATGGCCAAGCGGTATGAATAACTGCCATGTTGCAAACAATGTTTATGATTCTTTATCTATTCAACCACGGTCTTATTTGTTCTGTTTATTGTGCCTTTGAGATCAAAATTTGTATCAATTTAACTGCAGGGCTACAACGGAAGTCAATTGTGGGACACTGCTTTTGCTGCCCAAGCAATTATTTCAACCAACCTTGTAGAGGAGTACAGTACAACTTTGAGGAAAGCACATACATACATTAAAAATTGCCAGGTCTTTTTTCTTTATCCTTCAATTTATAGGCATCCCTATTGAAGACCGTGCACATAGTCTTCGATTCTTGGAAATTCAGCTGCAATCGATCTTTCTCTTAAGGTTTTGGAGGATTGCCCGGGAGACCTTAACTTCTGGTATCGTCATATTTCAAAAGGTGCATGGCCTTTTTCAACTGCTGATCATGGATGGCCCATCTCAGACTGCACGGCAGAGGGGTTAAAAGTAATGGTTATGCAAATTAAAAGTTCTCATTTTGCTCTTTATTTTTTTCTTTCCTTATAACGTATTGATACCCTGTACAGGCTGTTCTTTTATTATCAAAAATTCCATCAGAGATCGTGGGGGAACCATTGGTTGCAAACCTCTTATATGATGCAGTGAATGTTATTCTTTCACTACAGGTCTGCTACTTAATGCAGTAAATTTTACTGGAATGTGGATGCTCCAATTGTATTAATTCAAGAGATTGCAATCCCTCTTGGCTACTTTAGTGTTCTGCTGTTAGAGTTTGAAACATTATGCAGAAAAATGTGTGGGGTATCATGAACATTATGATGACAGATAATTTAGCACCCGGAAGGAGTAGGGAAATGTATTACTTGGTGAAGATTGAACTAATAATTTTAGAATTTAAAATGTGCCTAGTAATTTTCTGTAAAGGAAAGAACATAGGAGGGAAAATACTCTGTTAATGAAATGACTCCTAAATTAAGTCTCAGGCTTTCCAGTCATATTGAGCAACTGCCAATGAAACCCCCTTGAATGGCCACTGCTGTGCTACACCATAGAGAAGTCTAGAAAATATTCTTATCTATTATATTTTTCCTCTGGAGGGAGATATCATTAGTTCTTGTGGATCTCATGTGCAAACTAAAGATACTAAAGAATTGGCGACATGGCACATTCATTTCTTTATGGTCTCTTCCTGAGCCTAAACCAACAGCTATACCATCTCTACTTGGATATGTAAAATGTTACTCACAGCAACTAAGAAGCTTCCTGTTTCCCATCAACCAATGCAAAGAGTGACATGATCTTCTGACTTTTAGGATGGTAACGTGCCATGCCCTATGTGAACTATTCACCTTAGCCACCTCGTTTAATAGCTCTCTTAAATTACATATTGTAAATTGGCACTACCCCGTTGAAGCTTTATTTGACACTACTTACTACAGATGAACCCCTAGCTTATGCTGTATGGACAATCCATACTAACTCTTTTTGAGCATAATATTAGTCATCAACTTTGAAAATATTCTGCAGCAGCATTAGGATGACATAATATTTCACTATTTTTCTCCTTCCCACCATATCTTCACAATAGCCTTTTTTAGTGACTAACTATTTATTTATTTTCACCCTGCAGAATGCTGATGGTGGCTTTGCAACATATGAGCTTACAAGATCTTATCGCTGGTTGGAGGTTGGCACCCAAAAACTTTTTATACCTAATGTTGTTCATTTAAATGCGGTGAATCCTTATGCTATTTGGTTTTAGTTTAGTGACTTCTGGTGATAGAATTAGGACTCATTTTGTTATTTCATTTTAAAATATTAGGACTATCAGTACAACTATTATGGTATTTCTTTTATATATAATTTCTCACTATAGTGCAAATACACTTCTGGATATAAGTTTCAAAGTTGTCTTGTATTATCAATCAATTACAATTCTAGAGGTGTTTTACAAACCTTAAGCGTCACCTCTTTGTCCCCGAACTACCCTGTTTAAAAAAATATTCTCCAGCTTGCTTCAGATCTTGTCTTTCCTTACCACTCTACATCAATCTGGTATGAGAGAAACTCCATGTGGCCAAGCTGTTGGCAAAGGAAATGCAGGCCAGCAAATTGATATGGGTGTAATCTGATGTGTAATTGAAGTTCCTGTGTGTGGCCAAGGCTCGCACTGACATGAATGCGTGTTATAAGAATGGGGATTCTGTAGGGTAACCTCATTAGATAAACAGGAAGGAATCCTGAGAATGAACCTGACTGTGAAAGAGGAGGGAAATTGCTTACATGTTCGACCTGTTATCTAGGTAGCACTTGGAAGGTAGAGATTGGTCTTAAATGGTGGTGGGATGAAAACTGGAATTTTAATGCAAAAGGTTATTTAGATTTGGGGGATAGTTTACAGAATTATCAATTATTATGGATATGAACCCATAGTTGAAAAGTGAAATGTACTATTTTCTAAAGCTTTAATTTAAAGGAGCAGCACTTCAGTGCCAGAAGAGAGTAAGGAGTAAAATTAATCCAAGGCTAAATCATCACTTGGGAGCTTGCAGAAACAGACGTGGAATCTTGTCAGATGACATAGCAGTGGAGTTCTATGAAAAGTTCCCCTTGTTGAAACAAAGTGCAATGAGTGTAGAGGAGAATATCCTTGACTGTAACAACCTTTCTGTTCAAATGTAAATAGTTGGAACTAATGAAGTAATAAATTCTCATCAAGTATGTCCACAGCACTTCGTCGTAGAATATATGGAAGTTGTTCATGTTTATAGATGCTGATATGTGTTTGTAATATGAAAGAAAAGCAAGTGCAGGGGTATGGTGAGGAAGCCTTTCATTTGATGGCGTGGCATAGAGGAACTGTGTTATTGTTTAGAAAAGCCTTTCATAAGAAGAATTAATGTTTTAGCTTTGAGGAGCTGAGTTATGGGTTGAGAAAGCCTTTCATAGGAAGAATTGATGCTGTAGCATAGAGGAGAAAAAACAGTTGAGTGCTAACTTATTAACTTTATGAAGATTAGGCATTTGTTTGAATATTTGATCAGGGAGGAAATCTGACCTCTTGTTCTATGTAATTGTTATTGGGAAAAGAATTTTCTGCTTATAAGCTACTCTTTTTTGTTTCATATAAGGTGAGTCTTTGCTGCATTTCTTAACCTTTGGCGTGCATGCATATAAATGGATCTATGCATGTATCTAAAAAAAGACAAACCTTTATCCTTCTCTATGATTGAGTGCTAGCTTATTCCAACGCAGCAAAATATATCAGGTTAGGAGTCTCTAGCTTATGAGTCTTTCAAGTCTTACTAAATTATAAATTATGAAGTTCAGAGGCTACTTTCAGTTATCTTTAGTTTTGTCAATAGTCAGGGATATTTCAGTCCTTCTCAGCATTGTTAGAAATTCTGGAATTACAGTTTTTAAGTTTAATTGAATTCTCTTAGAACTGGAGGACCTTATACATAGGATTAGGTTGATCTTAGTTTGAGTCTGTATATAAGCATGCTATTTCTTTCAACAAAATCATACTTCAGGTTTCACAGTCATTATTGTTGAGAGGCTTTTAGGTTTCTAGAGATTTGTGTGATGCAATTCAACCCCTTAGGTGTGACTCCTGTGAACCCTACCTGTGATGCTTAGGTTTATTTTAGTTTTTGTCTCAGAACTTATGCTACAGTAACTCGAAATTCTATTTCCAGCATATCAAACAGCCTCCAATCTATCCCTAGGCTGTTATTCTAGACCCTAAATCAGCTCCCACTTCCATTCCCAACAATCCTAGCCTCCTATTTCAGCCTAAGATAGTACAATTTCCCTTAGATTCAGGGGCTCATGGGTTGTCCTGCTCATATTCATTCTGTGAAGAATAGGCCTTACTTCAAATCCTTCAATATCTTTACATGGAATCCTTACCTATTTTAATGTTAATCTTGTTAGTAAAAAGAGTTTTCTGCTTATATTTGAGTGTTTTTGCTGCATTTCTCATCCTTTTGTGTCTGATCATTTGTTTACCATGTAGTTGGACAAAAGCTCTGTTGTCCTCAGCATACAAAAAAGGTTCTTACAAAATTAACCTGCTGCATTTCTAAATACCATGAGTCCTTATGTGTCTAATAGTTATTCGTGGCTGTGGTTCGATAGATGAATTCATACAGCTTAAGCACATAACAAAGGTTTCTTAAAAACGTGAGTCCTTATGTTGTGGCTGGGCAAACTGATTTTTTTTCTGTTTCATACCTGGGTTAAGGGATACGAATTCGAAAAGAAATTGAAATTAATTGTGCCCAACAATGGTAAATGGGCATGGGTAGTGTGTGTAGTTATGTTCACAAGTTTAATGGTAGATAGCACTTATTGCTTGTTGGATGTGATCAAGTTGCCTCTTTCAGCTCACAAATGGTAGTTGAGCATTGGTAATTCATCTAGCTAGCATTAATGGTATGCATTCCTGGCTTGTATGATTTGATGCAGTGTATCATAATGCCTATTTTGGCTCGGAAGTGTTCATCTTGCTGCATTCAAATTTTAACCAATTATATTTTGTGGGTGTTGAGAATTGTACACTTACCTTTTTACTATTTTGTCATTGTCAGTTGATCAACCCTGCCGAAACTTTTGGAGACATTGTGATTGATTACCCGTAAGATCTCAACAAATTGAGTTCAGTGGTCTTCATTTATTTATCTGTTCCTTTCATCATTAATATTGGACTCAAAACAGTAACCTTACTGTCTTGGCAGATACGTCGAATGTACTTCAGCTGCTATTCAAGCTTTGGCATCATTTAAAAACTTATATCCTGGCCATCGGCGAGAAGAAATAGGACACTGTATCAAAAAGGCAACTACGTTCATTGAAAGTATACAGGAAGCTGATGGCTCTTGGTTTGGTCCTCTCCCTCAAATAGCAACCCTTGTTCACTCCTTTGCCAGTCAATAAGCTGTCACACTGCTTTCTTGTTTTCTGAGTATCATTTGTCAAGATAGTTTGGTACTTTGGTTAACAAATTCTCCGTGTCTAGATGCATAGCTTGAATAGATTGTCATTGTTACATTATTGGTTTAACATCTAGGATTGCTAAACAGGTATGGCTCATGGGGTGTTTGCTTCACCTATGGTGTGTGGTTTGGCATAAAAGGGCTGGTAGCTGCTGGAAAGAACTTCAGTAATTGCCCAGGCATCCGTAAAGCATGTGATTTTTTGCTGTCCAAACAGTGTTCTTCTGGGGGCTGGGGAGAGAGTTATCTCTCTTGTCAAAACAAGGTTAGTAGCAATTCAGCAGGTATAATGTATATATTGACTTTTATTCCCCATCCGAGGCATCTTGAATACCTTCTATAATGTATATATTTATTGTCCTTCAAATGTCTCCAGACTTGACCTTGCACATCTGAATGCTGCGCGCTTCCATGCACTGTTTCCTTCAACTATGGTCCATGCGATATCTGATCCACAAAATCCTTCACTTTTAACTACGTGAATATTACCAAATCAAAAACTGCAAAAGAATTAAAACATTGTTTTTGCTGGAAGGGTTACTGATAGATATGTGGTAATTTGTACACCTTGTGTCTTAAAGGTAAGATGGCCTTTCGTAGTTGCCATGCAATTCACAAAGGCAATAGTCTGTCAATGCACATTGCCCAGCTAAGTCTACCTACTTACTGAATAAGTTCAACAGATAAGCTAATGTGCACATTCTCCGAGCAAACTTTGACTATCATTAACTGGAAATTCATTAAAATTTATATTTATTTAGGTGCATGACTAAAGTCTATGATCATATCTGACTGTAACCTCTTTCCATCCTGCTCTGCTGCAATACCTCCTTTACATCTGAAGTGTTGAAACTGTAAATGAAAATGAATGGAATAGAGAATAAAAATATGCATCTGCATGAGGTATCTTCTCAAGAATATGCAGAGAGAATATATAATACTTAAATATGTCTGCAACCTTGGGTGCCTCAATACTACACTATATTTGATGAAGATGCCCCAAGTACCAATTCAGAGGAATATTGTGTTGAATGGGTTCTCTTTGCTGGAAACCTTTGTACAAATCACCACAAGACAAGAAACGGTTGTTGAATTTTAGGAGTGTATAGAGGTTATCCTTCAACCAGGTCTGTCCTCTCAAGTTTTCAAACTGTGAGTGCTTCTTTACGTGGAGTTTCAGAATTACAGCCAACTAAACCAACTAATCTTGCTATTAGGACTGGGATGAGTAATTTTTTTTTTGTGTCATGTTTATTGTATGCAAGGTATGTATGTTTCCCTGTACTCCAGCTTCTTCACACGGAGCTTCAAAACTTGAGGTGATAAAAGTCCATTCTAGTGTTGGGACTGGGATAAGAAAATGGGATGATGGGCATCATATATTAATATTAAGTTTACATTAGCATTCACACCTATCCTTTTTTTCCTATGCAGGTTTATTCAACCCTTGAAGGTGAACGGAGTCACGTGGTAAATACTGCCTGGGCTATGTTAGCTCTTATAGATGCTGGGCAGGTAAACTATATTGTAAAATGTTATTTTGCTCATAGCATGTGACATTTGCATTAATGTTATTGGGGCTATGATGATCAGGGATTACTGGGCTCAGTATTCTCATTATTACTACTTCTGGTCTCTTATGCTTGGAATTTTCTTCAGTTGATAAGTTGTTTCTAAATGTTGAGCAGGCTGAGAGGGACCCTACATCATTGCACCGTGCAGCAAGATATTTGATAAATTCTCAAATGCTGAGTGGAGATTTTCCACAGCAGGTATTTTACATTTAGGGTTTGGAAATTGCTTTTCACAGAATGTGGACAAACTGATGCAAGCAATTCATTCCATGGGCACCCTGTTAATACCACTTGCCACTTGTCACTGTAGTTAGCATGGATATTGTTTCCATTTTATTCATATGCAGCTTTAGCTTACTGTATACCAATATAAACGTGTTCATATCTTGCTTGTCTTTGCAATCAAGGTGCTTTGTTTCCCTGCAAGTGCACTTTACTCTGAAATCGCAAGTAAAATATATAATACAAATCTATTGAGAAAGTGCTCATGGTGTAAGCATGTTTGTACTGCGGGAACTTTTTAATTTCGAGGATTTTTGTGTTCTTTATAAATATTAGTCGTTATTTCACGTGCATGCATAATGTTTGAGCTTGTTGGTTGAATCCTCCTCTCATGCTAAATGACATCCTCCAGCCAACCTTCCCTTGGCACATTGCTATTAGTTATCTTCTCTTTCTACTAGGTGCTTTTCAATAAATTGCAGCCTTGCTGGAAATTCGAAATTGTCAAGTTTGTAATCTAATCCCAAGTGTTAGTTTACATACCTAACCTCTTTTTGTTGTTTGTGGCTACAGGAAATCATGGGAGTTTTCAATAAGAACTGTATGATAACTTATGCTGCCTACCGGAACATTTTCCCGATCTGGGCCTTGGGAGAATACCGGTCTCGGGTACTGCACACCTCGTCATCTTAAGTGGTGAATTTCTTGCCAATCATTGTCGATGTCATTTTAGTCGCCTAACGCTAGAAACATTGAAGCGAATGAGCAAAATGACATGTAGCCTTGAAAATGGGAATTGCATGTTTGGAACATTTTTAAAGTAACCTTTTCATCCAGCTGAGTGTTACAAGATAATTAAAGTATTGTGTAGATGAAGTACAGGCAACCTAAATGGAAAAAAACATGGTTTTCGTCTAGTTGGTTCAACCGGGAAAACCGGGGACAACTTCATCTTTTTGTCCGATTTGATTTGAAAATTAGTTTTTGGTTGAACTAGTAAAAAATTAATGACCTGACATAAATTTTACAGTGCAACGGGTTTGGATTTTTGTCTTCTTTTCTTTTTCTTTACTTCAACGCATAAGTTTTGATCCAATTATTGGAGATTTTAAATGTTATCGGCAAATTTGAACAAAAATCAACTGTTCAGAAAGAACAGTTGTGAATAGCAATGGTCTGAAAGGTGAGAGTAATTTCATCGGTTGATGAATGGTGAAAACTCTATCATACGGTAGAAGGGTGTGAGGATCATGGGCCATGCTTATCTGAAATGGTCATCAATTTTTAACTACTATATCTTTTCTCGCGATCAAGTTTTTTAGTTTTAATTATTATAAACGTCAAAATTATACATTTTAGAAATCTATAAAATTAATATTGCAATTTTTTAATATTGAAAACTACGTTTTTACGCCCACCTTGTCAATTATTGATTTAATTAAAAAAGAAATTAAACACCAACCAACTGAGTCGGTATATATGATTATAATTTTTTATGGGTACACAATTATTCCATTGTGTTTTCTATTTGTCTAGAGCAGTCATTATTGTCATTAGAAATTGCTGATGATAATGTAGGACAGAACAGAGGACACACAAAGACAGTTATATAATCAGCATGAAAATGGAAGACAGAAAATGAAGGTTTAAACAAATATTATCTTGTAAATTAATAATGCTCTATTGACAGTCTGATCATCTGGACGGCCCAAATCTGTTTGGATTTGCATGTATTCGTTGTCGAATCTAAAATCCCTGAAAAATCCAGTTTAGTTTTTCATATTTATTATCTTCAATACACTTCTGCTTCTAGCTAATAATAGCATTTATTTACTAAAAAAAAGAAGCTAATACTCGGTAGCATATTTGCTTTCGTCCGCTGGGTGTTTGGTAAATTAATCGTGTGCTGAAAAAAGTTACGTAACATATATACGCCTTTCGTTTGAAGATGTGGAAGCTGAAGATGTCAGAAGGGAGTGATGATGATGATGGACTATGGTTGAAGAGTGTAAATGATCATGTTGGTAGACAATTTTGGGAGTTCGATCCTAATCTTGGAACTTCTCAAGAACGGGCTCATGTGGAAACACTCCGACAACAATTCACTGACAATCGATTTCAAACCAAGCATAGTTCTGATCTACTCATGAGATTTCAGGTTGCCGTTCTAATTAATTTTGTTCTCTTTAACGGAGTAACTTCTCAATAAGCAACATGCATGTGTTTTTCTTTTATAAGAGGTTGAATTCGATTTTTTAACTCCGTTAAAGAGAAATTCGTGAGTCTCCTAATTAATAATTAGTTATTTTACAGTTTGGAAGGAAGAAGCATGGGGAGATGGAGTTACCTACCTCAAGAGTGAAATGTATAGAAGAAATTAGTGAAGAAGTTGTAGATAATACATTGAGAAAAGCTTTGAGATTCTACTCAACTTTGCAATCAGATGATGGCTTCTGGCCTGCTGACTACGGTGGTCCTTTGTTTCTTTTACCTTGCTTGGTAAATGTTACTCTTCATCTCTCTTTTTTCTTTTATTAAAAAAAATGATTATATTATTAATTATCATTATAATATCGGGATCAAACCTATGACCTATATAATAAAAACGACATATACTAATCAATTGAACTACAATCTCATTTACAATAGTAGTTCGTTTTTTCTTTTTTTTTCTAACTGATAAATCATAATATATAGGTAATTTGTTTATACGTAACCGGTGCACTAAATATGGTTTTGCATCAAGAGCATCGACTGGAAATACGTCGTTACCTTTATAATCACCAGGTAATGAAATTAAATTCTTGATTACCATCAATTAATTCGTTTTCCGGATCTTTTTGGAACTCCAATTCGTATAGCAAACATATGCACGTTTTTTTTTTACAAAGGTTTGAAAGAGGGTTTTCCTAGAAATTTGGTATATATATAATAAAAAATTATTTATGGATGATTTCAGTAAGAGAATTAAGTTTAATATTTTAAGAGAGAATTTTAATATTTTTTTACTACTTCACAATTTTTATACTAGAAGGATTAGTAATTTTATTTTATTTTTGATAAATAAAAGATGACTAACATAAGAAGAGAAAACAAAACGCGCTCAGCGCCAATAGATCACACCCACTGCATCATAGGCGAGCCAAATACTAATTCTTTCTAGAATGTGCTCTAACATATGAGCACTAAGAGCATAAAAAAAACTAGATGAAAAAAAATTCGCAGTAAAATTAGCTTAACGATACACCTAGAGGAAACCGTGGCAAGCTCTTCCCGAAAGTATTGCACAAAGGTCATGCAATCCAAGGACAAGTCGCAACACCCGAGAAGCATGTCCACCGCCACTTTATTATCGCACTCCATCATATTTTGAAATCCCAAGGACTTGGCTGCACGAATGCCATGATAAACTGCCTAAACTTTCGCCCTTAAAATGGGACATCTCCCTATGTTGACTGTGAAACTAGCAACCCAACTCCCATTGGCATTTCTCACTACCATAGGCCTCCCCCGAAACCGCACATATTGAAGCATCCGAGTTAATCTTGACAAAACCGACAGGAGGATGCTGCCATGAGACCTGCAGGAGAGGCTTCTCCGTCGCGCTACTACCAGCAACATTATCCATGGAAGTTAGGGCCAACTGAGCATATGATATCATCTCGGATACTACTCTATACACAGGCTTGCGTATCGATTGGAAGACAAACTCATTCCGACGCTTCCAAAGCTGCCAGCAGCCTATATCATGCAACAAAGAGCTAGATGGGAGAGGTTTTTTTTTTTAATAAGAAGCGGAATATATATTATTAGACGCCATGAGAACATGACAAAAAGGCCTCAAAAGTTGAGAACACATGGCAAATTGAAAAAAAACAGAAATGAACCAACATTGATTCTACATAAAGCTAATTATCTAACTCGTCCCTCCTCATGAGTACAGCCACGAAGAAGATATCATCATTAAGAATCCAGAGAGGTTATTAAGAATCCACGTTTGTTGTGATAAAGAGTTGTCAAAAAAACTAGATAGGATCTCTGAAGGTAATATAAGATGCCGAAATTGCGATGAACGGGTGCAATCGCGAACAGGTGAAGCGAGGTCTCTACGCGATCCTCACATACCGGGCAAAGAGGAGAGTTTGATAAGGATCTCCTAGTACGCTCTGAGTTAGTCATAACACCATTATTACTCAGGAGAAGCTAGACAAACATTCGCACCTTTTGAGGCCCTCGCCATTTCCATAGAAAATGCTAAGGGAAGGTGGGAGCAGCCGAGGAACTACCATCAAGAGAGTCACACGCAGACTTCACCGTAAATTTTCCAGACGAAGAGAGACCCCAAAAAACTGGGTCCTCTCCCAGCGCTGGGGATGGAAGAGCCACGGCAGCAATCAAAGTAAGAGATGGAATCAGGAAGTAAGCAAGTTTAAGAATTAAAGGGTGGCCTTTAGGCGAGTATTGTAGAGGCAATGGTTAGGTTGATGTCATGGAATAGTAGAGGGCTGAACGGGTTGCCTAAAAGGCGATTCATTAAGAAACAAATAAGACGAGAAAAACTGGAAGTGATCTTCTTGCAAGAGACTAAATGGGAGCAGATGTCTGATTTTTATGTGAACGGGTTGTGGAACGGTGCGTTGGTAAGATGGATAGTCGTCCCGGCGAGTGGGAGATCGGGGGGACTTCTGGCGATGTGGAACGAGGAAGCCATAGAGATGTCGCGGATACAAACAGGAGATAGATTTATTTGGTTAGAGGGTTGTGTGAAAGAGTTAGACTTCCGTTGCGCGATGGTAAGTGTATATGCTCACAATGAAATCGTTAATAGGAAGATGCTTTGGGACCAGTTAGGCATCTTGATCCAGAATTGTTTGGTTCCGGTCCTTGTCGCAGGAGACTTTAACGAAATTCTAAATCCGTCAGATAGATCCCGAGAGGTCTCGGAGACTAGAGGTATGCGGGAGTTTCGGAGTTGGATGAACATGTGTCACCTCAGGGATATCCCTCTTCTCGGTAGAAGATTTACGTGGGCAAACGCAGCTAGTAGGAGTAGGATTGACCGGGTTTTCGTGCAAACAGGGTAGGATGATAGATGGCCGGCGTTGAGGTTGACTGCGCTCGGGAGAAATGGGTCGGACCACGTTCCCCTAGTACTCAATTCAGTGGCCATTGATTGGGGCCCAAAACCATTCCGCGATTTGGCTGCTTGGTGGGATGTGGGTGGATTCAAAGAGGTGATAAAGTCCTTTTGGAATGAAGCGGAGAGACTTTTCCTAGGGCCGCACAAGGTAACTATGAAGCTGAAATTTCTCAAGAATAAACTTCGGACGTGGAACAAGGATGTGTTCGGTTTTGTGGAGACAAAGATTCTTGAGATGACTAAGGAGATCGAGCAGCTTGACAAGTTAGCTGATGAGAGAGAGTTCACCGCGGATGAGAAAATCAGGTATCAGGACATTCAATCGGACCTGTGGGTCACCCAGGGTAGGGTGAATAGTCTTTGGCGACAGAAATCTAGAATGAAATGGGACTCGCTAGGAGACAGGAACACTAAGTTCTTCCACCTGTCAGCTAAACTTGAGAGATTAAGGTGCAACGTGACGGAAATTCTTCAGGGAGAGAGTCGGCTTACTACCCCAAATGACATTAAGAGGGCAGCTACGGATTACTATTCTAAGTTTTTCAAGGAAGTGAAATGGGCGAGGCCGCAAATGATTGAGTTGGGTTTCAAAAAGCTTAGTACCATGGAGGTTCAAGAGCTGGATCGGGAAATCACTACAGAGGAAATATGGAGGACTGTTCAGAGCTGTGGAGGAGACAAAACGCCGGGGCCGGAGGGTGACAGAGGCGTCGCAACCACTGCATAAATGTATGTTCAACTCAGTGCTAAACCACAAAATATAATGTAGATAGTAGTGAGAGGATCGAATCCACAGGGAGGAAATCTTGAATAATTTGTATTTTTCTTGTAGAAACCAAATCGGAACAAAGTTGGGGGGAGTTTTTGTATTTAAAAACTAAATTAAAAACAGCACTGGAGTAAAGATCAGTGAGTGAGAATAGCATGCACAAAATTCAACTGGAAATATAATTGAAATCAGAGGTAGAAAACAATCCTTGGTAGAGATTTGAACAAGGTGACTATCCTTAGCAATTGATCATTGACAAAACATATTTTGAAATGGATTTATAGAGATGTTAAAGGAACAAGAGACACTCTAAATTCCCAGGTTTCCCCCTATACAAGTCAATTAAAAGAGACACTCTAATAATGACCCTAACTTTCCTAACAATTTGTCAAGTTGCTGGAAAATTGTAACCATACGGGAAACCCATCCCTAGGCCTAGGGATGGACTTACTCAACCCTGGACCTATTCTTTTCTTCTTCCTAGATCCTAAAGACAAGTCTTATGTCAAATATTCACTAGTTGTCTACTTAATCTTCATAAATGCAGGAATCACGCTGACATAAATGAAACTGACATTACCCATTCAAATTAAATCACAAGTTGATCAAGCTTTTAATTCAACAAGAACAAGTTTTAACAATTAAAGTGAGAAGAAAAGAGATATAAAAACATTCATATTAAGTCCAACAAAAGTCTCATAATAACTTGGATAGTCAACCCCTAATCTCTACCAAGAATCAGAGGAAATTAGCTACAACACATAATTAAAATTACAAAATAAAACTTATTGTTCAAAGGTAGACAAATCTGGAAAATGATGGTGAAGATGAAGTGCAGCCCGTTGCTTCTGCTGCCCTTGTCTTCCTCCTCTTTTTTTTCATGTGACGTGATGATCCTCCCTTTAATAGCCTTTCTCCTTCTCCTCTCTCTGATTCAAAGGTCCAGCCTTTACCATAAATAATTGCAGCACTCAAGAACATGTGCTGCCAAAACCAAGCTGGAAAATAGCACTTCTTCACATTTGAAGAGAATATTCTTGAATAATTCAAAAGGAATGTTTTGTCATTCTTCCATTGATGTCCCCTTGGTGCTTCTGCAAGGTGGAAGAAGGAATCCAGGCACTAATACTCGTGCCCATGTCCTCTAGGTTCCAGGTTGTCCGAACCAGCACTCTCAAATAAAATACACAAGTACACTCGGTGCTGTCCAGGCTGGAACTCTGACAGGGTCGACTCATCCCTAGGCCTAGGGATGGAGAGACCAAAATCGGAAGACAGTAGGCTGAAATCAAAACTCTAACACCGATTGATTATTTCAGCTCTAATCTTCAAGCTTTTTGTTCTTTTTCCTCAATTAACGTTTATTAAGCCTGAAGAGCAAAATAGGAAGGAAACAAGCTCAAAGTAGCATAATTATTATCTCAATTAATAATAAAAGAGACAATAAAACATGGTAAATAAACAATCAATCAAATCCCCCACACTTAATCCATGCTTGCCCTCAAGCATGAACTAAGAACACACAAAATAAACCTTCTGCACAAATATCAATCCCTGGACTGAACTCAAATGATTACTTGATAAATCAACTCATTCAAACAATGCTCAAACACTACAAATATCACAAATGTGCAAATGTTCATATAGTGGTATGATAGCATGTTGTTCAACCAGGAAATACAAACCTAGAACTACTGATTTCTCTTCCTCCGACTCAATCCAAACACTAGCTACGACACTCATGCAATAAAAATAAAAATTAATAAAAACACAAACAGCAAAATTAAAGAACACCACCAATCTTTTCCTCTTCTCCATCTTTCTTTTATTTAGGCCTTCAGCCTCTTATACCTCCTTTTATTTTTTTCTTTTCTTTTTCTTTTTTTTTTCTTCTTTTTTTCTCTCTTTTTTTTTATTTTATTTTATTGCAACACTTCTTTTCTTTCCCATGAGTTTCACTTCTTTCCACATTCCCAAATTAAATAGAAAGCGCATGCAGACATGGTCTTTCACCAAGGGTGCTATGATCGGTCCAAAATAAGGAGTTAGCACACAACCGACCGGAAGTTTCTCCAAATAGGGATGATGGTGCCGAACCACGAACATCGTGCAATCCCGGAGGGCATGGTGAGAGACCAGCATACAAGAAAATTTAAATTGTACTCATGCGAACAGAAATAAAAAAAAACTAGCAGCAGTGTAGAAGATAGGATCTTCATCCCTAGGCCTAGGGATGAGAAGACAGTGCAATTCTAGCAAAGTATTTCCTAGGACAACAGTACTCATCATACATCTATGTGAATAAATGCACAAATTGTAATATCAGAAGTGTTTAGCATTGCAAGACAGAGCTGATTGATCAAGTATTCACATAAGTTCAGTTTTTGGGATTTTTATTCCATACAAAAAGGGATGAAAACAACAAAAAAGAAAGGAAAAATACTCATGCAAGAATAAAAACAATCATTTGCGCATACACAATTAATTGAAATAAACATGCAGCAAAAAGGGAAACAATTCAAACGAAAAAAAAATGAAAAATTTGCAGAAAAATTAAAAACATGCATAAAATTCAAAAATTCAAACATGCATTAAGTCACACAAAAATAAACACGAAAGTGTCTCCCCCACACTTATTGGACACATTGTCCTCAATGTGAGAAAGAACAACAAAGAATCAAAGAAAAACACAAACAACTAAAAACAGAAAATAAAATAAATAAAAGGAAAAGAAAAGGGAAAAGGAAAATAAAACCCGGGGCAATTTGATTCAAAGGTTGGAAGGGGTTGCAGCTGGAAATGCGCGCTCCATGACATCGAGGGTCCTTTGCTGGATGTGACGCGGAAAGCCTATGTGAGGTGGCAAGCTTGTTGTACCTTTGTGCCTGAAATTCGAGACTGAACCTATCCCTAGGCCTAGGGATAGGTCAAGCTGCTGATCATTTTTGCACAGGCTGAAATGGTGTGGGCTGACTCCCACATTTTGTTCCAGTTTATAGTCTTGGAAAAGACTAGATACTGCTTGCTTAAGTTGCATTAACATCAGATGGCTGATTCGTGGTGCTCTCCACGATGTGAGATTGAAATCCCTCATAAAATGGCTTCAAGCGTTGGCCATTAACCTTGAAAATGGAATTTGTCTTCGGGTCCTGAATATCAATGACACCATGAGGGTACACATTGATTACAATATAAGGACCAGTCCAACGGGATTTTAATTTACCAGCCATAATGCGAAATCTGGAGGTAAAGAGGAGAACATTTTGGCCAACTCTCAAGGTCTTGGGATGAATGCGACCATCATGGTACACCTTCGCCTTAGCTTTGACAATGGCTGAATTCTCATAAGCCGAATTTCTCAACTCTTCTAGCTCCTGAATCTGCAATTTCCTTTGTAAACCAGCTGCATTCATGCTCATGTTACATTGCTTGATAGCCCAATATGCACGATGTTGCATCTCAACGGGCAAATGACAAGATTTCCCATAAACCAACCGATAAGGAGTGGTTCCAATCGGGGTTTTGTATGCTGTTCTATAAGCCCACAAAGCATCCTCAAGTCTCTGACTCCAATCCTTCCTTGTTGGACCTACTGTTTTCTCCAAGATAGACTTGATCTCTCTATTGGATAGTTCAGCCATTCCATTGGTTTGTGGATGGTAGGCAGTAGATACACGATGGGTGATCTTGTACTTGGCAAGAAGATTTGCAACCACACGATTACAGAAGTGGCTGCCTCTGTCACTTATGATAGCTCGGGGGACTCCAAATCGGTTTAGAATGTGTGTTTTCAAGAAGGAAACTACCGTCTTTGCATCATCAGCCCTTGTTGCCTTTGCCTCTACCCACTTGGACAAGTAATCCACTGCCAAAATGATGTAAGTATGGCCATTTGAATTTGGGAAGGGACCCATGAAGTCTATGCCCCAAACATCAAATATTTCACAAACTAGAATAGGATTGAGTGGCATTTGATTCTTTGCTGAAATATTTCCGATCTTTTGGCAATTGGGGCAAGTTTTGCAGAAACTATAGGAGTCTTTGAACAATGTAGGCCAGAAGAATCCTGTCTCCAAGACCTTCCAAGACGTCCTCCTTGGGCCAAAGTGTCCTCCACAAGCATATGAGTGACAATGTTGGAGAATTGATGGAATTTCGGTTTCAAGGACACATTTGCGGATGACTTGGTCTTTTCCTATGTTCCACAGGTAAGGATCATCCCAAAGGTAGTGTCTGGAGTCCCTCCTGATCTTCTCTCTTTTGGCTGAAGTGCAGTCACCTCTGAATCTACCCGTAGCAAGGAAATTTGCAATTTCAGAATACCAGGGCTCTATCCCTAGGCCTAGGAATAGGTGCTCGTTTGGAAAATTTTCCTTGACAGGTCTGATTTCTTGGTCAGTTAGGAGTCGGCTTAAATGATCAGCCACGACGTTTTCCTTGCCTTTTTTGTCTCTAATCTCAAGGTTGAACTCCTGTAAAAGGAGTATCCAACGAATGAGCCTAGGCTTTGCCTCCTTCTTCGCCATTAAGTACTTCAAAGCTGCATGGTCAGAAAAAATTATCACTTTAGTTCCAAAGAGATATGAACGAAATTTGTCTAAGGCAAAAACAATTGCAAATAATTCTTTCTCCGTGGTAGTGTAATTTTTCTGGGCACAATCAAGCATTCTTGATGCGTAGTAGATCACGTGAGGTTCTTTGCCAATTTTTTGTCCAAGAACAGCCCCAACGGCTGTGTCACTAGCATCACACATTATCTCAAATGGTCTGGTCCAGTCGGGTGCTCTAATCACAGGAGCAGTTACGAGCTTCTCCTTCAAGAGGTCGAACGCCTTCTTACAAGCTTCATCGAAGTCAAACTCAACATCTTTTTGCAACAACCTACACATAGGCTCCGCAATCTTTGAGAAATCCTTAATAAACCTTCGATAAAAACCTGCAAGGCCTAAGAATGAACGCACATCTCGCACACAAGATGGGTAAGATTGCGATTCAATAATATCTATTTTAGCTTTGTCTACCTCAATGCCTTTTTTAGAAACAACATGGCCTAAAACAATTCCTTGATTTACCATAAAATGGCATTTCTCATAATTTAAAACCAAATTCGTTTCTAGGCATCTTTGAAGGATTTTTTTCAGATTTTTTAAGCATTCATCAAAAGAGTTTCCATATACAGTAAAATCATCCATAAATACCTCTATGCCTTTCTCTACATAATCTGAAAATATACTCATCATACACCTTTGAAACGTGGCTGGTGCATTGCACAATCCGAATGGCATTCTTTGGTATGCAAACGTGCCAAAAGGGCATGTAAATGTAGTCTTTTCTTGATCCTCCTTTGCCACCGGAATTTGATGGAAACCTGAAAATCCATCAAGAAAACAGTAGTGAGATTTACTTGCTAATCGTTCTAGCATTTGGTCAATAAATGGGAGAGGAAAATGGTCCTTTCGGGTTGCATTATTTAATCTTCTATAATCGATGCACACTCTCCATGAATCTTGCTCTCTCTTTTGAACTAATTCTCCTTCCTCATTTGTCACAATAGTGAGTCCTGACTTCTTTGGAACCACTTGCACAGGGCTCACCCAAGATGAATCTGAAATGGGGTAGATTACACCAGCTGCAAGGAGTTTTAAGATTTCTTTCTTCACAACTTCCATCATTGGAGGATTGAGCCTCCTTTGGGGTTGCTTTACTGTTTTAGCATCCTCCTCAAGGTGTATTCTATGGGTACATATTGCTGGAGATATCCCTTTTTATGTCTGCTATAGTCCAACCTATAGCTTCCTTGTATTCCTTCAAAAGTTGCACAAGTCGGTCCTCCTCCATTTTAGACAAACTGCTGGAAATAATTACTGGCAGACTCATCCCTAGGCCTAGGAATGAGTACTTCAGGTGGTCTGGCAGTTTCTTGAGTTCCAAATTGGGAGCCTGAAAAATTGAAGGTCTGGTTTTAGTGACTTTATCTGATATTTCAATGGTTTTAAGAGTACCTGCAGGGACATAAGGCGTGTCCAGCTCCATGACCAAGTCACCAATTTCATATTTGACCCCAATCCTTCCTTGCAATTTTTCCAATTTTTTCTTGGTTAATCCTTTGCTAAGAACATACTCAAGAGGTTCAATGGAGTTAATATCAGAAACTTCATCTACATAAGGATCAATAATGTCTATAAAATTCACAGAATGGACTTCATTGGGATGTTTCATGGCATCATACATGTTGAATTTAATTGTTTCACCACAAAATTCAAAGGTTAAGCATCCATCATAGACATCAATTTTCGCTCTCGCTGTTCGTAAGAAGGGTCTTCCTAAAATCACATCAGTGGGTTTGAGCACATCCTTATTCTTCATATCAACAATATAAAAATCCACAGGAAACATAAAATCATTTACTTGCACTAAAACATTTTCAAGCACACCTACGGGGTAGATGATGGATCTATCGGCAAGTTGGATTACTACTCTTGTTTCCTTAAGAGATCCTATATTCAAAGTTTCAAATATGGACAAAGACATGACATTAATACCTGCACCCAAGTCACACAATGCATCTTCTATCTCTTGATTTCCTATTTTACAAGGTATTGAAAACGTACCTTGGTCTTTGCATTTTTCGGGAAGTCTTTGTTGAAGCATTGCCGAAACATTTTCACTTAAATTCACTCTTTCAATCCCCTCAAGCTTTTTCTTGTTAGTACATAATTCTTTCAAGAATTTAGCATATTTAGGCACTTGAGAAATTAAATCCAACAAAGGAACATTAATTGCAACTTTTCGAAAAACATCAAGAATTAATTTGTCTTCTTTTTCCTTCTTGGCTTTTAAGGGCCTTTCTGGAAAGGGAAAAGGAATTACCTGAGGCTCTGCAGGTGCAGAAGGTTGCTCAGCTGGTGTAGGTGTGTCTTGCTGAATTTCTGGTTGATTTTCGGGCACAACTTCTGGTTGAATTTCTGGACTGGTATCGGGTTTACTCAGTGCGGCATTTCTCTGGGAGGTAAATCTCTCTCACTTCGCAAAGTAATTGCATTCAGTCTGTGCCTTGGGTTATCAACGGTGTTTGATGGCAACTGTCCAGAGGTATTTTACTGGTTCATAGCAAGTTGCGCCATCTGCTTTTGAAGGTCCGCAATGGCTCCTTGGGTAGTTTGGATGAACGGTTGAAGGATTTGCTTAAGTGTGTCTTCAATGGGTATTTGTGGTGGTGCTGGTAGTTGCAGAGGTTGTTGAGGAGGTGGTAGCTGTGGTACTTGTGGTTGGATAGGTTGCTGATTTGTTTGGTTGTTTTGATAATTTTGCTGGGGTCTAGGCTTAAAATTCCTCCACTCAAATGGAGGTTTCTGCTGATTTGGTCCCCACCCATAGTGAGGGTAGTTCTTCCAGCCTTGATTATTGGTATTGGGGTGCATGTTTCCTTGCTGTGGCATGGCAACATTGACTTGCTCCGGAGGGTCTGCAATGAGAGGGCACTCATGAGTCACATGTCCAATTTGGCAGCAAACTCCACAAGGAACAACTTGTTGTGGTGGGATTTGCTGAATTTGGGCAATTGTAGCTGGAAAATTCTTCATAAACGTGGAGACTTCTTCCATGTGTCTCTCAAGGGCAGCTACATTGATATTGTGGGCTGAAGTGGAACGTTCTTGAGTTCCATTTTGGTGGCAATTATCAGCCAAGGTTTGAATGAGAGCCCTTGCTCTACTTGGTGTTAAGTCAAGCAGGGCTCCTCCAGCTGCTGAGTCAAGCTTCTCCTTATCTTTAATTCGCATGCCATCGTAGAAGTATTGAATGAGAGATTGCTCAGGCACGCCATGGGTAGGACAGACCTCTTGAAGGTCTTTAAATCGTTGGTGATATTCCCCAAAAGACTCGTCACCTTGTTGCTGAATTGAGACAAGACTTTTCCTAGCTGCTCCTGCTTTGGTGGCTGACCAATATTTTTTTAGAAACGTAGCAGCCATATCAGCCCAAGAATTAATGGAGTTGTGTGGCAAGCTAAAAAACCAATTCTTGGCTGAATCCTCCAAAGACCATGGGAAAGCTCTCAACTTAGCTCGTTCAAGTGTCACTCCAGCTGGTTTTAAAGCATCACACTCAAACTGAAATTTCTGGAGGTGTTTGTAAGGATTTTCGGATGCATGTCCTCGGAATTTACTGAGGTTGTGCATGACATTTGACTTCACGGCCCAATCATTTGGTACTGGGCGGTAGTTAATACACAAGAAGGACTCTTGTTCAGCTCCTTGATTGAGCTCCCGAAGGGTAGGTTCAGGTAGTGGATTATCCATCTCTGGTGGTGCTGGTTCTGCTTCAGGTTCTGATCCTGAGTCTATCCCTAGGCCTAGGGATAGGTTCTCCTCAGCTTCTGAATTTGAACCAGAAGATGAAAATTCGTTAAACTTCCTCTTGGATAATCTGATTGCGGTTTCAACTCTTGTGATCTCAGGGACGTAAGGTACTGGTTGTTAATTACTGGACCTGGTCATCAACAAGAAAAATAAAAATTAGAACTCGTTACCTCCCCGGCAACGGCGCCAATTTATGACAGAGGCGTCGCAACCACTGCATAAATGTATGTTCAACTCAGTGCTAAACCACAAAATATAATGTAGATAGTAGTGAGAGGATCGAATCCACAGGGAGGAAATCTTGAATAATTTGTATTTTTCTTGTAGAAACCAAATCGGAACAAAGTTGGGGGGAGTTTTTGTATTTAAAAACTAAATTAAAAACAGCACTGGAGTAAAGATCAGTGAGTGAGAATAGCATGCACAAAATTCAACTGGAAATATAATTGAAATCAGAGGTAGAAAACAATCCTTGGTAGAGATTTGAACAAGGTGACTATCCTTAGCAATTGATCATTGACAAAACATATTTTGAAATGGATTTATAGAGATGTTAAAGGAACAAGAGACACTCTAAATTCCCAGGTTTCCCCCTATACAAGTCAATTAAAAGAGACTCTAATAATGACCCTAACTTTCCTAACAATTTGTCAAGTTGCTGGAAAATTGTAACCATACGGGAAACCCATCCCTAGGCCTAGGGATGGACTTACTCAACCCTGGACCTATTCTTTTCTTCTTCCTAGATCCTAAAGACAAGTCTTATGTCAAATATTCACTAGTTGTCTACTTAATCTTCATAAATGCAGGAATCACGCTGACATAAATGAAACTGACATTACCCATTCAAATTAAATCACAAGTTGATCAAGCTTTTAATTCAACAAGAACAAGTTTTAACAATTAAAGTGAGAAGAAAAGAGACATAAAAACATTCATATTAAGTCCAACAAAAGTCTCATAATAACTTGGATAGTCAACCCCTAATCTCTACCAAGAATCAGAGGAAATTAGCTACAACACATAATTAAAATTACAAAATAAAACTTATTGTTCAAAGGTAGACAAATCTGGAAAATGATGGTGAAGATGAAGTGCAGCCCGTTGCTTCTGCTGCCCTTGTCTTCCTCCTCTTTTTTTTCATGTGACGTGATGATCCTCCCTTTAATAGCCTTTCTCCTTCTCCTCTCTCTGATTCAAAGGTCCAGCCTTTACCATAAATAATTGCAGCACTCAAGAACATGTGCTGCCAAAACCAAGCTGGAAAATAGCACTTCTTCACTTTTGAAGAGAATATTCTTGAATAATTCAAAGGGAATGTTTTGTCATTCTTCCATTGATGTCCCCTTGGTGCTTCTGCAAGGTGGAAGAAGGAATCCAGGCACTAATACTCGTGCCCATGTCCTCTAGGTTCCAGGCTATCCGAACCAGCACTCTCAAATAAAATACACAAGTACACTCGGTGCTGTCCAGGCTGGAACTCTGACAGGGTCGACTCATCCCTAGGCCTAGGGATGGAGAGACCAAAATCGGAAGACAGTAGGCTGAAATCAAAACTCTAACACCGATTGATTATTTCAGCTCTAATCTTCAAGCTTTTTGTTCTTTTTCCTCAATTAACGTTTATTAAGCCTGAAGAGCAAAATAGGAAGGAAACAAGCTCAAAGTAGCATAATTATTATCTCAATTAATAATAAAAGAGACAATAAAACATGGTAAATAAACAATCAATCAGACGGCTGGTCTATGAGGTTCCTGAAAAAGGCGTGGGACATAATTGGACACGATTTCAGTGAGCTGATTTTGGAATTCTTCCGTTCAGGAAGGATGCCGAAAGGAACTAATACTTCCTTCATAACGCTTATTCCGAAAGTAAAAGCGGCAAAGAAGTTTTCGGAATTCAGACCGATCAGTCTGGTGAGTAGCTACTACAAAGTTATTTCAAAAATTTTAGCTACTCGCCTTGCTGCAGTCATTTCTTCAGTAGTTAGCGATTCACAGCATGGATTTATGAAAGGGAGAGGGACATTGGATTGTGTGATGGCGGCCAACGAGGCTGTCCATTCCCTGAAGAGGTTCAGACAGTCCGGTTTCCTTTTCAAGTTGGATTTTGAGAAGGCGTACGATTCGGTGGAATGGTCATATCTGTGGGATGTCCTAAATCTAATGGGCTTCAGTCAGCGGTGGATTGGGTGGATCAGCCAGTGTCTCAGCTCGGCTACGGTGTCGGTTATGATTAATGGTTCCCCGTCGGCGGAATTTGGATTAGGTAGAGGGTTATGTCAAGGCTGCTCCTTGTCTCCTTTTCTATTTAATATAGCGGTGGAGGGTCTGCATCTCCTTTTTAACCGGGCGAAAGACCGCGGGCTGCTTCAGGGTATTGGTAACGTCGATGCAGGTTGGAATGTCACTCATCTCCAATTTGCAGATGACACGTTGGTCTTCGTCAACAACGAAGAAGAGGAGGTCCAAAATGTCAAAGGTATTCTTAGATGGTTCGACGCTTTCTCAGGGCTTCAAGTTAACTACCACAAGAGCACTTTGGTAGGGATTAATATTCACAGATCGTTAGGGGAAATGATGGCTCGCCGAGCTGGTTGTAGATACGAGACGCTCCCTTTTAATTATTTGGGATCGACAGTAGGAATAAATCCTCGCAGGAGGGCTAACTGGACGGGTTTAATTCGGAGGATGAAAGGAAAATTGGCCACCTGGAAGGGTACTCTCCTTACCTTGGGAGGACGCATTACTCTTATCAAAGCAGTGTTAGCTAGCCTTCCGATCTACCACATGTCCTTATTTCGGTTACCGACAGGGGTCATCAAGGAATGTGAAAAAATAATGTGGACCTTCTTATGGAGCGGGGGGGAATACAGAGCCGGTCTAGCCAAGGTGAAATGGAGTATGGTCACATGGCCTAAAGAGATGGGAGGTTTGGGGTTGGGAGACCTGCGAGTTAAAAATGATGCTCTTCTTGGTAAGTGGATTTGGGGAGCCTTGCGAGGGGAAAACAAGCTTTGGGTTAAGATCATTCGTGGCCAATACAAATGCAACAGTTTGGGGAGTTTGTGGCTACATGACCATGGGGATCTATCTCCCATTTGGAAGGATATTCTTGCGGTTTGGGGGAGAGGAGGCGACAGATTTCATCTTTGGTCTAACCATATTAAGCTTAAAGTGGGAAGTGGAAGAGCATTTATGTTTTGGTGGGACCCTTGGCTGTTACAGGTCCCTCTTGCTCTTAGATTCCCTAGGCTATATCACATTTCAGGTAACAAGGAGGGGAACATCTTAGACTTTGGCGAGTGGCAGGGAGGAGTTTGGGAATGGAAGTGGTGCTGGCGTAGGAATCTGTTTGAATGAGAATCTGAAGAGCTTAGAGATTTGGTGGCTTTTCTCCAGACTCCGTCTGTCAGTGAGAGGTCTGATTCGTTAGTTTGGAATACCGAACAGAACAGCCAATATTCAGTCAAGTCGATCACTGCTTCTATTGTTAAATCCAGTTACGGGGATCTGACGAATACCATCCTGAGCTCCTGTTGGCAGCGGTTGGTGCCTCACAGGGTAGAAGCGTTCCTGTGGCTCGCCCTTCAAGACAGAATTACGACCAGAGATTTTCTGTTGCACAGACACATCATCGCGGAGGAGGAGAGCTCTTGCCCTCATTGCGACGACCCTTCCGAGAGCGCAAAGCATTTGTTTCTTCACTGTCCTTCCTCGGACCCTATCTGGGAGTTCATATTTCGGTGGGTAGGCATTCGATGGTGTAGACCAAGGTCTCTCCCAGATCTTTGGACTAGTTGGTGCGGCCTGATTGAGTGGGGTAGTAAGCAAGCAAAATTGATATGGCAAACGCTTCTGTATGTTGTAATTTGGCATCTGTGGATCCAGCGTAACGATAAGGTGTTCAATAATGCTTAGCCCTGCTCCTTTCGGGCTTGTCATGCCATTTTCGGGACCTGGTTTAGATGGATTAGGAGCTGGGAGTCAACCTTCCCGTATTCGGTCACTCAGATGCTCATCTCTTCGGTGTGGCTGGAAACGTGGGGAAGCGCTGCTGGCTAAGAGTTCTGTCCATTTCTTAGAGTCGTGCTTGTAATGTTCCTTTTCTGTTTTGGTTTAGTCTGCTCGTAGCGCTGCTGGCTAAGAGTTTCTGTCCTTTTCTTGGAGTCGTGCTTGTATTGTTCTTTTTCTGTTTTGTTTTAGACTGCGCGTAGCTCTTGTTGGTGCTGCTGTAGGTTTTGCCCAGTAGCAGTCATGTTCTTCATGACCATTTTTAAATAAATCTTCGGCTTATTGAAAAAAAAGTAAGAGCTGACGCCGGTAAGAGGTGGCCAAAGGAGGCCCATTTCACACCTCACTTGCTGTGAAAATCTGCAGACAGGAGCATTAAGCTGATCAAATGGAACATCACCCATGGCCAGCTCTGTACGTAAGGTTATTTTCCAGGCTTATGACCAAAAAATCAGACCTAACCCGAGCATGCCTTCCATCCCCAGGAGACTAGAAGCAGTGCTGGATTGTAGATTCTCAATTGCTGGCCATAAATCGCCAAATGGAATAGCAAAAACTAGTCGCTGATAGAGAAGTTGGCAGACCCGCCGGAACCTTGTATTTTCCGCGCAATACAAGAACCCAAATCTTGTCCAACTCACAAATCATACCCCAACATAGTTTCATGCAATAAGCCTGGTTGACCTTAGCCAAATTTCGCTATCCCAACCCTCCATTTTCCTTGGTACTAGTCACTCTATTCCATGCGACTAGCGGCAACTTCTTTTTATCATCGCTGCCACCCCAAACAAAGTTTCTAGTAACCCGCTCAAGCTCATTGCAAGTGACAATTGGAATCTTTGCCGTTTGCATAACAAACGAGGGAGTAGCTATAAGAACAGACTGCGACAAAGTCGCCTGTCCCACCGTTGAAAGATAGGCAGTGTTCCAATTAGCTATTTTCCAATCTCTTTTAATATCAAGGACCTTTAGATTTTCTAATCCCCAAAGATGGTTGCACATCACGCGATACCCAATCTCTCTTCCCAACAGATTAACCACTACCGCCTTTTCAAGAGTATGATTAATCTTTATTTTGAGGGATCTTGAAAGACTTCCAACTGGATACGATCCTGAATGATGTATAGTAACATCACCATCTGCAATCTCCACATCGAAAGGATCTAAAGCATCCTCCATGGCTTCTTCTCTATCCGTTCCGTGGATCAGACTTGCTTTGTAGGACAGAGGCAGTTGATCCGATCTATGCTTTACCTTCTTCGTTGCCTTATCTTCGGAATCCTCGACGGGCGTAGGATTTTCGTTGAGAGCGCTCATCCTTTGGACAAGAATCTTTTGCGGAGTAACCTTTCTTTTTCTTTTTCTTTTTTCTTTTGAACACAAGAAATAATGTTTAAATAATAATTAAATAAAAGGTATTACTATTAGGGATTTAAAAGTAAGGATTTTGAAATAGAGATATTACTTATTTCGGATTCTAATAAACAACGTTTTAAAATTAAACATGAGAATTAAAATAATATTAAATAATTTTTTATAAATATATTAAATAAATGGATCAATAAATACATTAAATGGGAAGATGGATGGAGCATTATGTAACAATGAGTGGGAGTATTTTGCAGAATGGAGATGGAGGATGGGGATTGCATATAGAAGGGCAGAGTACAATGTTTGGCACGACTCTCTGCTATGTCACCCTAAGATTGCTTAGGGAAGAAATCGACGGTAGAGATGGCCTCATGATGAAAGCTAGAAAATGGATTCTTGATCGTGGTGGGGTCACCTACATACCATCCTGGGGAAAGGTCTGGCTTGCGGTAAGAAAGAACTCTTTATGCTTTTTTGTATAATTATTTTATATTCCCTCCGTCCACGAATTTTTTCTTTTTTTTCTATTGAAAATTATTATACATTTTACTTTATATTTTAGTGTTTATTTTACTGAAAAAATAGTTATTTGTGAAAAGAATGAGTATAAAATAAAAATAATGTATTGTTGCACTTGCACAGGTACTTGGAGTTTATGAGTGGGCCGGAAGTAATCCTCTACCCCCTGAATTATGGCTGCTTCCTGACTCTATCCCAATGCACCCAGGTCTCAGATTCTCTCTTTTCCTTTCATCTTTTTTTAAAAATATAGAATATTTTTGTGTAGTTTTTTTCTTCCATAAGTTTGTGTTAGTTAGGGTTTATGATTTTTTTTATTAAAAATAAGTAAAAAATTTATTGATTATATAAAATTACTAGACATTTTAGGCGTGGCTAAATCCTTTCCGTTTCTTGATGAAAAAATTATGAACCGTTAGACAAGAATATGTTATAAAAGTTTGTTTACAAGTATAAGTGAATACTATATTACAAGAAAATGAATTATACGTTATATAAAAAATATTACAAAAAAAATGAATTATAAATTATAAGATCGATATAAACGGTGAAGATTAAACCATTTGTAAAATGGCCGGACACTCTGAATATCCAATAACTATAGTTAGAAAACAATTCATTTCCCATGTCAGCATCACATGCATTAACATGTCCTATACACCCTAAAGGATAAAAGACAAGTTCATAGCAAATATTTATACTTTAATTCGTTGCAAAAATGCAGGACGATTATGGTGTCATTGTAGAATGGTATACCTACCAATGTCATACTTATATGCAAAGAGATTTGTGGGTCCAATAAACGCAATTATTTTATCCCTTCGACGAGAGCTTTATGGTGTTCCTTATCATCAGATTAACTGGAACCATGCAAGAAATCTTTGTGCCAAGGTAAAAACTATATTCATGTGTTTATTTGTTTATTTATTTTTAAAGAAGTGTATTTTCTAGAATTAAAAAAATAAAAATAAAAATATTTCGTCATTATGATTTAGATGAGGTGACTATGGAGAAATGTTTTCTTTTTTCTAAATTATTGTTTATCTTAAGTTCATTGAAATGTGGTTAGTTTCACAAGCAAATGGTCTCTATATAATATATAGGAGGACTTGTTCTGGCCACATTCTGGATTGCAAGATATGTTATGGGGTTGTCTTCATAAAGTAGGGGAGCCTCTTCTTAAGAGATGGCCGTTTTCTAAATTGCGAAGAAAGGCACTAAAGATGGTAATGAACCATATTCATTATGAGGACCAAAACACTCAATACATTTGCCTTGGACCTGTAAATAAGGTATGATTATTTGTCTCTTCCTCCTAATACTAGTAATATATATGGTACAACATAACCTCCAACAACTCCTTCTTGATATATTTAGGCATTAAACATGCTATGTTGCTGGGTGGAAAATCCTAATTCAGAAGCCTACAAGCGTCACCTCTTTAGAATCAAAGATTACCTTTGGGTAGCTGAAGATGGCATGAAAATGCAGGTAAATATTATTATATTTTTTCAGTGGACATATAGGTCAATGCATGTGTGTGCTTATGTTGACTTCAAGTTTCTAAAAACAGGGCTATAATGGTTCTCAATTGTGGGATGTCACATTTGCGGTGCAAGCCATTCTCGCAACTAACCTTGTTGATGAATATGGTTCAATGCTCCAGAAGGCACATGATTTTATTAAAAAAACACAAGTACGTTTATAATTTACATACACATTAGTGTCGTATTTAATTGAGATTTGAGATAGAAAAAAAAGCTATTATCCATTTATTGCTTGTATGTATCTTCTTTATGCATAATTTTATTTTTAAAAATAATTTGGTGTAAAGGTTAGGGCAAATAGCTCAGAGGATTTCAACAGTTGGTATCGTCACATTTCTAAAGGAGGATGGCCATTCTCCACCCCAGATAATGGTTGGCCTGTATCTGATTGCACTGGAGAAGCCTTGAAGGTAAAATTTCAAGAATTCATAACTATATATTTAAAACATGGTCTTAAAAACCAGAATGGACCGGCTGATTCAACCGATAAAATCGGAGACCGGTCATATTTTCAGTTCTCCTTTACCCGAAAAATAGGATTCTAATCGGACCTGTAAAAAATCGGTGATCGGCTGGTTAAACCGATGTATCGACGAATCATATTTGGTTTCAAGGTTGAACCAGTGAGTTTGTTTTTTTCCTTTACTTTTTCATTTTCAAAATTCAAATAGATATAACTTTTAATTCAATCATTGGACCAATCTTAAATTTTGAGGTCACATTGAGCAAAAATAACCATTTGGATTGGGCAAATTAATCCCTAAAAAGCATCAAAATTGGGTTTGAATTTTTATTTTTTCATATTTATTTATTTATTTCAAATTAAAAATTTATTCAAAGTTTTTTCTTATTTTTGAGGTTACACATTGTGTCAATATGTTTGTAATGTCAAATTGATTTTATCTTTTCCTAATCAACTTCAAAATTAATAATTTCTTAATAAATTAAGTAAAAAAATAGATTTATATATATATATATATATATATATATATATATATATATATATATATATATATTTTAATAAGCTGAAGATTTTATTGAATCTATCTAGAAGATGGAAAAAGGAAAAAGAGGGTCAGAATGTACAGAGGGCTCCCTCAACAGAGGGAGGGCGAACTCAAGCAAAACAGAACAAAACCTCCTAGATTAGACCCGACCCAAACACAGAAACTAATGGGCAATCCCCCCACCCCAACTTAATAGCCAAGCCGACGATAAGAGCATGGACCCCAAACTGTAAGGAAAAGTTCTATCTCTGCTTCGCAACCACCTGTACCAAAATGAGAAAGCAATGTTTAGAGTCTGTCTCGAACAAAAAGTTGCATTGTGAAACACAACCTTGTTCTGCTGCAGCCACAGACTCCATAAAATCGCATAAAAAAGCATCCTCCACATGCTCTTGATCTGAATCCTGCTGCTAGGGACAAGCGTATCCCATGCCACCCATAAATCGCCAATCGTCCTTGGGGGCACCATGACGTACCCAACCAAAGAAGAGCTGCGTCCCAGCAGCGCCTAGCTGCTGTGCAATGAAGCAGAAGATGTTGCACGGTTTCCCCATGCAAGTCGCATAGCGGGCATACGTTGTCTTCCTCGTCAATCATATTTCGAATCCGAAGAAAGTCTCTAGTCACCAACCTATCACGAACCGCCAACCACAAGAAAAACTAGATTGAACTGGGTTCAACCCGGTCTGACCCCAATTTGTACATATCATGTATTTTAATAGGTAGCGATCATATTATCTCGGATGCCAGAAGATATTGTGGGAGAAGCAATACCATTGGAGCAACTATATGATGCTGTTAATATCATTTTGTCCCTGCAGGTATTTATTACCTTCTAAAATAAATATGGAATGAATTTAGTTCATATGCTAGACATCCTTTTTGTCTCAAATATGCAATTTTGCACTTGTGCTTTAAGTCATGCAAAGTTGCACTCTATTCATCTCTAATGTGTTTTAAGACCGTTTGTGCTAATCTTTATCTTTCTCCCTTTTTTCTTTTTTACTTTTCTGACAGAACAACAATGGAGGATTTGCTTCATATGAACTAACAAGATCGTATGCATGGTTAGAGGTAAGAAACTACACTCGATCTCACTTCTTTTATCCTTTCAATTAGCTATAATATATATATATATATATATATATATATATATATATATATATATAGTCAGGATCTTCTTGAAATGTTGATATAATTAATTTCTTTAAAATGCATGCAGATGCTTAATCCCGCAGAGATATTTGGAGATATCATGATTGACTATCAGTAAGAAAAAAAATTATTAATTAGTGTAATTAAGGTTTGGATTTAATGAAAAAAAACTTAGAATATAAATTAATTAATAAAATAAAGAAAAAATTAGTTAACTCAATTAATAGAGCTAATTAATGGGTATATGTTATTCATATCTAGGTATGTAGAATGTACTTCGGCAGTAATTCAAGGCCTCAATTTATTTAAGCGACGATACCCATGGTATCGCAAAAAGGAAATAGAAACTTGTATAGCAAAGGGAATTGACTTCATTGGGAGCTTACAACAACAGGATGGCTCATGGTATGGGAGCTGGGGAGTTTGTTTTACGTATGGAACATGGTTTGGAATCAAAGGCTTAGTAGATGGAGGAAGGACCTATCGAAATTGTCATAGCATCAGAGCTGCATGTGATTTTTTACTATCAAAGCAGCTTATCTCTGGTGGCTGGGGAGAGAGCTATCTTTCAAGTCAAGACAAGGTTTACTCAAATTTGGGAGGTGATAAACCACACTTAGTTAATACTGGATGGGCAATGTTGGCTCTTATTGAAGCTGACCAGGTATATACATGCATTTTTCTTAGTTCAATTTATAAATCGTAGTGATAAAAGATCGATATAATCTAATTCCTTAAGTTATATTGTGTTGTATAAGGCCCAAAGAGATCCTAAACCATTACATCGGGCAGCAATGGTGCTGATTAATTCAACAATGGAAACTGGAGATTTTCCACAACAAGTAATTATTAATTTTTTCTAATTATTACTGTGTATATTTTTTTACTGTCACTTGACTCTTTTATATATGTTTTTGTAGGAAATCATGGGAGTTTTTAATAAGAATTGTATGGTAAGTTATTCTTCCTATAGAAATATCTTTCCCATTTGGGCCTTAGGTGAATACCGTAATCGTGTGCTACAATTCATTTAAAATAGTATTAGTAGTTGAAAGCAAATTGATATATGTATATTATGTAAATGTTCCAACTCAAATTTAATGTATCATTCTACTTGGAAAAGCTCTTTATTTCTATTCCTGTTTCTTTACCCTAGTTTAGCTACCCTTTGTGACTGAATACATTTTATTTTGATGAAGAATTTTGGTGTAAAAATGCCTATTTGGTAAAAGGCTTTGGATTGTACTTAAGAAAATATTCTTTTAATGATAAGAGTTTTGTTATAGTCCAAGACTTAAATCAATGCTTTCCTATAATAGTTACAATGTATCTCGTAAGAGTAATCATACATTATGTAGCACATAACGTAACAATGTTAAGTTGCAAATAAATTTGATCAATTTTAAGGGAACAATTAGGGGTGTATACGAGCCGATTTAATTCTATTTTTGGAAAGAAACCGGCTCTGGGTGACAATTATATGAACAAAAAATATCAAATTGACATCAAACACAAGACAACTAAAATAAAGATACCAAAGAAAACAAACAAAATATTGAAATTCCAACTTATTGAAAAAAAATATTAGAATTCCATAAGAATACCAATAAGAATATGGATCTAGATTCATAAATAAGGATTGATGAACAAGTAAGAAACAGAAAACCAAACAAGATGAAATCAAATAAATCTGAACCTGTCTTGTATTCAAAATATAAAGGATCTAGTTCAAAAATACAAGATTGGATTTTTTAGAAGAACACAGAAACGAAAAAAGGAAATGAGTTTGGTAAAAGCAAGGATCTATCTCAGTTACAAACTTGGACCTATCAAGAACTTGTCTTGATCAACCCAATCGGTTTAAAGAGATACACATGGAAATTACGATGTTACATAATTAATTAAGGACTTGTCTAACCTCGTAATCAACCAAGATTGACCTAAGAATATTTGAGAGATAAAATTTCTCAATAAATAATCTCAAATTCTAAACAAGTACAAAAATTGTGCTTCTTTTCTTTATATACAAAAAGACAAGAAAGGAGCACCCTATAAGAGTAAAACCCTAAAATTCTATAATGTAGAAAGACATGAGTCACGATCGGCCATGTGCATTGAGTGGCCTGCATATGAGCTGGCGTTGTTGTCCTTGTTTGTGCGCTACTAGTGCCCTTAGATCAGTTGTGTTTTTTGTGCGTTGAAGGCCTGCAGTAGTTTCCCGTGCGGTGGCTTGGCCATGTCGTGCCATGGCTTAGGCTGCCCCGTTGGGCCTTGGCTCGATGCGTTTAGAGGAAGTTGACCATCCGAGTTGTCTTCATCTTCCTTGATACGATCCTAGTTGCCTAGGCTCGCGTTTGAATGACGATCTAGTTCAAAGGCTTGGATTTCTCACGGAATTGATGGATGGATGTCGCATAAGTATAGGCCTAGACCTGTATCACCCAACCTAGCCAATTTTAAGTGAGGTTCTCAATCGGTATTATGTTGGGGTTAATTCCAATCGACAATCAATTTGCGCAGCAAACAATCTTATCCCAAGAATCAATAACCCCTAGCTATCAAACCAATCAAAAGCAATCAAGAAAAGAACACAGATTTTTAACGTGGAAAACCTCAACAGGTAAAAAACCACGGGACCAAGCCAGTCAATCTACTATATGATGATCAATGTGTACAACCAAGCAAAATCCCTGTCTCAACTATAGGAATAATCTGACATACACCACTATCACCAATAGTACTAATCAAACAATCTAATCAATCAATCTGAGAAAAACAAGAGATATGATAATAGAGAACCAAAACTAGATTTTTACTGCTTCAATCGGGACAGTATTTATACCACCTCAGACAACTTCTCACCGATCCAACCGTTCAGATTGAATAACCAGAAGTCTTGCACCTTCTGTCTAAATTTCACCCCGATCCAACGGTGAACGAATTCTCTGCGACGGTTCTCCCGCAGCTGCACAGAGTTTGGCGAAAATCTATTTTCGCTCTTCTCTCTCACAGGATGCTCAACAACAACCCTCTCTCACAATCTCTCAGGATGCTCAACAGCAACCCTCTCACAATCTCTTAGGATGCTCAACAGCAACGCTAACACAATCTCTCAGGATGCTCAACAGCAACCCTAACACAATCTCTCTCAGCTGCTATTTGTTACAACTGATTTTACAATCTTTCTCAACTCAATCTCACATCTAGATTGAGGAGACCATGCTAGAAAAATCTCCCCCTCACATTTTTCTCTCTCTGTGCTTTTTTCTCACAACCTGAGCCACCATATATATATGTATATTAGTGGGCAACCTAATTAATTAGGTTACACAATCCTACTCCAAGTCATACTCCAATCTTTTCTTTTTCTTTTTCTAATCAGACTTCTAATCAAACTAAAACAAACAACCCCAATTGGGCTAGGCCCACAACAATCTCCTTCAGCCAATATGAGCTGGACTCCAACATATTAAACCTATGTTCAACCCGTGAACATCAACCTAAAGGATAGCAATTTTGGGTTTTACTTGCAACTAGGCCTAGCTTGCGGTACTAAGGAATAGAACAAGGCTCGAATCCATGAACAAACGGAGTAGAACTCCCAAGATAAAGTCTCAATTTAATCTCTCAAAAATAGTCTGCTTTATTCATAAGCCAATCGGCTCCTTAAATAGGCACATAGCGCAATACAAGTTTAAGTGAAAGACCATGTTCTAATTAGACTAGGAATAGAACTTCTACTTAACAAATAACTCTAATAACTAAATAATAAATAATAATAATAAAAGTCCAGAAGCTCCTCCTAAGCTCCGCTCGCTTGGTCCATCCATGGCTTGCTCTCGGTTTAGTCGCATTAACCATTGGCTTGGTCAATGCGCACTCAAGTGTGCTCTCGAGCCATCTTCTGTTTGGCTCGTGAGTTTTGGGTTGAAACTCGGCCCAAAGCTTCCCAAGAGGTCCAAATACATATAACAAGGTCGATCACTTGATGTAGCCTTGCCCGAACTCGACCGACTCCAACAGAAGCGCTTGGTGCGTGCGATAAGGTCGCTCTGAGCCATATTGTGATATTTCTATGCGATTGACCCCAAAATTGTCCAGTACTCTCCTAAGACTTCAATCGACCTTGTATTTATGCTGGAATGCTGATCGAAGCCTGTCTTCCATGGTTTGGCTCAGTAATTTATTTCTGGCACATGTGCGGGCGCACTCTAGGGGAGGAAATGGCTCGGCGAGCTGGCTGCAAATTTGAGATGCTGCCTTTTCTTTATCTAGGCTCTTATGTCGGGATGAATCCTAGGAGAATTTCTAGCTGGGATTTACTAGTCCAAGCTATGAGGAGGAAGCTCGCCAGCTGGAAGGGAGCTCTGCTTTCGGTAGGAGGGCGTGTTACCCTCATCAAATCTGCTCTGGCTAGTTTACCGGTCTATAATATATCCTTATTTTGGATGCCCAAAACAGTCATATCTAAGTGTGAGCGCATCATGAGGCGCTTCCTTTGGAGCGGTGACGACCACAAGAAGGGTCTTCCTAAAGTCAAGTGGGACATAGTTAAGCGTCCTCTTGATCTTAGCGGATTGGGTATTGGCTGTATGAAGACCAGGAACGAAGCTTTAATGCTTAAATGGGTGTGGAACCTGTTCCGCGGAGAGAATAAATTGTGGGCTGAGATTATCCGCAAAGAGTACAAGTTCAGGACGTTGGGTAACCTTTGGTGGGATGAGTGCATGAACTACTCGCGAGGGTGGGGTGACATTGTGTCGGTTTGCAGCAGGGGGTGACATTTTCGGGGTGTGGACTGCAAACACATCCTTGAAGATTGGCAGCGGAGAAGTATTTAAGTTCTGGTGGGACCCCTAGGCAGATCGTGTCCCTCTCACATTCAGGTTCCCCCGTCTGTACTCTCTATCTTTAAACCAGCTTGGGGTGGTGGCTGAGTTTGGGGCTTGGACAGGGAATCGATAGGACTGGAAATGGGACTGAAGGAGAGGTTTGTTTGAATGAGAGGTTGAGGATTTAGCCACCTTAACGGGGTTGCTGCCGAATCTAATAGTCGGAGGTGCCCGAGACACTTTGACTTGGAACATTGACCCCGCAGGCAAATACACGGTAAGATCGTTGTGCAGAGATTTAGAGCTCAAACGTTTCGGTGATCGCAGCAACGCTGTGCTCTATTCGATTTGGAGTAGGTTGGCTTCGCATCGTGTTGAGTTTATGGTCTGGTTGGCTTTGCAAGACAGGCTGGCCACTCGAGGCTTCCTTCGGAAGAGGCACATGCTGGCGGAGGCGGATAGTCTGTGCCCATTATGCTTGGATCGGGAGGAAAGTTCAAATCACTTGCTTCTTCACTGTCGGGTTACAGGGCGAATTTGGGATTTTGTCTTGAATTGGGCAGGTGTGGCGTGGGTGACTCCTGGCTCCTTGGCTGCCCTGTGGTATTGCTGGGGTGACCTGCTTGGTTCCTTGTCACCTTAGACCAGACCTATGTGGAAAACACTGGCCTACGCAATACTTTGGTCATTATGGAACCAACGAAATGGTGTCATCTTTAACAATAGTGCCTTCTGTGAGTTTCGTACGCTTAACATCATTTTTGCCACATGGCACTAGTGGCTCCGAAGTCGAGACCATTCCTTCCCATACACCTCAACGCAAATGCTTCTTTCCTCGTCTTGGTTGCGGGTTTGGGGGCGTGGTGTAGAGAGATAGGCTTGGGTCTGAGTCGAGTTTCGTGTTGTTACATGCTGGATGTCGCGGGTTGAGGTGGAGCAGCTGCCTTGATTTCTATTTCTATCTAGTTCCTTCTGCTGTCTTTTGGGTTTCTGGTATTTTCTCTTGGGCTTCATGACTTTTCCCTCTTAATACAAATCAGCTTATTAAAAAAATAAAATAAACTAAAACAGAATGTAAGAGTGTGAAACCAGTAAGGAAAGATCCTAGCAAAAGTTTGTCTCCGGTTGCATCTCGGTCAGTCGGTTATTAGTGCAGTGATGTTTTATGCGAGAAAGTGAATCATCATGGTGTCACCAACTAAGAGTACAATAAAAGATTTGGATAGATATAGCTAGAGTGTCAATTTGGGTCTACGGTTCGGGACTCAATACCTTAACTTTTAGTCCTGACTCCGATTGGGTCGGCTTCAGTCCCGACCCCGGGTATTATACGGGCTTGTTGGACTAGTCCTGGTCTCGACTCGTCAAGTTTAGCCAAGTTCGAGACTAGACCTAGTTAAAAATAGACTCGACCTCAATTATTTATTTATTTTATAAAAAAAACTATAAATAGTCATATATAGAGAAAAATGGCTCATGACCATAACCAGAACCATGACCATAATATATAAGAGAAAACGAAAGGTGCTTGGGAATGCTCATGATTATGACCAGGACCATGAAAATAATATATAAGAGAAAACGAAAGGTGCATGGGAAAACTCATGACCATGACCGGAACCATTACAATAATATATAATTATAATGATTTTATGCTTGGACATTCTAATTAATATATAATTATTTTAAGTATCATTACAATAATATAAAAGAGTTGATAATAGAGATGATAACTAAAATATTTACTACATAATTGTCTTACTTCATATCTTATAGGCTTAAACCCAAAAAATCTAGATTAACTCTCTCTATTACACGAGTCTGGTTTTACACGAGACAGACCCGTACAGGACCGAGTCTCACATAGTTGAGTCTCGACCTTATACTGGACGGGTCTGTCCCGACCTGACCTATAAAATGAGTGAGTAATTGCACTTTCTCTAAATAAAAAAATAAAAAAAAGAAGACAAATGAGAAAAAGTTACCCCCAAAAGCAATATGGTGGACTTCCCGAATGAATAGGGGAAGAGAGGGAAAGGAGAAAGTTAGTTAGGTTTACTATATAATGATTGTTGTGTGATTAATCAAAACTTAATAATCCTTAATTAGGGTTTGTAACACTAATAATATTGTTATTACCATAACTCTCTCTCTCTCTCTCTCTCTCTCTCTCTCTCTCTCTCTCTCTCTCTCTCTCTCTCTCTCTCTCTCTCTCTCTCTCTCTCTCTCTCTCTCTCTCTCTCTCTCTCTCTCTCTCTCTCTCATTTGTCTCCCTCCTTTCCTTTCTCCCCTACAAACCCAAAACACTAAAAACTGAAATTAAAGATCTAAGGGGAGAAAGGAAGAACAAAACAGAGGGAGAGAGATGTCGAGAAAGAGTAATGGAGACAATAAACCAGATCAGAATGTTGCGGTGGCCATTGACAAAGATAAAGGAAGCCAGTTTGCTCTAAAATGGGTTGTTGATCAACTTCTCTCTAGGGGCCAAACCCTAACTCTCCTCCATGTTAAGCCTAAATCCTCCTCTTCCTCCTCAATATCCAACCAAAGTTCGTATTCTTTTTAGTACTTGAATGTCTCACAGATACATTTTTTGTTCTAATTATGATATTGATTACGTAAGAAAGACGTTTTTTGGCTCTAGAATATGATTCTATTTTGTTCGCAGGTTCTTTGGATGGAAACGATAATAATGGCAAGTTGTATAACAAACAACTTGATGGCCCTGCCAAAGAATTATTCCTTCCCTTCCGTTGCTTTTGCACAAGAAAAGAGGTAATATATACAAACATAAAAATGATGCATGCGGAATTTAAACAGAAACCTGGGGAAAAATTACTATCCATGAAATCCTCTTAAGTTCACATGTAATTTTTCAACTTCTCATATTTTGGTATTTATCAATATCAAATATTAATTATATTTACTAAATCATGAAATTGAAAGAGTTTTTTTTCTCCATTAATATGATTTATTTACATTATTATTTTACAATAAATAAAATTTTATTTATTTATAATAAAAAGTTATGTCATTCTATAGAATTTGAAAAGATATGAGTTACGGGATATGTAAAGTGTCATATTACGTATATTTAAGATTTCTCATCAACTACTCCATTTTCTAAAGCACTTATATACTACAAATAGAACCATTACATTTTAGTATTTTATGCTACAAAAATACAAGTATCATCATTTTTTTTTACTAAAAAATATTTTCATCGATATTGAGTCATTTGCACACTTCTTTCGAGCTATTCATGTAAGAATTTTTTTATATTTTTTTATATTTTATGATAATTTTATTTTACCAATATTGGCTAGAAATTAGGTTTAACTTTTTACCTCCTTTAGTTGAAAAGACTCCCTTAAGGGCCTTGTCTTTTTTCTCTTCTTTTATCCGCTCTCTTCTCTTCTTTTAATAGAATTAATAAATAAGCTTGTTGGCTCGACAAGGGTTTTTAATCACACACCAGACTGACAAAGCATCCACTCTAGCTATGCCATCAAAGCACAAATATATGTAGCTTGTATATTCAAAATACTGAAATGAAATTTTACAAAATATAATACTCTCTCTTGTCTCTAAAAAATGTCGTTTACTATTCTGGCACGTATTTCAAAGCGACTGGAATAATAGCTATATGACCCCGAAAAATTTCGTATTTTTTTTGAACGTACGATAGGATTAAACGTACGTTCGAAAAAAAATATGAAATTTTTCGGAATCATATAGCTACTATTCCAGCCGCCTTGAAATACTTGCTGGAATAGTAAACGAAATTCTTTGGAGATTTTACACAAATATATGCCATCAATAACTTTGGTCATTAAATTAATAAAATAAAATAAAAATAATTTAATGTTGGATGGTTGTGGACTTGGTTGCAGATAAAAGTGAAGGAAGTGGTGGTGGAAGATGCTGACATAGCTAAGGCAATTACAGAGTACGTTAATGTAAATATAATTGATACATTGATACTTGGTGCACCATCAAGAAGTGGCCTTGTCAGGTATTTTTATGTTTTTTCTTTTTTCTTTTTTCTTTCTTTTTTTCTTTTTGATATTTTTGAATATTCTCTTTGTACATTTCCAGCATAAAAACATTATTCTATGTTCCATCGTACCACTTGACCGTATGACCACCGTAATATTCACATTTCTTTCCCTTTCTTGTCTTTCTATTCAGAAAATTCAAGATCACAGATGTTCCCAGCACCGTTTCCAAATCGGCACCGGATTTCTGCACCGTCTATGTCATTGCCAAAGGAAAGATCTCATCCGTGCGATCTGCTAGTTGTTCCCCGCCACCCAAACCATCCCCTCCAACTCAAAATGTGTTGCAGAACAATTGCAATAATGCTGCTCTGGACCCAATTGAGTCCTATTTTAATAAGCATAATCAACCTTACAGATCAGGTTTGTTCCTACAAATTAACTACAATTTTAATTATTTATTTATTTTAATAAGCATAATCAACCTAACAAGAGCTGTATGCACTTTTGTTACTAGTTCCTATGCAAAGCCTACAAGAAGAGATAGAAATCAAGTATGTTTTTTTTTCCATTTCTTTTCTTTGTTTGTGAAGTAATTCAGGTTTTCCATCTCGGCGCGTTTAGCAAGTGTGCAGATTCATTCTGAAATGCTAACCATCCCAATGTTACACAATGTAACAGGTCCCCATTCAATAGAGGCAGAAACTCCATTGCAAAATCGTACGGATCTTCCCCACCGGATAATGACATATCATTCGTCAGCAGTGGGAGGCCCAGCATGGACCGGATGCCTCCTTTTTTCAATGACAGCTACGATTCCGGCTACACCCCTCGCATTTCAACCAACACTGAGCGCCTTTCGAACAGCTCGGAGTATGATTTTAAGAACTTCGGCTCACTCTGCTCAGGAAACAGGTCTATGGATTTTACTTCACACCAAGACTACTCTTCAAGCTCTAACGAAAGTGGGAAAGCGATTTGGTCCTCTCAAAATATGGTAAGTGTTGTTGAGTAATGAATCTCGCATTCGAATAAAAACACCAATTATTAATTTAATATAATGTTGAGGTTGCGGTTGAGTCAATCCAAAGGATTTAAATCGTTATTGTTTTTTCTTTCTTTTGCTACTTTTTTTTCAGGAAGATGTAGAAGCTGAGATGAGGAGGCTGAGATTAGAGCTCAAACAAACAATGGACATGTACAGCTCCGCGTGCAAGGAGGCACTCACTGCAAAACAAAATGTAATTATTCTGAAACTCTATTAACTCAGTGCGAACAGGATTAGTCCTAATCCAATGTATATGTTTCTGATGCAAGTTTAATTATTTACAGGCTAGGGAACTTCACCGCTGGAAATTGGAAGAACAACAGAAACTAGAAGATGCTCGACTCGCGGAGGAGGCTGCCTTGGCACTCGTTGAGAAGGAGAAGGCAAAGAGTAAGGCTGCAATTGAGGCAGCTCAAGCAGCTCAGAGGCTTGCAGAATTGGAATCGCAAAAGAGAATCATCGCGGAATTGAAAGCAATGAGGGATGCTGAGGAGAGAAATAAGGCAATGCATTCCATGAACCATGTCGACATAAGGTACCGAAAATACTCGATTGAGGAGATTGAAGCTGCAGCAGAAGATTTTGCAGCTCATTTGAAGATAGGAGAAGGAGGATATGGACCTGTTTACAAAGCGTATCTAGACCATACTCAAGTCGCGATTAAAGTACTCCGTCCTGATGCAGCCCAAGGGAGGTCTCAATTTCAGCAAGAGGTTGAAGTGTTGTCCTGCATACGGCATCCAAATATGGTTCTGCTACTCGGGGCCTGCCCTGAGTATGGCTGCTTGGTATATGAATACATGGCGAATGGAAGCTTGGATGACAGACTGTTCAGGAGAGGGGGCACCCCACCTCTTTCTTGGCAAGTGAGATTTCGAATTGCAGCTGAGATCGCTACGGGACTTCTTTTCCTTCACCAAACCAAGCCAGAACCGCTTGTGCATCGTGACCTGAAACCGGGCAACATTTTGCTTGACCGGAACTATGTGAGCAAGATTAGTGATGTTGGGCTGGCCAGGTTGGTCCCTCCATCGGTGGCAGATTCGGTAACTCAATATCGAATGACATCAACAGCAGGAACCTTCTGTTACATTGATCCAGAATATCAGCAAACAGGAATGTTGGGTATAAAATCCGATATTTACTCGCTGGGAATCATGCTTCTACAAATAATAACAGCTAAACCTCCAATGGGTTTAACACACCATGTGGAAAGGGCAATTGAGAAGGGAACTTTTAGAGAGGTACTTGATCAGACAGTTCCTGACTGGCCTTATGAAGAAACCTTATTATTTGCGAAAATCGCTCTTCAATGCGCGGAACTACGAAAAAAGGACAGACCGGATCTTGGGAAGCTTGTTCTACCTGAGCTCAATAGAATGAGAGCACTTGGTGAGGAAAGCATGACTAATGTCATGTTTGTAGGAAGTACCAATAGCTCTCCCAATCATAGCCGGGCTTCTTCGATTCAAGTGAGTGATATGTTCGTACAAATGTTGCTGCTCATTAACTTGTTGTCAAAATGTCATTTTTCTTTTCGTTGTCAGGAAACGATGAGTGGACCAGATTCTGGATATGGATATGAAAGCTCAAAAAGCCGGTCTAGCACATCATCTTATGGTGGAAGAAGATAGATATCAAGATCATCACCATCTTTACCTTTGTCAAGCCAAAAACAGGACCGAATTCTGTATTAACTTAGTGACATTCTTGATTTCTAGGTTTGATCTTGTTTTCTTTTATTGGGAAGATTAATGGAATAGGGTCATTGCAAGACCTTTCTTTCTTGCTTTTCACTCGTGGCTCCATAATCTCTAATTACATAATAAATAATCATTTTTCAATTTTATATGTATAGTACATCTAAAATAAGAATTCATCTTCCTTGAACCATTTACTAACAAATAATAGAGTAACACAAAGGATAGTATTTTGATTTGTGTAAACAAGAACTCACAGAAAGTTAAAGAGTATGAATATTTTATATTCATAGCTAGATTCCTGGCACGTTCAATTCTACCGGTTCTGGAAAAAATGCATCAATGATACATGCAGGATTTTATTCTGGAAATGCCAAAGCTCTTCTTTTATAAACTCAAAATCAGTCCAAAAGAAATACATAGCCCTAGACATAAACCAATGATAAAAACAAGTCGATTTGAAGAACACAGCATCAAAACTTACTTTACAATAATTCTCGCATGCTTAGCAAAGTTCAACACAACAAGTTAGCATTTGAAAGCATTACAACAGTGTAGCTGAATGAATACTTTGGCATTTCAACTTCCTTCATCCAAAATTGAGCTGAATGTATATGGCTGCAACTGTCGAAAATCTTATCTATGCAGTTGCACTTGCCAAATCTTTGGCTGGCACAATTTTCTGTGGCTGCAGAGTGTATAAAAAAGGGTTATTTCAAATGCAAGTCTCTAATACTTGCAAGAAAAAAGATCACTAAACATTAACAAACTGGCACTGAACAATATATGCGCATTCACAGCCTAGAAAAAACAAATACATTCAATCAAATTCTCAAGTTGCTGCACAAAGTATTACTAATAAAAAGACCAACTAATAAACTACAAAGGGCTTTTAGCTTTATTGAGAGTTCTTTGATGCAACTCAAACCTTTTAGGAGTGACTCCTAAGAACACAACACGTGATTCTTAGGTTCTATCTTTAGTTTTTGTCTTTATTTTGTTTCAAAACCCTTGTACTAAAGGAACCCGGAATTCCTGTTTCCGCACCATCTATCAAACGGCCACCCTAACCATTCCTAAACTGCTATAAACCGTAAAATCTGCCCCCCAATTCTGTTCCCGTCACTATAGCCTAAAATTTCAACCTTTAACACTACAACTTCCCTTAGCATCAGGACTATCCAAGACAAACCCCTAAGCCATCCTGCATCACGGCTGCAACTTCATAGTACCAGTTAGCAAGTTTCTAGAAAAGATTCAAATACTTGCATCACACCTACATGCCTTGGTACACAATCCACAGGGATGAACCACTGAATTCTTGAACCAAACAATCAATCAAGTTTCTCATCATCGACTTGATTCATGTACACAAACACCAAAGCCTATACGTAAATATCAAACAATGACAACAGAACACTGCCTCAAAAATTGATGTCATATTCTGTATGTTGAACCTTAGACTGTGACCATTCAAGAACATGTTTTGAAATTAACTATGTAAAAGAGAATGGCAGCAATCTTATTTTGTCACTTCTAACTAAATCTATGAAATGAGGCTTCTGAGGAAGGAAAACAAGAACCCTCAACAGAATTCCTCAGCATAACAACTTCAATTGTTTCTTCCAACTACACTTAAGTCAGGCTCAAGCTAAAGGAAAACTAGCAATCTGAGTACAACACACTCCACATTGTCAAAATTTTCACTGGACAAAATGAAAGGAAGAATCACAATTATAACCAACATCTTACCGCTTGCAGCTCCTGCTCATGCTTGGGAATAAAAGCAGTATCAACATTCCCATCTTTAAAATCCTGCAAACTCATGCAAATATCAGAAAATAGCAAAGATCAACAAATCTAAACTTTTAGTAAAAATGCAAACTACAGTTTCCCCCACCTCAATGTCAAGGATAAGTTTGTGATAGTCTATAGTTGTAGGAACTCCTGCAAAGAGAAGCAATTAACAAAGTAAATAATAGATTTTTAGCATAAAACAAATTGTACGCACTGAATTTGGCTGAATTTTGGATCATTCAAAGAGTTCATGGGTGGTGATTTCTTCTCAACCTCCCCCCTATATTTTTATTTTATCTATTTAAGCAGTCTAGAATACTTTTCTCCACTCACATGGTTACATTGGTTTCAAATTTTAATGTCTTCAATGACAGTGAGGCTTGCCAGCCTATGCCATAATAAATTCGATGGTTAAGCTAGTGCAGCCTAACAGAGGGTGACTTTATCAAAGTGTTTTTCTAGTTTGCTTAAAATTCAAAAGCGGTACTTAATTTTTTTAACCAGTGTTGGTATATGTCTAGAACTCTACCAAAAAACAAAGGGAAGGAATTTTATGGATCAAGTGGCTGCAAAAGGCTTTTTAACTCTAGTGTGCGACTATGTGGTTGAAACAAATGTTGTGAAATGATATATGGATATGTAGCTGAGAATACTGAGTTGCATTGTCATTAAGGACTTTATTTGATGCTTGTAACAGTGATTTCACTCTCTCATGTAAAGGGAAAACTACTTACGTGGCCTATTGTAACCTCACACTTCCGTGCCTGGATATGCTTTTTATAAGGAGTAGTGAAATTCTGCCCTAGCAAAGAGAGTATTTAATGAAAAGAAATGTATTTGTGTGTGTGTGTGTGTGAAAGAGAGAGAAATGAGTTTCTAAGACAAAAGCTTTGGGGACTTTATTTGATGTTTGTAACACTAATTTCACTCTCTCCTATCTAAAGGCAAAACTACTTAAGTGGCCTATTGTAACCTCACATTACCTAGCCTGGATATGCTTTCTATAAGGAATAGTGAAATTCTGCTAGCAAGAGAGTATTTAATGAAAAGAAATGTATTTTTGTGTGAGTATGTGAGTGTGGAAGAGAGAGAAACGAGTTTCGAAGTCAAAAGCTTTGATGCATACCAGTAATAATGGTGTCATTCAGAGCCCTTTTCATGCGCTCAATTGCCTTTTCTCTTGTTGGTGCCCAAACAATAAGCTAAAATTAAGCCCCAGAGTTTCAGAGTTAGAACATTTTGAATTCTTAATTTATAGGCAGCCACAATCCAACATAATTGCTTCAAAGTACGAAGTTCAACGCAAGCAAGACATGTGTAACAACTACTGAATGATGAGGTACAAGAGGACAAGAAATTATCTATGTTGCAACTTAAATCCTTCATTTTATCATAAAGAAGCCGCATCTGAAAGATGTCGAATATGTATGATGCTTTGATACTACAAAGTCATGGGAAAATTAAACTTTTGAAAGACATGTATGACCCCAAGGAAACAATTACTTGTCTACCAGAGAACAAACAAAGAAGATTGAACTATTGTGTTGAGACAGCAACATTAACAACATACACATAATTACAGCTCCATTCAGTGTCATTTGGAATCAAAGGTTTACGCTATTATTGAATCCCTGTGCTTTACCCAAATGTACACGACCAACAGCAAGAGTGTCAATATTTCATTGGAATGAACAATCAAAAAAAGTAGTTATTCATCTATCAAAGGTACCACCCATAAAATGACAACCCAGTAAACAGAGAAGATTGAACTACTGTGATGAGAGAGGAACAGTAGCAAAATCCACATAATTACAGCTAGCTTCGGTGTCATTTGGAATGAGAAGTTATTAGTCGAATACCTTGTGTTTTACAAAAATGTACACACCCACAGCAGGTGTCAATATTTCATTTGGAATCAATAACTCAAACAAGTATTTAATCATCTACCAAAGGTACCACGCGTAAAATGAGAACCTAGTAAACATGGCAACAAAAACAAACAAACAGTAGACAACGTAATCTGAAAAACTTATAATGAACTTGTTTCAGTAAAAAAACTCCGTGTCTATATTTATCAAAAATATAGATAGCCATTACATGTAATGGAAACTATGCAAATATGGATACCTGAACAAAAATCACATCAGCGTCAACCGATTGTGTTATGGGTGATACACAAGGTCAGGAATAAATCAGGAATTATCTAAACAAGACCAAAAATAAAAAATAAACATAAACAAAAGAAGAGAAAAAAGAAGAACAAACCTTTCCAAGTAAAGAATCATAGCTTGGAGGAACCACATAATCAGGATAAATATGGCTATCCATTCTAACAAAAGGGCCTCCAGATGGCAAGTATGCTGTTATTCTCCCTACAGTTCAAGAGAGAAAAAACATATTTAAGTGCATTCATACATTAAAGCATAAATTAAAACATGAATAAAATAATAGTCAACAATAACCACAACCAGGGGCTATCTGTTATGAATCAAACATAATAAACCTCATGCACTCTTCAAGTGGTTAGCATATGACCACATTCCAATATGGAACATAGTAACATAAAGAAGAAATGGACATTGGTTTTTTTAAATGGATACAATATGGGCAAGGTGAGTTGCAATTGTTAATTTTCAAAAGATCACAACATCATTATTACAACCACAATGTAGGCATACCTGGCCCCGGACGGAATCCCTTAAAAGCATCTTCAGCATTGATACGGCATTCAATTGAATGTCCTCTAAGTACAATATCTTCCTGTAGGTAACAGTTCATGGGAAGATCAAATATTTATTGTATTTTAAATGGCCTAAATTATTCAAGCATCCTTCATTTGAAACCTGTTTATATCGGAGTTTTTCTCCCATGGCCACACGAATCTGTTCCTCAATCAAGTCAACAGAGGAAATCATTTCCGTTACTGGATGCTCAACCTAGAAAATCATTATTCAAATAATCCCATCAGATAACTGAAGCACTGGTCCAAATAAAATAAAATAAACTAAAGCAGCATGCTGATGTCTTGAATCACTAAGATTAACCTGGATTCGAGTGTTCATTTCCATGAAGTAGAAGGAACCCCTTTCATCCAAAAGAAATTCAACAGTTCCGACACCGATGTACCCTATGGATGCTGCAGCTGCCACTGCAGCATCACCCATTGCTTTTCTCAACTCTGGGGTCAATGCAGGAGAAGGAGCCTCTTCCAACAGCTTTTGGTTGCGTCTCTGTGTAGAAAGTCGATATTCAACAAAAATATTACCTCAGTATATTTGGTTTCATCTACGAAAGCAAACATGATGACAAATATAATAATAAAGAACAACTTAGATGAAGGAAAATAGAGGGGGGGAGAGAGGAAAAGAAGACAAAAAATAAGAAAACCCTCTTTTGCAAGACATTTGTTGAACATTCTTTTGTGGTACTCTATCAAAGTAAAATGCTTAACAATTTTGTAAAGGGGAGCCATTAGATAAACATGGGAGAAATCTTCTGATGTCAAGACTAGGAAAGCCATCATGGGAAGAGAACCAAAGATTTAATAGCCAAGAACAAATCAAGCCTGAGTAACCATTGCAAAAAAGTATACAGTTATTTATGCCATAGCAAATAAAATAATATCTAATACATGTCTAACAGTTCTGCATGGAAAATCATCCAAACATTTTTTAAATATCCTGCAGAGTTTCATAATTCAACGACATCCGCCAATAGCTCAGTCATTATAGCCAATAAATGCCAAAACAGGATAGTTTCCATAAGTATAGGAGTTAATGGAAATGCAATTATTCCTCGCCAACTCACAACAAGTAAAGACAAGGTGAATTAGAACAGGTTAATGAGGCCAAGGTAGTGCAGTTTTCAAAATGCTTGGCTTCCCTCAGAACAAGCTAGAAAATCAGTCTACCACCATTTATATACAAGCGAAAAAAGCAAGGAAGATACTGAGAACATGATTTCATTCACTTTTGTGCTGTCCTTTTGTAGCTTTTAGTTCTCTCCCTTTGTCCAAAAATGGTAATTTCTTTCTTTGGTACCAAACATGATCCAGATGGAACCATAAACAGACCTACTTCAAACTAAAATCTATAGATGCTCCTCAACTACAATGATAATAACCTCCGTAATAAGATAAGATCAACAAATGGCGAAAATATAGCTGCTTTTCTCACTTAAAAACAAAATACATAAACCATTTTTTAACCTGGTTCATGTTTCACACTAACTAGCTAGTCACTTGTATTACTGACTGGTTACCGAAGTTATTAAGGAAGTTAAAAATCTTGGGCAAACTCAGTCATCCGTAGAGCTCTGCATTAAGTTTTTAGTTTAAAACAAGGAGCAAGCTTCTTCACCAGTTAAACTTACACAAAGTCTAAGTAATTAGACATAACTTCAGCACATAAGAGAAACAGAAAGTACTATGGTTAAGTACCTGAATGCTACAGTCACGCTCACCAAAGTGAACAACGTTGCCGTACTTATCGGCAAGCACCTGGAAAATCATACCACGTGCTCAGATGATATATAATTGTGTCCTAGTTTAAAGAGCAAGTGAAAATGAAAAGTAAAAATAGAGGCAATATTACCATACTTAAAATACAGATCAGCATTGAGCAGTACTAGGTGTTACAAAAAATGCTGAAAATAGGGTGGTGCTAGAGCAACTAAAATGAACACAGCATGCAAGCCTATCACCTTAGGCAGTTGTCTCTTGTTTGCATCAGATTTTGAGTTGGAACACACCCGTTAATTCTTTTATTTATGGATAAACTCTGCTTTTAGCCCCTATGTTTGTTCAAAATTCTCAATTAAGCCCTCTGATGATAATACTTAATTGCACCTCAAGTTGGCAACATTTATCCAATTAAGCACTTGATTTTTAATTAGGACGTATTTGAGGAGAAGTAAACTTTTAATGAAAAATTACTGTCACCTTTTCTTGCTCAAGTAGGATATAATTTTATTCTCTAGACTTTTCGTAATTCTTAATTCGTCCTAATTAAAAATAAAGGGCTCAATTGGATCAATGTCACAAACATGAGGTGCAAATAGGTATTTTGATTATATAGGGGCCTCTTAGCCATTATTTTGTTTAGTTTTACTATTTCCCCTCAGGATAAATTGAATAATTTTCATCACATACAAAATGAAGTTTCTATTTTTGCTTCTTCAACAATCTAAAAGGGATCAAAAAAGTTACTGGTTATGAGGTGAAGAATCAAAATGGTTCTCTTTTTTCTATAAGACGAGGGAACAAAAAGGTTATCTGTTTTGTATAAGCCAATGGATCAAAAAGGTGGTCCAATTTGTATATTTTTGACATTTTCTAGTTAATACGATATATCACTTTCAATAGTTCACAGTTTTATTAGAACCGGTATTCCCATAACAAGAATGTTTATTGCTATAGGAGAAAACAAATTAAAGTTTTCCCTCTGGTTTAAATTCCCAATGCCTCAGTATTTACTTGATAAGAGCGATGCAGCAGAGCCTAGAGGCTGTCCTAGAGTAGTTGGGTATGGAATTAGGGCCTAACTTGAAGATTCATTTAGTGGTTCAGGGTAAGGCGACTGTTTGATAGGCTGGAAAGAGAAATTAGGGGATAATATAGCAAAGGAATTCTGAAAGTAAATAAAGAGGAAGAAAGAACTAAGCTTCACTACTAGGAGTCCCACCTGAGGATATAATTGCATCGCATGAATCTTACAAAAGCTAAAAGCCTCTCAACATCAAAGCTAATAGGACTCGAACTAGGACTCCTAACATTAAACTAACAAAGACACATCACTTGGATCAAAGTAGAGATCCTTTGTTCCTAGTCTAACAGCTGCAAAGTACCAAAGCACTCCTAACCTTTGACAGAGCTAAACAAAACTGAAAAATAGCCTCTGAAGACTGAAAGTAAACTCTGATCTTCAGAATTTATAAGACTTAAAGACACAAACGCTAAACAGTCAAACTGCAATTCATGTTCCGCATCAAAGACATTCAATTGTAGTAGATAAACTCAAAAAGACACAACTATTACCTGGAACTCAATATGCCTTGGATTTTGAACGTACTTCTCCAAATAAACCCCATCATTACCAAATGCTGCAGCAGCCTCACTTTTAGCCGCCTACAAATAAAAGAAAAAGAAAAAAAGTTCAACAGGCTACATTCAAAGAACAATGCAATGAAAACCTCAACCAAAGTAAGTATTAAAAATTAAAAACACTGTAGATAAAGATAAATTAAGGCCCACAATAAAGCCAACATAATGGGATGGAACATAGCAATAATGAATTAAATGGGAGAGAGGCAGAGGTTAGAATGAATGAATTACATTCTTATATCTTATTGATATAATAAATGAACTGAACGGAAGTGTAGTAAACAAAATGAAACATTTCAAACTATCCACTCATTTGATATAATGTTTATCTAAATAAAAACAGTATGATTGCAAATGTAGAACTGCTTAAATTTGTGCGATGACCACAACAGTAAAGCATACTATTTTTCAGAATGCACCAACAATAAAGGGATAAGAAATTTCATGATTTTAGCTGTCAAAATAATGCCTCTCACAGCCAATGACCTTATTGTTTTGCTTTTACAAGGAAAGAACACTAAGTAAAGTGTTCTAGCCTAATAAACTGGGGTTAGTTGCAGTATGCAAATAATTCCTAATAAAAAGAATACACCATAACAACACCAAGAGGTGAGAAAATAATTGCAGTAAAAGAAATTTTACATAAGGATATCTCCCATATTAACATAAAAACTCAGACTTATACCGTACCTGTAGCAACTTAACAAACTCGTCAGGTTCTTTGGCAAGACGCATCCCACGTCCTCCACCACCAGCTGTTGCCTAACAAAGCAAATTGGTCACTAGGTTATACAAGTGTCGGAACATTTCCATTTTAATCATTCTCATGATATTAACAGACATAAGAAAAGAAGTATCATATGCAACCTAAGTATAGCTTTTACCCAGTGTACTTAAAATTCTAAATATTTCCATTCCTCAGATTCAGATACTAAATGGAACATCTAAGTCAGAACAAGCTATGAAATAAGAAACCACATCCTAAAAATATGTTGAATTATAATAGCTACTTCAAACACTTGAGTACTGAAATGAGTAAAGAATTTGTAGACAATGAATAAAACTAGCACTGGAACTGATGAATTTGTAAACACTTAATGCTTCTAAATAAGGAAAGAGCAGTCTTCAAACATAAAGAGTATTCTCATCCCTATACTAAGAAAATATAATTTAAGTTAATGCTCATATTTTATTTAATAATAATTTATACTACTTATAATGAGCATACTCAAATAAAAGAAACTGATGGATTAGATGTTTGTATATACACATCTGTGCACACACAAATAACACACTTTTGCTGACTTATAGGTGCATGATGGCCGACTTTTCAGCAATAATGATAACAATAAGTCAATGACTGTATAGGCAGAGAGGGCTTATTTTTTTGAAAATTTCCCCGGAAACTGAAACAGGACTCCTTGCTCAAATATAATATTTTTCCCAAGCAAAGAAAATAGCTGGAAACCATACCATCTGATGTCTTAAGTTCATACCGGGTTAGGAAATTCAGCAGTCTATTATGTCCCTTTTTCAAATTTTAAAAACAAAGATTACAGATATCAATTAGAATGGTTTTTCAATTGGTAAAAGGAGTACCCATTGCATAAACAAACAAAAATAGTAAAAAAGAGTGCAGTTAAACATCTTTATACTCTCTTTTTTTTTGCACATTAATTATATGCAAGAAGACGACATTAACTTGCAAGGACAATATTTATATATATAGATATATAGATATATACACACACACACATTAAGGATCTATATAAATGTTTTCTCATGGTTTATCTAAACATGGAAGGATAGTAATAAGAGACAAATGCTGTTCCATATCGTCACAATGACAAATAGGCAGCCTAAAGTCAGAACTATTTATAACATTACAAATTGCCACAAACGAATGCTCACCTTGATCATAACTGGAAAGCCGATCTCATGAGCAAGCTTAACTGCTTCCTCAGTACTCTGTAATACAATCAAAACCCCAAAGAAAATGTAAGCAAAGTAATGGTAAGCAGCTCATGTCATCATTAGCAATGATAAGAGGAGAATGTTAACCAACGACCAAATATTAGCAAACTTAATCCATGAAACAATTTTGACGCATAGATGTTAGGAAATGAGTTTAATAAAAATGAGCCAAGCTGACACCTGTAATAATCCATCACTTCCTGGTACAGTTGGCACACCAGCAGTCTTCATTGTTTCTCTGGCTGTTGCTTTGTCACCCATGACACGGATACTGTCGGGCTGCAACAATACAAAACAAAAATCATTATTTTTTTACCACTTACGGAAGTGAGAGAGCTGTAAACAATGAGCATGGAAGCATGTACAAGAAATTCCTAGTATAGGAAAAAGTTATTGGAATGAGTACTACAGACAACTTGCCTGTTTACAATACATAAAATAAAACTAAATGCAATAAAAGGGGAAGAAATCACCAAATCTAAAGAAGAAAACAAGAAAACATTGCTCTTAGAACAACACTGAAAACCCACAGAAAAATCTTCAGAAGTTGGTTTATGATTCTAACAGCAGAAGGCAAGCACCGTTATTTCCCATTCTTTCCCTTTTCTTTTTTCTTTTAAGGGTGAAAAAAAAGGAAGAACTTAGAATGCCAAACAATAATCTCTCAAAATCTATCTAAACTCAAATAACAAACTCCAAAAACTATAGACCTAATGCTGAAATAGACAGATGAAATAACAATAAAGAAAAATCTAACATGAGATTTAAGGCAGAAAGAACCATCTGCCTCGCGTCAGAGAAAAAAATGCACGAGTCTGTATGAAAACTGCCTTCGGTCTTTAGACTCTAATTGCTGCTAAATTTCTGACCAACAAAACTGGTCTATCACACCCTTATTATGTCTACTTCGCGAACATCATGTTTGATTTAGAAGGTGGCAAACTCAGAGTTATAAAAAATTTAACAGAAGCGTGCTACATGAAAGTATTCACCGCCAAATATTAGCATGGCTGTTCATTTTTCACTTTCTATGGCATGATTTTTTGAACTGTACTTACATTAGGACCAATAAAATTGATTCCATGTTCTCTGCACATTTCAACAAAAACGGCATTCTCAGCAAGAAAGCCATACCCAGGATGCAGCATTGTACATCCACGACTGATGGCAGCGGACAAAACATTGGGAATTAACAAGTACCTGCCAAAAGCATTTGAAGCAAACACATTATGGTGTTATTATCTGGGCGAGGAAGTCATGGTTAACAGAGATGTGAAGTGAAACACAGGGATCACTTACGACTGGCTGCTTGGAGCTTCACCGATGCAAACCGATTCGTCAGCCAGTTTGACATGAAGTGCATCCTTGTCTATGGTAGAGTAAACGGCAACACAGGGTATCCCCAACTCATGTGCAGTGCGAATGACACGCACTGCAATTTCTCCTCTATTTGCAACCAGGATTTTCTCAGCCCGGCGTGTGACCTGGAGAGCAACTCCATTCTTGTTGGTGGCGGCACGAGGAAGTGTGGCAGAGAGGACTCGTTGGGCAGGACAGGTAATCCTACTGGACCCCAAGAAGGTACATCGAGGAGTCCCGATGTCCTTAGGTTGGCCAACGAATAGAGCCGCCTTGCAATGAAAAAAACTATGATTGAATCCTTTGTTTTCTAATTGAATCTGAATTTGATAAACTAGAATAGAATACAAACAGACAAGCATCTATGTATTTCATTTAGCACATGTAAGAAGAAGGATAAATGTTAGCAAAATTGGCATTAATGACAAGTTGAGCAGCATATCAGAGTACGATTCAAATGGGTGTCTTAATCTCCATTAACAAACACACATATAAAGAGAAAGAGCGAGCTTACAGGAGTACGAGAGTGAGAATGAGAATGAGAACGAGAACGATTAGGAATAGTGGAGGTAAGAGATGTGCAGACACGCAATGTAGCCTCCATTCTCAGTCCGAATCCAAAAAGGGTAAGGCTTTACTAGTCCCTACACAGAAATCGATACCGAAATCAGTAATTAACTAGCAACGGTTAAGCATCATAGAAGAAATACCCAATGTAGAGGAAGAAGAAGAACAAGGAGGAGGCAAGAGCTTACGAATAGAAATGAGAAGGCTGTTGTCTGTAGTGTGTGTTGTGTCTGTTATTGTGCCTTTTTATTTTTGTGTATCGATATAAACTAGGAGAAAGTATTGAATGCTCCGCCTGAGCCCAAACCCGCCGAAGAACTTTTCTATCTCACCGAGTCCATGAGATCGCCAACCAATAAAAAACTGATTCGTGATCATTTTAATCAATCTTTTTAATTAATCGGCTTGGCAACAGCCTTCGATCTGATTTCTTTGAATGCTCGAAGTTTTCTTGTTCGCCAAACCTAATCCCAATGATTAAACATAAGTTCTCAAAATCCCAATACCAAGTAACAAACCTAATTGGGAAAATGCCAAAAACGGTATCTGTACGTTGGGCTTTCAACTAATTTGGCATTTATACATTTTTTTGGTTTTAAAAGGTACTCGTACGCAACTAATTGATCACATTTGGTACTTGCGGCCATTTTCGTCACCACTTTATCGTTATCTAGCCTACGTGGCGACCCACGTCATCATATTTGATGACATGGCATGCCACGTCAGCATTAGTTTAATATTTCTTTTCTTTTTTTCTTTTTTTCCCTTTCTTTTCTTTTTCTTCCTTTTTCTTTTCTTTTTTTCTTTCTCTCTTCTTCTTCCCCGACCAGCTTCATCCCCACCTCCCACCTCCACAACCGCCGCTGTCACCACCGCATTACCCCAGCACCGCCGCTGTCTCCATTTCACTCTCTCGGCCCCCTCATCCAGCCACCGCCACCAATCTCCATCCTCAATCACCATTAAACCACCACCAAATCTGCCAACCAAAACCCGTCCACCCCCTCTCCTTATCGCTTCTCAGATCTAATCAGAGGTCATCTCTTCCCCTCCGTTTTCACGATCTTCTCTCTTTCACCTCACACCACTTGATTAGTTTTTTTAGATATTTTAATTGCACAGATATATGGATTCATTATTGTTTTTGTGGGTTTTTTATTAACGGGCAGTTGATTTAATTAGATGGGTGTTTGAGTATTGCGCTGCAAAAGTACTGTGGTTTTGGGAAACAAATGGTGATTGGTTTCTATCCATGTGTTTGTGCTTGATTAATTGAATGTGCTTGTTAATGGGCTTATAGGAACCAATGTGGTGGGTTTCTATCCATGTGGTGACAGCGGCGGTTGTGGAGGTGGGAGGTGGGAGATGGGTGTTAATGGGCTTGATTAATTGAATTGTAAGTATATGGTGATGGGTTTCTATCCATCTAGTAAAATTATAATAATATATGTGAGATTCCAAAAGTATTATAGGATTATGAAGAGGTTTTGTTTTGAACAGTGGATGATGGCTACATCTCATGTCATCATGTGTCGAATTGCAGAAAGAAAAACCATAGCGAAGAATGGTTTAATGGTGATTGAGGATGGAGATTGGTGGCGGTGGCTGGATGAGGGGGCCGAGAGAGTGAAATGGAGACAGCGGCGGTGCTGGGGTAATGCAGTGGTGACAGCGGCGGTTGTGGAGGTGGGAGGTGGGGATGAAGCTGGTCGGGGAAGAAGAAGAGAGAAAGAAAAAAAGAAAAGAAAAAGGAAGAAAAAGAAAAGAAAGGGAAAAAAAGAAGAAAAGAAAAGAAATATTAAACTAATGCTGATGTGGCATGCCATGTCATCAAATATGATGACGTGGCTCGTCACGTAGGCTAGATAACGGTAAAGTGGTGACGGAAATGGCCGCAGGTACCAAATGTGATCAATTAGTTGCGTACGAGTACCTTTTAAAACCAAAAAAAGGTACAAGTGCCAAATTAGTTGAAGACCCAACGTACAGGTACCGTTTTTGGCATTTTCCCAACCTAATTCAACAAACCAAGTCACCGATTAATTAAGAAGATGGACTAAAATGATTATATAGATTTATTAATTACACGTCCATTTTTTATTGGGTGGACGATTCTTATATATTCGCAAAGATAAAAAATCGAAAGTAGTATATAATTTCTCTCAGCCGCCAGCTTTATCTACTCCTTGATTGTACCTCCACGTAAAAAAAAATACATTTTTCTTCTTCTTTTTTCAATATGTAGTGAGCTTAAAATTTGTAGAACTTCATCCAATCATATCACTTAATTGGTGTACTCTTAAAAAAAAAAAATTTACATATATCATAATAAGTATATGGTTGATGTGAATTATTTGTATGAGATCAATTATTCTAATAATTTTAGAGAAAAACGAAAGGTGCATGGTTAGTGTTGTGGTTTTCTTCAAAAAAAAAAAACTATGAATATTGTCTCACTACTCCAAAAATTCAACCTACTAAGGTGGCTTTTGGCGTTCCGGTTCTACGACAGGAAGCTCTATTTCGGAACGAAAAGCCAAAGGTGGGCGTTTAGCAATTGTTGGCAAAGTGAGCTTCTTGAGAAGCCCACTCCTCAGAACCGGTCCTTGGGCTACTTTTGGAGAAGCTCCAAATTGGAGCTTCCAACAAAAGCTTGAGTTTTTGCTCTCTCTCTCTCTCCCCTTTATTTTTCCATTTTAATTTCATTTTTTTACTTTATATAATAGATCAAAATAAATTAAAAATTACCACAATAAAATCTCCATCTCAAGATAAGTAATTCTAGATCCACTTTTCCTATTTTTATTAATTTTTAAAAAATGGGTTTTATACCATTTAATTACTTTTTTTTAATTATTTATTTAAAAATATATATAAAGATATTAAAAAAAATTAATTATAACACTTGAAATAAATTATATCCTTTATGGTCATTTTACATCCAAACCATAGTTTTGAAAAGTTGTTTTACCAAACAACTCAGGTATCTCACAGCACTTTTAAAAAATATTTACCGAACAGCATACTACTTTTCCCAAAAGTGATTTTCACACAGCACTTTTGCACAAGCTCTTCCTCAACTAGAACCGAAACGCCAAACAGATCCTAAATGCCTGTTTGGCATTCTGGTTTGGTACCAGGAAGTTGGTTACCAAAACCAGAATGTCAAGTAACACTTTTTTTAAACCAACTTCTAAAGAAGTTGGTTTAAAAAACCAAAGAAAACACTTGTTTTGAGGCTGCCAATAATTGCTCCAGTGGCTGAAACCACGGAACGGAGTTTCCAATTTAATGAAACTTTCGAAATCCAAAAATACCCCTGGGTATTTCTTTCATCGCGTCCATTTCTTCTTCTTCTTCTTCAGTTCATCCAAAAATTGTCTCTCTCCTCAAACCTGACCTCTCACCTCCAAAATCGCTTTTTCCTCTTCGAAAACCACTCAAATCTTCTCCGAATCCTCTCAAAATTTAACCAAACATCACTAACGGACTCTCTGGCGGCGAGGACGGTGGCAAAGACGGTGTGAGGTGATAGATCTGGTCAGGTGAGGGGCGATCTACTTGCTGGTCGAGCTTTTCGGTTGAGCTCGGGCCGTGTTCTCATCGCCGGAATGGACTGAGGTGGAGGTGGTAGCCGGCGGTGGCGTCAGTTGGAGGAAGAGGATGAACAGGTTGTGGGGTTGTTGGGTTAATTGCGGGTTAATTGCTACTGAATTTTAATTGATAGTTGCTGGGTTAATTGCTTGATTAATTGATTGTTGCTGGATTTTAGTTTTGGGTTTAATTGCTGGTTTATAATTTGCTTGGAATCGAATTGCTGGATTATTTGGATTATTGCTGCGGATTTAATTATTGTTGATTGAAATTGCTTGGATTGCTGCTTGAATCATTGCTTGAATTGGATTTGCGTAGTTTGTTGGATTGTTTGTATGGCAGTGGAGAAGAAAATATTTGAAAAAGAGTGTTTGTATGGTCATCCTAATATGCAAGCCTCTGTGCATTTCAAAATAAATGGGATGTCCCCGGAATGCTTCCCCTAAAGATTTTTTATGTAAGTGGCCATTTTATCTTAGATGGATATCTTTCAAATTTCATCTTTCTTTACTGGAGTGTTTCAACTCATTCAGTTCATACTTTCTTTCTTTTTTTGTTCCCGTCTGTTGCCGCTAGGATTCTGTCACCATGATCCAGCAGCCTCCCTGAGTACCATTCTAAGAGGAATTTTCCATACTCAGTATTCCATGTTCCATCCCTCCGAAAAAATGCAATTTCTTCTGGGAATTGCTTGTACTGGCCGGAGTCATGAGGCCCACCTAGTCCCCAGGCCTCCTTGCCTATAGCATCAGCTGATGCTTTGTTCATTATCTAGCGAGTCAAGTGACCATTCTACTTAGTTGGCATAATAATTTTGCAGGAAAGACTTAGAAGTATGGATTGGTTTCTTGTGATATTGGATTAATGCTTTTATTTGTCCCACCCTTTTTCAAATACTTTCTTCTCCAAATATTAACTTAATTTGTATGTTTAAAATTGCTGGAAATTGTTAGAAGCGGTTATTAACCAGGATGACTAGCATGATGAGTATGTTGTGTACTGTCTCCTTATGGGCAGTGGAGAGGCAAAACTCGATGCTTAGGTGTACAATTACACATAACATGAAACTAATCTGACAAAGTAGCAAATGTTGGCAGGTAAGAGAGCTTTTATTGCCGGTGTAGTTGATGATCATGGATATGGTTGGGCGATAGCAAAGTCCCTTGCTTCTTGGTCAGTTGTTGCCGAAGAGGGTAGTAATACGGCAAGTGCTGCAGTGGTTGCTGGACATGTTGATGCATTTAAGCCATTAGCACAGGTTTCATCAAAAATAGTGCCAAAGTTTCCACCCGTTTGCAGCATCCCAGTTGGTGCATAGTTGAACTAGTTGTGATGTAATGCACAATTTTGTCAGTAGAATTAGTACTTGGTATCATTGTTGTGAATCCGTTCATTTTTTCCTGCTGAATTGCAGAGAATTAGAGGATTTGCTTGTGCAAATCTTGGCCTTGTAATCCCAGTTAAAGTAAGCAATATAATACATTTTTGTTACTGCAATGATTATTATTACTACTATTATCATTCTTCTACTAGTCATGCTATCCAAAGCTGCTAATCTTTGGTAATGTATTTGGAAGGTTAACTGGGGCTGGTTAGTTAAAGAAAATGCTGAGAAGAATAATCAATATGTAATCAACTTTTAGCACAAAAAGAACAGTATAGAAAATGAGACTTGATTTAGGACAGTAATTTGCTAACTGAATCTTATTCTAGTCATACAATTGCATTATATTACAAGCGCAAGAGCTCGAACACGGACATGTAGTTTGTAACTCAATAGTTAATAACTTAATAATGAATAGGTAATTGTGATTTATATACGTGAATTTTCAAAAAGTTTATTACAATTTCAAAGTTATTCATTCCAATTTCAGAGTAATTCATTCCATTTTCGAAGCTAATAATTTAAAACTTTTTATTATATTAGATAAATATTTATTTATGGTATTAATAATTTAAATTTTTTATGGTATTAATAAGTTTAATTTATTTATGATATTAGATAAATATTAGGTGGTAGATGTTAGATTATAAATAAATTGATTAAAAACATATATATGACATGAAAATTTATATTATGTTTTGGTTTTAAATATTACTTCAAAAATATTAGAATACATCAATAAAATAAATTCGAAAACATTAAGCAATGATAAAAATGTTCAAATAAGTAGAATAAATATTGACCAATGATAGAAATGACATCTTAGAATATTACTTTCATTATATAAATAAATGGATAAATTATATTAACCTATATACTTGCTCAGTTTGAGGGTTTTAATGGGGTTTTATATGCAAATGATGTTAATCATGTTGCAAGTTTTGTGTATACCAATAAATTTTAATGAGGCTTTATATGAAATGATGTTAATCATGTAGCAAGTTATGTGTGTAAATAAATTTTTAACGATATTAATAAATTTAATGGTATTAATAGATTTATTTTAATGGGGTTTTATATGCAAATGATGTTAATAATTTAGCAAATAACTCAAATTTTTAATGGTATTAATATATTTATATTTATTTATGATTAAAAAAAGTTTAATTTATTTATGATATTAAATAAATATTAGGTGGTAGATGTTAGATTATAAATAAATTGATTAAAAACATATATAAAGATACTAAAAAAATTAATTCTAACACTTGAAATGAATTTATACCCTTTATGGTCATTTTACATTCCAACCATACTTTTAAAACAGTTTTTACCAAACACCAAAAACAACTTCTGGTTTCCCCACAGAACTTTTAACAAACATTTACCAAACAGCATACTCCGTTCTACAAAAGTCTGAAACTGACTTTTGCAGACTGAACTTTTCCAGATAGAACCGGAACGCCAAACAGGCCCTATAAAATCTAGCTTGCACGGGTGTTAAAAGGCCGAAGAGTGACCCGAGTGCAACTTCCTTAGTAGTCACTGTATATATCAAGTACTCCGTATTATGCTATAATTTGGGTGGCAATCGATTTCTTTGTACATAAAAAAGTTGGCCAAATGTAATCTTGTGTCTTTATATTACTTTTGAGGCACTTCTTGCGTGAGATTGAGATTTTCTTAATACTTTTGAGATTATTAAGCACTAAGTAGATGTTTGTCGGAGTAGTTATGGTTAGGGGTGTTCACGGTTCGAGTACCCAACTCGTTTATGATTTTGGTTCGGATACTCAGTTTGATTTATTCGGTTCAAATCGTTGATTTTTCCACCCAGTCAAACTGGGTACCCGTTTGAAAGGTATCTAGTTAAACTAGATCGGGTCGGTTCAGTAAATCAGTTATACTCCCTCCGTTCCACTTTAATTGACTTTTTAGAATAGTAGAAAAATGTAAACCGTTGATTTACGGACTTATTTTATTCCTCATTGTTTCATTTTTTTTTCTAATTTCCACTGAAATTACCACACCATCATCAAATTGGATTGATTCAAAAAAAAAATTATCATTTGCACAAAATATATGCTTCGAAAAAAGATAAAATGACAAATACCTCAAATAGTAACAATCCGTAGAAAAGTGACAGGTAAAGTGGAACGGAGGGAGTATTAGATATGAGTTTCGAAAATTTTCGAATTTTTTATATCGGACCGGTTAAATCAAATAAATTATTTTTGTAACTGAGTTTTATTTTACTAGTTTGGTCGCTTTTTTATCAACTCATTTCTTATATTTTTTATTATCTTTTATAATTTTCTTAATATGATAAAAAAATTATGATTGAATGGTATTTTAATATTAAAGTATTTCACATCCATGTCTTTCAAAAAAAATCACATAAAATTATTATAAAAAAAAAAAAATATACTTAACTAATATAATTATATTAATTAACAATCTATCTAAAATATCATTTAATTATCGCAGGAACCTCTATTTTCCATACCATAATAGTTTATTTCCACACTATAAATTTAATTTATTAATTTTTTATATTTTTCACTCGTAAATTTGAATGAGTAAAGAAGAGTCTCTTTATTAATTTTTGTTCTTCTATCCCACATTTTTTAAAGATAAAAAGTACTACAATAAAAATATTAATTTAAGATAAAAATAAAGACAAATTGTGGAAATATTGGCTCCCTTATCACAAATACAAATATTAAACTCAGTGAATTCATTAATGATTAAAAGAGTACGTTAATTAATTAGTTGTTTTTTAAAGTAAAAATTATTATATTAATTTAATTATTCTATATGGTGTTAATTTATATTTTTCCTCAAAATAATAAAATTGGATCAATTTGGATTAAATTTTAGTTTTTCATTGAGTTTTTTTTCAATTTTTCGGATCGATTTCAATCGACTTATATTCTGATTAATTCAATTTAGGTTATTCGAGTATTCAATAGCTTTTCAGATCAGGTAACCAATACTAAAATGAAAAATGATTCAGTTTCAGATTGACTTTTTTTTGTCGTTTTTCAATTTGAGTATCTGATTTTTTTAGATTGGTTCTCAATTGGTTTGGTTCAGAATTTCGAGTTTTGGATTTTTTGCACAACCCTATTTGTGGTGGTTGCTCATCTTTTATTTGAATATAAATGACGACGATGAAGGCTGTTAAAGTGTATGTTGTGTATATTATCGTGAGAAACGGAAAAACATAATTTCTATTATTTTTGTTGAAATTGTTTGAAAAAAAAAACAAGCTTTGGTAACTTGATTAACCTCTTATTTTAATTTAATTACTTATCCAATTACACTAGACAAGTTTCTTATAAATAGTTAAGTCTTTTATATATATATATATATATATATATACATATATAATAATAAAAAGTTAAAGCAAAAAGTACAACTTATCCATCCAATCATTACACTTTCTTAATCTGTGTATAAAATCAAATATGATAAATAAAAAATAAAATGGGATTGTTGGAAGGAGTGTTACTAAATACAAGTTCAAAAGCATGCATCGTGTGTAACATGTTCTCTTGACTAAGTAACATGTGCCCAAGAATTGGCAATATACAAATGGGGCAGCTAATTTAAATTACTTCTTTTGTTGAGTATCCTCTCTACATTTTTTAGCAGGAGATTCATCTTGTTCGAGTAAGATCGGACTTCAAAGAGAATGACTCTCCTAGTATGGTTTTCTCCATCACATATAAATTGCTAATATACAGAATTGACATTAACAGAATCCTACTAATCAGACAAGGTCCCCTATATGGAGGAAGAATGGTTAGCAAATGGTAGGGCTATGCGTTGCCATTGTCAGAGCTGCTGCAGGCTTGATTTTGATGGATGGAATTTCCTAAACCTCCATCCAAGCTCATCTGCTGGACTTCTTGAGGAGAGAGGATCTTGATGCAGCGGACGCAGTTCACGAACTCTCTGCATAAGTAAAACTAGAGGATGTAAGAGAAGATGGAAATATAAAGTAAGCGTGTTTGCAACTTCAACACTTCCCGGCGAACAATTGAAGCTCAATATCAATGGAAGTTCAAAACATACATGCAATAACAATAGAAATGCAGGCAGCTCAGCAGCTTTTCACAGTGGTTCCAAATTAGCTCTGGATTCCCACGATGGGATTTGGGCAAAAGGAACTCTTTTTGAAAAATGCATGTCAAAACTACCCAGAAAAGGTTTGGTGACAACAATAAAGTTGCGAACCAAAAAACACGACAGAACAACCCAATAGTTTAGCCATTCTGACACCAAAAAAAGCAGTTTAGCTCCATGAAAATTACTCAAAATGTGACCTGTAAGGTATACTATAACATTTTCATTCTATAAGATCATAAATCGCTCAAACATGCCCCAAACCGAAGTCAAACTCATTTCAGCTGTTAGGACCAAACCAAAGTAACAACAAGAAGAGGACAAAATCCGAGTTATCTGGCTAAAAGGAAGCATGCATACTTACAAAACTTTGTCAGATCAGAAATTGAACTAAATGATATTATCAAATGGTTGCAATTTAGTATTATGTGGCTCGTTAATTAGCCCAACAAGACTGGAAGAGTAACTTAAGGAAAAGATCTCAAGAAAAATTAAAGGCCACCCACTAGAAAGCTTAAAGCTAATCTAAAACCTGAAATGGATATAATGGTTCTCTTACCTTTTTCAGTGGTATAATCTAAAGATTATAGGATACCTAGGGAAGACATTTAAAAAAAACAAAAAACAAAACTCATGTTTTGAGTAATACCACAATCTAATCAACGTCTTATCCTAAAAATAGAACCTTGTGGAAAATTGCAATGGAAAAAAATATAAATATCAGAAGTGGGAAGATGAATTGAGGGACTTACTCCCAGGGGTCATCCCCTACAAGTAGGACATCATTCTCATGATCCACATAAACAAGTTTCCAGCCTATCCTCTGTCGGTCTTCTAACTGACCCTCGATACCAAATCTCCGAGCAAGATCTAGCTTAAGCTCATTATAACCAGAATAACTGGATATGTCAATTGACCTCCCCACAGCTCCACGTTTATATACCTTCAATAAACATTAAATTGTGTAACTTAAAACAGGATATCAGCAAGGAGAGAACGAAACATGTATTTTTCCCATCCTTTTGAAACCCAGCTTTGCTTGTACTTAAGGGAAAAAAATGTAGAAACTTTTATCAAGCTTCATTCCGGATACAGTTTTTAAATGTTCAAAACAGCAAAACAAGGACAAAAATGACAAACCTTTGTATAAGTCCGCATTGGCTGAAACTGTGGCACAGGAGCCCAAGAACTTCTCTTCGGCAAGCTTATATCATTGACAGTTGAGTCAATCGAATTGAAAACCATATCAGGAACATCAAATGACTGGGAAACCATAGAAGATGAAAGTTCTGGCTGAGGATCTTTAGAGTTTTCGCAGTTGGCAAGCATCACTCCTGATGAGAGATTATTAGAAAAATCCTTGTCCAACCCCACCATGCCCTTTGTAAACTGATTGTCAGGATTCAGGGGCATTCCAAGGTGGCCATCAGTGCTAGTCCCATAAAGACCATGTTCCAGCGTCGATATCAATGCTGAATGAGGAATACATGATAATGAGTTGTGATTCTGCTGCAAATGGACATCATTCTGGGAAAGGCAGACTGAAGTTGTGGAAGATGATGTGTCCAAATAATCCATTTGGGCATCTGAACCATTTATGTATGCCTGTCGGCCAAAGCATTCCTGGTTTTGATTCTCAGCGACATTCAGTGAGGGCCTAACATCAGATTTATGCTGCAGATTAGTAAACGAATTACCGTTACATGGTATGGACTCCGGAAAAGTTGGACTCAAGACAGTGCCAGCAGACTGAGCCATGTCACTGCCAATTGCTGTGCTTTGGTGGGCTCGGCTGTTCGCAGGTTGGATCATGTTATGGCAATTGTCCGTGGAAGGTGAAACAGAACAAGATGGGACATCACCACTAATCCTAGATTGTCCTGCCACTGCAGCCGGAGTCAACATATGTCTACCTGCTGTAGAAAGCTGATTTGTCACTGAGCCAGGCAAAACTCCTGTATGGGAAATCACATCGGATAGTATGCCAGGATTCTGTTGTTGAAGCTTGAGGACCTGAGGTGAGTGAGTGAATCGGGCATTACTTTGGCTGCTATTCCCTATAATCTGCTGTTGAATAATACTTGGCTGTAAGACTGAGGTGTCAGTAGCTTGAGGCAATTCCAACATTTGGTTGGTGGTCATGGACCAACATAAGCTCTGGGATGCATCTAAAAGCTGACTTTTTGTCTTTTGAAGTTGTGAAAGTTGACCAGGTTGCTGCAGTGCAGACTGCTGTGCTACAAGTGGTTGCTGATGCTGCTGATGTTGAAGTTTCTGCAACACTTGAAGCTGAATCTCATTGTTAGATAGTTGCTGGCTTAATAGATCAGGAAACTGGGATTGCAATAAGCTTGTCTCTAGATTATGGCCCAAAATGTGCTGCTGTTGTTGCGATCTTGGAGGAAGGTTTCCATGAAGCTGGTGACTTTGAACAGATGATTTGTTGTTACTATGGGCAACTGTTTGAGGTTGGCCTTGAACTTGACTTGAGAATACAGAGGAAGGTAGATTCTGTGTTGATTGTTCAGTGGTATCTCCCAGCTGTTGATGTGGCTTTATGACGGAGCCAAGAGGGTTCAGTACGGATGGTAGCTTTGGAAGATGCTCATTTACCTGTGCTTGCTGAAGTATCCTCTGGGAAGTGAGCTGTGAGGTGCTTGGCTGAGGTAGTTGCGGTAACATCATGCCCAACTGACGGGAAAGATCCCTTCCAGCAAGGTCCTGCAGAAGAGATCCTGACAAGGATTGCATGTAATTCGGTTGTACTGAGTTTCCCAGAGAAGTGTTTTGCGGTGTGTTCATCCAATGTGCTAAGCTTAAACCAGGAAGAGCCTGATTGTCTTTCGTGTAGTTATCATCGCCAAGGCAAGGCATGGTCCTCTTGAACATGTTATCAAGATCATAGGAATCATCATCTGCAAAAGTTAATAAAAAAATGAAATGCAGGACGAAAATACTACAAAATGCACTGAGAAGTTCAAATCAAAGTTGTTTAATCACAGTAGCATGCACGGTACTACCAAACCACTGAGAGAAACCTTGATGACATACACTAGTATCCATGAGAGATAGTAGGTCAGGCAGTCCATGGAAAAAGATAACATGCAGCACAAACAAATTCCGGAGAACGGCTAGCAAGATGCCTACCCTAGCCAAAAACCCCACGTAAGATGAGAGGAAAACTCATAAAACTTATTATTGGCAAAATTGCACGACATGCCATGTAATGGTAAGGGCAAAGATAACTACAAACTACAAGCTTTCCAAAACGTATCTTGCTACCTAGCATTCCTGGCTGCCTTGGACGCTTGGATCTAAAAAATGGAGGGCATATGAAAAATGGAGCAGTCACAGGTTCAATCTCCCAAATTGAGACTCTGTTGCGCCTATCCCCAGCAGTTGATTCATCCCAGCCAACCTTTGGAAGAACATGGTTTGATTAAACATGATCATAAACATTAAAAAGGTAAATGTAACTAGAAGCACAAGGCCACAATTCATACCTGCAAGTTACGCCATTGTGAGTTCTTCCACCTTAGAGGATCAAGGTCACTTATACCAGTAATTGTACCCATATATCTACAAAAGACATGCAAGTTCATCAATTTTAAAATATTCAAGCACAAAAAAAGTCTACAAATCAATATTTTTTTCCTCATACAAATATAATCAAGCTTCTCAATTCCCTATACTTGCAGGTTCATAAACTGTCAAAATCCCAACAAAATAAAGCGCATTCTGACCGTAGGAAAAGGCTCATACTCTACCTTCTGGTTCCAGATTCTTCTGTTTCGAACGCCATCCGGAATCGCATGCCAAGTGATATTTGGTAGCTGCTCACTGCCTTGAAATACTTGGCAAGAGGAATAACAAATTCTGATGCGCTAGATCTGCATGACAAATTCTTCCATTTAAACTCACAACCAAATTAACAGTGGTCTCTAGACTAATTATTGTAACCAAGAACAGTAGGAAAAAACTTAGACATCGACCTTGGATTAAAAAACACCGTAAATGGACTGCTGTTTGCTGCAGCATGGGCTGCCACAGCTAGAATCCCGATAAGCATGCTATCACTAGACAACACTGATGAAGATAAATTGGTAGGCTGCCTTGTAGCTCGTCTAATGCCCAAGAGAAGTTGCTGCTTTTCATCTCTAAGCACATATATTAAGAATAATGAGGTCCATTGCTGAACTTGACAAGAAAAAACATTAAATCTATACTTCTAACCATTACCTAATAAATAAAACTGAGTCACCAGCAAAAAGCCTCTTTCCACTGACAAATACACTCCATCCTGTAGTAAGTAAATGTCGCTTTGGTTTTCCTGCAATTAGAGAAAGACAAGAAATTTGCATAAAATGACAACTAACGAGATGACATGTAGATCTAGTAACCATATGCAAAAGCAGTAGATGGTTACAATTAATTACTCTTCAAGGATGCGAAAAGCAATGTACCTCGAAAGATATGGCGGAAAGTCCAAACATTGTCATGCAAATCCCTAGCTACAATTTCTTGAGCAGGTGGTTGCAAGGAAAAATCCTATTAAGTTACAAGTAGTTAAATAGTGTTATTGGCAAAGAAAATATCAAAACTAAGATTGGAGAACTTACAAGAGTTGGAAAAATCTTCTCAGCCGCACGGCGAGGCACAGAAAACCCTCCATGAGTGCTTGTGTCACTTGCTGTTAGTGTTTTACAAAAAAAGTCCGTTGGTGGTTTATTTGTCCTCAGTGCGAGGTCTGATCTCAGTAATGCATCCTTATCAAGCTGCACGCAAGATGTGATGGATTCAGTTGAAGTTAGCAATTAAAAGTGTTCTAGATATTCAAGTAGTAATAATAATGTGATGGGTTTGGATGATTTGATTGAACAGAAAATCCATAGACCATTTGCTACCAGATACTGAAAAGGAAGTGCTTACAGAAGATACAGGTTGAAGGGTCATCTGAGCATAAACTTCATCCGTTTCTGGGTCTGCCTACAAAACCAAGAATCAAAAGTAAAAGATAGATAATCAAGTCAAGAAGGTTGACATTGTGAATGAGTAAGTAAATGGATGCAATTAAAAGAGGGCAGGATTCATACATGCAGGGTGACATTGTGAAGGAGACAGATTAGTTTCGAGTCAAGATTCGGATAGCTTGGGATTTTGGCATCCACTTCCTTTCGCATAGAAACTGCAACCTGATATCATCAATTTCACCTCAGGTAAGCACAGCTGCACAAGGAACTTTTCTTCTTGGTACATTAAAGAAGAACTAACAAACTAAACTCTATAAAAAGAAACACCAGCTATATCAATCAAGGAGAAAAGATGACAAAACCAGTGGACGAGTTTCCCAGCTATATCAGCACAAGGACCTCACATCTAAAGAAGATGTGCCATAATCATAGAGCACATTTGAAAACTATAAAATCGTTTGGTTTAATTTGATTTTTGACTCTAAATAAAAAAAACAAGCCCACAAATTCAGATAAAAGCTTCACTATTATATAATCAAAAATGGGAAAAAAAATATAATACTCCACCACTGGTTTTGTCATCTTTTCTTCTATAGAGTGTGTTTGTTTGTAAGATTTAAGAACTAATTAGAATTAACTGCCCCGTAATTTTGCAACGTGTGGAATAATGTTAAGCAGTTTTTGGTAGCAAAGTGATTATTACGGGGGGGCAATTAATAACCTCCTTATTTTAGCATGTGTCAAAAAAATTAATCAAAAGCTAAATAAATTTCAATTGAAGTCTATCAATAAGATTAAGAGATTGACAAATGACAGACTAGAAAAGGAAAAGGAAAAGATAATTACCATTTCATGATAATAAATAATTAAAAATACAAGGAAATTATTTGGCGAGATTGTATCCAGTTAAGGAAATAAAGAGCAAATGGGAAAAGCGGGAATAATAATTAGAATTCAATCCAAGAATATCAGCAAAAACCTTTCCTAAGGAAATAAAGAGTAAATGGAAAATTAGAAAGAGAGACCTGTTCGCTGTGGCCTTGAGGGAAGTAGACGACGTGGGTTCCGGCAGCCGGCAAGTTAACCAGCGGCCCTGCACACGCTTGCCATAGCTCCGCGTTTATGCTCTCCTTCTCTCCGGCGACGGCCCCACCCGCATCCCTCATTGAATCCAAATTTGAGAGCAATAAATATGAATATAGAGTATAGTCAACGTATTGACCTTGCTAACTGCTCACTGCTGCTCATGATGGGTCGTCTCCTTCTGTTTCCTTACACCGCATTCACCCAAACACAACTAAACACCCGCCAGATCTCTTCTTCTCGTCTTTCCTGGTGTGTTTACTGTTTCTTGTGTTTCCTTTTTTAATTCCTCTGTGTCTTCCTTCTTGTCCTAGAAAATGCCATTCACTTTTTCTTGCCTAATCCTAAAGTTTTACTTTTCCATGTTCAATTTCTTTTTACTTTTAAAGGAAACCAGAGCGTTTATAGAAAATGGGTAAATTCTAAATTGCATGTTTTGGACAAAGAAAAGGGATAATTGGTAGAAAAGAAAACATCGGTCCAAATTGCAGTTTAATTCATTCCTGTGTTTGTAAAATATTTTCGATCAAATTTAGTTTATGTCTTTGTACAAAAATTTCCAATCAACATAAACGTTTTCCAATTAAACTTCTAAATGATTAATTTAATCCTCATGTTCTTTAAATATTTTTAATCAAATCTAATCTTATGTTTAATTTAATCTTTATGTTCGTAAAATATTTTCAATCAAACTCCTATATCATTAATGTGGTTTTTGTGTTCGTAAAAAATCTCTAACTAAACTTTTAAATAGTTAATTTAATTTTTATGTATAAAACATTTCCAATCAAACTTAACCTCACAATTGGGAACCCAAAGTTCTAGTTATATATATATATAAACTATAAAGAAAAAAAGAATTATTTAACCTTTGCGTTTTACCACCCCATGTTTATAAAACCTTTCCAAATACTAGCACATTGTATCAACGAAATTCATTATGTGTTTGTTCGGATTGGTTTAATCAAGCACCTAATTTCAAATTAAAATTATTTCTTTTTCCAAAAAAATGTATAATATCCATGACATTTTTAATATTATTTTCCGAACATGAGTGCCATGTCAGAAAATATTTACAAAATTATAAAATAAAATATGTAAAAGAATAGGGAAAATATTTTAAAAATAAAAATATAGAAAAAAACAAAAAAGGATTTAAATTTATAAAAAAATCATACAGAGTAAAAAAAATTATAAAACTTGTTTTCTTTTTTAACTTTGTTTATTTTACTTTTTTGAGAGGAAAATCCAATTTCTTCAAAAAAAAAAAGAAATAATATGAAACCCTAAAAGGAAACATTAAAAATGGAATATATAAAACCTAATTATTAATCTTTAAAAGGAAGCTAACTAATATTTAAGCGTCTAGTGTATAGTTATTGCATCTTTAGCACAGTAAATCCTTTTTCATTTTTTTCTATTTTTTATGTTTTATAGATTTTTTTAAATATTTATGCCATGTTTTAGATTTTTTTATAATTTTTTCTATATTATAAAGGATTTCATTAATATAGAGTACTATTTAAAAAAAATAGAAATGCGGGGCGGTAAAATATCATTCAACCATACTCATAAGATTCGAAGACAAATACCAAATCATTTTTGGTTAGATGAGGATTGATAATGTAATAAAAGAAAATTTTAGAGAGGGAATGGAATGAACTTTTTTTTTATTAAACACCAATGATGAGTGTTTTTGCTAACCTTTTTACAATAATTTAGGGAAATAGAGAACTAATAGTATTCTTCGTATTAGAAAATGTTCGATTAGATCTCTAACGTATTATAGGGTTCAATAAAATCTTTAACATTTGTGTATAATCTCCAATGGAGTCCTTCCGTGATAAAAATCCTACGTGGGACGGAATATTCCGTTAGTATGTATTTTTTATTTTTTTTTTTAAAAAAGCGAACCCAGCAAATCTTTTTTATTATATTTTTCCTTTCCTTTCCTCCTTTTCTTTTCTTTTTCATCTTTGCTTTTTCTTCGACATCTGACATCTCTTTCTCCCCTTCTCCCTCAACTCCATCCTCCTCCACAACTAGGGGTGGCAATATGGGACATTGTCCATATACCTGTTCTGTCCGTTCAATTGTAGACGGGATATGAACGATAATTTTAGTCCTATTTAATAAACGAGACGGGTCAAACCCATCCCGCTTTACACGTGGACAGACAGGACAAATCCGATGGGTTCCCGTCTGTCCATTTATTATTTACTCTTTTTAACACATTATTAATTTTAAAACAAATATGTTTATATAATATTTTCTAACGAACTCAAATCTTCCCATCCCAATGTCCTCATTCTCCTAGCCCTAACCGCCGCAGCTTCGCCGCCTGACCATTAAAATACCCCTGTTATATTTCAATTCCCTGATTCACTTCTCCACTTCTGCCACACTTACAAACCCATCCTTTGCCTCCTTCATCGACTAAGCGACTTCGAGTTCTTCCATCAACATCACCTGTTCAGCCGGCATTTCGCCCCACACAACATGCCCGCACTCGATATCGCGGCCACTGGCACACCGTAATTGCTCGGCGGGAAGCAGTTTCAGATTTCTAGTAAATCATCTCGTTTCTTGACCGACCAATTAAATTGTTGGGAGGATGATTGTTGGATTACTTGATGCAATTATGAACCCATCTGATTGCTTGATGCTGTTTGCATTGTTTGGCTGATTCCAGCTAGTTTGGGAATAAGACGTTTGATGATTTTGGAAAAATACCCCTCTTATAGCATCATAAGTAGTGCATGTAGCTGCCTCCATAAAGTGCTTTCTGCTGGCTTATGCAAATTTGAGTTGAGGATCGTGTTGTGCTACAGTGCTAGTTTCTTGTAGCATTTTAGTGTCTTGTGAATTGCAGTGAGTTTTAATAGTTTGTATAAGAATGTCATTTGAATTAGCACATAAGATGTTGGAATATGCTTTACACCTGGCTAATATGTTCATCTTGACCAATCGCGTTATTCACAAAAGAAAATGTTAGAGATTTTTGCTTTTGGCTTTGAGAGTTAGAGGGTGAGAACTGCAGTTAGGGGTGAACAAAAACCAGCCCAAACCGGCCCGGTATTTTTTTTTTTTTTGAAAAAATGAACCGAACTGGACTGCCCCGGTTCGGTCTGGTTCTCCAGAGCTGAAAAATCCGAACTGAACCGTAGAACCGGTCAATGGAGCAAAATGAAAGGATTAGCCTGGGTGATAATTGTTATGTTCATTTGTTTTGAACTTGCATAATATCACAACAACTCGCAGTAATTTTGCTAATTCTATTGATTGATAAACCTGGTAATGTTTCTGAATAGAAGGAAAAAGATGTTATTATGTTTTCTGGTACTGCTTCTGATCAGAAGAAAAGGGAGAAAAAAATTAGGGAAGTTTTGTTTGTTCTGTTTGCAAATTTGGGAAGGACAAAATGTCTTCTTAACTATAGCCCTATGAATAGTGAATGCACTTTCTTGACTTTTTGCTCTGTGCTACTTGGTGTTAGTATTTGGCTTAACTTGCCTGGCTACAAGTTGGGCTTATGTTCTTCTTACTTATAGAAGGTAAAGGGTACTCCCTGAAAGCTTTGCCATGTCATGTTGATGACCAAGCATTTGCAATCTGCGCACAACAAACCTATTTTTTGCCCCCTAATCATAGTTCTTATCTAAGTTTACACCTATCTTTTGCTTCTGGAGTGGTGTACCTATTTTTTTGTGTTCTTATTAGTTTTCTAATGTAAATGAAAGATGCAAATACAACTTTGGAAACTAATAGGAATGCTCAAAGTTCATCGATTGAGATTGAAGTTAATGGTTTGGAAGAAGAAAATCTTCCTTCTTCGGGCAAAAGAAAGAGGAGTTTAACTTTAGGATCATGGACTTACTTTGATTTAATAACTAGAGAGGATAACAAGAGAAAAAGATTCTAGGTTTACGTAAATCTATACGATTTTTATATTTTTATGTGTAGACTTAAGTTTAAGATGAGTTTTAGTTGTTAGATGAGGTTATGTGATGGACTTTAATGGTAGAAAATATTTGTTATGGTATACATAATTTTCTTCATCATCCCATGACTCAACCCATAAACATTTCGCTGATATATTTTTGTAGTGGCAAAAATATTCGTGGTGGTGTTCATGATTTCATTCATAACCCCATGACTCAACCCATTAATTGTTCGCTGATATATTTTTGTAATGGCAGAAATTTTCGCGGTGGTCTTTATGGTTTCACTCATAACTCCATGACTCTCAACTCATGAATTGTTCGTTGATATATTTTTGTAATGGCAGAAATTTTCATGGTTGTGTTCATAGTTTCATTTATAACCCCATGACTCAACCCATGAATCGTTCCCTAGTAGAATTTTTAAAAGAAAAAAAATGATTTTTTTTTTGAAAAAAATATTATTTGGACGGGAACCTGTGCAAACCTAGTTAATTTAGATGAACGGGACTAGTCCGTCCATTTATTAAATGGGTTGCGACTAGTTTGTCCTGTTTATTTCTGGGACTAAACGAACTTGGTTCGTGGACGTTTGTCTGTCCGTTTTACCTCCCCTATCCACCCATGAAAATCTTAACCTATAGCTCTTAACTTCACCTTCGAATTCTTCTTCCTTTCGTACTCTAGCCTAAACCTTTACCAATTTTCATAATTTACATCTCTCGAACTCCAATCTGTCTTGCTATCGAGTTCCTTGGGTGAAATTGTTAAGAATTCTAATTTTTGGATGAAGCGCTTCCTCACTATCTCCGTTCGCCATCGGTCAGCATCAGATCCATCATCGGGGCTGTCAACGACGACCAAAAATAGTCTCAGACCACCATTACGCCACCGTTGTAGATCGTTGAGCTCATTGGAGATCCTCCGCACCAAAGTGGATTCTCATCTCCCGATCTATTTATGCGTTGTTGTATTTGTTTGTTGTAAACAAGAAAGAGATGAGATGTTACTGCTGAGTTTAGTTAAACTATTACTTTTGGCAAATGGAGATGGACGATGTTGGTGATGATAAAGATGATGTGGTGGTGGCGGGTTGGGCTCTACTAGGTGGTAATATTGAAATGGGGGTATAAGCTAATTGGGAATATAATACCTCGAGTTCTTAATCAATTTAAAACCGCGATGTAAATGATCTGAATGGTTCTGCTCTATTTATGGATGACTTGGGATCCTTTCTGCTCTTTTCGCGAATATCTAAAAAAAGCGTTGGGGAAGTACGAAGTATACGCTCCGATGATCAAATCAGTGGTCATTATGAATATATAATAAAATACACAGTTGGTGCACCTAAGAATATAATTTAGCTTAACCTAGATAAATATGGTGCCCGCCATTAGTATTGCCGTTAGTGTTTGCATGGAATTTACATATACATGTCGTTTGAGTTGGCAAATGGTATCGTTTGCTTTGCCATGACTTGATATATATATATATATGAGTTTTGCTAACCTGCCCACTTCATGGGAAGGTTAACATTGTGCCCATTTTTCAGTGGACAGTGATTATCCTTCCTTTATTGAAACACTTTAATAGGTATCAAGGTTACAAAGGTAATATAACTACTATCTAATAAAAAAATAATTTATCTTTCATTACCACATTCAATTTCTTCTCTTTTTCCTGGTAGAGAGGAGAGGAAATAAAAAAGAAGGAAATGACTCAGAGAAAGTGGTGAGGGAGAGAGAGGAGGAAAAAGAGAACAAATTGAATGTGGTAACGAGAGAGAGAAATTAATTTTTTATTAGGTAGTAGTTATATATATATATGCACGCGTCGTGCATGTCGTGCATGCCGTTTGCTTGACAATGATATAACAAGTATATGTGGTGATGCCCCGTTAGCTTGACAATGATGATGTCGTTGGTGTTGACATGAAAGCTACTCATACATAATTACCATCATGCCATTATAATTAATTTGGACCAACTTAGTGATGGTGTAGGTTACTTATACATAATCATATCATTATAATTAATTTGGACCAACTCAGTGATGGTGTAGGTTACTTATACATAATCATATCATTATAATTAATTTTCACCAACTTACTGTTGGTGTAGGCTATTCATGTATAGTTACTATCGTGTCATTATAATTAATTTGGGCCAACTTATTGTTGGTGTAGGCTACTCATGCATAATTACCATCATGTCATTGTAATTAATTTAAACCAATTTACTATAGCCAAACCCATTTCTTATACCATGCGATAGGAAGATGGTGAAAGTGAGCTGCTGTTGGTGAGGCCAACGACGGTTGATGAGGTGGCAAATACAGATGTCACTGTTCTAGTGCCCGATTAGATCTGATAAGAAGCAAACACAAAGAGTGGAAAGAGGAACAACCCAAAGTAATTCATCTTGCTCATCATACTAACCAACTTCAATTCTCTACCAATTATTTCAAAGAAAAGTTGCTGTATGTGAGAGTGAATGGTGAGATGAAACAAAATGGTTCGGCCTCTGCCTATCTTTTCCTTTATGGAAAGCCAAGCTCTACCTACCCTTATCAAATCTCATCTCATCCTCAAATAGTGAGATTTGACAACTTAATATATATTAAATGGGTAGTCCATTAATTATACGAGTTAGTACTCATAAACTATTCAAATTGTATATGCTCGAGCCTAATAAAATAATAAACGAACATTGATATATTATTAGTAGGTCTCACTTACGGTGGATAGTACATAGATTAAGATAAAAAAAATACCCTTATGATATTTATTTGGATTATCACTGGGTGTTAACTTTTAGTAAGGGAGATGAGGGTGATATGATGATGATTAGAAAATAAATGGTGGTGTAGGTGGGGTTAATACACCCCCGGTCTCAAATGTTTATCATTTTATTTTAGTCAGTCTCAAATATTTTATCCATTAGTTTAATATAGTTCTAACTATTAAAAGAACGTTGACGGAGACATTTGAGTATTTTAATGTATTTTTTTACAACTTTGCCCCCTCTTGTGAAACGTTAGAAGAAAGAAAAAAAAGTGAAAAAAAAATTACAGAACATGCTAGAGAAAGAGACTAGAGAGAGAAAGAGGAGATAGAAGGGAAAAGGGAACATTGTCATCCCCATAATCTATGCACGCTCTCATCATCAACTCCATCCATCCTCATCCTCCTCCTCCTCCCTTTTACTCTCTTTACTCCTCTGCAACAAAAAACTCTACCATACTGCCCCCTGCCTGACATTCCATCAATTCTCCTTTTCCTCTCATTCCCTTTCCTTCGCATCTGTAAAAACACACATTTTATGTCTGATTTTTTTTCTTAGTACTAGAAGTATAAGGAAGAAAATGAAAGTGACCCAAAAAATCAAATGGAGTCAGATGAGAACCGCATCCGGGAACCCGATTATTGGAGGACCCGAGTTGCAAACACCTCGTACTAGTACCAGTTCCCTCCCCAAACCCATGATTTGGTTAATCCTCTTCGTTTCCCTCACTTATGTTGTATATAATCTCAAGATCCTCTACAACTCACGCGTCGTCATTTGCTGCCTCGACCAACAACCCTTCCCCTTGGTGGTGACCACCACTTGATCCAAAACCACACCACCACGACCACACTACTCTCTGCCATACCTAAAAGGGAGAGCTAAGAGAAGCAACAACAGGAACACAAAAGACGAAGAATCAAGAAGCCCACATCAATTTAGAATATTTATTACTATTTGTTTCCAATGTTCGTATTTAGCATGTCCGAGAGAGGAGCAAACTTGTAAAAAAATATATTAAAATACTCAAATTTAATGAAATTTGTCTCCGTCAATATTTTTTTAACAGTTAAGATTATATTGAATTAACGAATAAAACGTTTGGGACCAATAAAAATAATAAAAGAAAGACGTTTGAAACTGATTAAAATAAAATGACAAATATTTGAGATCAGTGGTGTATTAACCTGGAATAGAGAAGAAGAAGGAATTTATAGTTTTTTTTTCTGCATTTTTCAAGTAAGTTGCCTCCTTTCGTTAATTTGAGCCGTTAAATTTAATAGATTTTTTTTTACCATAGCTATTTCCTTTTTTTGTAAAAAAATATTATTAAAAAAACTACTGATACTAATCCGTTCATGTCCTTTCTCTTTTCTTTAATTTTTTTATTTTTTTATTTTTTTTTGGAGGAATGAAACTAGCCTAAGTGATAAAGAGAAAAAGAAAAGAGAGAATTATTGATTTCGATCCAATTAAGTAAATTTCATGAATCTAAGTAAAAGACAACCCTCAAAATCATGATTTTCTAGGCACATCACAATCTTATCATCCTCTTGTCCTCCTCCGTCGCACCGCCTCTCTAGCTCCCCTCTTAGCTCCTCTAGAGCCTTGCTAGCTATTTGTCTTTCCAGATTTATTTAAAAGCCATCATTCAAAAACCATCTCTTTTGTGCAATCTTCGTAAAGTTTAGAACTTTGTTCAAATTCCCAGTTTTCCTAAAACCCAAACCAATATCAAAGCTAAGAACAACAAAGAAACTAAGAAGAACCCATTTCAAGAGCTAGAAAGTACTAAAGAAACCCAACAACATCAATCAAGAAGTGTCAAGCTCATGCTCCAAAATCAGCTGTTATTCCGAGATTGAAGATGGTTTGGATTTTGAGGTTCTTGATACATCTACAAGCACTCCTTACTCCACACCAAAAGCAGAGAGATTTAGGATTCCAGAGATTGTGACATGCCCACCAGAGGAACGAAGACGAACAAGCGGCTCCGTCTTCCCCACCAACACCAGATCCAACTTCGTTCCTATCATCCACCACAGACGACGACAAATCACAATAGTTGTGACAATCTTCCGGCACCTCCGTCGCCGGTTGGCTCTACTGAAGAGATCTCTTCATCAAATTGGTGGATCTCGTTGATGGTGGTCTGAGCCCACTAAACAACTCCACTGTACTGCTCAAACTGCTACAGGTGGTCTCTGCGGATTCATCGGCTAACGGTGACTGTCTTGAAAGCCGCCGTCGTTGCCTGTAGGTGAATAGATCCGCAAACGGGTCATGTCGGTTAAGGCTTGGGATTACGGGCTTGGTCGGATTACCCATCAATCTATTGCAAACATTTTGTTAATTTCTAATTTTTTTGGAGTAATTTGTCATGCGTTTCGTAGTAGGGTAGTGTTACAGACTTTCATAGAGATTGGTGGGAGCATTAATTTAATTTAATTTGTTGAAAAGCAGGGGAAGGAATTGTGTGAGAGTAAGAGGAAGAAGGAGATTGACGATTTGGTATTTTGGGGAAAAAAAGGGGTAATAGGGCAAAGGTCCCCTATACTATCGCGAAAAACACTCACCCCCTATGCTTGTAATTTTTTGCCAGTCCCCCCTGTACTAAAGGTCAGAGGCAAAATGCCCCAATCCGTTAGTCAAACTAACTTTCTGTCTCATTTGACCCTCTGCAGCCAGTGTCCATTATTTTCCATTACCTGGACTGAAAATAAACTGGAAAAAAGAAAATGACACCACCACAAGCATTTATCTGGCACAAAAATTAATCTCCTTATAAAGCAAAGAACTGAGACCACCACAAGCAAGGATACTTGTATCAGAAGGGCAAACAAAGAATGGAATTCAAGGGAATTATGGCAGAGAAACACACAGCTGCACGTGTGCAAAACAAAAGAAGGCACAAGTTATGGCAGAAAAATTATTTCTCATTCCGAACAAACCCATACATATATATACAAAAGGAGTCAAACCTTATCTATGCATTTCAAAAGTTCAAAAAACTAAAAGTTTAGTTTAGTGCATAGGTGTTAGTTTTCAACATTGAGACATTTGAGACCTCATAGCATAAGCCAAGTACTTGTTCAGGAGAACTTTCTGGTGGTTTGCATATAGTTCTTTTTCCTCAGCCAAAAATCCAACATCCAACTCCCGAATTTTGTTCTCATATTTACTACGAATTTGGTTCATCTCCTGCTGACAATCACATCTCATCTGCAGCTTCTACAACAAGAAAAAATGAAGAAAAAAATATTCATGAAAACAAAGAATTGACCCTTGTAGATATTTTAGCACAAGCTAACAAGAAACTGACCATAGCTTCATGAGTAGTAGCGTTTCTTTCTCTCTCTTTTATTATTCTCTCCCATTCAAACTGAAGTAGATCTTGAAATGATAATTGGGGAATTCACAAGAGGTATGTAGTGTGTGCAGGATGACTTCCACTGGCAGAAGTAATAGGCATTGTTCCTGAACTAGAAACATGCGTCACTGACCCATCAAGAGGTATTTCAGCAGGCAGTGCATGCTCCATCACAGGTGCATTATTAGATTGAGCAGAAACCAGTACTAGGCCTGGTAAAACCTCAACTTGTTGCAAGGTATTCTGAATTTGATTTGGAACTCCATCTTCCAGTACAGTGGATGGAGTTGGCACAAATCATTTAACTTGAAAGACCTAGATAAATGAGGTTTGAGTGGTTAATCTCCTTATAAAGCAAAAAACTGAGACCACCACAAGCAATTATCTGGCACAAAAATTATATTATAGTTTTAAGACTATGGAGAAACAATATTTATGAAAGGCAGAATATAAGTGATTCACTACTAACTTTTACCTTTTGCAAATTTTCTACATCCTGCAGGTTCACTCCATCCTGACCTTGACTAGCAGCATTCTTGCCCACAAGACCTTTAGCAGTTTTAAGGTCCACCAATATTTAAAAAAAAAAAATCTGATGAGCTTCCCTACTTTAATTCTTTCTTGGAATAATTCAGTTGTTTTTTTTTCTTTTCTAAATTAGCTCTTGGTCTTTTTCTTAGATTATTTAACTTGAGTTAATTTTGTGATCTCTTAAATTTTACTTTGATTAAAGGTCAGATTTGGTGGTTTTTCTTAATGATCTATATACGATTGTATTACATTGGTTATCCAATAGATCCCAATGACTTTTCAATAAAATGAAGAAAATGTTGAATTAATTAGGTAAGTTTCCACCAATAATCTACTTTCAGAATTCCTTAGAATGAGTAGTAAGAAATGGCTTGAATTAATAATACTAAGATTATGTGGGTTGCTGACATAGGAGGGCAAACAAAGAATGGAATTCAAGGGAATGATGGCAGAGAAACACACAGTTGCACGTGTGCAAAACAAAAGAAGGCAAAAGTTATGGCAGAAAAAATATTTTTCATTCCGAACAAACCCATACATATATATACAAAAGGAGTCAAACCTTATCCATGCATTTCAAAAGTTCAAAAAACTAAAAGTTTAGTTTAGTGCATAGGTGTTAGTTTTCAACATTGAGACATTTGAGACCTCATAGCATAAGCCAAGTACTTGTTCAGGAGAACTTTCTGGTGGTTTGCATATAGTTCTTTTTTCCTTAGCCAAAAATCCAACATCCAACTCCCGAATTTTGTTCTCATATTTACTAAGAATTTGGTTCATCTCCTGCTGACAATCACGTCTCATCTGCAGCTTCTGCAACAAGAAAAAATGAAGAAAAAAATATTCATGAAAACAAAGAATTGAACCTTGTATATTTTTTAGCACAAGCTAACAAGAAACTGGTCATAGCTAGATGAGTAGTAGCGTTTTTCTCTCTCTTTTATTATTCTCTACCATTCAAACTGAAGCGGATCTTGAAATGATAATTGGGGAATTTGCAAGAGGTATGTAGTGTGTGCAGGATGACTTCCAATAGCAGAAGTAGTAGGCATTGTTCCTGAACTAGAAACATGCGTCACTGACCCATCAAGTGGTATTTCAGCAGGCAGTGCATGCTCCATCACAGGTGCATTATTAGATTGAGCAGAAACCAGTACTAGGCCTGGTGAAACCTCAACTTGTTGCAAGGCATTTTGATTTGGATTTGGAACTCCATTTTCCAGTGCAGTGGATGCAGTATGCACTGAGCATTCAGATTGAAAGACCTAGACAAATGAGGTTTGAGTGGTTAATCTCCTTATAAAGTAAGGAACTGAGACCACCACAAGCAATTATCTGGCACAAAAATTATATTATAACTTGTTGCAAGGCAATTATAAGTGATTTACCACAAACTTTTACCTTTTGCAAATTTTCAACATCCTGCAGGTTCACTCCATCCTGACCTTCACTAGCTGCATTCTTGCCCACAAAACCTTTACCAGTTTTGAGGTCCACCAATATTTTTAAAAAAAATCTGATGAGCTTCGCTACTTTAATTCTTTCTTGGAATAATTGAGTTATTTTTTTTTCTTTTCTAAAATAGCTCTTGATCTTTTTCTTTGATTATTTAACATGAGTTAATTTTGTGATATCTTAAATTTTACTTTGATTAAGGTCAAATTTGGTGATTTTTCTTAATGATCTATATATGATAGTATTACATTGCTTATCCAACAGATCCCAATGACTTTTCAATAAAATGAAGCAAATGTTGAATTAATTAGGTACGTTTCCACCAATAATCTACGTTCAGAATTCCTTAAAATAAGTAGTAAGAAATGGCTTGAATTAATAACACTAAGATTATGTGGGTTGTTGACATAGAAGGGCAAACAAAGAATGGAATTCGAGGGATTGATGGCAGAGAAACACACAGTTGCACGTGTGCAAAACAAAAGAAGGCACAAATTATGGCACAAAAATTATTTTTCATTCCAAACAAACCCATACATATATATACAAAAGGAGTCAAACCTTATCCATGCATTTCAAAAGTTCAAAAGGCTAAAAGTTTAGTTTAGTGCATAGGTGTTAGTGTTCAACATTGAGACATTTGAGACCTCATAGCATAAGCCAAGTACTTGTTCAGGAGAACTTTCTGGTGGTTTGCATATAGTTCTTTTTCCTTAGCCAAAAGTCCAACATCCAACTCCCAAATTTTGTTCTCATATTTACTAAGAATTTGGTTCATCTCCTGCTGACAATCACATCTCATCTGCAACTTCTGCAACAAGAAAAAATGAAGAAAAAAATATTCATGAAAACAATGAATTGAACCTTGTATATTTTTTAGCACAAGCTAACAAGAAACAGATCATAGCTTTATGAGTAGTGCTGTTTTTTCTCTCTTTTATTATTCTCTCCCATTCAAACTGAAGCGGATCTTGAAATGATAATTGGGGAATTTGCAAGAGGTTTGTAGTGTGTGCAGGATAACTTCCACTAGCAGAAGTAGTAGGCATTGTTCCTGAACTATAAACATGCGTCACTGACCCATCAAGTGGTATTTCAGCAGGCAGTGCATGCTCCATCACAGGTGCATTATTAGATTGAGCAGAAACCAGTACTAGGCCTGGTGAAACCTCAACTTGTTGCAAGGCATTCTGATTTTGATTTGGAACTCCATCTTCCAGTGCAATGGATGGAGTTGACACTGAGCATTCAGCTTGAAAGACTTAAACAAATGAGGTTTGAGTGGTTAATCTCCTTATAAAGCAAAGAACTGAGACCACCACAAGCAATTATCTGGCACAAAAATTATATTATAGTTTTAAGACTATGGAGAAACAATAGTTATGAAAGGCAAAACATAAGTGATTCACCACAAACTTTTACCTTTTGCAAATTTTCTACATCCTGCAGGTTCACACCATCCTGACCTTGACTAGCAGCATTCTTGCCCACAAGAACTTTACTAGTTTTAAGGTCCACCAATATTTAAAAAAACAAATCTGATGAGCTTCCCCACTTTAATTCTTTCTTGGAATAATTGAGTAGTTTTTTTCTTTCTAAATTAGCTCTTGGTCTTTTTCTTAGATTATTTAACTTGAGTTAATTTTGTGATCTCTTAAATTTTACTTTGATTAAAGGTCAGATTTGGTGGTTTTTCTTAATGATCTATATACGATTGTATTACATTGGTTATCCAATAGATCCCAATGACTTTTCAATAAAATGAAGAAAATGTTGAATTAATTAGGTAAGTTTCCACCAATAATCTACTTTCAGAATTCCTTAGAATGAGTAGTAAGAAATGGCTTGAATTAATAATACTAAGATTATGTGGGTTGCTGACATAGGAGGGCAAACAAAGAATGGAATTCAAGGGAATGATGGCAGAGAAACACACAGTTGCACGTGTGCAAAACAAAAGAAGGCAAAAGTTATGGCAGAAAAAATATTTTTCATTCCGAACAAACCCATACATATATATACAAAAGGAGTCAAACCTTATCCATGCATTTCAAAAGTTCAAAAAACTAAAAGTTTAGTTTAGTGCATAGGTGTTAGTTTTCAACATTGAGACATTTGAGACCTCATAGCATAAGCCAAGTACTTGTTCAGGAGAACTTTCTGGTGGTTTGCATATAGTTCTTTTTTCCTGAGCCAAAAATCCAACATCCAACTCCCGAATTTTGTTCTCATATTTACTAAGAATTTGGTTCATCTCCTGCTGACAATCACGTCTCATCTGCAGCTTCTGCAACAAGAAAAAATGAAGAAAAAAATATTCATGAAAACAAAGAATTGAACCTTGTATATTTTTTAGCACAAGCTAACAAGAAACTGGTCATAGCTAGATGAGTAGTAGCGTTTTTCTCTCTCTTTTATTATTCTCTCCCATTCAAACTGAAGCGGATCTTGAAATGATAATTGGGGAATTCGCAAGAGGTATGTAGTGTGTGCAGGATGACTTCCATTGGCAGAAGTAGTAGGCACTCTTCCTGAACTAGAAACATGCGTCATTGACCCATCAAGAGGTATTTCAGAAGGTAGTGCATGCTCCATCACAGGTGCATTATTAGATTGAGAAGAAACCAGTACAAGGCCTGGTGAAACCTCAACATGTTGCAAGGCATTCTGATTTTGATTTGTAACTCCATCTTCCAGTGCAGTGGATGGAGTTGGCACAGAGCATTCAGCTTGAAAGACCTAGACAAATGAGGTTTATGTGGTTAATCTCCTTATAAAGTAAAGAACTGAGACCACCACAAGCAATTATCTAGCTCAAAAATTATAGAGGAAAGAGTTTTTACCACCCTGGAACTATCGGCCAAAATCACAAACTTCCCCTGAACTTCATTTTTTAAAGTACGCCTCCCCTGAACTATTGTTTTCGAGCAAAAAGACCCCCTCCGTCCATTTTCACTAACTGTCCCGTTAAAGTCACTCCCTATTGCCGGTTTGGGGTATTTTTTTTACCTGTTGCACCCATTAATTAGTTAAAGTTGTTGTTTTGATTTGTTTTGAAAAAAATAATTAATTTTGTTTTGATTTGGTTTTGGAATAATTAATTTTTCTCAAAACCAAAGAAGCCCCGTCCCTTTTTTGTCAAAACAGAAGAGAAACAAATAGAAAAAAATAAGAACAATCGCGAGCAAGGGAAGAGAAGAGAGACGATTCTGATCGTGATGAGAAGAGAGCCGATTCAGATCTGGGTGTCGAACCCCTGGTAGAAGACGACGAACCACAAAAGACGATAAGTGGAAGGGCAGCGGAAAGTTAGGGTTTCTGAGAAGACGATAGGTAGAAGATGAAGAGAAGAGCGGTTCGTTTGAGAAGAGGTCGCGATAGCAAGCAATTACTGATTCACGGCGAAATTGCATCTCCACCGCCATGGCGTCATCAAGCAATCACTCATTCACGGCATCTGCAGGAAGTGGCGAAGGAAATAGTGCAGCATCCTATTTACGATTCAAGAACATACTGTGCAAGTGTGGGGTAAGAGCTTCGGTTAAGATATCAGAATCGACAACTAACCCAGGAAGGTTATACTATAAATGTGCGAATGGTCAGTGTGGATTGTGGGCATGGTGCAATGTGCAAGGTGGATCTGTGCCCAATGTTCGTCGGGTTGAAAATAATGATTGGGTAGCGATTAAGGAAGATATTAGGGAGGGTCTGCAGGAAGAATGCGAGTTGATTCGCAGGGAGTTGAAGGAGATTGTTGCTGCAACATCTGGCAAAGCCGAAGCTGTGGGAAATGTTAATAATTGTTCATTTGTCATACTATGTCTTTTGATCCTTCTCCAATTTTTCTTAATTACTGCTCTTGTAATATTTAGAGGTTGAATTTGCTGAATTTGTAGTTTTTAGGGTTTGTATGTGCTGAAATGGTAATTTTTTGGAGATGGCATTGTTAGACGGGTTGGAGATGGCATTTTTTGGAAATGGCATGGTAATTTGTTGGGATTATAGGTTTAATGATGTATCTGGTAATCTTTTAGGACTGTCTTGTGTGCGTGAGTTATGTAATCTACAACTTTGAATGCAACTTGTACTTGTTTTTAGATTCTGGTTCTCTTCTCTCTTGATGCTGAATTGTACTTGCATGAGTTATGTAATATTGAAATTTCCATTTCATTTACATTTTTAAATGGAATAGAACAACTAATTCAAATGTAGTCTTGAATTCAAATGGAAGAGAACTACAAGTTGAAAGCAATCATAAGTGTACAACCAAATTGTGTTAAATATCCCTTTCATTGATAAGCAGCAAGTCAGAAGTACATATCTTACATTATAAGTCCCCTACAATTGCCCTTTCCATAACCACAAAAGATGAAAAAAAATTACACAAAATCAGTTCCACATTGCTGCACCAAACTACACACCTGCTTCATCAAAATGAGACCCACATTGCTGCAACAAAGTACAAGAAATCATCCCTAAATCAGTCCTACATTCCTGCACCTCAAACTCCACAAAATCAGTCCCACATTGCTGCACAAACTACACAGAATCATCCCAGCTCCTCAAACTCCACAAAATCAGTCCCAAATTGCTGCACAAACTACACACAATCATCCCAAAATCAATCCTACATTCCTGGACCTAAAACTCCACAAAATCAGTCCCAAAGGGGAGCAACAAGCTACACAAAAGTCAGACCCACATTGCTGCAACAAATTATACAAACTCATTCCAACACTAACTACACAAACACATTCACTGTTGCAGGAAACCACACAAAATCAAGGTATCCATTTCCTGCTATTCCCGACTTGGCTTCTTGTAATTCGGCTGGTTGTGCTTGGCTGTACTGGCTCAGGTGCACTGGACCTGGTTTGTGGCCTTGGGGGGCGGAAGCTGCCACTAACTCCAGCGGGTCTCCATATCCTCTTCTTCTTAGGCCTTTGCCTTGTATTCGCACCAGTGTTCATAGGGGTTGGAGATGGCATTGTTGGAGGGATTGGAGATGGCATTGTTGGAGGGATTGTTGGAGGGGTTGGAGATGGCATTGAGCTCCTTGAAAACCTTGAACCAGCATTTGCATCCCCATCATTTCCCTAAAACCACAAACACTTAAAATAGTAAATAGAAGTAAATTTATAAATGGGAAATTTAAAATATAAGAAGACTAAATAAATTTACATGCACTTCAGGTTCAGTTTCACCATTAGGAGTACTTGTAGCACCAGCATTTGCATTCCCATCATTTCCCTAAAACCACAAACACTTAAAATAGTAAATACAAGTAAATTTATGAATGGGAAATTTAAAATATGAGAAGACTAAATAAATTTACCTGCACTTCAGTTTCAGTTTCACCATTAGGAGTACTTGTAGCACCAGCATTTGCATTCCCATCATTTCCCTAAAACCACAAACACTTAAAATAGTAAATACAAGTAAATTTATGAATGGGAAATTTAAAATATGAGAAGACTAAATAAATTTACCTGCACTTCAGGTTCAGTTTCACCATTAGTTTTCTTTTTCCTCCTCAAGGGTGGAAGGTCTGACCTCATAGGGAGTGGACAAGTCCTAGTATTATGATTTTTTCCTTTACAATTCCTGCAAGTCATCACCGTCCCAACCCTCACTCTGTTTGGGTTGGATGGACCAGTCTCTCCAGCTTCCCTCCTTCTCTTATTTCTTGGTCTACCACTCTGTAGTGTATGTTCTGGAGGCCTCACATCATGATGACCTTGAACCACTGGCCATTCACTGTGATCTGGAACAGGGAGAATACCATCTTTGTATGAGTCCATGAATGTGCTCTTACGATAAGCCACATGTACAAAGTCATGAGGACTTTTCCTCAAGAACAAGATGGCAGCAGCTGCATGTCTACATGGCACTCCAGTTAAATCCCATTTTTTGCATGAGCAAGTCCTCAACTGCAAGTCAAGAGTGCATTTGTCACCACTAATGTGCTCCACCTTAAACTTCTGCATTTGGGAATGAGGATACACGATATACGACTGACACTCTTGAATGCATTTCTCTAGTCTGTTGAACCACCTTGGACATATACTCCCATCATACAACATCATCCCTTGATATTTCATGTAAAACCTCCTCATGAGCAATCTTCTAATTGTCTCAAGACATGTCAATATTGGCTTTTTTCTTGCAAGCCTGACACGCAAACATGAAGAAAATCAACTACCTTATAGAAAGTACACTAAAGAAGATATACAATAGAATTTATACAATAGAAAGTACAGTAAAGAATTTATACAATAGAAAGTAACACATTACTTGATGTAAGAATTGAAGCTCTCTGAAAGATTATTCAGGAGAAGGTCACACATCACCCATGGGTTGAAAGCATGCTTTGACCACCTCTGAGGAGGTATCTTCTTCAACCAAGCATATGCTGCTGGTTTTTCACACTTGATTTTCTCCATGTGGATGTTGAACTTTGTGGTTGTGTATGACCTAGCCGTATCCCATAGTTGGTCCTTCATGTACTAGCTACCCCCAAACTCACCCTTGAAATTGTTCCAAATATGTCGCACACAATACCTATGGTCCACCTCCTTTAATACGGTATCAAAATTATTTTGCAACCCCTGCAAAAAACAAGAATATGTTAGACAGATTTGTAGAAAACCACAAGACCAAGATGGAAAATTGGAAAAATCACAAGAGGAAGTGTGAAACTAACCTTCTGCCTGTCAGACATGAAGCACCAGTGATTTAGTGACCCAAGGTCATCTTCTAATCTATGCAGAAACCACAACCAATTCTCCTTGCATTCAGAATCCACCACTGACCATGCAATAGGAAAGATGTTCCCATTTGCATCTTTTCCTATTGCTGACAATAAGTGACCCTTATATCTCCCTTTCAAGTGGCAACCATCAATACTGATAAATGACCTACATCCACTAAAAAATCCACGCTTACAAGCTGATAGACAAATGTACAACCTCTTGAAAATACCACGCGGGGCTGTTATTTTGACGGTGCTACCAGGATTAGACGTTCTTATTGCCTCAGCATAACTCCATAAATGCTTATATTGCTCACTATGCTCTCCCTCGATGAGAGTTTGTGCTATTTTCTTTGCCCTCACCATCTTATATTTTGAAACTGTAACAAAATGCTCCCTACTCACCCTATTGCTAGGATATCCAAATTCGTATCAAGATTTTCCTTGAAATCAGCTAAATATGTTTGAGCAATCCATCTGGGAGTTGCCTGCCGGTTGACTAGATCCTTTCCACAGTAGTGAGTACTAATGAAGGTCTTTATCTGGAAGGAGGTCTTGTCTGCCGATGGTGAAGCATGTATTCTCCATCCACAAAGGTTCTTGCAATGGGCAGTGATCCGACTCTTCTCATTCTTGTCAAACCTAAAGGCATGTCCAGTCTGCACCGCATGTATCTTCAAAGCTTTCCTGAACACATCATGAGTGGCAAACTTCATTCCAACCACCAATTTAATTTCGCCCATCATATTTGTACTCTCGTTGAATATGGGGAATCTATTCTTCATCCTTTCCCTTTCATCCTCACTGTCAGAACAGGGGGGGCTGACTAACTTATCACTATCATCTTCATCAGTCTCAACATCAGGCACACCTGGACCAAAATGTCTTACTGGTGGCCTCCTAACTCTGTCACTTCTACCTTCATCAACTCCCACATTTGATTGCTCAACTCCCTCAGCCACGTCCTCGAATTCCATATCATCCCCCACACCTGCTGTATCAAATATATCTTCCTCACCTTCATTTTCAGAATCTACGAAATCACTAAGATCTTCACTACTACAATCATGTACTTCCCAACTGTAGGTTCTGTCAGCGTGGCTGACGGGTGTCGAATCCGATCATAAATAAAAAGATTACAACTATTCACTAAGCAGCAAAAAGGATTGTGCATTGCGGCAAGAGGATCGAACACAGGGACTATCGGCCTAATGCTTATTCTCCTGCAAACAACCAAACCAAACTAATCAAAACGAAGGGGAGGTAAAAACAGTACAGAAAATAAATGACAGGAAAATAAAATAAAGCAGGAGACATGGCAGCTCCATCTCAAGGCCTTGAGATGAGTCTGCCATGCTCTAAATAAAAACAGTAAAAGAAATACGAAAATAGTAAAGATAAAGAGAGTGAAAGGATGAGGGAAATATTATTCCCGGTAGAGATCTCTTGAGGTAACAATTCCATGTTGTTCATTGACACAAAAAACATTTTCAAAACAATTTTCATAGAGAAGTTATAGAGATACATCCAGGGGCGATCTCCAAGCCTCCTCCTACTCAAGTCACTCAAGGAGAAGCTCCTTTCGTGACCCTAACTCACCTAACAATCAAGGATTGCTGGTTCATTGATATGATTAGGAAGGCCCTTCTCTAGACCTTGAGATGGACGCACTTGCAGTCCATTGACCTCAAAACTAACTCTTTTCTTCTTCTAGTTTCAAGGAGACATCATCCCATCCACTAGTTGTCTACTCGGGTTCTCTCTAGTGCAGAAACGCGGCACTAGAGTGATTCTACTGTAATCAATTGTACCGAAATCCAAGTTGGCCAAACTCAAACACAACACAATCAAATTGTCATTAAATCAAGCAAGAAAAGAGATATGAAAAACGTTTTTATTGAAGAACAACAAGTCTCACAACATACTGGAATTGTTAACCTCTCAATCCCTACCAGGAACCGGAGGAATTAATTACAACTCCAATCAAAACAGCAAGCTTGAATAAAATCTGAAAATACAAGAAAATGGACAATAATGAAAAATGAGAGAACTAGCTTCTCTCTTCCGTTCCCCTTTCTTCTCCTTCTGGTCTCGTCTGGACTGGACGTTCCTTTTCTGCTCAAGCCTCTTCAATTAAATGGCAGCCAAGGGGAGCAACACAATAGAATAAAATATTCCCAAGTGAACACATCCTTCAAAATGCATAGTCTTCAAGGCCTTTGTCACTTGCAAGCATGCTAAACATTCTCCTCTATATTTGTTTCTTTGAGCCACGTGAGGGAGAGTATAGCATGCTGGAAACACCTTGTCTCCATTTACCAAGTCCCAAGCAGACAAGAAAAGCACTCAGGAATAAAAAATTGTAGCACGGAAAAATATGGTCAGTGCTGTCCAGTCTGGAATTCGCCAGGTCGCTCCATCTCAGGGCCTTGAGATAGGCCGGAAATGCGCCTGGAAAATCTGCTCAACACCAATTGATCATTTTTGCTCTAATCTTCGGCCTTTTCATTCCCTTTCCTCCTTCAACATATATTAAACCTATAAAACCACAAAGGAAGGAAACAAGCTCAAAGTAGCATATTAATCATCTCAATTAATAATAAAAGAGACAATAAATCATTGTAAATAAACAATCAATCAAACCCCCCACACTTAAACCATGCTTGCCCTCAAGCATGAACATAAAACACACAAAACACAGAAAACAGAACACCCTTTATACAGAAAATCAACCCTTGGACTGAACTCATATGAACACTTCAAAAACCAACTCTTTCAAGCAATGCTCAAACACTATCAACACTACAAATGTACAAATGTTCAAATAGTGGCATAATAGCATGTTGTTGAACCAGGAAATAAAGCCCTAGAACTACTGACTTCTCTGCCCAAGACTCAATCCAAACGCAGCTGCTACACAAGCAAAAATACACAAGCAGTCATGCAACAAAAATAAAAATACAAGCAACAAAATTAAAGAACACCACCAAGCTTTCCTTCTTTCCCTTCTGCACATTTTCTTTCTTTTATTTAGGCCTTCGGCCTCTTATACCTCCTTTATTCTTTTTTTTTCTTTTCTTTTTTCTTCTTTTTCTTTTTTTTTTTTTTTTTTTTTTCTAAATAGGCCTTCGGCCTCTTATACCCCCTTTCTGTCACGATCCCAAAACATACAAACACACACAATCATGCAAAGAATAAAAAGACACTAACGCAAAGCAAAAATTAAAAACTTGCTGCAACATAATGGACGGGATCTTCATCCCAAGGTCTTGAGATGAGAAGACAGTACAATCCTAGCAAAATATTTCCTAGGACAGCAATACTCATTATACAACCACGTGAATAAATGAACAAATTGTAATATCAGAAGTATTTAGCATTGTAAGACAGAGTTGATTGATCAAGTATTCACATAAGTCAAGTTTTTGAGATTTCATTTTATACAAGGGTGCAAAAAAACAGAAAAAGAAAAAAAAACACAAAAACAACAAAAATATGCCCAAAAACACAATAAAAACACGAAAGTGACTCCCCCACACTTATTGGACACAATGTCCTCAATATTAAGGAGCACAAACAAGGGCAAAAAGACAGTAGCAAAGAAAGATAAAACCTGGGGGCGAAGTTGATGGACTAGGTGAAGGGGTAGCTGGTGCAACACATCCACCTCATCTCAAGGTCCTGAGAAGAGTCTGCCTGGGAACTTCCGTAGCTGCACTGAAAAGGTAGGGGGAAAAAAAACAGAAAAACAGAAACAACGAAAGAAACATGGGTTGCCTCCCATGAAGCGTCCATCTTTATAGTCTTAGACTAGACTCTATTATTCATCAGTTGATCTGGTCATAAACAGAGAAAAACAAACATTAGTTCAACAAATAGTCCCCGGCAACGGCGCCAATTTATGACGGGTGTCGAATCCGCGATCATAAATAAAAAGATTACAACTATTCACTAAGCAGCAAAAAGGATTGTGCATAGCGGCAAGAGGATCGAACACAGGGACTATCGGCCTAATGCTTATTCTCCTGCAAACAACCAAACCAAACTAATCAAAACGAAGGGGAGGTAAAAACAGTACAGAAAATAAATGACAGGAAAAAAAAATAAACCAGGAGACATGGCAGCTCCATCTCAAGGCCTTGAGATGAGTCTGCCATGCTCTAAATAAAAACAGTAAAAGAAATACGAAAATAGTAAAGATAAAGAGAGTGAAAGGATGAGGGAAATATTATTCCCGGTAGAGATCTCTTGAGGTAACAATTCCATGTTGTTCATTGACACAAAAAACATTTTCAAAATAATTTTCATAGAGAAGTTATAGAGATACATCCAGGGGCGATCTCCAAGCCTCCTCCTACTCAAGTCACTCAAGGAGAAGCTCCTTTCGTGACCCTAACTCCCCTAACAATCAAGGATTGCTGGTTCATTGATATGATTAGGAAGGCCCTTCTCTAGACCTTGAGATGGACGCACTTGCAGTCCATTGACCTCAAAACTAACTCTTTTCTTCTTCTAGTTTCAAGGAGACATCATCCCATCCACTAGTTGTCTACTCGGGTTCTCTCTAGTGCAGAAACGCGGCACTAGAGTGATTCTACTGTAATCAATTGTACCGAAATCCAAGTTGGCCAAACTCAAACACAACACAATCAAATTGTCATTAAATCAAGCAAGAAAAGAGATATGAAAAACGTTTTTATTGAAGAACAACAAGTCTCACAACATACTGGAATTGTTAACCTCTCAATCCCTACCAGGAACCGGAGGAATTAATTACAACTCCAATCAAAACAGCAAGCTTGAATAAAATCCGAAAATACAAGAAAATGGACAATAATGAAAAATGAGAGAACTAGCTTCTCTCTTCCGTTCCCCTTTCTTCTCCTTCTGGTCTCGTCTGGACTAGACGTTCCTTTTCTGCTCAAGCCTCTTCAATTAAATGGCAGCCAAGGGGAGCAACACAATAGAATAAAATATTCCCAAGTGAACACATCCTTCAAAATGCATAGTCTTCAAGGCCTTTGTCACTTGCAAGCATGCTAAACATTCTCCTCTATATTTGTTTCTTTGAGCCACGTGAGGGAGAGTATAGCATGCTGGGAACACCTTGTCTCCATTTACCAAGTCCCAAGCAGACAAGAAAAGCACTCAGGAATAAAAAATTGTAGCACGGAAAAATATGGTCAGTGCTGTCCAGTCTGGAATTCGCCAGGTCGCTCCATCTCAGGGCCTTGAGATAGGCCGGAAATGCGCCTGGAAAATCTGCTCAACACCAATTGATCATTTTTGCTCTAATCTTCGGCCTTTTCATTCCCTTTCCTCCTTCAACATATATTAAACCTATAAAACCACAAAGGAAGGAAACAAGCTCAAAGTAGCATATTAATCATCTCAATTAATAATAAAAGAGACAATAAATCATTGTAAATAAACAATCAATCAAACCCCCCACACTTAAACCATGCTTGCCCTCAAGCATGAACATAAAACACACAAAACACACAAAACAGAACACCCTTTATACAGAAAATCAACCCCTAGACTGAACTCATATGAACACTTCAAAAACCAACTCTTTCAAGCAATGCTCAAACACTATCAACACTACAAATGTACAAATGTTCAAATAGTGGCATAATAGCATGTTGTTGAACCAGGAAATAAAGCCCTAGAACTACTGACTTCTCTGCCCAAGACTCAATCCAAACGCAGCTGCTACACAAGCAAAAATACACAAGCAGTCATGCAACAAAAATAAAAATACAAGCAACAAAATTAAAGAACACCACCAAGCTTTCCTTCTTTCCCTTCTGCACATTTTCTTTCTTTTATTTAGGCCTTCGGCCTCTTATACCTCCTTTATTCTTTTTTTTTCTTTTCTTTTTTCTTCTTTTTTTTTTTTTTTTTTTTTTTCTAAATAGGCCTTCGGCCTCTTATACCCCCTTTCTGTCACGATCCCAAAACATACAAACACACACAATCATGCAAAGAATAAAAAGACACTAACGCAAAGCAAAAATTAAAAACTTGCTGCAACATAATGGACGGGATCTTCATCCCAAGGTCTTGAGATGAGAAGACAGTACAATCCTAGCAAAATATTTCCTAGGACAGCAATACTCATTATACAACCACGTGAATAAATGAACAAATTGTAATATCAGAAGTATTTAGCATTGTAAGACAGAGTTGATTGATCAAGTATTCACATAAGTCAAGTTTTTGAGATTTCATTTTATACAAGGGTGCAAAAAAACAGAAAAAGAAAAAGAAACACAAAAACAACAAAAATATGCCCAAAAACACAATAAAAACACGAAAGTGACTCCCCCACACTTATTGGACACAATGTCCTCAATATTAAGGAGCACAAACAAGGGCAAAAAGACAGTAACAAAGAAAGATAAAACCTGGGGGCGAAGTTGATGGACTAGGTGAAGGGGTAGCTGGTGCAACACATCCACCTCATCTCAAGGTCCTGAGAAGAGTCTGCCTGGGAACTTCCGTAGCTGCACTGAAAAGGTAGGGGGAAAAAAACAGAAAAACAGAAACAACGAAAGAAACATGGGTTGCCTCCCATGAAGCGTCCATCTTTATAGTCTTAGACTAGACTCTATTATTCATCAGTTGATCTGGTCATAAACAGAGAAAAACAAACATTAGTTCAACAAATAGTCCCCGGCAACGGCGCCAATTTATGACGGGTGTCGAATCCGCGATCATAAATAAAAAGATTACAACTATTCACTAAGCAGCAAAAAGGATTGTGCATTGCGGCAAGAGGATCGAACACAGGGACTATCGGCCTAATGCTTATTCTCCTGCAAACAACCAAACCAAACTAATCAAAACGAAGGGGAGGTAAAAACAGTACAGAAAATAAATGACAGGAAAATAAAATAAAGCAGGAGACATGGCAGCTCCATCTCAAGGCCTTGAGATGAGTCTGCCATGCTCTAAATAAAAACAGTAAAAGAAATACGAAAATAGTAAAGATAAAGAGAGTGAAAGGATGAGGGAAATATTATTCCCGGTAGAGATCTCTTGAGGTAACAATTCCATGTTGTTCATTGACACAAAAAACATTTTCAAAACAATTTTCATAGAGAAGTTATAGAGATACATCCAGGGGCGATCTCCAAGCCTCCTCCTACTCAAGTCACTCAAGGAGAAGCTCCTTTCGTGACCCTAACTCACCTAACAATCAAGGATTGCTGGTTCATTGATATGATTAGGAAGGCCCTTCTCTAGACCTTGAGATGGACGCACTTGCAGTCCATTGACCTCAAAACTAACTCTTTTCTTCTTCTAGTTTCAAGGAGACATCATCCCATCCACTAGTTGTCTACTCGGGTTCTCTCTAGTGCAGAAACGCGGCACTAGAGTGATTCTACTGTAATCAATTGTACCGAAATCCAAGTTGGCCAAACTCAAACACAACACAATCAAATTGTCATTAAATCAAGCAAGAAAAGAGATATGAAAAACGTTTTTATTGAAGAACAACAAGTCTCACAACATACTGGAATTGTTAACCTCTCAATCCCTACCAGGAACCGGAGGAATTAATTACAACTCCAATCAAAACAGCAAGCTTGAATAAAATCCGAAAATACAAGAAAATGGACAATAATGAAAAATGAGAGAACTAGCTTCTCTCTTCCGTTCCCCTTTCTTCTCCTTCTGGTTTCGTCTGGACTGGACGTTCCTTTTCTGCTTAAGCCTCTTCAATTAAATGGCAGCCAAGGGGAGCAACACAATAGAATAAAATATTCCCAAGTGAACACATCCTTCAAAATGCATAGTCTTCAAGGCCTTTGTCACTTGCAAGCATGCTAAACATTCTCCTCTATATTTGTTTCTTTGAGCCACGTGAGGGAGAGTATAGCATGCTGGGAACACCTTGTCTCCATTTACCAAGTCCCAAGCAGACAAGAAAAGCACTCAGGAATAAAAAATTGTAGCACGGAAAAATATGGTCAGTGCTGTCCAGTCTGGAATTCGCCAGGTCGCTCCATCTCAGGGCCTTGAGATAGGCCGGAAATGCGCCTGGAAAATCTGCTCAACACCAATTGATCATTTTTGCTCTAATCTTCGGCCTTTTCATTCCCTTTCCTCCTTCAACATATATTAAACCTATAAAACCACAAAGGAAGGAAACAAGCTCAAAGTAGCATATTAATCATCTCAATTAATAATAAAAGAGACAGTAAATCATTGTAAATAAACAATCAATCAAACCCCCCACACTTAAACCATGCTTGCCCTCAAGCATGAACATAAAACACACAAAACACAGAAAACAGAACACCCTTTATACAGAAAATCAACCCTTGGACTGAACTCATATGAACACTTCAAAAACCAACTCTTTCAAGCAATGCTCAAACACTATCAACACTACAAATGTACAAATGTTCAAATAGTGGCATAATAGCATGTTGTTGAACCAGGAAATAAAGCCCTAGAACTACTGACTTCTCTGCCCAAGACTCAATCCAAACGCAGCTGCTACACAAGCAAAAATACACAAGCAGTCATGCAACAAAAATAAAAATACAAGCAACAAAATTAAAGAACACCACCAAGCTTTCCTTCTTTCCCTTCTGCACATTTTCTTTCTTTTATTTAGGCCTTCGGCCTCTTATACCTCCTTTATTCTTTTTTTTTTCTTTTCTTTTTTCTTCTTTTTTTTTTTTTTTTTTTCTTTTTCCTAAATAGGCCTTCGGCCTCTTATACCCCCTTTCTGTCACGATCCCAAAACATACAAACACACACAATCATGCAAAGAATAAAAAGACACTAACGCAAAGCAAAAATTAAAAACTTGCTGCAACATAATGGACGGGATCTTCATCCCAAGGTCTTGAGATGAGAAGACAGTACAATCCTAGCAAAATATTTCCTAGGACAGCAATACTCATTATACAACCACGTGAATAAATGAACAAATTGTAATATCAGAAGTATTTAGCATTGTAAGACAGAGTTGATTGATCAAGTATTCACATAAGTCAAGTTTTTGAGATTTCATTTTATACAAGGGTGCAAAAAAACAGAAAAAGAAAAAGAAACACAAAAACAACAAAAATATGCCCAAAAACACAATAAAAACACGAAAGTGACTCCCCCACACTTATTGGACACAATGTCCTCAATATTAAGGAGCACAAACAAGGGCAAAAAGACAGTAACAAAGAAAGATAAAACCTGGGGGCGAAGTTGATGGACTAGGTGAAGGGGTAGCTGGTGCAACACATCCACCTCATCTCAAGGTCCTGAGAAGAGTCTGCCTGGGAACTTCCGTAGCTGCACTGAAAAGGTAGGGGAAAAAAAAACAGAAAAACAGAAACAACGAAAGAAACATGGGTTGCCTCCCATGAAGCGTCCATCTTTATAGTCTTAGACTAGACTCTATTATTAATCAGTTGATCTGGTTATAAACAGAGAAAAACAAACATTAGTTCAACAAATAGTCCCCGGCAACGGCGCCAATTTATGACGGGTGTCGAATCCGCGATCATAAATAAAAAGATTACAACTATTCACTAAGCAGCAAAAAGGATTGTGCATTGCGGCAAGAGGATCGAACACAGGGACTATCGGCCTAATGCTTATTCTCCTGCAAACAATCAAACCAAACTAATCAAAACGAAGGGGAGGTAAAAACAGTACAGAAAATAAATGACAGGAAAATAAAATAAAGCAGGAGACATGGCAGCTCCATCTCAAGGCCTTGAGATGAGTCTGCCATGCTCTAAATAAAAACAGTAAAAGAAATACGAAAATAGTAAAGATAAAGAGAGTGAAAGGATGAGGGAAATATTATTCCCGGTAGAGATCTCTTGAGGTAACAATTCCATGTTGTTCATTGACACAAAAAACATTTTCAAAACAATTTTCATAGAGAAGTTATAGAGATACATCCAGGGGCGATCTCCAAGCCTCCTCCTACTCAAGTCACTCAAGGAGAAGCTCCTTTCGTGACCCTAACTCACCTAACAATCAAGGATTGCTGGTTCATTGATATGATTAGGAAGGCCCTTCTCTAGACCTTGAGATGGACGCACTTGCAGTCCATTGACCTCAAAACTAACTCTTTTCTTCTTCTAGTTTCAAGGAGACATCATCCCATCCACTAGTTGTCTACTCGGGTTCTCTCTAGTGCAGAAACGCGGCACTGGAGTGATTCTACTGTAATCAATTGTACCGAAATCCAAGTTGGCCAAACTCAAACACAACACAATCAAATTGTCATTAAATCAAGCAAGAAAAGAGATATGAAAAAACGTTTTTATTGAAGAACAACAAGTCTCACAACATACTGGAATTGTTAACCTCTCAATCCCTACCAGGAACCGGAGGAATTAATTACAACTCCAATCAAAACAGCAAGCTTGAATAAAATCCGAAAATACAAGAAAATGGACAATAATGAAAAATGAGAGAACTAGCTTCTCTCTTCCGTTCCCCTTTCTTCTCCTTCTGGTCTCGTCTGGACTGGACGTTCCTTTTCTGCTCAAGCCTCTTCAATTAAATGGCAGCCAAGGGGAGCAACACAATAGAATAAAATATTCCCAAGTGAACACATCCTTCAAAATGCATAGTCTTCAAGGCCTTTGTCACTTGCAAGCATGCTAAACATTCTCCTCTATATTTGTTTCTTTGAGCCACGTGAGGGAGAGTATAGCATGCTGGGAACACCTTGTCTCAATTTACCAAGTCCCAAGCAGACAAGAAAAGCACTCAGGAATAAAAAATTGTAGCACGGAAAAATATGGTCAGTGCTGTCCAGTCTGGAATTCGCCAGGTCGCTCCATCTCAGGGCCTTGAGATAGGCCGGAAATGCGCCTGGAAAATCTGCTCAACACCAATTGATCATTTTTGCTCTAATCTTCGGCCTTTTCATTCCCTTTCCTCCTTCAACATATATTAAACTTATAAAACCACAAAGGAAGGAAACAAGCTCAAAGTAGCATATTAATCATCTCAATTAATAATAAAAGAGACAATAAATCATTGTAAATAAACAATCAATCAAACCCCCCACACTTAAACCATGCTTGCCCTCAAGCATGAACATAAAACACACAAAACACAGAAAACAGAACACCCTTTATACAGAAAATCAACCCTTGGACTGAACTCATATGAACACTTCAAAAACCAACTCTTTCAAGCAATGCTCAAACACTATCAACACTACAAATGTACAAATGTTCAAATAGTGGCATAATAGCATGTTGTTGAACCAGGAAATAAAGCCCTAGAACTACTGACTTCTCTGCCCAAGACTCAATCCAAACGCAGCTGCTACACAAGCAAAAATACACAAGCAGTCATGCAACAAAAATAAAAATACAAGCAACAAAATTAAAGAACACCACCAAGCTTTCCTTCTATCCCTTCTGCACATTTTCTTTCTTTTATTTAGGCCTTCGGCCTCTTATACCTCCTTTATTCTTTTTTTTTCTTTTCTTTTTTCTTCTTTTTCTATTTTTTTTTTTTTTTTTTCTAAATAGGCCTTCGGCCTCTTATACCCCCTTTCTGTCACGATCCCAAAACATACAAACACACACAATCATGCAAAGAATAAAAAGACACTAACGCAAAGCAAAAATTAAAAACTTGCTGCAACATAATGGACGGGATCTTCATCCCAAGGTCTTGAGATGAGAAGACAGTACAATCCTAGCAAAATATTTCCTAGGACAGCAATACTCATTATACAACCACGTGAATAAATGAACAAATTGTAATATCAGAAGTATTTAGCATTGTAAGACAGAGTTGATTGATCAAGTATTCACATAAGTCAAGTTTTTGAGATTTCATTTTATACAAGGGTGCAAAAAAACACAAAAAGAAAAAAAAACACAAAAACAACAAAAATATGCCCAAAAACACAATAAAAACACGAAAGTGACTCCCCCACACTTATTGGACACAATGTCCTCAATATTAAGGAGCACAAACAAGGGCAAAAAGACAGTAACAAAGAAAGATAAAACCTGGGGGCGAAGTTGATGGACTAGGTGAAGGGGTAGCTGGTGCAACACATCCACCTCATCTCAAGGTCCTGAGAAGAGTCTGCCTGGGAACTTCCGTAGCTGCACTGAAAAGGTAGGGGGAAAAAAAACAGAAAAACAGAAACAACGAAAGAAACATGGGTTGCCTCCCATGAAGCGTCCATCTTTATAGTCTTAGACTAGACTCTATTATTCATCAGTTGATCTGGTCATAAACAGAGAAAAACAAACATTAGTTCAACAAATAGTCCCCGGCAACGGCGCCAATTTATGACGGGTGTCGAATCCGCGATCATAAATAAAAAGATTACAACTATTCACTAAGCAGCAAAAAGGATTGTGCATTGCGGCAAGAGGATCGAACACAGGGACTATCGGCCTAATGCTTATTCTCCTGCAAACAACCAAACCAAACTAATCAAAACGAAGGGGAGGTAAAAACAGTACAGAAAATAAATGACAGGAAAATAAAATAAAGCAGGAGACATGGCAGCTCCATCTCAAGGCCTTGAGATGAGTCTGCCATGCTCTAAATAAAAACAGTAAAAGAAATACGAAAATAGTAAAGATAAAGAGAGTGAAAGGATGAGGGAAATATTATTCCCGGTAGAGATCTCTTGAGGTAACAATTCCATGTTGTTCATTGACACAAAAAACATTTTCAAAACAATTTTAATAGAGAAGTTATAGAGATACATCCAGGGGCGATCTCCAAGCCTCCTCCTACTCAAGTCACTCAAGGAGAAGCTCCTTTCGTGACCCTAACTCACCTAACAATCAAGGATTGCTGGTTCATTGATATGATTAGGAAGGCCCTTCTCTAGACCTTGAGATGGACGCACTTGCAGTCCATTGACCTCAAAACTAACTCTTTTCTTCTTCTAGTTTCAAGGAGACATCATCCCATCCACTAGTTGTCTACTCGGGTTCTCTCTAGTGCAGAAACGCGGCACTAGAGTGATTCTACTGTAATCAATTGTACCGAAATCCAAGTTGGCCAAACTCAAACACAACACAATCAAATTGTCATTAAATCAAGCAAGAAAAGAGATATGAAAAACGTTTTTATTGAAGAACAACAAGTCTCACAACATACTGGAATTGTTAACCTCTCAATCCCTACCAGGAACCGGAGGAATTAATTACAACTCCAATCAAAACAGCAAGCTTGAATAAAATCCGAAAATACAAGAAAATGGACAATAATGAAAAATGAGAGAACTAGCTTCTCTCTTCCGTTCCCCTTTCTTCTCCTTCTGGTCTCGTCTGGACTAGACGTTCCTTTTCTGCTCAAGCCTCTTCAATTAAATGGCAGCCAAGGGGAGCAACACAATAGAATAAAATATTCCCAAGTGAACACATCCTTCAAAATGCATAGTCTTCAAGGCCTTTGTCACTTGCAAGCATGCTAAACATTCTCCTCTATATTTGTTTCTTTGAGCCACGTGAGGGAGAGTATAGCATGCTGGGAACACCTTGTCTCCATTTACCAAGTCCCAAGCAGACAAGAAAAGCACTCAGGAATAAAAAATTGTAGCACGGAAAAATATGGTCAGTGCTGTCCAGTCTGGAATTCGCCAGGTCGCTCCATCTCAGGGCCTTGAGATAGGCCGGAAATGCACCTGGAAAATCTGCTCAACACCAATTGATCATTTTTGCTCTAATCTTCGGCCTTTTCATTCCCTTTCCTCCTTCAACATATATTAAACCTATAAAACCACAAAGGAAGGAAACAAGCTCAAAGTAGCATATTAATCATCTCAATTAATAATAAAAGAGACAATAAATCATTGTAAATAAACAATCAATCAAACCCCCCACACTTAAACCATGCTTGCCCTCAAGCATGAACATAAAACACACAAAACACAGAAAACAGAACACCCTTTATACAGAAAATCAACCCTTGGACTGAACTCATATGAACACTTCAAAAACCAACTCTTTCAAGCAATGCTCAAACACTATCAACACTACAAATGTACAAATGTTCAAATAGTGGCATAATAGCATGTTGTTGAACCAGGAAATAAAGCCCTAGAACTACTGACTTCTCTGCCCAAGACTCAATCCAAACGCAGCTGCTACACAAGCAAAAATACACAAGCAGTCATGCAACAAAAATAAAAATACAAGCAACAAAATTAAAGAACACCACCAAGCTTTCCTTCTATCCCTTCTGCACATTTTCTTTCTTTTATTTAGGCCTTCGGCCTCTTATACCTCCTTTATTCTTTTTTTTTCTTTTCTTTTTTCTTCTTTTTCTTTTTTTTTTTTTTTTTTTTTCTAAATAGGCCTTCGGCCTCTTATACCCCCTTTCTGTCACGATCCCAAAACATACAAACACACACAATCATGCAAAGAATAAAAAGACACTAACGCAAAGCAAAAATTAAAAACTTGCTGCAACATAATGGACGGGATCTTCATCCCAAGGTCTTGAGATGAGAAGACAGTACAATCCTAGCAAAATATTTCCTAGGACAGCAATACTCATTATACAACCACGTGAATAAATGAACAAATTGTAATATCAGAAGTATTTAGCATTGTAAGACAGAGTTGATTGATCAAGTATTCACATAAGTCAAGTTTTTGAGATTTCATTTTATACAAGGGTGCAAAAAAACACAAAAAGAAAAAAAAACACAAAAACAACAAAAATATGCCCAAAAACACAATAAAAACACGAAAGTGACTCCCCCACACTTATTGGACACAATGTCCTCAATATTAAGGAGCACAAACAAGGGCAAAAAGACAGTAACAAAGAAAGATAAAACCTGGGGGCGAAGTTGATGGACTAGGTGAAGGGGTAGCTGGTGCAACACATCCACCTCATCTCAAGGTCCTGAGAAGAGTCTGCCTGGGAACTTCCGTAGCTGCACTGAAAAGGTAGGGGGAAAAAAAACAGAAAAACAGAAACAACGAAAGAAACATGGGTTGCCTCCCATGAAGCGTCCATCTTTATAGTCTTAGACTAGACTCTATTATTCATCAGTTGATCTGGTCATAAACAGAGAAAAACAAACATTAGTTCAACAAATAGTCCCCGGCAACGGCGCCAATTTATGACGGGTGTCGAATCCGCGATCATAAATAAAAAGATTACAACTATTCACTAAGCAGCAAAAAGGATTGTGCATTGCGGCAAGAGGATCGAACACAGGGACTATCGGCCTAATGCTTATTCTCCTGCAAACAACCAAACCAAACTAATCAAAACGAAGGGGAGGTAAAAACAGTACAGAAAATAAATGACAGGAAAATAAAATAAAGCAGGAGACATGGCAGCTCCATCTCAAGGCCTTGAGATGAGTCTGCCATGCTCTAAATAAAAACAGTAAAAGAAATACGAAAATAGTAAAGATAAAGAGAGTGAAAGGATGAGGGAAATATTATTCCCGGTAGAGATCTCTTGAGGTAACAATTCCATGTTGTTCATTGACACAAAAAACATTTTCAAAACAATTTTCATAGAGAAGTTATAGAGATACATCCAGGGGCGATCTCCAAGCCTCCTCCTACTCAAGTCACTCAAGGAGAAGCTCCTTTCGTGACCCTAACTCACCTAACAATCAAGGATTGCTGGTTCATTGATATGATTAGGAAGGCCCTTCTCTAGACCTTGAGATGGACGCACTTGCAGTCCATTGACCTCAAAACTAACTCTTTTCTTCTTCTAGTTTCAAGGAGACATCATCCCATCCACTAGTTGTCTACTCGGGTTCTCTCTAGTGCAGAAACGCGGCACTAGAGTGATTCTACTGTAATCAATTGTACCGAAATCCAAGTTGGCCAAACTCAAACACAACACAATCAAATTGTCATTAAATCAAGCAAGAAAAGAGATATGAAAAACGTTTTTATTGAAGAACAACAAGTCTCACAACATACTGGAATTGTTAACCTCTCAATCCCTACCAGGAACCGGAGGAATTAATTACAACTCCAATCAAAACAGCAAGCTTGAATAAAATCCGAAAATATAAGAAAATGGACAATAATGAAAAATGAGAGAACTAGCTTCTCTCTTCCGTTCCCCTTTCTTCTCCTTCTGGTCTCGTCTGGACTCGACGTTCCTTTTCTGCTCAAGCCTCTTCAATTAAATGGCAGCCAAGGGGAGCAACACAATAGAATAAAATATTCCCAAGTGAACACATCCTTCAAAATGCATAGTCTTCAAGGCCTTTGTCACTTGCAAGCATGCTAAACATTCTCCTCTATATTTGTTTCTTTGAGCCACGTGAGGGAGAGTATAGCATGCTGGGAACACCTTGTCTCCATTTACCAAGTCCCAAGCAGACAAGAAAAGCACTCAGGAATAAAAAATTGTAGCACGGAAAAATATGGTCAGTGCTGTCCAGTCTGGAATTCGCCAGGTCGCTCCATCTCAGGGCCTTGAGATAGGCCGGAAATGCACCTGGAAAATCTGCTCAACACCAATTGATCATTTTTGCTCTAATCTTCGGCCTTTTCATTCCCTTTCCTCCTTCAACATATATTAAACCTATAAAACCACAAAGGAAGGAAACAAGCTCAAAGTAGCATATTAATCATCTCAATTAATAATAAAAGAGACAATAAATCATTGTAAATAAACAATCAATCAAACCCCCCACACTTAAACCATGCTTGCCCTCAAGCATGAACATAAAACACACAAAACACAGAAAACAGAACACCCTTTATACAGAAAATCAACCCTTGGACTGAACTCATATGAACACTTCAAAAACCAACTCTTTCAAGCAATGCTCAAACACTATCAACACTACAAATGTACAAATGTTCAAATAGTGGCATAATAGCATGTTGTTGAACCAGGAAATAAAGCCCTAGAACTACTGACTTCTCTGCCCAAGACTCAATCCAAACGCAGCTGCTACACAAGCAAAAATACACAAGCAGTCATGCAACAAAAATAAAAATACAAGCAACAAAATTAAAGAACACCACCAAGCTTTCCTTCTTTCCCTTCTGCACATTTTCTTTCTTTTATTTAGGCCTTCGGCCTCTTATACCTCCTTTATTCTTTTTTTTTCTTTTCTTTTTTCTTCTTTTTCTTTTTTTTTTTTTTTTTTTTTTCTAAATAGGCCTTCGGCCTCTTATACCCCCTTTCTGTCACGATCCCAAAACATACAAACACACACAATCATGCAAAGAATAAAAAGACACTAACGCAAAGCAAAAATTAAAAACTTGCTGTAACATAATGGACGGGATTTTCATCCCAAGGTCTTGAGATGAGAAGACAGTACAATCCTAGCAAAATATTTCCTAGGACAGCAATACTCATTATACAACCACGTGAATAAATGAACAAATTGTAATATCAGAAGTATTTAGCATTGTAAGACAGAGTTGATTGATCAAGTATTCACATAAGTCAAGTTTTTGAGATTTCATTTTATACAAGGGTGCAAAAAAACAGAAAAAGAAAAAAAAACACAAAAACAACAAAAATATGCCCAAAAACACAATAAAAACACGAAAGTGACTCCCCCACACTTATTGGACACAATGTCCTCAATATTAAGGAGCACAAACAAGGGCAAAAAGACAGTAACAAAGAAAGATAAAACCTGGGGGCGAAGTTGATGGACTAGGTGAAGGGGTAGCTGGTGCAACACATCCACCTCATCTCAAGGTCCTAAGAAGAGTCTGCCTGGGAACTTCCGTAGCTGCACTGAAAAGGTAGGGGGAAAAAAAACAGAAAAACAGAAACAACGAAAGAAACATGGGTTGCCTCCCATGAAGCGTCCATCTTTATAGTCTTAGACTAGACTCTATTATTCATCAGTTGATCTGGTCATAAACAGAGAAAAACAAACATTAGTTCAACAAATAGTCCCTGGCAACGGCGCCAATTTATGACGGGTGTCGAATCCGCGATCATAAATAAAAAGATTACAACTATTCACTAAGCAGCAAAAAGGATTGTGCATAGCGGCAAGAGGATCGAACACAGGGACTATCGGCCTAATGCTTATTCTCCTGCAAACAACCAAACCAAACTAATCAAAACGAAGGGGAGGTAAAAACAGTACAGAAAATAAATGACAGGAAAATAAAATAAAGCAGGAGACATGGCAGCTCCATCTCAAGGCCTTGAGATGAGTCTGCCATGCTCTAAATAAAAACAGTAAAAGAAATACGAAAATAGTAAAGATAAAGAGAGTGAAAGGATGAGGGAAATATTATTCCCGGTAGAGATCTCTTGAGGTAACAATTCCATGTTGTTCATTGACACAAAAAACATTTTCAAAACAATTTTCATAGAGAAGTTATAGAGATACATCCAGGGGCGATCTCCAAGCCTCCTCCTACTCAAGTCACTCAAGGAGAAGCTCCTTTCGTGACCCTAACTCCCCTAACAATCAAGGATTGCTGGTTCATTGATATGATTAGGAAGGCCCTTCTCTAGACCTTGAGATGGACGCACTTGCAGTCCATTGACCTCAAAACTAACTCTTTTCTTCTTCTAGTTTCAAGGAGACATCATCCCATCCACTAGTTGTCTACTCGGGTTCTCTCTAGTGCAGAAACGCGGCACTAGAGTGATTCTACTGTAATCAATTGTACCGAAATCCAAGTTGGCCAAACTCAAACACAACACAATCAAATTGTCATTAAATCAAGCAAGAAAAGAGATATGAAAAACGTTTTTATTGAAGAACAACAAGTCTCACAACATACTGGAATTGTTAACCTCTCAATCCCTACCAGGAATCGGAGGAATTAATTACAACTCCAATCAAAACAGCAAGCTTGAATAAAATCCGAAAATACAAGAAAATGGACAATAATGAAAAATGAGAGAACTAGCTTCTCTCTTCCGTTCCCCTTTCTTCTCCTTCTGGTCTCGTCTGGACTGGACGTTCCTTTTCTGCTCAAGCCTCTTCAATTAAATGGCAGCCAAGGGGAGCAACACAATAGAATAAAATATTCCCAAGTGAACACATCCTTCAAAATGCATAGTCTTCAAGGCCTTTGTCACTTGCAAGCATGCTAAACATTCTCCTCTATATTTGTTTCTTTGAGCCACGTGAGGGAGAGTATAGCATGCTGGGAACACCTTGTCTCCATTTACCAAGTCCCAAGCAGACAAGAAAAGCACTCAGGAATAAAAAATTATAGCACGGAAAAATATGGTCAGTGCTGTCCAGTCTGGAATTCGCCAGGTCGCTCCATCTCAGGGCCTTGAGATAGGCCGGAAATGCGCCTGGAAATCTGCTCAACACCAATTGATCATTTTTGCTCTAATCTTCGGCCTTTTCATTCCCTTTCCTCCTTCAACATATATTAAACCTATAAAACCACAAAGGAAGGAAAAAAGCTCAAAGTAGCATATTAATCATCTCAATTAATAATAAAAGAGACAATAAATCATTGTAAATAAACAATAAATCAGTGGCTGTCATAACTGTGCTCATCATCTCCATCCCCTACATTTTCAGGCCCATCACCATCATTAACAGGCGCATCCCCAACATTTTCAGGCCCATCACCATCATGTTCAGGCCCATCACCATCATTAACAGGAACATCCCTAACATTTTCAGGCCCATCACCATCATTAACAGGCCCACCTTCAGTAACAGGCTCATTGTTATCTCCATTATCTCCATAACCTTCATTTTCAGGCCCATCTCCATCCATTTCAGGCCCTTCATCTTCAAAAACAGGCCCATCTTCATATGAATTGGGACTAGCTGCAGGCCCCCTTTCATTATCTCCATCTTTATCTCCATCCACATATTCATTGTTATCACAATCTTTATCTCCATCACCACAATTTTCCACCACAACTTCATCTCTATAGGTTAGCAATAAAGCACCAGAACCTGCACACATATCATCAACCCCTTCATCTTCAGCACCAGAAACTACATTTGCCATCTCATCATCACTACTGTCAAGGTTCACAACCATTATGGGGGTGTTGATGCCATGCTCCACATACACTTCAAGTGTATCCTCACCATTTCTTAGCATCTCTGCAATTATTTTCTTCACATGTTTCTCCTTCCTCAAACTCTTGATCCATTCCTCCATTTCTTCCCATGGATATTTCGCATGATAGTGTATAGCATTAAGGTGTCCTGACCTTATAACTCTTTCATGTATGTGTTCTATTGTAAGCTCATCATGTTCAATGGAGAAACTTACTTCCAATGCATCAACATACTTCACATTTGGAACTAGGATCCATGTTCCACCAACGAAGATTTTCACAGTAATAAGCATCCTGTCAAGGGTTTGCACTACAAAATTTAAGCAATGACAGCAACAACCAAATTCTTCTTCAGCTTTACTCAATAAGTGTTTACTTTTGCAATATTTAACCAATATTTAAGCTTCATGTTTATAATATCCAGAATATCAAACATACTGTTTAGCAATATTTAATCATCATGCTTAGTAACTTGTTCCAAAACCAAATCAAAACCAAATCAAAACAAAATTAATTATTCCAAAACCAAATCAAAACAAAATTAATTATTTTTTTCAAAACAAATCAAAACAACAACTTTAATTAATTAATGGGTGCAACAGGTAAAAAAAATACCCCAAACCGGCAATAGGGAGTGACTTTAACAGGACAGTTAGTGAAAATGGATGGAGGGGGTCTTTTTGCTCGAAAATGATAGTTCAGGGGAGGCGTACTTTAAAAAATGAAGTTCAGGGGAAGTTTGTGATTTTGGCCGATAGTTTAGGGGTGGTAAAAACTAATTTTATAGTTTTAAGACTATAGAGAAACAATAGTTATGAAAGGCAGAATATAAGTGATTTACCACAAACTTTTACCTTTTGTAAATTTTCAATATCCTGCAGGTTCACTCCATCCTGACCTTCACTAGCTGCATTCTTGCCCACAAAACCTTTACCAGTTTTGAGGTCCACCAATATTTAAAATAAAAAAATCTGATGAGCTTCGCTACTTTAATTCTTTCTTGGAATAATTGAGTTGTTTTTTTTTCTTTTCTAAATTAGCTCTTGGCCTTTTTCTTTGATTATTTAACTTGAGTTAATTTTGTGATATCTTAAATTTTACTTTTATTAAGGTCGAATTTGGTGGTTTTTCTTAATGATCTATATATGATAGTATTACATTGCTTATCCAACAGATCCCAATGACTTTTCAATAAAATGAAGCAAATGTTGAATTAATTAGGTAAGTTTCCACCAATAATCTACTTTTAGAATTCCTTAAAATAAGTAGTAAGAAATGGCTTGAATTAATAATACTAAGATTATGTGGGTTGTTGACATAGAAGGGCAAACAAAGAATGGAATTCGAGGGATTGATGGCAGAGAAACACACAGTTGCACGTGTGCAAAACAAAAGAAGGCACAAGTTATGGCACAAAAATTATTTTTCATTCCGAACAAACCCATACATATATATACAAAAGGAGTCAAACCTTATCCATGCATTTCAAAAGTTCAAAAAGCTAAAAGTTTAGTTTAGTGCATAGGTGTTAGGTTTCAACATTGAGACATTTGAGACCTCATAGCATAAGGCAAGTACTTGTTCAGGAGAACTTTCTGGTGGTTTGCATATAGTTCTTTTTCCTTAGCCAAAAATCCAACATCCAACTCCCGAATTTTGTTCTCATATTTACTAAGAATTTGGTTCATCTCCTGCTGACAATCACGTCTCATCTGCAGCTTCTGCAACAAGAAAAAATGAAGAAAAAAATATTCATGAAAATAAAGAATTGAACCTTGTATATTTTTTAGCACAAGCTAACAAGAAACGGATCATAGCTTTATGAGTAGTGGCGTTTTTTTCTCTCTTTTATTATTCTCTCCCATTCAAACTGAAGCGGATCTTGAAATGATAATTGGGGAATTTGCATGAGGTATGTAGTGTGTGCAGGATGACTTCCACTAGCAGAAGTTGTAGGCATTGTTCGTGAACTATAAACATGCGTCACTGACCCATCAAGTGGTATTTCAGCAGGCAATGCATGCTCCATCACAGGTGCATTATTAGATTGAGCAGAAACCAGTACTAGGCCTGGTGAAACCTCAACTTGTTGCAAGGCATTCTGATTTGGATTTGGAACTCCATCTTCCAGTGCAGTGGATGCAGTATGCACTGAGCATTTAGCTTGAAAGACCTAGACAAATGAGGTTTGAGTGGTTAATCTCCTTATAAAGCAAAGAACTGAGACCACCACAAGCAATTATCTAGCACAAAAATTATATTATAACTTGTTGCAAGGCAATTATAAGTGATTTACCACTAACTTTTACCTTTTGCAAATTTTCAACATCCTGCAGGTTCACTCCATCCTGACCTTCACTAGCTGCATTCTTGCCCACAAAACCTTTACCAGTTTTGAGGTCCACCAATATTTAAAAAAAAAAATCTAATGAGCTTCGCTACTTTAATTCTTTTTTGGAATAATTGAGTTGTTTTTTTTTGTTTTCTAAATTAGCTCTTTGTCTTTTTCTTTGATTATTTAACATGAGTTAATTTTGTGATATCTTAAATTTTACTTTGATTAAGGTCAGATTTGGTGATTTTTCTTAATGATCTATATATGATAGTATTACATTGCTTATCCAACAGATCCCAATGACTTTTCAATAAAATGAAGCAAATGTTGAATTAATTAGGTACGTTTCCACCAATAATCTACGTTCACAATTCCTTAAAATAAGTAGTAAGAAATGGCTTGAATTAATAACACTAAGATTATGTGGGTTGTTGACATAGAAGGGCAAACAAAGAATGGAATTCGAGGGATTGATGGCAGAGAAACACACAGTTGCACGAGTGCAAAACAAAAGAAGGCACAAATTATGGCACAAAAATTATTTTTCATTCCGAACAAACCCATACATATATATACAAAAGGAGTCAAACCTTCTCCATGCATTTCAAAAGTTCAAAAGGCTAAAAGTTTAGTTTAGTGCATAGGTGTTAGTTTTCAACATTGAGACATTTGAGACCTCATAGCATAAGCCAAGTACTTGTTCAGGAGAACTTTCTGGTGGCTTGCATATAGTTCTTTTTCCTTAGCCAAAAGTCCAACATCCAACTCCCAAATTTTGTTCTCATATTTACTAAGAATTTGGTTCATCTCCTGCTGACAATCACATCTCATCTGCAACTTCTGCAACAAGAAAAAATGAAGAAAAAAATATTCATGAAAACAAAGAATTGAACCTTGTATATTTTTTAGCACAAGCTAACAAGAAACGGATCATAGCTTTATGAGTAGTGGCGTTTTTTTCTCTCTTTTATTATTCTCTCCCATTCAAACTGAAGCGGATCTTGTAATGATAATTGGGGAATTTGCAAGAGGTATGTAGTGTGTGCAGGATGACTTCCACTAGCAGAAGTAGTAGGCATTGTTCCTGAACTATAAACATGCGTCACTGACCCATCAAGTGGTATTTCAGCAGGCAGTGCATGCTCCATCACAGGTGCATTATTAGATTGAGCAGAAACCAGTACTAGGCCTGGTGAAACCTCAACTTGTTGCAAGGCATTCTGATTTTGACTTGGAACTCCATATTTCAGTGCAGTAGATGGAGTTGACACTGAGCATTCATCTTGAAAGACTTAGACAAATGAGGTTGGAGTGGTTAATCTCCTTATAAAGCAAAGAACTGAGACCACCACAAGCAATTATCTGGCACAAAAATTATATTATAGTTTTAAGACTATGGAGAAACAATAGTTATGAAAGGCAGAATATAAGTGATTCACCACAAACTTTTACCTTTTGCAAATTTTCTAGTTCCTGCAGGTTCACACCATCCTGACCTTGACTAGCAGCATTCTTGCCCACAAGAACTTTATCAGTTTTAAGGTCCACCAATATTTCTAAAAAAATCTGATGAGCTTCCCTACTTTAATTCTTTCTTGGAATAATTGAGTTGTTTTTTTTTCTTTTCTAAATTAGCTCTTGGTCTTTTTCTTAGATAATTTAACTTTAGTTAATTTTGTGATCTCTTAAATTTTACTTTGATTAAGGTCGAATTTGGTGGTTTTTCTTAATGATCTATATATGATTGTATTACATTGCTTATCCAACAAATCCCAATGACTTTTCAATAAAATAAAGCAAGTGTTGAATTAATTAGGTAAGTTTCCACTAATAATCTACTTTCAGAATTCCTTAGAATGAGTAGTAAGAAATGGCTTGAATTAATAATACTAGGATTATGTGGGTTGTTGACATAGGAGGGCAAACAAAGAATGGAATTCAAGGGATTGATGGCAGAGAAACACACAACTGCACGTGTGCAAAACAAAAGAAGGCACAAGTTATGGCAGAAAAATTATTTTTCATTCTGAACAAACCCATACATATATATACAAAAGGAGTCAAACCTTATCCATGCATTTGAAAGGTTCAAAAAACTAAAAGTTTAGTTTAGTGCATAGGTGTTAATTTTCAACATTGAGAGATTTGAGACCTCATAGCATAAGGCAAGTACTTGTTCAGGAGAACTTTCTGGTGGTTTGCATATAGTTCTTTTTCCTTAGCAAAAAATCCAACATCCAACTCCTGAATTTTGTTCTCATATTTACTACGAATTTGGTTCATCTCCTGCTGACAATCACGTGTCATCTGCAGCTTCTGCAACAAGAAAAAATGAAGAAAAAAATATTCATGAAAATAAAGAATTGAACCTTGTATATTTTTTAGCACAAGCTAACAAGAAACTAACCATAGCTTTATGAGTAGTAGCGTTTTTTCTCTCTTTTATTATTCTCTCCCATTCAAACTGAAGCGGATCTTGAAATGATAATTGGGGAATTTGCAAGAGGTATGTAGTGTGTGCAGGATGACTTCCGCTAGCAGAAGTAGTAGGCATTGTTCCTGAACTAGAAACATGCGTCACTGACCCATCAAGAGGTATTTCAGCAGGTAGTGCATGCTCCATCACAGGTGCATTATTAGATTGAGCAGAAACCAGTACAAGGCCTGGTAAAACGTTAACTTGTTGCAAGGTATTCTGATTTTGATTTGGAACTCCATCTTCTAGTGCAGTGGATGGAGTTGGCACAGAGCATTCAGCTTGAAAGACTTAGGCAAATGAGGTTTGAGTGGTTAATCTCATTATAAAGCAAAGAACTGAGACCTCCACAAGCAATTATCTGCCACAAAAATTATATTATAGTTTTATGACTATGGAGAAACAATAGTTATGAAAGGCAGAATATAAGTGATTCACCACAAACTTTTACCTTTTGCAAATTTTCTACATCCTGCAGGTTCACTCCGTCATGACCTTCACTAGCAGCATTCTTGCCCATAAGACCTTTACCAGTTTTAAGGTCCACTAATTTTTTTTTTAAAACAATCTGATAAGCTTCCCTACTTTAATTCTTTTCTAAATTAGCTCTTGGTCTTTTTCTTAGATTATTTAACTTGAGTTAATTTTGTGATCTCTTAAATTTTACTTTGATTAAGGTCGGATTTTGTGGTTTTTCTTAATGATCTATATATGATAGTATTACATTGCTTATCCAACAGATCCCATTGACTTTTCAATAAAATGAAGCAAATGTTGAATTAATTAGGTAAGTTTCCACCAATAATCTATTTCAGAATTCCTTAGAATGAGTAGTATGAAATGGCTTGAATTAATAATACTAAGATTTTGTGGGTTGTTGACATAGAAGGGCAAACAAAGAATGGAATTCAAGGGAATGATGGCAGAGAAACACACAGTTGCACGTGTGCAAAACAAAAGAAGGCAAAAGTTATGGCAGAAAAAATATTTTTCATTCCGAACAAACCCATACATATATATACAAAAGGAGTCAAACCTTATCCATGCATTTCAAAAGTTCAAAAAACTAAAAGTTTAGTTTAGTGCATAGGTGTTAGTTTTCAACATTGAGACATTTGAGACCTCATAGCATAAGCCAAGTACTTGTTCAGGAGAACTTTCTGGTGGTTTGCATATAGTTCTTTTTCCTTAGCCAAAAATCCAACATCCAACTCCCGAATTTTGTTCTCATATTTACTACGAATTTGGTTCATCTCCTGTTGACAATCACGTCTCATCTGCAGGTTCTGCAACAAGAAAAAATGAAGAAAAAAATATTCATGAAAACAAAGAATTGAACCTTGTAGATTTTTTAGCACAAGCTAACAAGAAACTGACCATAGCTTTATGAGTAGTAGCGTTTTTTTCTCTCTTTTTTTATTCTCTCCCATTCAAACTGAAGTGGATCTTGAAATGATAATTGGGGAATATGCAAGAGGTATGTAGTGTGTGCAGGATGACTTCCACTAGCAGAAGTAGTAGGCATTGTTCCTGAACTAGAAACATGCGTCACTGACCCATCAAGTGGTATTTCAGCAGGCAGTGCATGCTCCATCACAGGTGCATTATTAGATTGAGCAGAAACCAGTACTAGGCCTGGTAAAACCTCAACTTGTTGCAAGGCATTCTGATTTTGATTTGGAACTCCATCTTCCAGTGCAGTGGATGCAGTATGCACTGAGCATTTAGCTTGAAAGACCTAGACAAATGAGGTTTGAGTGGTTAATCTCCTTATAAAGCAAAGAACTCAGACCACCACAAGCAATTATCTGGCATAAAAATTATATTATAGTTTTAAGACTATGGAGAAACAATAGTTATGAAAGGCAGAATATAAGTGATTCACCACAAACTTTTACCTTTTGCAAATTTTCTACATCCTGCAGGTTCACTCCATCCTGTCCTTTACTAGCAGCATTCTTGCCCACAAGACCTTTACCAGTTTTAAAGTCCACCAATATTTTTATTAAAAAATCTGATGAGCTTCCCTACTTTAATTCTTTCTTGGATTAATTGAGTTGTTTTTTTTTTCTTTTCTAAATTAGCTCTTGGTCTTTTTCTTGGATTATTTAACTTGAGTTAATTTTGTGATCTCTTAAATTTTACTTTTATTAAGGTCGGATTTGGTGGTTTTTCCTAATGATCTATATATGATAGTATTACATTGCTTATCCAACAGATCCCAATGACTTTTCAATAAAATGAAGCAAATGTTGAATTAATTAGGTAAGTTTCCACAAATAATCTATTTTCAGATTTCCTTCGAATGAGTAGTAAGAAATGGCTTGAATTAATAATACTAAGATTTTGTGGGTTGTTGACATAGAAGGGCAAACAAAGAATGGAATTCGAGGGATGGATGGCAGAGAAACACACAGCTGCACGTGTGCAAAACAAAAGAAGGCACAAGTTATGGCAGAAAAATTATTTTTCATTCCGAACAAACCCATACATATATATACAAAAGGAGTCAAATCTTATCCATGCATTTCAAAAGTTCAAAAAGCTAAAAGTTTAGGTTAGTGCATAGGTGTTAGTTTTCAACATTGAGACATTTGAGACCTCATAGCATAAGCCAAGTACTTGTTCAGGAGAACTTTCTGGTGGTTTGCATATAGTTCTTTTTCGTTAGCCAAAAATCCAACATCCAACTCCCGAATTTTGTTCTCATATTTACTACGAATTTGGTTCATCTCCTGCTGACAATCACGTCTCATCTGCAGCTTCTGCAACAAGAAAAAATGAAGAAAAAAATATTCATGAAAATAAAGAATTGAACCTTGTATATTTTTTAGCACAAGCTAACAAGAAACTAACCATAGCTTCATGAGTAGTAGCGTTTTTTTCTCTCTTTTATTATTCTCTCCCATTCAAACTGAAGCGGATCTTGAAATGATAATTGAGGAATTTGCAAGAGGTATGTAGTGTGTGCAGGATGACTTCCGCTAGCAGAAGTAGTAGGCATTGTTCCTGAACTAGAAACATGCGTCACTGACCCATCAAGTGGTATTTCAGCAGGCAGTGCATGCTTCATCACAGGTGCATTATTAGATTGAGCAGAAACCAGTACTAGGCCTGGTGAAAGCTCAACTTGTTGCAAGGCATTCTGATTTTGATTTGGAACTCCATCTTGCAGTGCAGTGGATGGAGTTGGCACAGAGCATTCAGCTTGAAAGACCTAGACAAATGAGGTTTGAGTGGTTAATCTCCTTATAAGGCAAAGAACTGAGACCACCACAAGCAATTATCTGGCACAAAAATTATATTATAGTTTTAAGACTATGGAGAAACAATAGTTATGAAAGGCAAAACATAAGTGATTCACCACAAACTTTTACCTTTTGTAAATTTTCTACATCCTGGAGGTTCACTCCATCCTGACCTTGACTAGCAGTATTCTTGCCCACAAGACCTTTACCAGTTTTAAGGTCCACCAATATTTAAAAAAATATATCTGATGAGCTTCCCTACTTTAATTCTTTCTTGGAATAATTGAGTTGTTTTTTTTTCTTTTCTAAATTAGCTCTTGGTCCAAATTAGATCATAATTTGTACGTTCAGTCTGCTCTACAGTCACTTCATTTATAGTAATGTTTACAGGTTTGTTTTGTTTCATGAAAAAATTAGGTCAATTATACGCAAAAGAGAACCCTATTTTTCGAGCTAAGCAACAATGGATCCAAGTCCATTAAAAGATTGTATAGTTTCTGGTGTGTACCCTTCCCTTTTTCATATTTTATTCATTAAATTTTATATTTGACTCGTAATTGTTCATTTCATTAAAGTGAATTCTAAAATATAGCGAAAGATTTTGTTTAGGGATTGTATATATTTTAGTTAGAATTCCTGTGTCTCCTTCACAAAAATTCACACCGCAACAGATTAGTTCTTTAATTTTTTCGTATGAATAATATGACAGTATTCTACTAATGGTACATTCTAATTAAGTATTTTGATCGTAACATGGTGACCATGTTACTAAATCTAACATTTACTTAACTCAAGTCGATAACGTTCCGAAAGTTGGCATGATGTTTTCATATGAAGAAACAATATGAAAATTCTACAATGCATATGCGAAAATGACGGGGTTTAGCGTGCGAAAAGATATATGCCGTAGATTAGCAGATGGTCCATTAAGACAAAGGGTTTTTGTATGCTCTAAGCAAGGACAACGCAGACCAAAGATTCAAATTTTGTGTCAAAGATTAACCAGTTGGAAACAAGAACTAATTGCTTGACTCAAATTACATTTACAGTTGAGAATGGTGCTTGGATCATTTCAAAATTTACTCATGAGCACGACCATGAACTTGTTCTACCTCAACAATAGGATATGCTGACATCTCACCGGAACATTAGTGGAATCCAAGCTAATGTCATCAATTAAATGGATGGTGCAGGTATTAAACCAACTCATATATTTGGGTTTTTAAAAGAACAAGCTGGTGGTGTAGAAAATGTTGGGTTTTTAATAAAGGATTGCGAAAATTACTTGCATAATAAGAGACAGAAGATTTTTGAACTTGGTGATGCACAAAATGTCTTAGATCATTTTAGGAGCATGCAATTTGATGATCCTTCTTTTTTCTATGCGGTGGATTTAGATGATCAAAGTCGGTTAAGAAGTTGTTTTTGAAGTGATGGGAGATCAAAAGTAGATTATAGTTACTTTAAGTAGATTATAGTTACTTTGGTGATGTTGTCATTTTTGACACTACATATCGTACAAATAAGTACGATATGATTTGTGCTCCATTTATAGGAGTCAATCATCATAAACAAAATATCCTTCTTGGTTGTGCATTTCTGCTATATGAAATAGTTGGCTCGTTTATTTGGTTATTCAAAACATTTTTAAAAGCCATGGGTGGAAAGCAACCTTAGTATGTTTTCACAGATCAATGCATTGCAATGGGTAATGCAATCAATCACGTATTTCCAGAGGCACAACACAGACTTTGCTTGTGTCATATTGGACATAATGCCCCCAAATATCTTATTACCTGAGGATTCCCTTATTCAAAAAATTATTCAGCAAGTGTTTTTATAACTGTCAAACAGAGAGTGAGTTTTAAGAGGTGTGACAACAAATACAAGAGAAGTTTGATATGTCTGAGAATTCGTGGCTCAAAACTTTGTACAATTTGCGGCAAAAGTGGTGCCCAACTTTTAGTAAGAATTACTTTTCAGCTGGCATACTATCAACACAAAGAAGTGAGTGTATGAACAATGTATTTCACAGGGTGACAAGTAAGACAACCACTGACTCAATTTGTTCTTCATTGTGAGAAAGTGTGTGAGCGTATGCGCCATTCTGAACTTTTGAATGATTTTAAGTGTAATCAAGGTATGATTCCGGGTGTTGAAAAAATTGGAGGTATGGTCCGACAAGTTGCCAATGAATACATCCATGTTGTTTTTCAAGGGTTTAATGAAGAATTGCAAGAATCTCTTTTCGTGGCAATTGAGGATTATGGAAGTGATGAAAATGTTTATGCTTATAGGTTGATAAAAGACGGTGATGATAAGGCATACGTTGTCAAGTTTCAAGTTTCTAATTTTTCAATAGACTGTAGCTGCAAAAAGTTTGAGTCGGTTGGGATTTTGTGTCTTCATGCATTGAAAGTGTTAAATGCTCGAAATTTTTTTCATATACCTCCTCAATACATAATGAAGAGATGGACAAATAGTGCAAAAGTGAGCTTAATAGGGGCTGATCAAGGTAAAACGTGTACTGAAAGTGATAAAAGCTCAATTAGTTTGCGGATGAATCAAATTGTACAGAAAGCTATTATCTTAGCCACCAAAGGTTCTCTGACATATGAAAGCACTTCAATGGCTAGAGATATTTTAGAGCATGGACTAAAAAAAATTGAAAGTTTTCTCAAGACAGAGCAAGTGCAGATTAATGTTGCCGATAAAGAAATAGAAAGTGAGCTGGAAAATGACATAGTCACTAAGGGTGGATCAGACCACATTTTAGATCCTCTCCGAAGGAAACAGAAAGAGCAAAAAAATATCAGATTCAAGAGCATGCTTAAGAAGAACATAAAAAAGAAGGGGAAAATAAGAACTGGAACTACCAAATTTAAAGGTTAGTGTAGTCAATATTGTTTCTTTATTTCATTCAAGATTCTGATTTTATCAACTATAACTTTGTTTTTTTATTATTATAAGAAAGAAATCGACCAACAGGGATAATTCTAGACATGTTGTTTCAAATCTTGAAACAAACTTTAATTGTTTGGATAATGTTTCTGTCTTTACAACTCAGGTTCTGATAAATTATTATAGAAAACTATTGACTTATTTTTATCTAAGTACTTTTGTGAATTTTTCTCTCTTTTGGTGTAACTTCTTTTTTCATCTTAGATACAAGATAGGAATACTTCAACTGTAGCAGTTGGAACCAACTATTTCATGCCATCATTTCATGCCAGTCAGGTATCTCTTGAAATGTATGTATGTAAATTAACTTTTTAAGAGTATTTATATATTAAACTTACATAAGTATATTTCAGCAGATGCCTATATGGCCATACAGTTCTTCAAATACATCATATGCCAATTGTGAGCAGCTGAATGGTATAAGTTATCAGTGATTGCTTTTGAGCTAGGTATGCTTCTGACTTTTGTTGTTATCTTTTTATATCTTATATTCATGACTATGGTGATTAAAGTTAACAAAAGTTCACTTTAATGTAGGTTGAACAAAGAACTGATATGCAAATTATTGACGCACACGAGTCCAGCGTGAATAAGTGATGCAAATTATTTGTTTTCTTCCTATATTTCTTGAGAGAACTTTTAGATGTGCCTTTGTTTTTGGTGAGCTAGAAATAATTAGATGATTTGAAACATTGCAGCATGTATATCTGCTTGAATCAATAAGACAAAGTGAATGAATAAATTTAGCTAAATTTTATTTCTACTTGGAGTCATTCTCTGCCAAAAATAATTGCAGGTTTTATCTACTACAGATGTTACAATTTTTGAGAAAAAATCCCAAAAGTACAATGATAAGTACAATAAGCACCTCACTGGAGTTCATCTTAATACTTTACCCCTTAGTACATTTACAGTAATATTATCTTCCCTAATCCTACTACCAACATAAAGGAATGGAATAATATCAAGGTGAATCTTGGCAGTAAGAGTTTTCTCTGTAGTTTTAGTCCCTTTCTTCTGATTTCTGCTTACGGACGAGTCTGGCTTTTCACACGCACTGTTGTCATATATTTGGACAAAAAAGTGTGATCCTTCAATGTATTTGAACACCACAAAATCTCCAAATTCTAGCTTATTGTCAGCTGCAAACACATTTCATCCTTCTTGGAAACCAAGTGAACCTTCCACTTTAGAGAACTTCACTTTCCATAGTAGGCCACCTGAATTCTCAAGGAAAGTCTCTGAACTAGATTGTCAATAAAAGAAATGAAACAAATGGAGTCGTTTGACTGTCAAATGAGATGAATGAAGCAGCAAGTGAGTTATGAAGACAAAATACATGGAATTTTGGTTTTCTATTTCAAAAGCATTCTGAAACTAACAAATAACTCCCTTTCTCACAAATAGCAAACTAACGAGATCCTTCTGGAAAAAATAAGTACTCATAGTTATCCAGAACCAGAAAAGAACATCTCTAACTATTAACAAAGTGGGACAAATTATCAAGCAAATTTTTTGTATAAGATACATCATTCAAGCAACCTCTCAGGAGAAATTGAATCATATAATCTGTATAAGATTCACTTAACAACAGACATAACATTTCTTGTCAATACTAATAAAACACAATGTAACACAAGTATACCCAAATATCAAATTATCAAATCATTAAGATTGCAAGAAAATGGGACTACATATCAAGAAAGTCAAGATAGAAAGAAGAAGAAGAAACCTGAGAACATTTGGATGATTTAACTCCCTAAGAATTGTGATTTCCCTTAACACAGTATATGGAACACCATCCTCTGTGTGTAGTCACCACATTTTCTTTATAGCAACAATTTCACCAAACCCGAATAGCTGGCGGCATTTATAAACAACAACACTAGCTCCTCTTCAATTTTTTCGATCTCCTCATACTGAGAATTCATTAATCACCAATAATCATGCCCATTAGTAATTAACTTCTAATTATTTGAAATTAAAGCTAATAACAACAAGAAATACCAAAAGCTTTACCCTTTTACCCTTTCAGCCATCTCCCTGCTTCTGAAAAAATAGCAAAATCAAAGAGCTGTAAAGAATTGAGAAAAGTTTATCAAGAAACGTTGATTTAGTGAAGATAACAAAGAAATTTGAAGAGAAACGAAGTCAAAGATGTAAGAACTCAAGTTTCAACCAAGATTTGGAGATTTACTAGAAGGTTTGCCCTAATTCCTTCTTCCTGGATTAAATGAAACCGAGAGAGCGCAAAAAAAAAGAGTTTTTTTCTGTTGTTGTTTTGTTGTATTTTAAGGGAAAATAAGAAAATAAAAAAGAATTAATTAAGTTAATGGTGGTTAGTTTAATAGATTCGTTAAATATGACATGTAAAAATTATTCACGTGTCAAATTTTAGTGTAGAGAAGTACTGAGTAGTGGGTACATCATATGTACCCAAGTTTTTGCCTTTTTTACACATACCAAACCGCCCACCTCTCTTTTTTTTTTTGCTAGAGAGTCGTTCCACTCTAGGACAGGGCGAGACTTGTCATTTCATTTTTTTGGAGTTTTGGAAAAAATCATTGTTATATTTTTTGATATTAACAAAAATTACAACATCTTATAAGGATATTGACAGCTCAGCAAACCCGTAGATCTCTTAATAGGGTTGGGTTAATAGAGCTAAAATAGCATAGTTTTAAAAACTGACTCGGAGTGACCCGTTGGACCGATTTGAATTGGGGTAAACTGGGTTCGATCGGATTGACCCGTTGGATCGTTCCGGGTCGTTCACACATCGAATCGTTCAATCTTAGATAATTGAACCGGTGTCTATAATGGGCCGGCCCATCAAATTTTCCATATTGAAAAAATAAATTAAAAAAATACAAAACGACGTCGTTTTGATTTGACATCGACCCAACCGAGTTGATAACTAGTCGATCGGGTAGTCAATTTTGTGAAAACCGACCGAATCGACCATTTTTTTGGTTCTATTACAGGTCCGGTCAGATAGTTGAACCAAACTGAAAATCTTTTTGGGTCATAATTTTTCCGATCCGACTGTCGAGTCGGTCCAGTTTTTAAAACTATGTAAAATATTTTACAGTAGAAATGAAATTGATTTTTCTCTCACCAAGTCCAATCTAATTAGTTTATGGTATTTTTATCTCTTTTATGTTTTATTATAAAACTAAAATGGTTGTTTCCTTTTAAACATCCATCTGGTGGCATCGACCTGCACCGTTGATCAATGTGTACCTGGCAGTGGCTACACCCTTTTTTCTATTCTTTTTTTGCTTATGGTGGCGGCAGCGGTGGTGCAATGATGGCGGCGACAGTCAAAAGTGACCATTTTTCCTTTTTCTTTTTTCTTTTTTCTTTTTTCCTTTTGGGCTGACCTCGCTAACTTTTCATTATTTTTGAGTTATTATGCAAATAATCCTTCGTCGGGAGTGGAAGATATTCATTATCAATAATACCCAATCAATTTTCAAAAAAAAAAAATTAATACCCAATCAAGTGAATTTCTTCCCAAAATTACAATTATTCGATCGAAGCTCCTAACCTTAAAGCTTATCAAGTTATCCTTCTCTATGCTACCCTCCAATTCGGTCGTTTCGATTGAACCTTTTGACCTTAAATCTTACTCTCTCCGTCTAGTATTAAGTGGCAAAAATCTACGAAAAATTACTGTACACTTTATTTGATTTTTTAGTTTAAAACCTACTGAAAATTACTATTCTAAAAAGACAGTTAATACGTGAGAGAGAGTATCAATCTCTATGCTCCCCTCCGGTTCGGTCCCCAACACGTTGAAAAACTTGCCGATCCAAACACATCGAAGTTAGAAGCTAATCACTCATTGCCAATGGTGGGAATTTTAGTTTAGGTAATCGATTAATTATAAAAGTTGTCAATCGTTTGGGTTAGGAATGTTGGGATTTTGGAGAAACAGGATCTAATTAAACCAGCTCCTCTCCTTGATCATCGCCATTCACCAGGCAAGAATCAGGATAGATCATAATTACAATTAGATGGTTGAGATGCGGTCGCATCAACCAGAAGAAGAAGCAGCAGCATCCCTGGCATCTCCCAAAACTCAACCTCCGGTTCAACTTTCAGACTCCGAAGCCGAATCTTCTCCTTCATCTCCGTCCTCCAAGCAGCTGGTGCTTTATGATCCCCACGCCAATGGCGCCGCCGCCGAGAGTGACATCCAACCGAGCAGCATGGTTCCGCCAGTCGGATCCGGGTCGGGGTCCAGACCCAGGCCGGGGTTCCTGTCCTCCTCCAGGATGCTCCCTTCGGTGGGGGCTTTCACGGTTCAGTGCGCCGGATGTTTCAAATGGAGGCTGATTCCGACCAAAGAGAAGTACGAAGAGATACGCGAGCATATCCTGGAGAATCCTTTCTACTGCGAAACAGCTCGCGAGTGGCGACCCGACGTCTCCTGCGACGACCCGCCAGACATCTCCCAAGACGGGTCCCGGGTCTGGGCTATCGATAAACCTAACATTGCCCAGCCCCCTCCTGGTTGGCAGCGCTTGCTTCGTATCAGAGGTGAAGGTAGCACCAAATTTGCGGATGTGTACGTGCCTTGGCTTCTGTTATTTGTGTTCCTTCTTTTCCACATTTGAATATTTTTGATGTATGTGTTCTTGATTTGCTCCTTACCTCAATGTTTTCAGCTACTACGTAGCGCCATCAGGCAAGAGATTTCGTTCCATGGTTGAGGTCCAGAAGTGAGTATCTGACACACTTGTATTGCAATAGCTCATCCTTCTTCTAGTTTTCTTGTTTTAGGCTACGTGGGTCATCTTTATCCTTTTACATGGTCATACTTCCTCTTGTTTTCAGGCACCTGATTGAACATCCAGAGTACATTAGAAATGGTGTGACAATGTCGCAATTTTCTTTTCTAATCCCCAAGCCATTGCAGGAAAACTATGTCCGAAAAAAGCGTCCTGCTCATCTAAAAGATGCTTATGATCATGCTAGTAAAGGTATGTAGATACTAATTAAACTTAAGACACAAACTGACTAGAATATTTGGTGAAGGAACTTAGCTCTCAATAGCTTACTGGTATGAACTATGAAGTATACCAGGTTTAATGTGTGGGTAGTAGACATGCTTCAAAGAAGATGCAATGTGGTCTTTAGGCGTGCAGAATTTTTCAGTATGTGGCCAAAAGCATTTCCAGATATCCAAAGATGGCAAAGGACACCTCTGGATATCCTTTGCCATCTTAATTGACTTTTGTTGGTTCCCTTTTCTTCAGAACATTGCATTTGAACCCATGGTTTTGAATTACCTTGTCCTAATTGATATAGAATGATACTCTTTCAAGGTGTTGTTTGAAAGACAATACTTTGTATTTGACAACATTTTCCTGAAGTCGGTGTGGTTTTTATTTCTTTTTTCTTCAAGCAGTGGTTTTTCTCATATATGTGATTTCCTCCTTTGCTAAGTGAGTAAGGTAGTTTCTTTTCTGCTCATCTTCTGCAGCACAGTGCAAAAAGGAATTTGAAATGGTTTTAACTAATTTTATTTATGTCCTTCTGTTCATCTCTGTCCCAGCTTTGCATCTATGTCCTATTGTTTTGGGAGATGCTGTTTTAGTTTCCTAAATTCATAAATGTCATCTCAGTTCTCTTATGTTTTTAAGGTTACAATTATTTTTTCTCATCCCCTCCTTCCACTAAAATGGAACTGGTCTGCTCACGATGAGTCCATTTCTTTGATATGGTACACTCTTAAATTGAGTAAGAATGCAAGTGGTCTTGTTTCAGTTGACTAGCTCAGCTATTGGGAGCATTTGGGTTTCTTTCCACCTATAGAATAGGAGAAGTGCTTGAAATATATAGTGGTTGAACATTGAAATGTAGGACAAACAAACTAATCCAATCTTTATCTATGTTACCTTCTCAATGCCTCAAGTCATTTTGATTGCAAAGACAATGCCTTTTCTTTATGGAATGCAACAAATCATCTAATGTGCAGTGACGACATAACGCTAGGTTTTTGTAGCTACACGAAAATTCAATTACTTGTTGGTGATAAAAAAATATAATTAAATATTTTGATGGTAATAATATATAATACTATAGAATTATGAAGCATTTTGATAGCAATAATACGAACTACGAATTACAACATCTTCACCTTATTGCAGAAAATGCCCCAGATATATCTAATTGGCATAATTGCACTTTTAGCCTCCCCTGTTTTGAGGTGCATGACACATCGGATGTTGTGTTTTAGAAATGTTCCATGGAAAACAAATTCCTTCATTTTGGACTCGTCAATTAGTTGACTATGCTTTATTATTCAAGTATGCTACATTGTAATGTAAGGGATCCCACTGAAATACAAAGGTCAAGGCAAATAATAAAATCTCAAGTTGGATGAAAAGGATTTTTTGTGGGCACAAACCAAATTGAACTCTTTATGGTTTGTGCCAGTGAACTTATGGTCAATGAACTGTTTCTGTGTTGAACATTTGAGCTGTTGTCTGTTGGCAATACCGTTTCAGTTAGATCTTTAATTTAAAGCTTTCAATTTCTGAGTTTGTGCAGTTGTGAGTATTTAAGAGGATAGGAGTTCTCCTTGATTATCCTTTTGGACGTTCCTATATTTTTGCATGTATACACAGCTGCATTGACTTCTGCATTTGTGACAGTAACCAGTGGCTTATTTTGCTCTGTGCAAGACAACAAGAGCTAACTATTTGTGATTTCATTGCTTTGCTGCAGCAAATCCCCTTTCCTGGGCTGGTCCGGATGATAGGCTAACTCTCCGTTTACCTCCTCCATCATCTTTTGAAGATGATCCTCTTGGTGAACCTGTGCAGAAGCAAGCGAGGAGAACATCTATCAAATGAGATGTTCTGGTTAATTCCGTTCCTGTTTATATTCATGACTAAAGAGAAGGTACAAGAGCGTGGCAAGTCTAGAAACACCAGTGGCACAATCATTTGTGAGTCTAAGTGCAACTCTGTTTTGCTGGCCTTTTTGTTGCAGTATGTGCATGTCTCATGTTTTGCGTACTAGACAACCACGATATATATATATATATATATATATATATTGTATACATCTTTTGAGGAGGATGCCCCGGTGAGCTTTTTGCGTAGATATATAGTGACAGGGCTGTTGGTGCATACTGCATAGGAAATAGATTGTACTATTTTATGTAGAAGGAGTTGTAGTTGGGTCGGTTCATCTCAGATTCATGATCAGTCCCGATCATACATTTTGTACTGTACTCTGCTATATGACAGGTTAATCTATACGCATCTCGGGTTTCTTTTCGTTTGTTGCTCCACAATCACTGAAACATATTGAGAGACGGATAGAAGCAGACATCATTTAAGGAAATCATTTTATATAAGTTCCGTCCCCCGGTCATGGAGACCACAATTCCCAGCAATATCTGCCCTTAATAATGCAATATCCCTTGTCTGAATTGTGATTTGATTTCTAAAGCTTCATTTGGGAGTCTGTTGACCTGATGATTCTATGGAAGTTGTCTGAAATTAATTGTTTTGGGATCCACTGCTGTTGAAAATTTGTTGGCCTGAATGCACGGAGTTGTCTGAATTGTCTTAGGAACCACTTGTGCGATTTCTGAAGCTCCATTGAATGTTTGTTGACATGATCCTCTTATCAAGTTTCGAGGAGTTGCAGGGAGGGAGGAGCATTAGTTTCGTGCAAATTGATTTTGATTATGGGTGTTAGGCATCAGCTCTTCCGTGTTTCCTGCTCGGAACACGGTTATTCTTTTAGCACACATATCACACATATCTTGTGGCCTTTTAATATGGTAAAAAGGCATTTGGGGACCCTGAACTCTCGCGTTTTATTTTGTGGGAACCCTCAACTATTTTTTTATTTAATCACCCCCCGAATTCTTTACATTTTGTTTAATCTCAACCCTACCGTCACGTTTTGCTGATGTGGCACCGTACACTTTCTCGATGCCACGTCAGCAACTTGCCACATCATCCCAACCACATCAAGAAGCAAGCCACGTCATCAAACCAGGGGGGTAATTAAATAAAAATATAAAGTTTAGGGTTGTTTTATGTCTTTTTGTCATATTTATTTTATTATACTTTCTGTTTTTGTTTCTTTTTTATTTTTTCTTTGGATGGAAATGGAGGAAGAAGACAGAAGTTATAAGGTTATAACTATGTAATAGAAAGAAGAATAGTGGGTGGCGGCGCATGGAAATGGAGGAAGAAGACAGAAGTTATAAGGTTACGAAAAATAAATACAATTAAGGGGTAATAATTATTTTTCTTAATTTTTAAAATCAATTACATTATTTTTTTGGATTTTTTAAATTAATTACATTATATTTCTGAATTTTTAAAATTAATTACATTATTTTTCTGAATTTTTAAAGAAAAAAAAGAAAAGAAAAAAAAAAGGAACAACAGGTTTTTTTTGAGTAACCTACTATTTAAGGTCAAAACTAACAGTCTGTTAGTTTGACTAATAGAGAGACGTGTGTTTGCAATTGACCAATAGTTCAGGAAGGAGTCTGTTTTTTTTTTAGTACGGGGGCTTCATGCAAAAAATCCATTAATAATCATAATTAATCAGATTAATCATAATTACCTCTAATTGTTAAGTTATTTTGTAGGTAACCTTATTTTAGATTAATCATAATTACCTCTAATTTTAACAATGAAGCATTAATTTCAAAATTTTTTTTTTATTATTATTATCATTATACTGTTTTATATAAAAAGAAAGGAAAAGAGGAATTTGGGTTATTGAATGAAATTAGGGAAAATGATATAAAACAACCTTAAATTTTAATGTTTTGATTAATTGCAACCCTTAACTTTTTTTTTATATTTAATTACCCCCCTAGCACACTTCCGACATGTCTTGTTGACGTGGCAAGTTGCTGACGTGTATACGTGACGTGGCATCGAGTAAGCAGGTGACGAGGCACATAACGGTGACACATCAGCAAAACGTGACGGTAGGGTTGTGATTAAACAAAATGTAAAGAATTCGGGGGGGTGATTAAATAAAAAAATAGTTGAGGGTTCCCACAAAATAAAACGCGAGAGTTCAGGGTCCCCAAATGCCTTTTTGCCATTTTAATATATAACCCATTTATCTTTAAAAAAAAAAGAGAGGAGTGAGGAGTATTTTACAATGTTATCAGAACCAGACCGGACAACAAACTGGAAATAAATAGGTCATTGATTCGATCGAGTTTAATCGAATTGACTTATTAGATCATTTTGAATCATTCATATATCAAATCGTTTAATTTTAGATAATTGAACTGATAAATTTTAAAGTAACGGATGTGTTATTTTTCGGTTCGACAAGAAAAGAAGAAGATATAACCTTTTTAGATTGCTGGTTTACTAGTTCCACTATCGAATCGGTACGTTTTATAACATTGGTATTTTAGTCTCTGACAGGTCAGTCTGACCAGCTTATCAACTAACCAATCTGTTCTTTTTGTCTTTGGTCGAAGAAAAGTCCATTTTTGTGCGAGTAGCTTAGAGAAACAAGTGGTGGCCAGCTAATTTGATATGTACAAAATGAAATTATTTGCTTGGGAATGTTATCAATATTGTACCACATCGGTTAAATACTAATTGATATGGACGGTATGTCTCATCCTAATACTAAAAAATATATTTTTAGTGTGTTAAATAGTTATAAATCCGTATATAATTGTATATATAAATATATAAAAATAGAATTCTGAGATCTGAAACTGATATTTGAACGGAACTGGTATATCCCATACGATTGTGAGAAAGAGATAGCTTCCTGGTTTATTATTTATAGCCACAATTAAAAAAGTCATAATTGTCTTAGTTCCAATTCTGTATTTATGAATAAAAGAACGTATGCCAAGTAAGTTCTATTGAGAGTTGTATTGTATTATCTCGGTTGACACAAATCGGTTTCAGAACAAAATAAATTCCATCTAAAATGACTGTTATTATTTGATCGATATGTACAATATTTTAACAAGTAAAAGTTCAACAAGCTTTTAACAAAATTGATCTATTGCTTAAAGAACTATAAAGTTTATCAGGTTACAGTAACGGAGAACTGACCCAGAAAATCAAAACTATAAGATGAACGTTGACTGTGGATAGGGATTCTTGTTGAGGTTCATCGCTAACTGTTTGTGACAAATTATCGGTACCCATCTCATTTAATTGAGGCAAAAACTCTATTGCTTTCACCGCAAATGATACTACTATCTAATTGAGGCAAAAACTCTATTGCTTTCGCCGCAAATAATACTGTATAATAAAATAATTAAACGTTACTTTATAATGGCATTCATATGTGATCTTGTTAAGTAAAAGACAATGACCTTTACTTCATGATTTTTGCATAGCATGAACACATCCTTTACCCAAATAAACAGACAACATGCCTAAATGATAGGAACGAAACAAACGAACAATCGAAGGGAATTATAAAATTTATTACTTTGTAATTCATTCATTAGTAAACAAGAATCTATTAACATTGTTTCCACCATTATTCATGTTCAAATTCAAGACATTATTAATTGCGGATGATTTCTTACTAGTTGACCAAAACTAAAATTAGGATAAATTATATAAAGAACTTTATAATATATAAAATGATCTGCTTAACTCTTATAGTTTAAAAACGTGAAACATAAATATTATAGTTTTTAAAAAAAAATCTTAACCTTTTAAACACTTCAAAAATCCAAAACAAATAGTAAAAAAGTACAAAAAAATTATAAAAGTTGGATGAAAAATGTAACTAATATGATAGAATTTAATAAAATAATTAAAAAATATTTACAATTTATTTTTTAATTTATTCCTTTTCAAGTATTTTTTTTTAAAAAAATTCTCATTAGTTTTTTAAATTTTTTAGTGAAGTGAACTCTCATAATTATTACATTTCCCCTCAAATTTGCATAATTTTTAATTATTTTACCATTTATTTGAATTTATAACATTAGAAATGTTAAGATTGTAATTTTTTAGGAACTAAAGGATTTACATTGCAAACTTTTAAATTATAAAAGGTTAAATAAAACATTTACCCTAATTTTTTAAATCCTATAATATTAATATTTTTTGCAGTTAAAAATATCAAAATTAAATAGTAAAAAATTATAAAATTTAGATAAGAAAACGTGAGAAATATGGTTGAGCATAAGATAATAAAAAATATTTATTTATTTATTGCAATTTATTTTTAAACTCATTAATTTTTTGAAGTGAAGTACACACTCTAGCTTGTTGTGATTTCAGTGAACTCTGCCATCTAGATACCTTCTTTCTATGCATGAATAATGATTATAATACGTTCCACCAACAGTCTATGCTTGATGCTTTCTAGGGTATTGATAGAAAGGATGTCAGAATGGTTTTTCACTTCAACATTCCAAAGTCTATGGAGTCCTTTTATCAAGAATCGGGTCGAGCTGGTCGTGATCAGCTACCCTCGAAAAGTCTCCTGTATTATGGGGTTGATGATCGCAAAAAAATGGTATGTTTGATGGTATCACCACTTTTATCTGCATTTATTTTTTTTCTCTTCTATCAGAGAATTAAATAGTTAAAACAGAGTTAAAAAGGACAAAATGTTTTTCATATACCAAGTTTGGACACTTATGGCAGGAATTTATCTTAAGAAATGCTGAAAGCAAAAAGTCACAGCCCAGTCTGCACTCAAGTTCACAGGATCAGATGTTAAAGAAGTCCCTTGCTGACTTCAAGCAGGTGAGTTTAACTTGGTTCTGTGCTATTGGAATCCTCTATGCCACTCATGTTCAGTGCATTTTTCATGCTATATTCAGATGGTGGAGTATTGTGAGGGTTCTGGATCCCGTAGGAAAAAGATTCTTGAGACCTTCGGGGAGCAGGTAGTGCATATAATGATTGTTTCTTTGTAGACTGTAGATGCTTTTCTCAATGTATAAAGTTAGATACTCATGATTGAAGTCCAAACAGGTACCTGCTTCACTATGTAAAAAGTCATGTGACGCCTGTAAACACCCTAACCGTGTTGCTAAGTACTTGGAAGAACTCACAGCAACTTGTGCTGCTCGTCAAAGAAATGGTTTTTCTAGAATTTTTATGAGAAGGTGATTTCTGTTCTCTTTAGCTCTAATGTGGTGCAGCAGTTATTGAAACATGCTCATGTAAAATAAAAATCAGATGCGAGATTACAGAGTGACTAGGACAATCAGGTTTCTCTACAGCTGTGTCTTGTTGGGTAATTTAGCTGGTCTATGTTGAGATTCAAATAGCTGATCAATCTTTAAAGATTTTTTTAGAATGTAACGCCTCAAACTAAAAGATTTTATTATTTACTTTTCTTCGGTCTTTCTCTTCACGCTACCGGACTCTGATTTTTACAGTTGTATGAGCCAAAATGTTTAGTGTTTAGCATCAGTAATAGCCAAGTTCAAGTGGCTGTGTGTAAATTCGTGCCTTTACAAGCATAAAAGATTGAGGCCATCTTTTATTTCCTTACATTAAGTTTGGTCCAAAAGATTGAGGTCATCTTTCAGTCTGATTTAGCTGTGTCTTCTATTTCAGTGCCTCAGATGCAAATGATCAAGAACAAATGTCTGAATTCTGGAATTGGGATGATGAAGGCAGCAATTCTGAGGAGGATATAGCTGATTCTGATGATGAATTATTTTTAGAAGTCCAGTGAATTTCTTCTATGGTTTGCACTTTGATAAGTTATGCTTGAACATGTGAGCGAGTGCGCGATTGCATCATGGTGGGTATCAGAATTTGGAATTCTTAGTTGTGTTGTTTGTTGTCTCATTTGTCATCTCAACTGACAGACGCTATGGAGGCTGTCAAGAGCCTAGGCAAATCAAGGTTGTTGAGCGATCAGAAAATGGAACTCTTGCAGCGTGCAGAAGAAGATTATTACCGAAAAAATCCTGAAAAGCAGGTCTACTCTGAACTTTTTTCTCTTGGAAGCTTGGTTGCAACTTTTTCCTCAATGCGTTAACAAGAAATAAACACGAAGAATGATTTCATGCTAAGTTTGTAACTTAACTTTTCCCAACTAATTTCTTGCTTCCAATATGTTGGCAGGTTAAGAAACCAGACAAGAATGCCATATGTGAGTCGCTGAGAGATGCAAGCAAACAAAGACTATTAAATGCTGAAGCAGGCTCAAGAGCGGCTCGGCAATGTAAAGTATGTTTGTTCCACTTGCACTTTGCACTATATTTCCCATCTTTGTTTGGTATACTACTAAAATCCCTTGGACCTTGAGTGTTACTGTTACTGTTACTGTAACTGAACTGAGATTCGAGTCTTGTAGAATAAGATAACACTTGACTATTTGTAAGTTATCATCTTTCATATTTCAGCTTTGGGTTAGACACATCAGCTGCCTTCCTTGAGAATGAATGCTACAAGAAGTATGGAAAGAGTGGGAAGACATTCTATTATTCTCAAGTAGCAAGCACAGTGAGGTGGCTAGCGACCGCAAATTCCTCTGACCTGACAAATCGGCTTGGCTCATGTACACCTTCTCCTCCCGTGATTATTGCACCTAACCAAGAACCTCATTCGAACGGAGAACCTCCTCAGACACCACCATCATTGGAGGAGTCACCAACAGAGACTACGGACCCAAAACTCCTTAGCCGCATTCAATCAGAAACTCATACGAGAGCTTCACCGCCACAAAGTTCACCTCGGAGTACAAAGCTGCCTGCAATTCCATATTTTTCAGAGTTTGTCAACAAGAAGGTAAAGGCCACCAATGGAAATGTATCACAGGACCAATCACCCAAGCGACTCAGGAGGAGCCAAACAGAAGGATGATGTATTCCACTTTCAGCTTAGAAACATTTTTCGTTTGGTTAGGCAAAAAGGTGATGTTGCTACCAGTACTTTTGAAGTTGTTTAAGTTGCCGTTTGGCATTCTGGTTTGGTGCCCAGAATGCCTTTTCCCAACCCAAATTTTATTATTAGGTGTTTGGTAAACACCTTCCAGCCCAGCTTTTCCAAAAGAACTTTTAGTTTCCTTTGTATTTTTTACCTTTTTGAGACTGAAGCAAATTGGTCCAGGGGCTAAAAGTCATTTTTGGGAAGGACACGGGAAGGAGGCAACAAATTTATTTGGACAAAAATATACACCCAATTTTGAAAGATTTACACTTAAACCTGGTATATAATTTGTTCTTCCACCCCAATCTCAAACATTTGTTCTTCTGCCCCTCCAGACCAACGAAAACCCTAACCCTCGACATCTCTCTCTAGTTCTCTCCCAATCTCCTACCCCAATCTCCATCGCATTTTCTTCTGCCCCAAAAGAAATCCACGCTCCCTACCAACGAAAACCCTAACCCTCACGCCGACGTCGGTGCTCCAGACCAACGAAAACCCTAACTACTCCACCTCGCTGAGTTGGGATTTGAGAACGATCTCTGTTCTCGATCCTAATTACTCCATCCCCGTCACCGCTTTCTCTTGGTCAACTGTACCTGTCTGTCCTAATCTCGGGTACCAATCATCTCTCTTATTATGGCCTTCCTTTGATTTCTTTGTTAGGGTTTTTGTTGACTTGGTTTTCTTGTTATCAAATGCTTTGAGTATCTCATCTTTTGGTTAATTGGGTATTAAGATGTAAAGGGTCTTTGCATGAATGGGTGCGGCTCAGCCATTGCCTCGTCTTCTGTTGGTAAGGAACTAAGCGGATTTAATTGAAACGTTTCCTCTTTTTCTCCTTATTATTGCTTTAGGAGATTAAAGTTGTTTTCAATAACATGCTGGATTTGGTTAATTGCTGGTTTGGTGATGCTGGATTTGGTTAATTGCTGGTTTAATTGAATTGTTGTTTTGGATTTAATTGTTGCTGACTTGGGTTAAATTGCTTGGAATTAATCGTTGTTGATTTAATTTGTTTGGATTCAATTGCTGCTGGGATTGAAATTGTATTGATATTGCTCCAAGAATTATTTGATTCAATAACTCTGTGTTGTCATTTACTTGATCGGGTTTTGGTGGAAAGATGGACTATAGAGTACATTAATAAGATTTTTTAAGTCATTGTTTATAGGATGTGGAATTGCTGTGTGTGATAGGGTTAGCTTATCCTGCTACCTTTATTCAAATTCAGAAGGAAAAACGGTTTGTTGTTAGTTTCCTTTTATAGAGATGCTTTGGCTTTTGATCTTATTGACTTGTTCTGGAGAGTGTGGTTTGAATGGGCGAGATTAGTCTTAAAGGGTGTTTTCTTATTTGTAAAGTGGGATTGGATAGGGCTTGGTGCTTCTGTGCAGTGCCAATCTATTGGTGACATGCTTTTATTACACGCATGGACTGAAGTGTTATTCATCATGGTGTATTATGCTTAAGGTGTTCTTTGGCTAGGGTAGGTTCAGTTGATTGGGAGCTAATTTCTTGGAGAGGTTGTGGTTCTTAGTTGTACATAGAAGATGTATGGGGTTAGGGCTGCTTGGTTTTTCAAAGGGTAAATCAGAGATCATTTGAGGATACTTCCTGTTCTGAAAGATTTTAGGTTACAACTCCACATTTTGGCTTGCCTGACCATTTGACTAATGGTGTATTTCTTGAATTTCATGTATTATGTATTTTCTCTGTAGTTCACGTGCTATTTAGTCAATAAAATTAGTTGTTACTTTCCTTTTCTTGTTTTTTTTTTCAATTTTTTTTCCATATAGGAATGGATAAGAGTCCCTATGGCTGCATCCTGAAAGAACTTTTTTAACCTAAAATAAACAAAAAGTGAGTACTGATACCATCTTAATGCATACCCTTCCAAAAAAAACAGGAGTTGAGAATGGCTGTCATGATTGTTGTAAGTTCTGGATTACTGTTCTAAGTTTGCAGGCCCATATTTAGTTTGCTAAAGTTTCATCATTCAATGAGACAAGTAAGAATTTTGTAGCTAAAGCGTGCAAGTTTTTAGCTATCTGTATGCTTGCTTTTCTGCCATTTTTATGCTTGTTCTTGGCTGGATTTTTATGCTTAATGTGGCTGTTTTTGTTGGCTTAATTTGGGGTTGTTTGCTGGTCAATTTCGTAGCTAAAGCGTGCAAGTTTTTAGCTGTCTGTATGCTTGCTTTTCTGCCATTTTTATGCTTGTTCTTGCTTGCTTTTCTGCCATTTTTATGCTTGTTCTTTTTACCTTTGAATTGCTGTCTATTCTCAAATTCCAATAGAAAATGGAGAGCTTGTCCAAGTATTAAGGTGTGTATCTAACTTATGTACTCCTGAAGTTTGTTCATAAAAGGGGAAAACTAATATTTTCTGGTATCAAGGCTAACATCAGCAGCAGTGCAGGTATGAGAAGGATCAGTTTTACAAGCCCCATCATGACTATTTTTCTGATACTGTGAGTTATTCGACTTCTGCTTTTTAAATCTTGATGTTTCTATCTCATTTTATGCCATGAGTAAGCTTGTCTGTCGTGATGGAAATTTGATGCGATGGCTGACCTTACGTGATTTATTGTAGGCGGATGTGAGGTTCTGTCCGGGGAGAAGTGGTCAGCTACGAAATGGATGAGGCAGAGGAGTACCACCTCACTTAAATAGCTGAAGGCCAAGCTAATATATACTGAGGATATACAACAGGACTGGAGAAAGCTTGAATTCTTAGTGATAATGAATTAGATGAGATTCTATAGTTTCCTACTAATTAGATGAGAGCAAAAAAGAGGTAGTGTATCAATTTCTCGGCTTGGATGCCATTTTCCTCCTTTTTCCTATGTAGTGGATCGCTTGGAAGATTGTAACAGTATATACAGGAGTAATAATTACCATAATAAAAAAGGAAACGTATGAATTTAAAACCTAAATACTTAAGAGCATGTTTGGTACTATTAAAGAGTTCGATTAAATTTAATAAAGTTCAACTAAAATTCGTTTTGAACAAATGAATCCTAATAATTGGTAGGTATAACACTTATAATTAAAAAGTTTGAAATTAATTGAAATTAATACATTGTTCGTTAGGTATGGCTTAAAAACAACAATGTATAATTTCAAAACAACAATGTATTAATTTCAATTAATTTCATTATGATTAGTTTAATGGTTAATTGATTTCAATATAAACTCTATGGTTTGCAAACTATTTCATTTTTAATATTATTATAAATAAAATGTTAATTATTTGTTTAGAAATAGATTAAAAAAAATATTGTTGGAACAAAATTGTAGCATAATTTCTTATTATAAATAAAATATTAATTATTTGTGTACAGAAATATATTGATTAAAAATATCTATATAGAGTTTGCAAAAATTTTAATATAATGCTTTAAACCATGGTATTAATAACTTATATTTTTTATGGTATTAATAAGTTTAATTTATTTATGATATTAGATAAATATTAGGTGGTAGATGTTAGATTATAAATAAATTGATTAAAAATATATATAAAGATACTAAAAAAATTAATTCTAATACTTGAAATGAATTATGCCCTTTATGGTCATTTTACATTCCAACCATAGTTTTAAAAGTTGTTTTACCAAACAACATAAACAACTTCTGGTTTCCCCACAGAACTTTTAACAAATATTTACCAAACAGCTTACTCCTTTTCCAGCAAGTCATTTTTAAACAGAACTTCCTCCCACAGAACTTTTCCAGCTAGAACCGGAACGCCAAACAGACCCTAAGTATTACCATCGATGTTCAGGTATATATAGCTACACTGCAATGAACTGTTATATGTATATACCCTCACCCGCGAGCCAATCTAATGACTGAACTTTTAGGGTCAAAATTAAGTCTTGACGGTCAAAATCGAGCCAAATGATCAAATACGAATCAAACTGTAAAAATTATGACTTATTTGGTCAAAATCAAACCTAACTAGTTAAAAATGAGATTTATTAGTAAAAACATAGTATATGGTCAAAATCGGACTAAACAATAAGAAAAGACTTACAATGAAAATCAATTTAATTGGTCAAAATTGATTCTCCGTGGTAAAAACCGGGACAAATAACAAAACCAAACTTTATGGTTAAAATGAGAAATAATTTCTCTTATTTATCCAAACTCAAACCCAATTAAGTTGGATATTATCTACTCAATTGGATTTGAATTTTAACTTTTATCGTTATCTTCATGTGCGATAAAAACTAATAATAGGGAAAAAATCAAATAAGAAATTAAAATTAATAATTTTGCATTAGGTACAGATTTCTTTCCATTTTTTTCTTGGATAACCAACATTGTTTAAATAGATAATAAACCTAAGTTCACTATATGGGAATAAGCTTCCATATATTATATTTGTGTTTTGCTATATATATTATCAATTTACTCTTGTAATATGATTTTTTTATTTGTTTGTAAAAACTAATTAGTGATGTTTTGCTACTGTGTGCGCTATTGGTGGAAGTGACAGGCGAATAATTACATAGGAATCCGGCGAGCAAAGAATAATTACATCTGTTTTTCTTTCCTCATTTCCTCACCCACACAACACAAATACTCTACCTCTCTGCCTCAATCACCGACGGCGCCTCCATCACCAAACCCATCCCAACCACAGTTACCACACCATCACCACTGCCGTCTCCAATCTCCATCACCAAACCCAGCCGAACCCTCTCCTTCATCGGACAAGAAAAGGCAAACAGAAATCACCCACTCCCATTCGGCTCTCTCCACACAACCATCATCCAAATCTGTCCTACACCAATTCGGCTCTCTCCACACAACCATCGCCGACCAGCAACAACACCACCACTGCCAAACAAACACACGAATACCCAAACCATCGCCTCTCACCCTCGGCCTCCTGCCAAACAAACCCATAAAAACCCAATCACCAAATCAACACAAACCCACTACCGGCAACCAAAACCAAAATCAACCCGCCGCTCCAACCATCATCAAACCACAAACCCTCCACAGCCACACCAACCCGATCTCCTCCCTGTCGCCACCGCCGTTGTCCATCTCCTCCACACCAACCTGCTGCTCGCCCATCTCCCTCACTCGCTGCCACAGCCACACCAACCCGATCTCTTCTCTGTCACCGCCGCTGCTCATCTAGGCGACCATAGCCTCTGAAGAACTGGAAAGAGCATGTGTTCTGCTGCTTCAATTTTCACACCACTTCGTTTCTTGGCCACCAAATTCCCAAAATCTCTTCAATCGACAATAACCTTTGACGTTGCCCTGAAACCCATTAACCCCTCCTTCTTCACTTTCTTCAAGCCCATCTCCTTCCAAAACATCCCATCAGTAAACACACACACCCCCCCCACACCAATATCAGCATCCTCGCCATCCTCATCATCAAGTGCCATGTCCTTGCAGCCCATTGAAGAACTGCCTCCAAAGCTACAAGAAATCATCAAGCTTTTCCAGTCCGTTCAAGAACCAAAAGCCAAATACGAGCAGCTCCTTTTTTATGGCAAGAATTTGAAACCACTTGAAGCCCATTCGCGAGCCAACAAAGTGGAAGGTTGTCTCTCTCAAACCTGGGTCAGGGCTTATTTGGATACTGACAAAAACGTTGTGTTTGAGGCTGATTCTAACTCTGTCCTCACAAAGGGTCTTGCTGCTTTGCTCGTACAAGGGCTCTCGGGCTGCCCTGTCGATGAAGTTTTAAGGGAGATAGTATGCAGAAGAAAAAAGGGTCAGTTTTTGGCTTTCTTTTAGTTTTATTATCTATTTAATGACTTTTGAATAATTCTACTTTAAAATTTTATATTTCTTACTTGAGCTATGTATCGTTGAATTTTGCTATATCTTGTTGTGAGAGCAAGGTGTTTCCATGTTGGAATCTTCATCTTCATCCTGACATATCCTGCACTCCACCAATTTCTTTGGACTTAATATGTCTCCAAAATCAATTTTCTGGGAAAATTTATCAGCTTTCGTCTCATCAACTGCTGCTGATCCAGTGGCTTGCATCGCTCTGTTTCTTCTCTCAATTATAGCTTCCAACGTGGATTCAGTTATCAAACGATCAACCAATAATATAAAATGATCCCCCATCATGAATTTTATAGCAACACATAAATTAATCCTAACTATACCCAAATGAAATTCAACTGCTTTCGCTCAATCCAAACCCAATATTGAGAACTTTTCTGCGGAAGTAGAGCCTCTGCACATCAGAACAAGTTGCATCAATATTGGTAGTGGTGGTGATAGGTTCGAGAGGAGATGGTGATGATTTGGTGCAGAGGTGAGTGATTGATGATGCGGGTGAGGTTTGGTTGGCTGGGTTTGGTTTGGGTGTGGAGGCGGTGGTTCGGCGAGATGGGGTTGGTGGTTGATGGTGCTGTGTGGTGGCCGGCAGTGGTGGGTGGTGTGATCGGTTGTTGATGATGATGATGGTGTGTAGTGATACGGCTCAAGTACCTCAAGAGCTTTGGCGTCGCCTCGGATGGAGCTGGATCTTGTCTCGTTCACGGTTGGGGTTTGATTGAAGCGGAGGGTGCACGGATCGAAGTGGGTGATGGTTGAAAGGAGTTGCAGCGGAATATTTATAAGGAAAACCGGAAGGAAATGGAAGGTTTGATGAAGGGACAAAGGAAGGCGTCTTATATATTTAGAATGGGATTTCGGACATAGGAGTTTGGAGGAAACCCTCTTGGCAACGAAGGCCAAGCAACCTTCCTATTACAAACAACTAACGATGACCTTCTCCAAGGTGGGCTTGATCATCAATGGAGGATGATGAGCAAGCGGATACCTTGAAGGAGAGAAGCTACGGCTCTAAGAACCTAGAGTAGCTAATGGCTTAAGGCTTTTGGGAAATAACTCACAAAACAAAAACCCCCTAAAAATGAAGGCAAGTTCTTCATTTTATAGGGAAACTATATACATGGGATAAGACCCAAATACCCTTGGACAAAGGGGCACGTCATTCATGGGACACGCGAGCTCTCTTGGGTGTTTGACGCGTCTCTTGTACGACCGAGTGACAAGGCGCTCGCGTGGGCGTGTTGCTTGGCTCGCGCGCGCCTGAGTGGCTAGGTGCGGGCGCGGTTGTGCGCGCAGATGCGTGCTGGGTCGAGTGGTGCTGCGACGCCGTGGCCACGTGCTGGGGTGCGGCTTGGGTGCGATGCTTTGCCGAAGCCTTAGCGATGGGCTTTGGCGAAGTCTTGACGCTAGCCGCGTGTGTGGCTTTTGCGATAGGCGTGGGCTCAGACTCGGGCGTGAGGCTGCGAGTTGAGTTGCTGGTGTGGCTTTTAGGCTCGGACTCGAACTCGGGCGTGAGGCTGCGAGTCGAGTCGTTGGCATGGACGCACACGCTCCATTGGGCCTCGGCCTTCATGCTGCTTTCCTCAGCCCTAAGCGCTCGGATGAGCAGAACAAGTCTCGGCTCCTCAAGGCGTGGCTACGCGTGGCTTTGGATGGGCCTTGGGCTTGGGCTGTATCATCCCCTCCCCCTTCGCAAAGATTCGTCCTCAAATCCTCACCGTTGCTTTCCTCTAGCTCGTTGTCTTCATCACCTTCAAAGAAAGGTGAAAGATCATTAATATTGAAAGAAGGGTTAGTGTTGCCGTAAGAAGAAGGCATGTTAAGAACATATGCGTTATCATTAATTTTCTCAAGGATGAGAAATGGGCCATCTCCCCGTGGGCTAAGCTTGCCCGCCCGGCGCTCCTTGGTCAAATGAACCCACACCAAGTCGCCGACTTCAAATGAGCGAAGGTGGCGCCCGGCGTCACGTTTCTTGATCAAGTTGGCGTTGATGGCCTCGATGCGGTCCTTGGCCGTGCGATGCATCTCGCTCACGTTGGCTGCCTTTTCTTCTCCATCTAGACTAGCACATGTAGACAAAGGAAGGGGTAGCAAGTCTATGGGGGTGAGTGGGTTAAACCCATAGACAAGCTCAAACGGGGAATAACGAGTCGAAGCATGCATGGTTCGGTTATAAGCAAACTCTATGAATGGAATGCATTCTTCCCATGACTTAGGATTTTGTTTGATCATTATGCGCAACATGGTTCCATGGGTTCTATTGACCACCTCAGTTTGCCCATCCGTTTGGGGATGGTACGAGGTAGAGAAAAGCAACTTTGTCCCTAACTTAACCCATAACACCCTCCAAAAGTGCGCTAGGAATTTACTATCCCTATCGCTCACGATTGTACGAGGCATGTCGTGGAGCCTAACCACATCACGAAAGAACAAGGCGGCAATGTGAGAAGCATCATTAGTTGAATGACAAGGAATGAAATGGGCCATCTTTGAAAAACGATCAACAATGACAAAAAGTGAATCTTTTCCATGTTTGGTGCGTGGGAGGCCTAAAACAAAATCCATTAAAATATCATGCCAAGGATGCGATGCAACGGGAAGTGGCATGTAGCGCCTATGATTAATACTCCTAGTTTTAGCCTTTTTACATGCGAGACAATTACTTACTACCTGTGCTACCATTCTTTTCATTTTCGGCCAATAAAAGTGCTCTTTTAATGTGCTTAGGGTCTTGTCAATACCGAAATGCCCCATCAAACCCCCCCCCCCCCCCCCGTGTGCCTCTCTTACTAAAAGCTCTCGGGTGCTACACATAGGCATGCATAACTTCCCTTTTCGATACAAAAACCCCTCATGCAAAGAAAACTCATAACAACCCCCATTGGAGCAAGCAAGATACACATCTTTAAATTCCACATCATCGGCATAAAGAGAAGTAATGTGCAAGAAGCCTAGCATGTGAGATTGTAAAGAGGTGAGGAGAGCGTACCTTCGGGATAACGCATCCGCAACTATGTTATCCTTGCCTTTAAGGTATTTGATGTGGTAAGGAAACCTCTCAATGAACTCGAGCCATGCGGCGTGTCTCTTGTTGAGTTTTCCTTGCCCCTTGAGATACTTAAGGCCAAGGTGATCCGTGTGGACCACAAACTCCCTTGGAGTCAAGTAGTGCTCCCATACTTCCAAAGCCCTCACTAGCGCATATAGTTCGTTGTCATAGGTGCAATTGTTGAGTTGCGCCGCCTTGAGTTTTTCACTAAAGAAGGCCACGGGTCTCTTGTCTTGCTTCAAAACGGCCCCGATCCCTATTCCACTAGCATCGCATTCGACCTCAAAGGTCTTTTCAAAGTCCGGGAGAATGAGGACCGGGCTTGATGTGAGCCTCTCCTTGAGCGTGTCGAATGCGTGCTCTTGTTCCTTTCCCCAAATGAAAGGAACGTCCTTTTTAGTGAACTCATTCAACGGGGCTGCAATCGAAGAGAAATCCTTAACAAATCGGCGGTAGAAACCCGCGAGCCCATGGAAGGATCGAACTTCTCCTACGGTGGTGGGCGTGGGCCAATCGGCAATGGCCTTGACCTTCGCTTGATCCACCTTGAGCCCCTCGGAACCTACGATAAAACCAAGAAAGTGGACCTCTTCCAAGCAAAATTCACACTTGGAGAGCTTCACATACAACTTGTGCATGCGAAGGGTTAGAAATACTTGGTGCAAGTGGCCCAAATGGGCTTGTGGAGATGTGCTATATACTAGAATATCATCAAAGTATACTACCACAAAGTGTCCTATGAACGGCCTTAAAACATGGTTCATGAGCCGCATAAATGTGCTAGGTGCATTGGTGAGGCCGAAAGGCATAACAAGCCACTCATACAACCCAAACTTAGTTTTGAAAGCCGTTTTCCATTGATCCCCTTCATTCATTAGTATTTGGTGATAGCCACTTACTAGATCGATTTTTGAAAACATTTTAGCTTTGCATAATTCGTCTAGCATGTCATCTAAGCGGGGAATTGGGTGAGAGTATTTCACGGTTACCTTGTTGATGGCACGACAATCCATGCACATCCTCTATGTGCCATCCTTTTTGGGCACAAGAATCACCGGTACCGCGCAAGGGGAAAAGCTTTCCCTTATGAAGCCCTTAGCCAACAAGCCTTCTACTTGCATTTGCAACTCTTGAGTCTCCTTGGGATTACACCTATAGGTCGGCCTATTGGGTAGTGCGGATCCGGGCAAGAAATCGATCCTATGTTCTATGCCCCTCGTGGGAGGAAGGCCCTCGGGTATCTCCTCCGGGAAAACATCTTCAAATTCCTGCAAAAGAGGGGAAATCATACTAGGCAAGGCAATGTTAGTGTTAGTAGCATTCAAAGACAAGAATTTAAAGCGGACTAGAATGCACGACTTGCGCATTATGAGCGCATGCCGAATATCCCTCCCCTTAGCCATATAGCTCCCTTTTCTCTCCACTCTCGCCTCCTTTGAGGCCTCACTCGTTTGCTTGCTCTTTTCAAACTTGGTTTTCCCACTCGGCTCCCCATTTTTCTCTCCACTCATCTTTCTTTCTTCTCTCGGCGCATGCTCTTTGTTTTCATGCCCGCTATTTTCCCATCGGACCCCGCTTCCTTTCTTCTCTCCACTCCACTCACTTGCTTTCTTTCTTTGAATTGCAGCCAAGATCTCAAATGTGGCGCACGCCTTTTCCAACTTAAGTTGATCCTCGTATACTTGGCTCGGTGGGAGTGGCGGGATTAGGAACTTGCGGCCCTCATGTTCCAACTTATACGTGTTCCGGAACCCATCATGGACCGCCCTACGGTCGTATTGCCACGGCCGCCCTAGCAGCAAATGACTTGCATGCATGGGAGCCACATCGCAAAGCCTTCGGTCCTTGTATCCACCGATGTTAAAGGAAAGTAGGACTTGCTTTTGTACCTTCACCGTGTTCCCATCATTAAACCAATTTAACACATACGGGTAAGGGTGCTTGGTGGTTGTTAGGCCAAGCGAATACACTAGGAGAGCACTAGCCACATCGGCACAACTCCCATTGTCCACTATTATGGACATAACCATTCCGTTGGCCGTGCCCCGTGTGTGGAACAGATTCTCTCGTTGGGCAATGGAAGCATCATTCTCTCCCTTTCAAACTCAAACTTCGTCGCACGACCAAACATTGGGGCACCTCTACTTGATCAAATTCATCACTATCCGTGCTAGAGTGTCCATCGTTCCCCCAATACTCCTTCGGTCGTGCCTCTTCCTCCTCCTCTTCGCTCACTATCTCACTATTATCCCTCATTACCATGATGGTTCTGTTTGGGCACTCGGCCCTCATATGCCCCTTCCCTCCACATTTGAAGCATGTGATGTCCCGCGTGGGTGTCCTTGCTGGCAAGTTAGGAGCGGGTGTCGCGGGTATAGGTTTTGGGGCCATGGTGTTAGGTTGAGTGTATGGCTTAGGTGTATAGGCTCGGTTGGTGTTTGGGGTGGTCACGGGTGTTTTGGTGGGGTTTTGCCACGGTTTCTTAAAGGTGTTAGAAGGGGTAGAAGGGGTAGTGGTGGAGTGAGTGTTTCTCGGTTTGTGGCTTACTTGTCTTTCCACCTTGAGAGCGAGATGGAACATCTCATCTAGGGTCGTGTAGGTGTAGAAGTCTAGCGGGTCGGCAATCTCTTTGTGAAGTCCCGCCAAGAAACGGGCCATGGTGGCTTCTACCTCCTCTCGGATATCAGCCCTCATTAGACATGTCAACAACTCATGATAGAACTCACTAACACTCTTGGTCCCTTGGCTCAACTGTTGAAGGCGTCGGTGTAAGTCTCGCATATAGTATGGGGGAACAAATCGGTGTCTCATTTCAAACAGTAGCTCTCCCCATGTAGTCACGGGTGCCCTCCCTTAAAACCTTCTATTGATCTCAATGCGATCCCACCAATGTATGGCCATGCCCACAAACTCAACGATGGCCAACCTTACTTCTCGTCGGAGTAGTTATAGTTAGCAAACACCCTTTCCATCTTATTTTCCCACTCAAAGTAGGCCTCGGGCTCATCCTTGCCCTCGAATTGAGGCAAGGCCATTTTCGGGTTGCGGTTGTCGTCCCCGTGGTCCTCATGGTGCCTATGGGGTCGTTCGTCATAACCTTCTTCATAGTCATCGTGCCCTGGTGGCTCGTATAGTGGTCCCTCGGGTGCGGGCTGTCTACGCCCTCCCCTAGCCCTTCGTGACTCATAGAAGGGTGGATGGTGTGGAGGAGGTCTCTCATAGAACCCTCTTGGGGCCCTCCCTTGTGGGTTGTAGTGCTCGGATCGGTTGTGGGTGTTGCGGGTTAAGTTTTGGGTGGTGTCTAGGTAAGGTCTATGCTCTCGGATTGGTAAGGGGTTTTGGTAGCCTTGGAGTGCACGCTGGTGTGCATCATAGGGTGCGGTGTAGGGATTGACTCTAGGTGGGGCCGAGTGGTGTAGTTGGGGCCTTGGTGCGAGAGGGCCTCTTCGGACCCCTTCCTCCCCACTAGGGCAACTTCCTTCGGCCTCTACATCATTAGTGTTGAATCCGTAGTAGTCCACATCAGTTGGGTTTTTTGGTCGGGTTCTTTGGTGGTAATGGACTAGTGGTTGTTGTGGGGGTATTCTGCGGGATGGTTGGGGTGTGGGTTCTTTGTGGGGGTTGCAAGTCGAGGTGGCCTTGGCCGTGAGATCGGCAATGGCCTTTAGAATGGCTGCGTTGGTCTCCTCTTGGTAAGCCCACCGCTCGGCCATTTGGGCAGCGAGGTCCACCCTAGCCGGGCTGGCTCGGGCGCCTCCTCCAGGTGCCTTCCCCTCAAGTCTCCCCATGTTGGTGGATTCGGTTGATCCCCCTTCAGAATGATGGCTTCGAGCCATGAGTAAAATACCTACAAAATCAACTAACGCAAGTGTATATAAAAGGGTTAGTACGCTCCCTCCCGTGTTTCCCTCGTGTTTCCCTCGTCCCTCTACTGTTCTCCCCACCTCACCTCACTCTTTTCCCTCAAAGCCCAGCCCTTAGACTACTCGACTCTAAAGACGCAAGTAGAGGCACGGACGACACACAAGGAAAACAAGGCTGCGTAAGGAAGGTGTAGAAAGCCTAGGTGGTGCGCGAAAGTTGTAATGATGCGCAACAACACGGCTTAGAGTGGATATAATGTGGGAAACAACAAAGTAAACCAAGGACACGAATGAAAGCAAGCACTAACTACTCAAGAAACAACAAGGAAAAAGCAACAATGTAATCACACAATGCAACAAACCATGGTCACACGCCACAAGGCTCAAGCCCTAACGCAAACGTTCACCAATTCTCGGTTTCCTTTTCCCACCTCAAGTCCCTTGCATTGACTCACGAATTCTTCTTTTTTTTTTTTTTTGAATTCCCTTTGTTTGTTTTGAATTCTCTCTTCTTTTTTTTGAATTCGAATTAAATTTTTTTTTTTGATCGAGTGCAAGAGAGCCCCAAGATAACCTATTGATAACCGGCAATGGAGAGATAAGTTATGCAATTGATAAGGGGTGTGTGCGTATCAAGGGTGATAAGTGGGAGTGTGTGTATCATGGTGTGATAAGAGCTTTAGGTGACATGAGCAAGTGTGTATCAAAGTGTGATAAGAGCTTTAGGTGATATGAGCAAGTGTGTGTATCAAAGTGTGATAAGAGCTTTAGGTGATGTGAGAAAGTGTGGGTATCAATGATGGATAAGGAGGTGCGGTTATAAATGATTGCTTAGGTGTGCTATTGTGGATTTTAGGGTTAGGAGCCGCCGGTTACTCATGCACAGTGACTCACCCTAATGACTCACACATAAGACAAAACGTACCAAGGACACCTAGCTCATTTCGGATGGAGGACCACACACACACAAGAACACCAAATCGTTTTGTGGTTGAAGAGATGAAGATGAAGGGTTTTAATTCAGCACAAACACAACATAAACGGATCAAGGTGTTTAAAATGGATCAAACACTCATAAAACTCAAGAACATGAAAATGACCCAAATGATCCAAAATGACCGAAATGACAAGTGGGTGATTTTCAACCGTGGAAGTACCTCAAAAATGAAGTGGAAGCAACCTAGAGACGGCTGGAGCTCCGCTACCACATGATACGGCTCAAATACCTCAAGAGCCTTGGCGTCGCCTCGGATGGAGCTGGATCTTGTCTCGTTCACGGTTGGGGTTTGATTGAAGCGGAGGGTGCACGGATCGAAGTGGGTGATGGTTGAAAGGAGTTGCAGCGGAATATTTATAAGGAAAACCGGAAGGAAATGGAAGGTTTGATGAAGGGACAAAGGAAGGCGTCTTATATATTTAGAATGGGATTTCGGACATAGGAGTTTGGAGGAAACCCTCTTGGCAACGAAGGCCAAGCAACCTTCCTATTACAAACAACTAACGATGACCTTCTCCAAGGTGGGCTTGATCATCAATGGAGGATGATGAGCAAGCGGATACCTTGAAGGAGAGAAGTTACGACTCTAAGAACCTAGAGTAGCTAATGGCTTAAGGCTTTTGGGAAATAACTCACAAAACAAAAGCCCCCTAAAAATGAAGGCAAGTTCATCATTTTATAGGGAAACTATATACATGGGATAAGACCCAAATACCCTTGGACAAAGGGGCACGTCATTCATGGGACACGCGAGCTCTCTTGGGTGTTTGACGCGTCTCTTGTACGGCCGAGTGACAAGGCGCTCGCGTGGGCGTGTTGCTTGGCTCGCGCGCGCCTGAGTGGCTGGGTGCGGGCGCGGTTGTGCGCGCAGGTGCGTGCTGGGTCGAGTGGTGCTGCGACGTCGTGGCCACGTGCTGGGGTGCGGCTTAGGTGCGATGCTTTGCCGAAGCCTTAGCGATGGGCTTTGGCGAAGTCTTGACGCTAGCCGCGTGTGTGGCTTTTGCGATAGGCGTGGGCTCAGACTCGGGCGTGAGGCTGCGAGTTGAGTTGCTGGTGTGGCTTTTAGGCTCGGACTCGAACTCGGGCGTGAGGCTGCGAGTCGAGTCGTTGGCATGGACGCACACGCTCCATTGGGCCTCGGCCTTCATGCTGTTTTCCTCAGCCCTAAGCGCTCAGATGAGCAGGCTGAACAAGTCTCGGCTCCTCAAGGCGTGGCTACGCGTGGCTTTGGATGGGCCTTGGGCTTGGGCTGTATCAGTAGGTAGTGTGATCGGTGGATGGGTTCGGCTGGAATTTTGATTTGGCAGAGGTTGTGTTTTTCTGATTTGGTTGATTTTTGGTGGTTTGGCAGAGGTGAGATGAGTGAAATTAAATTTGTTGTTGTGGCTGAAATTGTTCCCCCTTTTGTGTGATGGCCGAATTGAATTTATAGAGGGTGAGGAAAGTGTTGATCGGTAGAGAAGGTGAGGGAAAGAGGGAGTAGGGGAGAGGATAGTGTTGGGAGTTGTAGGTTGCCGTTGGTGGCAGAGAGGAGGTAGGAGAAAATAGCCGTTGAGTGTGGGTGTAGGAAATTATTTATTTTTGGTTCGAGCCAACAATCGAAAAAATCTCGTTTGAGACCGATAAAAACTCGAGGAAAATGAAAATAAAATAAAGTAAAATAAACTGAAACAAAACAATTATAAATAAAAATATGATGGGTATAAAGTAAATACTACAAGGTCAAAAATAGAACGAATGATAAAAAATTAAAATGTTGGTACGTTATAATAAACGTAATAATGATTATTAATTTAATCGTGTCAAAATTCGGATAGTAACACTCATAATTTTTTTTGTTGTGTTAATATTTTGCGTCCCATTTATTAGATAATATTAATAAAAAAAATGAAAGATAATGAAATAGGTTGTCACGTTAGATTTTTTACACCGCGAAGATCTTAACAAATCAAAAAATATATTATTAGAAATTTTATTGAACCTCATAATACGTTAGAAACTCAATCTAACTTTTTGTAAATCGTTGGGGACCCTAGGGTACATTTTCCACTAAGTTTAGAAAAAAAATCACTCTTAACCCTTATAGTTTTAAGGTTTGCTATATAACACTTATAAAATGTTAAAAAGATACCAAATAATACATTATCCTTCTTGTAACTATGTTTTTTTCTCACCAAGTGATACGGTAAAATACTTCTCATAGTTATCAAACAAATAACAATGCGTTTTTTTTATAGATTTTTTAACTAAAAAAATTATAACTTTGCACTTTATTCATTTATTTTTCTCTCATATTTCTTTCTTTCTAGTTCTTATTCTAAAAATGGCAATACGTTAAATAGAAAATGTCGCGCCGTCGCGAGCGAAATTCGGGACGCAATGAAATTACACATAACAATGAAGTCGCCACCCTATTTTTTCTAAGGTTTAGGGAAACCTAAAAGTCTGAAAAAGAAGAAGAAAATAAAACAAAAACTAAGGCACAAATAAAAAGGGTCTAAACCCGAGAACAACGGTTCGGGGTCGTTTTATGGACTTGGGAAGGTGTGAGGCACCCAAGTCTCATCCTAAAAAGGTTACCGGTTCTAAAAAGAGGTGTTTTAAAATCATGTTAAAAACAAGTAATTTGGGGCCCTCAGGGGGGATCGTCGCTTTAATTCTTTAGTTGGTTCGGTTGATTTTATCCTAATTATTGTCGAGTTGTTAAAAAGAAAATAAACATTTTATCCTCTAAAAAAGAAAAAGGTCGGTTTGCATACCTATTCCGGTTATATTTAATCGAGTTCAAAAATTAGTCAGATTACATGCAAGATTGATTAAGTGAAATTACTACCATTTTATTATTAATCTTTACTAAAGCGACGACCCTAGTAAATCATAGACGAATCACGGCGATCGAAATCACTATCATCACAGATGAGTTACTACATCATCGGGCAAATGCATATGATTAATCCTATTTACTAGGTGATTCTAAGCATGCATAGACTAGCAAAATACCATTTATATGAATGCGAGAAAACACGTTGAAAAGAAAAAAATTGGGAAGTGGGGTCGAAGCCGCGCACATAACACATTCGTCAAGATAGCATAAATTAAAATACATTCGTGAGCGCAAAATAAATAATAAGGGATTTCGAAATCTAAATGATCACACAACATTAAAGATTTAAAATCTCATTTTAAGGAATTTTTAAGAGGGATTAATATGGAGGTATTTTCTACGAATTGGGCTTAAGGCCCATTTACTATCTTTTCACTTCCAAATGATTATTCTCTTTGGTGATTTACTATTCTATAATTTTCGAGTGAACCTAAGTTATTGGAGAAAGATTTGAATCCTATGTTTATTTACTACTTTGTTTAGCTTTCTTAGATTGATTTTATTCGTTTTGATTTGTGGGGATTTATTGAAGATTTGGGGATTTTAGTAATTAATAATCATGCAATTAAATTAAAGCGTGATGTTTATTACTAATCCTATTCAAATTTCATGCATTTAATAAAATAAACGTTGAGTAATTACTAAGCCTAGTTCATTCAAGCAAGGGTCGATTTGAGGGAAATTATTAAGAGAGTTTTTGATAAAAATTAATTCTCATGCAATCAAATTGATTTTAATACTAACAATTTTAAATAATCATTCATACAAATATGTACAAAAACATCGATTAAATAAAAGGGGGAGGGAAGTGTACTTGAAGGCGAATATTAATTAATTCTAACCTACAAAATCAAGGTTAGTAGCACAAGCAATAATAAATAATTTAGCAATTCAAATAAATGAGGAGTGAGCTCTAAAGCTCGAGTTGGAAAATCGTCACCAATATCGAAGTCGGCGAAGCGTTCGATGCCTT